>CM062807.1:408336027-409536027 GCA_031772625.1 Pinus tabuliformis | reverse complement strand
AATACTGTAGCAATTTGATTAATTTCATTGCATTATAGTCGATAGATATAGAGCTGAAAATTAGATTTTAAAAAGATCTCTAAGCAGATGGGTTGAGTTCTTTTTGTTTGCTGTGTTTATGCTGAGTTGTGCCATAATAGTGACGACTAACCTATTAACGTGGTTTACATATGAGTGTCTGTTTTTTCATTTAGTTTATGAAACTTAACTAAATTCAAGGGTCTTACAGTCTTACTAATGCAAATCTCCTTTGTTATGTTTAATTTTTCTTGAAATGAATTAACAGGATACTTATATACTAACTCTTCCCAGTTGACTTGCAGTTTGTTTGATCAATTCTGTTGGGTTTTGTACAATGTTTTTAACTTGCAGGTTCTGAAGGTAAAAAAGGTGGTCATGTTACCATTTCTAGGAAGACCTCCAGTAGAACTATGAAGAACACGAAAACAAGAAGCCGTACAACAGATGAGGATAATCAGGGATCTTTATCTGATTTTGGATCAAGGGATTCTGATGATGAGCCACTGGTATGAAGATTCTGGTGAAAATTTGCAATGTTGCCATTCAGTTTCTATTCATTTTGATTCTGATCTGGTTAGACTTGGGGTTGAGATGCACTGCCTGCACTTGTTTGATTTATGGTGAATTCTGTTGACTTTGCTTTCGTCAATGATAATGCAGAATGCATGGTGGTCTCGAAAAAAGCAAGGGGCAGTGAAATATACGGGTCAAGATTTATCATTAATCCAATGATGTCAGCTAACAAGATGTGTCCATCATCGAGGGGGTCTTTTCGCACTCTATGGCATAATCAGAGTAGGGCACTCTAGGGATGGCAGAACTGTATTCTATGTGTTTGTGTCATATTTCACTTCATAGTCAGGGATTCAGATAGTTAAGCAACAGGTCATGGTAGTTTCATTGAAGCCATGATGCTTGTAATCTTCTCATTGCCTAAAGCAAATCCTATTATAATAGAAGTTGATTCTTTTTGTCTAATCAACTGTAATCTATGGTTCATATCATATTCAACATATGGCCTTTACAACTACTGTTTTCTTTGCATCTTGGTTGTCTTTAGCTGCATTTATAAATGTCCCGATGTTGTAAACTCTTATGGGTGATCCTGATAGGGTGTCTAAGTTTGCGGAACTAGCATTTTATTTTAGCATAATAATACTCTCTTTCCCATCGAGCGCAGCCAGAAAGATAATTTTAACTCACTGTAACAAGGTTTCTGTTGTATTTGCTATGGCTGCAGCAGCGATGAAATTAAATTTTGCCTCGGGGTTGATTTCAGTTCAGCTTAAAGAAACTTTTTTTGCATTGGATGTTGTAGGAATTTGATGTTCCAATGCTGGATTATTTGTCTCATCTTTGCTTGTCTGATTAAATGATGGATTAATACTTGCTCCTGGAGACTTTAGGACGTAAGGAGCATTTTGTGTAGAGGATAATGAGTGTTTTTTTTAATTTCTTCTCTGAACTGGATATTTTAGACTTTGAGAGGGAGTTCCTGGCATGGACGGAGTGGATTATTTTGTGATATTTGAAGAAGTTTTAGAAAAATTGATTAGCTCATTTTTATGCTTGATGCAGATGTTGTAAATTTCTTGTAATAATCTATAATTTGGTTATGTGGTCTTCCTCCGTTGCTGATCACGTCATTTCTCAGTAACGAATAGGGCCATTGGTGCTATAATATAATTAAAGCCTCCCTTCATGGAGGCAAGGGAGATCCTTCTTCCCACTTCCAGGATGAAACTTGCCTTGTGAACTACTGCCCAGTAAGAGTAGCTTGCATAGCTCTTTGAGGTGAAGGAAGGATTGGAATGAGATATAGTAGGCTAGTAGCTCGAGTCCTTGCTCGTGAACTAACCACCCTTACCTTTTATCAGGAGTTACTTACTGGGAACTATCCAGGTCACTTCCCTTAGGGCCTTTGGCTGTCATTTTAATACCACTCTTACCTTTTATCAGGAACTACTTTGGGAACTATCCAGGTCCCACGCCATTTGGCCTTTGCCTGTTAATATAATTTTCATATGAAACTGTGTATAATTTTTGATACATTATATATGATAGATGAAACTGTCATTATTTTAGAACACTATCTGTTGATACATTATATATGAAACTGTCATAATTTTAGAACGTTATCTGATGTATTCGTGTTGTGCAGTATGACCTAACAAAGCTGGATGGATTGTCATTTGATCTTTTAGCAGAGCTCAGAAGTAGTTGACCTTTTGCAGTATGAACGATGGCAAAGCTAGATGTTTGTCACCATATATTTAGCAGTTCGCGTGTGTGTGTACTTTGGGTTTCTTGATGTGAATATGTTGTCTGTTGGAAAGAACTTTAGGAGATCTCTAGATTCCAAGAATGGTAAGTCTTTGCAAAACCAGGGCAACGATTGAGAAGTTGGGTGTGGCGTTCTTCATCTTTAACTAGCAGATATCAATGGGGAACTTGCAATTCTGCTTTGTCTCTAAACTTATTCCTCTGGTACAAAACTTCAATGCCCATATCAAAATTATGTTTGAGACTACTGTTGGACTTGTGGAAGCCAGGTAAATTTTTTGTTGTTGAATACATATTCTTACTGTTTATTTATGGCAATTAGATTGATGAAGGTTTTGCAATGGGGTCATGGTAACTGGTGAGGTTGATGGAGAAATAAGACGTCCAGCAGGGTTCTGTTTCTGCCGTGGTGTGCCCCACGCATTTTCCATGCTATAATAAGAAGATAAAGGCCAGGTGTGAGTCTTGGGAAAAATTTGACAGAATAGACTCCCTCAGATTTAGCATTCTATCCGAAGGAGGTGTGTAACATGTGGTGCCTGCCGCTCGACATGTTTCAAGAAGTGACTTCCAACCATTAAAAATGAAGGTTCATTTTTCTCAATTGAAGTAGAGTTGAATTTTTGAAGATGGAGATCACCAGGAATGAATTTAACCACGTTAAGAAGTCCCCTGCGATGTTACAGCTGTGTCATTTAGCCGTTTCTTGAAATTTGTCACCTAAGCTTTAAAATTACTGATGAAATAAGGAGGCCTTGACAGCATATGTACTCTTAACATCTCTTTATTTAGATAAAGAGGCATTGACGATATAGGAATTATTAACATCTTTCTATTGTACAATAGAGGTATTATTATTAACATCTTTCTGTTGTGGTAAATTTTATATTAAAATCACTAGTGTAATAATTTTTTATGCATCATAAATTTTTTCTGTTGCTCGAGGTATATCGGCTGCAAAATCATCGTTGCCTTTCTAAATGTTACATTTGTAATAAGGTAGAACATTCTTCGAGCTGAATAGTATTGTATGATCGGTTGGAGCAGTTGAACAGTTTCTGGAAAGAGTTCTGACTTCTATCTTGAAGGCAGCATTGAGCAACACAGGTTGCCAAGGTTTGTGGGTGCGTACTGCTGATTAGTTGGATTGCCATTTTCAAAATTTGGTTTCATCGAGGTGGAGTGTATTGCCATTTTTAAAATTTGGTTTCATCGAGGTGGAGTGTATTGCCATTTTTTAAATTTGGTTTCATTGAGGTGGATTGGTATCCTAAACATCCATCTTAATTTTTTAAGATCTCATACTGATCAAATAATGGTTTATTTCATTATGTGAGAAGACCAAACATATTACATTGGAACAGCGAAATATTATATATAATGTGTGGTATTAATATTTATTATGTTGATAGATGTGTTTATTTTGTAATACAACTATTATAGTTTTAATTCATTTATCAATAATTATTAAATAGATGGTAAGGATTTAAACTCCACACAATATTGTAGAATATTTTTAGTAGTATCCACAAATCGAAGGTTGAGACTTGTTTGTCTTTTTAATTAAATTTATTATAATTAAGGAGAATGTCATATGGACAAGTGTCATATGAAATGAGTTATTGTTTTTGTGAGCACGTTGTATTGATAAGTCATGGTTTTGTAATGAAATTTATTTATAAATATGATAAAATGAGTTTGAATCCCATGGTTAACAATCTTGTTACATGCTTTTTAAAATGTATTTATGTTTAACTTATAATAATAATAATAATAATTTAGTTATTATTATTTTTTTTTTTTAAATTTTAGCAATGTGAGATGTATCATGAAGTAGGTGTTTTGATGTTCATGATGGATTGATGGCTATCAATATTTATTGGCTGTTAGTTGTGTGAAGTTATGACATCAAAGTTTTATAAAATATTCAAAATATAAAATATGATTGAGGCTTTTATTATTATACTTATTATTTTT
Organism: Pinus tabuliformis; assembly: GCA_031772625.1. Classification (NCBI taxonomy): domain Eukaryota; kingdom Viridiplantae; phylum Streptophyta; class Pinopsida; order Pinales; family Pinaceae; genus Pinus; species Pinus tabuliformis. Next base: position 409,531,746 of record CM062807.1, on the reverse strand, counting down.
GTCAATAATTTAATTTGTTTTTTCATGGTTGGGATAATGGATAGACCTTTTGTTGATTTTTTTTCCCAATAATTTAATTTTCTTTTTAGGGGTTGCGACAATGAGTTGGTCGAGAGGTACCCTTAAGTTATCCATTGGGTGCTTATGAATGCCATATGACACTCCACTCGCATGTTTGTGTCATTCACCTTACACTGAATGATATGTATAATAATGCTACATTTTAAAGAATTAATTTAAACTAGTCTAGATGCATCTTAACTCCATATCTATCAAGCGCTGAGAGGGATCAGATCTCTTAAGGTGCAAACCTCTTTTCTGAGTGCAAAACTTGAGGAGATGTTTGCATCTAGGGAGATTTGATCCTTCTCAACGCTTGATAGATCTGGAGTTCAAATAGATCTAGGATGGTTATATATATATATATATATATATATATATATATATATATATATATATTGATCGAGTCGTGAATTTTAATATTGCAAAATTTTAAAAGTGGTATCTTATATATTTGTACATTAACAATTTATTGTAAGAGTAACATATTTTTAGTGTTTAATTTTTTGATTTTGTTGGGGGTATATATACACATTGATGTATTTATACAATAATATTACATTATAAGAATAACATACTTTTAATGCTTAGATGTTTTGTTTAGGTGGCGTGATGCTAGCAAATGATTTTTTCCAACCCCACATACACACTTGAAAGGGGCTAATTAGAGTTTTCTCCCTTGAAGCAAAAAGATCTTTTGTTATGCTTTAGCTTTGATATGCAAGGTAAGATGGGTTTTTTTTGTTCCTTCTCTAATCTAATATATATGATTCAATGTAAAATGCAAGAATTTAAATGAAAATGAGGTGATTGTAAAGAGTGAAGTGCAACAAATTAAATATGCAAAATTGCAACTAAATAAATAGTAAAGGAATAAAAGAACAATTATTGACACCATTGTAATGAACTCAAATTGGACTCTTTAACTTTCACTCATGAAATGGTCCAATGGTGAAGAACACATTTTTGTGGTGAAACTAGTTAATAACCAATTTAAATAATGCAAGATGAACCATATAGCAATAGAAGAAATAGTACACCAATTAAACTATATGTATAATAGTTTAACCAAGGAGGCAATCAAGGAGGCAATATCTTCCACTAAAGATGGTGTAGGATGCTTACTAGCTTGATAAACTTCCAAAAGGTCAAGAGACACCACCCAAGGATTAGGAGGTCTATGCGGTCCACAGGTGTTGGAAGAGATCATATGCATAGGAGCTTTAGAAGAGGACAAATAAGAAATGTTAGGCAATGTTAATTGAGGAAAAATACCAATAAGGGATGAGATTTTGAATAAGCCCACACCAACATAACCCCCATAGTGACTTCCAACAAGTGGGAAAATATTCCTTGTAGTGGTAATGTGGGTCGATGACAGACAATAGTCTAGTTGGTCAATGTTGACAATATTGCCTCCTTGAGGAAAGAAAATGAGTAAGAAGACAGATGACACAATCACGGTCATGGCATAGAATCAACTATGACAAAGGAGCAAGTTATAGTCTAAAGTAGCGTTGACAACTTCAACATCAACGTAGGTAGATTTCCCCCAAGTTTAATAGAAAACTTCGGAAGAACCCCCTTAGGAATGAAATGATGCCCATCAAATTCCTGAAGCATGGTATTAGACATGGTGAGCGTGAGAGAGCCAAGAGATTTCCAGCATGATGCTGACATGACATAAGTGGAGGAGCCTTCATCCACCAAAGTATGATGCACATTCCTTCTAAAGACACACACAATAACTTGAAAGGCGATCTGGTGGGAAAGTTGAATGGAAGCCTTGTCAACATTAAAGGTGATAAGATTTGAGTTTGAAGGGTCCACCTTGCCGATTGTAAACAACAAGGCTTTAGGTTGCTAAGAACAACTTTGCAAAATTTCCAAAGAAGACATGGCATAGAGATATTGGGATAAGTCTTGAACAATACTATAATGTTGGACAACCCATGCAGGAGGGTTGTGTGTAGTCTTACAAATGACTCCCTTGGGTGCGCGGTAAATTGGCTCCACAGGCTTATCTAGTGTGAGAGGTCTAGTGGAAGCAGTCAAGATGGTTGAGTCCTTAGAAGAAGAACTAGACTCGGGAGTATCATAGGATTTGTATCGCGTGGTCACATTGTCGTGCTCTTGGAACATAACGATGGGCAAATTATTCGTAAGATTGAAATACATACCCTCATTTCCCCCTTGCATAGGTGGAGGCGGCTATACAACCATTCGCTATTGATGTTGTGCAGGGAATGGATGAGTTAAAATGACATGATGTTGGGTAGTAGGTGGTGGTGCAAGAAGATGATGAACTTCATCTATCCGAGGGCACTCATGAGTTAAATTCCCACCTTGAAAAATCTGACAAGGAAACTTGATTTTATGATGTCATTCAGATGTGCCCCTTCCCTAATTATTCGGGTTTGGTTGAGTCTCCTGAGAAACATGATTTTTTTGTTTATTCTTCTTCTTTTTACCACTAGGTTGTTTTTTCTTCTTTGGTGCTGCAAACTTCACTGTAAGAACATCGATGGACTGATCAGAATATGGTGCTTTTGTGGAGCTAGGCACACTCGATGTGGCTTGTGATGTAAGAATCAATTTCCCAAGTTGAGAAACAAGTTGGCTCATAGAAATAGAAACAAACCCAATCACACATCAATGTGTGGGCCTAGAGCAGATTTAGGTGGGTCAATGGAAGGGTGTGGAGCATTTAGGAGTACTTCATAAGGTGTTCCTAACTGAGAATAGATGAAGTCTAGTTGTTGGGCAACTAAGATGTCTTGTTCCTCAATAATAACTCTAAACATGGATATATCTTTGGCAATTTGAGGTTGGAATGATCAGATGAGCCATTTGTGTAATATTTCGTCAAGAAGTTTGGTTCTAACCAACCTCTTGCAATGTTGTCACTCATGGATATGATTAGAAATCAAGGTGGTATTGTCTTGTTTAAAGTTAGACAAAAGGTCGGAATTGATGTCATTCTGCATGGGTAATAGGAAGTAAGTAAAAAAGGTTTGGGCCAAAGATGAGAAATCACTGTAAGATGTTGTATCCAATTCCTCAATGTATGGGCCCATAGCAGGTTTAGGTGGGTCAATGGAAGGGTGTGGAGCATTTAGGAGTACTTCATAAAGTGTTCCTAACTAAGAATAGATGAAGTCTAGTTGTTGGCCAACTAATATGGCTTGTTCCTCAATAATAGCTCTAAACATGGATTCATCTTTGGAAATTTGAGGTCGTAATGATTAGATGAACCATTTGTGTAATATTTCGTCAAGAAGTTTGGTTCTAACCAACCTCTTGTGATGTCGTTTCTCATGTATATGATTAGAAATCAAGGTGGTATTGTCTTCTTTAAAGTTAGATAAAAGGTCGAAATCAATGTCATACCGTGTGGGTAACAAGAAGTGAGTTAAAGAGGTTTGGACCAAAGACGAGAAATCACTGTAAGATGTTATATCCAATTCGATGTACAATTTGACAACATCTCTAGTCAAGGTATGTAGGAACAAGCGTAATTTGATCGAATCATCCACTAAGGAATTTGACAAGCACCACAAATGATAAGTGGTAATATGGGTGGATGGATTCTCTCTAAGCTTACCTTCAAACTTGGGGATGTCGGATGGTAACTTAGTAGACATGGGCGACCACTAGGGATCATTCTGGGTGGGGTTGTCTGTTAGCTTCGCTAAATCTAGTAAATCAAGAGAAGATACAAATGGATTATGGCGCTGACTAAATGGGTCATAGGTTGAAAGATGCCTAACCAACCATGATGTCCCCCCATTTAAGGATTGTGAGGTAAAGGTTGTTGAATCTGGTAAGGATTCATCCTAGCATATAAATAATGTGGGCTAGTATGACTGGTGAAAGGAGTTTGTCCCCTAGGGTAAATTTCCCTAGAGAGTGCAATAACCACAAGAGCTTGACTGCTAATGTGGTTGTACTTGATGAGAAAGGATGTACCAACATGTGTAGTAGCACCAACATAAGAAGGGTAACTCGTGGAAGTGATGGTGCAAATGGTAGGGTTTCCCTGGGGTAAACTAACTGCTCTAGGAAAAGGTACTAGAGGTTGGCATCCCTCCAAACAACAACTATACCAAGTTTGAGAAATGTTTGAAGCAAAATTTCCCCTGGGTTGGCTAGGAGCAACGAATGAACCTCCCCACACATTTCCAAACATTACCATGCCTATTTGAGGAACAAGAATCGTAGGTTAGGAAAATCTAAGGGTAAAAATTTCTAACCCTCTAGGCTAACTAGGATTAATAGCCATAGTTGGCTTGGATGAAGGAGAAGGCATAGAAACACTAGGGAAATTTGTAGCAGTCATAAAAGAGGCTGGTGGGATGTCAGAAGAAGATGTGAGAGGTGTTGACAAAGGTGTAGGTATGTACACATTTAGTGGTGGCAATGATGGCATAATAGCAGAAACTATTGATGCATAGGGTAAAAAGGAACTAACCTCGTCGATTAGTAAGATAGGGACATATGTGTAGGATCAGCCTCAATAACACCAGTCCTAAACGATCAGTCAAAGTTACATTAGTAAGAGACGCTGAGTCTTCTGCTAATGTTTCGATGGAAACCAAGTAACTACCAGAAGGACAAGGTATAGAATCCACAACTATTGGTTGGGCTAAGTCTTGAGAATTAACAAGTACTCTCCGAGCAGGAGTGACAAGTCCACCTCATTTAGGAGGTAGTTTGTGAATGTGGTGTGACTGACGACGATTAGGTTCATCTAGGGTTAATAAATGTAAATTAGCCAAATCAAGCTAGTACAAAAAACCCTAAGGCTAAACTATTGACTTAGACTGAGCAAGGCACACTAGAAAAGTCCTATAGGTAATCACACACAACAAAATACAAAGAAGCTGGGTGTGGGATAGTTATACTAGCGACCTGATTCCCAATGGCCACATTCAATAGTGGCAATGGTGGCATAATAGCAGAAACTCTTGATGCAGAGGGTAAAAAGGAACTAAACTCGTCCATTAGTAAGATAGGAACATATGTGTAGGTTCAACTTCAATAACACTAGTCCTAAAGGATTAGTCAAAGTTACATTAGTAAGAGAAGCCGAGTCTTCTACTAATGTTTCGATGGAAACCAAGTAACTATCGGAAGGACAAGGTATAGAATCCATAACTATGGGTTGGTCTAAGTCTTGAGAATCGATAAGCACTCTCCGAGCAGGAGTGACAAGTCCACCTCATTTAGGAGGTAGTTTGTGAATGTGGTGTGACTGACGACGATTAGGTTCATAGGGTTAATAAATGTAAATTAACCAAATCAAGCTAGTACAAAAATCCCTAAGGCTGAACTATTGACTCAGACCAAGCAAAACACACTAGAAAAGTCCTAGGAGGTAGTCACACACAATGAAATACAAAGACGTTGGTTGTCGGACAGTTATACTAGTGACCTGATTCCAACCCTTTTAATTGTGAACTTGTCCAAGTGCCCTTATTACCGCGAGGAACCCTCCAAGAGAACTAAGAGAGTATGACTAATATCAACCCCAAGTACAGAGAACATGAGCTTGACCCTGCACTTCTTTATGAGCCCTAAAAAAATGGCCACTAAGATTACCACTAACAATAACACATCCCGAGGGGACAATAATTAGCAAATTCACACGCAAGGGTTGGACATTTAAGTCTGAAATGCCCTTAAGAGTTGCCTCCCAAGTGGACCCCAAGTGCTACAACAAAATGATAATAACACCATTTGTAATATGTACAAATTCCACAATCTATGCCACCTGGAACTAAATGAATTGGGGTATGTCACCTCGCCCAGCCCAATTGTGATCTCGTGATTGACCCTTGTGATAGAAGGTCTTTCCAAAAAACACTACTGCAAGTGGATTTGACTCCCTACTGTAGGTGCTAAGTTGGTTTTGCAGTCTTGGAGCAGTTTACTCACACACCTATCTCCAAGACCCTAGCCTAAGCTAAGGTTGGTGTACTATCATTGAAAAGAAAATATAGTCTAGTTGATTTGATTATCACGTTGATTTTAATGGTTGTTGTTTACTCAGTTGGGATGCAGTGTGAAACTTATATGGTGTGATATACTCTTGTTGGTAACACCCTAATGCAGTTATATGAAAGTTTTTATTTCAATTTGATGAATGCCAACTATAGGAGGGTAAGGGTCTTGTCACCTCAAAGCACACAAATGCCTACGAAATACACCTCTCACTAGATACTAAATTCAAAACCCCAAAGTTATAAGTATTTTGACCCAAAAATAAACCAAGAAAATAAAAAATCGAAAAGAGGCCAAAAGAGTCCCCAAAATAGAACACAAAGCAGTCCAAAGCATTAAAGCGAGGATTCCAAAGGAAAACAAGCACTCTCAATAAATTAACAAGAAAGCCATAAAGTAAAAAATAGGAAGGGAGTGTCAACAAGTTAGGGCTTTAGCACAATGTCCCAAAGAGAGGCAATGTTCTATAATGGTCAAAACCAAACCCTAGAGGCAGGAAGTTCTAAAGATGATTAAGAGGGAGTGATAATAGACATATGAAACACACCCAAATAAAGTTTTTTAGATGATAACTACACAACAAAAGACAAAACATCACCACTCGCAATTGAAAGTAAGAAAACAAAAGAGAAATCACTCAAGTAAAAGTGATGAAAGCCAATCAAAGGAAAAAAAATTGAAAACCTAAAATGCAAAGAAAATATAAATGATCACTTAATGAACCACATAGATATGAAAAATGAAATCCCAAATGAACTCAATAGCCTCAACAAAAGCACTAAGGACCCTCAAAGAAAACTTTGAGGAAAATGAGGAATGGAGGACCCCAAATAGGCCAAACAAGGTGGATTCAGATCAAAGGTATACAACAACTCATAACAAAGGTAATAGCAGATCCAAAAGATCAGAGGAAATCAAAGAGAACATGAAAGATTGAAAGCCAAAAAATGCATCGAGAAACCCTTTAAAAAATGTATACTCAAATCCAAACAAACAAGCCAAAAAGAACCAAATCTATAACAAATCTAGACCCTAGACAGGAGGACAAAAAACAAATTAGATCTGAGGTAGAGGGTTTTAGAAGGAGTTTTTGATGTTTCTGAGGTTTTCGAGGTTGTAGGGTTTGAGCTAATACCTAGCCTCCTCATTGTTTGGTGAAGGGTTTTACGCCTGATGTAGAATTCTATCACTCTAATCAAGAGATATCTCTCTTCCACTACTGATCCAAAGCCTACTTACAAGCACAAACGAATAGAGACGAAAAATAGTCTTCCATAGAAGGCCATTAGCTCAAAACATCAAGTAAAACATGAATATAAATTGCTTACAAACATGAATGTAAAGAGAAGGGACATGAATCTTCATTAGCCATGAATAAAAAATACATCATATACCTTCATCTTTGGCATTCCTCTCCTAATTCCGGCAAAGTATCCCCACTATAATGAACAAGGACTTAAGACAACATGTAGCCCTCAAAAACCGAATCACAATAGCAACAATATATGACTCTCGATAGCTCTAGCTCTTTGACTATAAATCTCAGATTATAACTAGCTTTACCCTCTAGGATAGCCTAGCATAAATAGGAAGAAGAGGACTCACAAGAGGATGAATGTAGACACCTAGGATGAAGAGAAGTAAAGAAGCTTCTCCAATAAAGTGTCCTAGCCAACTCGAATAGGTGAGATAAGATGACGAGTCACAATGATCTACTAGGAAACATAAGCATTTATAATGAGTCCCCCAATTTCATGTACAATACTGAGTAAATTCTATCATAACCAAGGGTAAGCTAGGTCTTGCATGTGGTTGGAAGTTTCCAACTGCACTCATAAGCCTAGTTGCCTGCAGTTGGGGAATAAAATTGGGAAAGAAATGGTAAAAGGCCAAGGAAAAAGGTTAACAATGTAGTAACTCAAAGGGACTAACCCTAGGGCAAAAAATAAGCGATAACAGATGCCCCCTGATGCATGAGGTCAGAGGAATAAATGATGGCCAAAATACATTATAATAAACTTTAGAGGTCAAAATGAGAGGAAGGAGACAAAGCCAAGAACTTGGGTTGGAAGACACAAAATGTTGAAGTATCATTTGTGTTGATAACATCCCCAAGGCGGGCATACACATGCTCGATCACAAAGAAATATTGAACATGGCCGCAAAAACATACACTTCAGATCCATGACATGAAATGATAAAAAATGGCCACGAATAATCTATAGTGGATCCATGTGACTCATCAAACAATCATAGCCACCAAAAAATATATTATGTAGATCTATGTCACAATATACATTAGTGGGACTATGGACACATAACAAACATGAGTTATGAGTATTCATCAAAGTACATAAATGATATATAAATCCAACACAACTTGAGAAGGATTCCATATAGGAGTGAAATATCCCTAACCCATGGTCTTCAACATAACCTTGATGGTACAAATATATAACATATGAATAGATGAGCTGATGTCGATCTTGGTAGAAATCGTCTAATTACTCGCCAATGAGGTGTACCATTAACAGATGCAAGGTGACCCACCAATGATGAAAATGGACCCCAAGGTACCTAGTACAGTCCATTAAGTGTGAATAGATGAGTGGCATCGAAGGCTAGGAAATTCGATCGATTAAGAGAAAATGATGTAAACCCACTGTTGATGGCGAGTAGTCCTGCCACTGAGGTCTGTAAGCTCCAAGTTACTATTGGTTCCTAGATCAAGCTCCTGGAAAATGCGCTGAAGTTGACAAGAGAAGATCCATCGAAGGAGGGTCTTGATGTATGCTCCATCAATTGACATGGAACAAACTAGGATGATGTGATATATGGATGAAGTCATTAGATGATGAAGTACAACTGATAGAGGGATGGCTGACTCAAAAATGTCAACATGCTACTACAAATGGTTGACATAGGCTGAGACTTCTCCTTGAACACGTAGTGGCATGACACAAGAGTGACTTAGAAGCATGACTAATGAGCACCACATGATGTTGGGCACCAACGTAGGAGACATTGAAGCACAGTCCATATGACTAGAAGAGTAACCAGACGAAGGAGTAGACATACTCATATGTATGGTATGGCTCTTAGGAAAGCTAAAACCAAACTATGAGACCATGATGTAGACATGTGCCATGTTCAAGAGAGACGCGACTGATGCTACCATTTTGATGACTAAAAATAAATGTTCCCTTTCCATTATCTCTTTTTAGTCTCCTTCATGGTTTAATTAGCATGAAAGAGAAGACAAATATGCTCAATAGGTTCCTTTTTTGTAAATTTAGTCCCCCAAGCCCAAAAAAAAAGAGATAAAACAATACAAGGGAGAAACTTCTAGCCATAATAGACTAGCGTATTCCTTTTTCATATCTAGTCTACTCAGTCCGGAAAAGGGTTAAACTTATACTAAATAGATGTCCCTTCGTGAATGAGACAATTTCACTCAACAATATTTTCTAAGTTAGTGAGTTTGAAAATATCTTAAAGGAAACTCCTTCCAGTAATGATGGAACTGCTCAAAGCATGAAATGGGAAAGAGGCTGGCCAATAAGCCCACTCATCGTAGTGGTCCCTCCAAGATAGGGTAAAACACCAAGTGAAAGAAAACGATAGGAAAAGCATATGATGATGATGGAATGAAGAAACCAAGGCTCATCATCCAAAAGTAGGCTGAAAAAAAGAGGCAATCACAAGGGATAAGGTGGTGGAATCCTCCTGGGGTATAGCTAGAAATATGACAAAGAAGAGGACAAGAGGCTCATATTCTAGGTCATGGCAGGTCAGAAGGAGGGATTCTGAAAATGAGTAAAAATAACTGCATGGACACCAAAATAATGAAAAGGCGCTAGACTAGGGCATCCATGATCAGGTAAGCTCTATCGCCAAGTGATGACATGCATAAAAGAAAGTGGCTAAATTCACAACTTGACAGGTATAGTCCTAAGGCATAAATATGGTATTGACGATCAAAATGCAACGAGGATGGAAAAAATGACCTACCATATTTGCGAGTATGAGGAAACATACCTCAAGCCCATTTTTGTAAATGGGACCCTCAAAAGAAACACTAATAAAAGACAACTCCTCATAATCCCGCAAAATTGATTAGAAAAAGATTATAGAGAAAAACTGTAACAAGAAAAAAATTGAAAAGAGAATATTCTTTAAGATGCCAAATTTTTTTATTATAAAAAACAACACATACCTCATTTTCTCATGTGAGTTGGAGAATATAGGAGAAAAGGATTCTTGAAGCATTGTGGTCCAAGGGCAAGGAGGAGAAAGAGTAGCCAAGAAGGGTCATCCCAGTCAAGGTAAGTCGATTCCATCTCCTCTATAACTGATTTTCACACTGGTTTCTCATGGATGTGATAGTTTCTAGGGAAAAAAAGCTTTTATGGTATGAAACCGTCTAGATGAACACACAATATAGAGAAATTTCAGTTGGAATGCTTCAGGCACATGGTTGCTGTCGTGCCATGCTTGGCTGGAGCCACAAATTGCGTGTTTGTAGGGTGTGGTTAGGGTAGAAAAGTTTAATTTTTTTCTTCTGTTTCCCAAAAGACACATTCTCTATGGTTTTTCAATAAAAATCATATTCCTTATGTTGTCTGTTGTCCCTTAAGAAACCAATTTCCTAGCTGTATAGAAATTGTGCTTAAGACATTAATGATTACAAAGATTTTCACTTGTTTGTCACTCAATTATATATTGTGTTCTCAAATGAAGGCCCTGGGAAATCTGGTTCTTGATCCTCAATACTTAGGTGACAAGATAACATCAGAATTCCATTTGATTGTTGAATATAAATGATGAATGAAGAAAGATTGAATAAGTCATAGACAATATGTTGTTTAACACAGGATTTACTATCTGTGACACTGTGGGATTCAGTTATAGATAATATGCTGTTTTATACAGAAACTACTATCTGTGACTTAGAAGAATTATAGAGATGGGAACTTAAAGTATAAGAACGCTCTTTAAGGAGTTTAACTTTATTTACATAGGCAAATAAAGACCTGCAGCTTCAATTACTATACTCAAACGAAGAAAACATAATATGACACATAACAGAGAAGACACAAAATCATACCCAATAACGTATGGAAAACTTCTGATTCTTCCTTAATCAACAGTTGTATCAGGGATTTAGTGGCTTAGTCTCTAGGTTCTCCAAAATTCAAATCTGTTCTCTCTAAATTTACCTCTTTTTATACATTACAAGACAGTTGGTGATCACCAAAACTGTCAAACTTCTTAATTATTTTCCTAACTGTCTAGAGTAAAAATTATTACAAAACATTACACAGAGGGTAAAAGACACCTCATTCTAAAGAACATAGAATAACAGGAAGTAATGGAAGTTAGAAAATAATGATAACTGTTAGCTTTTCGGCTCTGTTGTTTGGCTGCTGAGTTTCTCTGTAGATGCTTTAATAATGATTAAACCATTTTAATTATAATAAAATTTGACAAAACCCTGTGCGTGAACCTGGGCCTACGTATGTATCGAGCGCGTTTTGATTGGCCAAAACACAAGAAAACCCGACCAAACACCTTTCTTTGAAGTTTTAATCATCCACCACTAATTGATTGTCTCACTTAAACGACGGAATCGGCTATTTTACGTGAAACATTAGTTTTCCACGGAATTGAAAATACTTAACACTTTGATTCATAAACCTGTCGGGTCCGCCTTAGCTGTGCCTGAGCCGTTCGATCATTTGTTCAATCAAAGTTCTGATCCTCTGGAACTCACGAGATTTTAAACCCGTTTGAAATAAATCTTATTGAGTCTGCCTGTTCAACGCTCCGTTGACTCCCATACGGACCCGATGGGAAATATATACCACCAGTTAATAATCTATCGGGTCTGACTTTAGTGCTAAAACCCGATCATTTCTTCTCCTGATATCCATTGGATCCCGTCTTTTTGGATGGACGGCTGAGATTGGCTTGGACTTCAGCAAGCTTGAACTACATTTGATATACCGTCGCGTTCGATAAGTTATCGCTTGATTGCCATTGGATTTGTGGCTTGTTGATCAAATGTCCCAGATCTTCTCATAAGCATACCATTGCATTGGATTTCCAAAACAAAACCATTCTAGCTAACTTGTGCGATTACTGTTGGATCTGTGGCTTGTCGATCAAATGGCCCATATTTTCTCATAGGTTTACATTGAAAGCCATCCTGTCAATCAAACAAAATACTTCATTTCTTTTAGACTTTGCGGGGGTAAAGCATATAAGGGAACTACATTGAGAACGAACCCTCGCAATGATTCTAGGCCACACGTTGTGGTCAACCATGCTCACGTCGCGGTCAACTGTGGGGGTTGAGCCTTAATTAACCTTCAGGCTTATTGTTTTCCTACAGCACACCTCATCATACTCATCAAGCTATCGCTTGACCACACCCCTTAAGCCTGCATGGCCTTATACAATGGTTTGATTTTTCTTTTCTTTTGACTTTTATTTCTTTTTGTGATAAAACTGAAAATAAGAAGAAAATAACAGAGGAAGCTACAACATCTGGCTCCACCTAGGGATAATTCTTTTGCCATAGAAGCACTAAGAACCACATATTAGTGCCTTCACCTCGGGCATGGAGTCATATATTGCAACCAATTCAAATTCTATGGCATTTCTACACTGAATGCACTCTGGTATTTACAATGTTAAAATGCTTATGATTTAGAATTGGTAGTAATGCTTGAGGTACTGCCCATTGACAGGTAGCTATCGAGTTTCTCCATCAAGATTCTCAAGAAGGAAAGTGTTATTGGACCTTGCTTCAATAATTCTAAAAGGACCATACCAGAGAGGATCAAATTTCCCATGCTTACCTTTATCTTCTTTTCTGGTATCCCATCTTAATACTAGATCTACAACTTTAAAATCAATCTCCTTGGCTTTTCTGTCAAAAATACTTTTCATCTTCGATTGATACATAATCAAGTTGTCTCTTACCTTGTCCCTGTTCTCACTTAGCTCCACTATATTCATTCTTCTTATCAAATCATTGGGTTCTTCTTTCGCCTCCTGAATCATTGCAATCATAGGTTTCACGAGTTGACTTGGAAACAGATCCCGAGTTCCATATACTAATTCAAAAGGTGATTTGCCTGTAGATCTTCTTGTAGTCACTCTAGCAGCCCATAGAGCAAACTTTAACTTAGAATCCCGGTCTTTTTGGTTCTTTGCAATAGTTTTCTTAAGGATCTTCATCAAAGTTTTGTTAGTGGATTCAGCTAATCCATTTCCCTATGGAGGATAAGTTGTTGAATGAGACAAAATAACATTATAATTTTGAAAAAAAGCAATAAACTTACTCGAATTAAAGACTTGAGCATTATCTGTTATGATTCTGATGGGGCATCCAAATCTGCTGAAAATGTTCTCTAAGAATTTCATCACCACTTGATCATTTTCCCTCTTAGTAGGTATAGCTTCTACCCACATAGTGAAGTAATTGGTTGCTGTGTGAACCCACTTGTGCTGTCCACTTGAAGATGGGTTAATATCTCCAACAAAGTCCAATCCCCAGTGTCTGAATGGTTCCTCTATGAAGACTGGGATCAGAGGCAAGGGAGCTAACCTCTTCTTCTCAGCAAAAAGCTGACAACTTCTGACAAGCTTGAATGTATCACCAAATAAAGTAGGCCAATAAAATACTGTCTGAAGGATTTTATGTGCAGTAACTTTCCAACTGTAATGTCCTCCACATAACCCTTCATGATGATCTTTGATTTCCTCTGTAAACTCATTCTCTGTTAAACATTGCAACAACATTCTTACAGGATCCTTCCAGTATAATCTGCCTTCCACAATCACATATAGCTGTTCTTTGATCTTTAATGCTCTATACTTTGGTCTATCCGAGGATTGGGGATAGGAGAGATAACACAAATAATGATTTATATTCTTGTACCATTCTGAACATAAAAATTTATACCTGATCTTCATACCTGGATCCGACTTTTCTTCCTTTTCTTCAATTGTTCCTTCATCCACAGGTGTCAGCGAGTTGATACCCAATTCCTGAAAGTTCGACTTTGTCATCATTTTTTCCAATCCTTGCCCTTTCACCAACTTTGTGGGTTTTATGTCCAAGTCATACTCTTGGATCTTGGCTATCCACTTTCCTCTTTTGCCTTCTACATATCCCTGTACTAGTACATCTTTTACTGCAACATTTGGCACATAGGCAATGATTTGTGACTGCAGCACATAAGTTCTAAAGGCTTTTAGGGCTTTTACCAAAGCGTGCACCTGCTTCTCAAGAATATTATACTTCAGCTCAGCATCCCTAATGATCTTACTGAAGAATGCAACAGGCTGCTCCTTCTCTTCATCATTCTTCTGCAGTAGGACAACAACTATTGGAGTCAGTGACGTGAATGAAAAAACTTGGAAAAGCTTTTGATAATCAGGGCTGATTAGGATTGGAGATACCTGCAATGCTTCTTTAATCCTGGAAAATGATTCTCTAGCTTCTCTAGTCCAATGCACTTCATTCTATTTCTTCAACATATTAGTAATTTCTTTTATAATTTCTGCATAATTTGACACAAATCTCCTTAAGAAGTTTATTTTTCCAAGGAAATTTTGAATATCCTTTTTACTCCTTGGCAGTGGTATTTTTTGCACAAATTGTACTCTTGCTGGGTCTATCTTCACTCCATCTCTAGAAACAATATGCCCCAATAGTTTGCCCTCTTCCAGAGCAAAGATGGATTTCTTGGGATTTAAGGAAAGCCCAAATCTTCTACATTTTCCAAAAGTCTTTTTTATATGGTCCAAATGTTCTTCATTAGACTTTGAGAAAACAATAATATCATCCAAATATATTACTACAAACTTATCTCCCACAAAAGCAATGTCCATAGCCCTCTGAAATGTAGCACCTGCGTTCATCAACCCAAAAGGCATTCTGGCATACATAAAGGTCCCCTAGGGAGTTGTGAATGCTGTCTTCTTCTGATCTTCTCTATCCACAACCACCAGTTATACCCAGAGAATCCATCCAGCATTGACATCCTAAAATATCCTGTTGCTGCAGTACATGATCCATCTTAGGCAATGGATAATTATCTTTCAAGGAAGCCCTGTTGAGATTTCTAAAGTCCACAAATAACCTTATCTCTCCATTTTTATTTCTTACAGGCACTAAATTAGCCACCCAATTAGAGTACCTGAGTGGAACTATTATTTTGGCATCAAGCAATTTTTTGACCTCTTTTTCAATTGATGGTAGAAGCAAAGGATTTATTTGTCTAAGATTCTATTTAAAGGGCTTAATTCCCTCCTTCAAGGGGATCTTGTGCTGAATAATATTTACATCGTATGTTTTGAGATCCTCATAGGACCATGCAAATACATCAACATAGTCCTTAAAAAATTTAATATATCTCTCCTGATAATTAGGCGAAACTCCACTGAGTAATTTGACTAGCCTGAGTTTCTATTGAGTTCCAATATTATGATCCTGAACGTGTTCATTCTGTGAAATTTTTCTTGAGTCAATAGCCACATCATTAGGGTTAAAAAGCCTTTCAAGAGGGACAAGCCCCTTTGGAAGAATATTATCTTTCAACTAAATTTTTTTTTGATTAGCTATTGAATCTTTTAAACCACTAACTGCTGCAACTTCTACTGTTTCATCTTCATCCTGATTAATTTCTGTGCCCTGAAACTCCTCAACCATAGTAAAAAATTATTTAATCTGCTGATCATCTTCAAAATCTTGTCAATTATCAGGAACAAAAGGTCTATGCCTCATTTCTACCTCATATCTTAGTTTTGGATTAATAGGAGGCCTGAAAGTACTAGCAACCACAACTAATGAATCTGCTAATATGTTCCCATCCCTTGGAATGAATTGAATATTAAAAGCTTCGAAAAAATTCTCAACCAAATCCTAGACTTCATTCCTGTATGCCCTAAGCCTAGGGTGTTTTGTCTGACAATGATTTTTTATTTGTTTGATAATCAGCTCCGAATCTCTAAAAGCAGAAATTGACTTAATTCCCATATGTTTAGTTGTTTGTAGAGAAATAATCAAGGACTTATATTTTGCCACATTGTTTATTGCTTCGAACTCTAATTTAAAGGAAAAAGGGAACATATTACCTCCAGGTGAAATCAGAAGAAAACTAGCACCTGTTCCTTCCTTGGAATAGGCTCCATCAAAGAAGCATTTCCACATTCCTTCAGTTTGCAGCTCTGTATTTACATAGGCTGAAGTAAGCTGCCTCTAGTTATCTTTAGCCAACTCTGCATTATCATGCAGCATGAAGCAAGCAAAGTCATCTTTCTCTTGGCTATATACAAGCAAATTACTTGCTCCATTTTTGTAATTGTTTTTACAAATCTAGTTTCTCTGTACAATCTCCTCTCATCCCCACCAAAATTCGGTATAACAACATATGTAAAATCTAGTTTTAGGACACCACCCAATTTAGCCCCCCATGACCTAGATAGTAGCATTCCAAATCTAGCATGGATATCTGCTACTACTACATCCATGACCAAGCTTCTAGCTGGAATCTGGGCTAGTGACACTACCAGATCCTTAATGACCCCCAGACACTTGACTTTGTTTGAATCAAAAGAGTACAGGTCTCTATAGGGTTTGGTAACTTGTAGATTTAGTTGCTTCATCACTGATAATGGCATAAGATTGTGTGAAGCTCCTGAATCAAACATACAATTATGCAAGAGGAAATCATGGATCAATAAGGAAATATAAAAAGGAGGTGTTGAAGGATCTACTTCCTCTACATGTGGGCCAAAAGCCACTATTGGTTTATCTTCCTACAAATTTACAGTGTCATTTATATTCACATTTTCTTTTAAATTAATAAACTCAACAATCTCCCTCTGATAAGCTGGTGTTTTTGCTAATTCTGTAAGGGGAACTTGAATTCTTACCTTCTCCAACTCTTTAGTAAGACTGAACAAATGACCCTGTTTAGCATTCTTTTCATTTTCATCTTCTCCTTTCTTCATGACTGAAATTACTTGGGGAATTGAAACATGCTTCTCCAAAGAAATTTTTCCACTTTGGTCTTGAGAAGACTCACCTTGAAGTATTTGTTTCTTATCATTTGCATTCTGTTGTTTCTTTCCTTTATTTACTAGTTTTGAAGGTTGAGATTCTTGTGGAGTCACCTTTGGTGAGGAAACTGGAACTTGCTGCTCACCTTCATTTTCTTGACTTCTTGATCTTTTCCTTGATCTCTAGTCATATTTCTTGTGTAGTTCTGCCTGCATAAAATCATAGAATTTCTTCCAATATTCATCAATTTCATTTTATATTCATACTTTTCTCCTTCAACACCAAGCTCATCTTCATCTACTGCATATAACATAGAAATTTGATCTTCATGGTCCCTAGGGTGCTCAAGTACTTCACCAGGATCTACCTCTATATACAATGGTGCTTGAATCTGATCCTGATCTTTTCTCTTCTTTTGCAAGATTTGCAAACATTGTCTTCTGTATTGGGGATTAAAGTTCTTATTATATTGTGTTTATCTCTGAGAATTTTTATTTTCCAACTCTAACTTATTCAATTTATCTGACAAAGTTTTAATTACATTACTCATATCCTCTAGTGTTTGACTTTGAGAGGATTCTATCTTTGCCTTTCCCTTGTCTTGGATAGGCTGTGTCTCTGGTGTTTTGCCTGCAACCACTAGATTTTCTTCGATCTCTAATGCATCTGTTTGGATCTGATCAAGGGTTGGGGATCTCCTTTCCCTCAATGTAAATCCAAAATCTGACTCAAAAGCCCTTGCAAAAGTTATTTTGGCACCAGCAGGAGGGGGCTTAATCTCCACTGGAAGACTATTGTACAATTTATTAAATCTTCTGAAAAATTCAACTACAGTTTCATCAGACTTCTTCTTTATAGCGTTAAACTCTGTTAATGAATACCCATGGTCTCCTTTTTCTCCCCATCTTTGGGTGAATAGGTGCTCCATCTCTTCCCAAGAAGGAATAGAGTTATTAGGAAGCCCTTTAAACCATTTTCTCGCTTCTCCATCCAAGGATTGAACAAAAAGTCTTAGAACAACATCCAAATGTTCAAGATTTAGGTTTTCTGCAAAGTTACAAAATACTGATACATGATTCTTCGCTGTTTGTTCATCTTCCCCTGTAAAGTGAGGAAGAATCTTGAGGTATTCTTGTGGCATTTGATTCAATGGTTGTGGCAGTTGAAGAGGTGCATATCTATTCATCAAGAATGCAGGAGCTACCATGTTTGCTCCCAAATTTACTGAACCTTGATTACCAGCAGATGTGGAAACTGACTGAGGAGTAAATGGAGTGTGCAAAGGTGGTAATGCAGTTATAGGTTCAGGTTGAATAACTATAGCAGATACTGAAAAAGAAATAGACTCTAAAGACTGTTCTTGACAGTTGGGCTCTTGAAATTAATTGGATGTAAAAGGTGACTCTTGGTCAATAAAAGATGAATGTGAAAGATGTGATGAACCGCTGCCTAGTGCAGACAGTGTAGGACTTGGTGTAAGTGGAGTTTTAGGCCTTCTAACCCTCTTGGAAACTAGCCTTTCAGGGTTTGAAAGGGCTTGAACTTTTTGTTGTGAGGTATTTGACCTTGTATGGGGTCTCCTTGGAGCCAAAGTTATTGCTTTTGTTCAAAACAACCAAATATTTCCTCCTCACTGAACAAATAGAGGAAAATATTGAAAACCCAGGGAAAAGTGCTATTGTCTTCTCTCCCCGACAATGACACCAATTAATTTTTTACCTTAAGAAACCAATTTCCTGGTTGTATAGAAATTGTGCTTATGACATTAATGATTACAAAGATTGTCACTTGTTTGGCACTCAATTATATATTGTGTTCTCAAATGAAGGACTTGGGAAATCCGGTTCTTGATCCTCAATACTTAGATGACAAGATAACATCTGAATGCCATTTGATTGTTGAATATAAATGATGAATGAAGAAAGATTGAATAAGTCATAGAGAATATGTTGTTTAACACAAGATCTACTATTTGCGACACTAGGAGAAGTTATATATAATATGCTGTTTTACACAGAAACTACTATCTGTAACTTAGAAGAATTGCACAGATGGGAACTTCATGTATAGGAGCGCTCTTTAAGGAATTTAACTTTATTTACATAGGCAAATAAAGCCCCACAACTTCAATTACTATACTCAAAGGAAGAAAACATAATATGACACATAACAGAGAAGACACAAAATCATACCAAACAACGTATGGAAAACTTCTGATTCTTCCTTAATCAACAATTGTATCAGGAATTCAGTAGCTTAGTCTCCAGGTTCTCCAAAATTCGAACCCCTTCTCTCTAAATTTACCTCTTTTTATACATTACAAGGCAATTGGTGATCACCAAAACTGTCAAATTGCTTAATTATTTTCCTAACTATCTAGAGTAAAAATTATTACAAAACATTACACAGAGGGTAAAAGACAGCTCATTCTAAAGAACATAGAATAACATGAACTAATGGAAGTTAGAAAATAATGATAACTGTTAGCTTTTCGACTCTGTTGTTTGGCTGCTGAGTTTCTCTGTAGATGTTTTAATAATGATTAAACCACTTTAATTATAATAAACTTTGACAAAACCTCGTGCGTGAACCTGGGCTTACGTATGTATCGGGCGAATTTTGATTGGCCAAAACACAAGGAAACCCAACCAATCACTTTTCTTTGAAGTTTTAGTCATCCATTGCTAATTTTGATTGTCTCACTTAAATAGCGGAATCGACTATTTTACGCGAAACATTAGTTTGCCACGGAACTGAAAAGACTTAAAATTTTGATTCATAAACCCGTCGGGTCTGCCTTAGCTGTGTGTGAGCTATCCGATCATTCATTCAATCAATGGTCTAATCCTCTAGAACTCACGAGATTTTAAACCCGTTTGAAATAAATCTTATCGAGTCTGCTTGTTCAATGCTCTGTTGACTCCCATACGGACCCGATGGGAAATATATACCACCAGTTAATAATCTATCAGGTCTGACTTTAGCGCTAAAACCCGATCATTTCTTCACCCGATATCCGCTAGATCCCATATTTTTGGATGGACAGCTAATATTGGCCTAGACTTCAGCAAGCTTGAACTACATTTGATATACCGTTGCGTTCGATAAGTTATCGCCCGATTGCTGTTGGATCTGTGGTTTGTTGATCAAATGACCTAGATCTTCTCACAAGCATACCATCACATTTGATTTTCAAAACAAAACCATTATAGCTAACTTGTGCGATTACCGTTGGATCTGTGGCTTGTCAATCAAATGGCCCAGATCTTCTCACAGGTTTACATTCAAAGTCATGCTGTCAATCAAACAAAATACTTCATTCCTTTTATAATTTGCGGGGGTAAAGCATATAAGGGAAGTACATTGAGAACGAACCGCCGCAATGATTCTAGGCCACACGTTGTGGTCAACCATGCTCACGTCGCAGTTAACTGCGGAGGTTGAGCCTTAATTAACCTTTGGGCTTATTGTTTTCCCACAGCACACTTCATCATACTCATCAATCTATCACTTGACCATGACCCTTAAACCTGCATGGCCTTTAAACAATGGTTTGATTTTTCTTTTCTTTCGATTTTTATTTCTTTTTGTGATAAAACTGAAAAGAAGAAGAAAATAATAATGGAAGCTTCAACATTGTCCATGAATGATAAAAATTATGACATGTGAGTGCAGGAGAAACCATGGTGGAATGGAGGGAGAGGAGCATGTGCCTGTTGACATGCATGCCATTGCTCATCAACCAACAATAGATTCCTTGAGGAATTATGGGTTATTTAAATTCATCATGATTCCAAGCATGACCAATCAACCTTTCGTGTTGTCACAAATCATTCAATGGTGGTGTTGTAGCTCCTAGAGATAGCCCCTGGGTTGAGAAGAGACCAATGCCTTGGACATCTTGATGAGTGTCTTAAATATTTGCTAGAAATTCATATCACACCCAGTGTTTAAAATTTTGAGAGAAAATCGATTCAAAACCTTCCTTAAGAGGGGATATGAAAAATTCTGATGTAAAATATTACTCAAAAGAATTAACATTATATCCATAGCGTCCAATATCACATGAACTTGTAGTTTATCAGTTGTTCTAGTATATTTGTGTTGTAGCGGTTACAACCACCCTCCAAAATTTTGGCTCGCATGCAAATTTCAGAGCCTACCTTAGGTCTTGTGATTGATCATCCTTGGTCACTTATTGGTAAGATGATGATTTCAAGCCCCCCTCCTTGGTCTTAAGAGTTGTCCGTGTTCTCATCTTTATGCAACATGTGTCATCTTTGGGCATAGGGATTGTTGTTTTTCATGCAAAGGGATGTTGTTTCGCTTCAAGGGAGATCTTGTGCATAGGAGTTGTTTTCATCACATAGATATGTTTCACACTCTCATCACGCACTCTTTTCACGAAGGTTTTTGCATCAAGAAAAGTATGTCTTATGCATTCTGGATTGTCTACAGTGTGTCACTAAGTGTCTGTGTGCGATCACAGTCGAGTCCTATCACTGTTTACATCTATGTCACCGATCTCACACTTAGTCATGTCCCAAACAACCTAGCCTCAGCCAGCTTCCTAGAACTGTGCACTTTTATTATGAAACCATCAAGATTCCTCCCTTGCCTACTGAAACGCCACAGTGAATAGATACCCTAACATCCTTTGGAATTCAAAACTGTGCAATGGTTCCCTCTAGCATCCTTCCTCCAGCTGGAACCCACTGTATTCAGAAACTGCACAGTGTTGTTCCTCAGTGGCCCAACCAACATTTCTCTCCAGAAATGCGCAGAACAGTCTGGCTGCCCTTCATTCAGAAATTTCACTGAGGTTTCCTTTTAGGACCTCCATCCCATAACAGTTCCTTGTTCCTAAAAATTTCACAGTATTTTCCAGGTTGCCCTATTTGTCTTGCATTCAGAAACTGCGCAAATCGGCCTCCCATGGCCTCATCCCAATAGCAGTCACTTCCCCCTGAAACTGCACTGATCCATCGCTCGGTGACTAGGGGAAAAGGTGACATGCTGAGATCACTCCCAAGAAGTTGAGGAGAAGGACCAAGAGACCAAGTAATGGAAATAATCAGAACTGCATGAAAACTCCGTCTGATGCATGATCATCTTGGTGGTAAGTAAAGAACATCTTTCGAAGTACACCTCTTAGTTGAGTTTATAGGAATGCTTGCCTTTGTCATATCATCCCATCCTCAGTAACACTGTTATGAAACCAGCTCACAAAAAGATAGAAAAGATAGATGAACGCCTTAGAATTCAACCTCTTCGAGGGGGCAACCTCCTTTACATTACACAAATGAATAATTCTTGGATGATACAAATGACAAGACCTCTTTTCTATATCTAGGAGTCTAATGGGTCATAATATAATCAGAGTCGACATAACAATAATAATGTAAGGGCACAATAATAACAATAGTGGGCTTCTATGGGGCACAATAATAACAATATGGGGACTACATGGGTACAACAATATAATAAGGCAGTTGTACTAATAACAATAAGGGGTTACACTAGTAGTATAGGGGCCTAACATGCCCCTCTCCTTCAAAAAGTGTTGTCCTCAATGCTTGTGTAGTTCTTGATGCTTCTGTATAAAATTCTTATCCTTCCATGTGAAATCTTCAACATATAAGTTCTTCCACTTGATGATATGCTTTGAAATTGATCGATTTCGTAGCTTTCAACTTCTCAGTTCTGTAAATGCTTCAGGTTCCAATATGCTTTTTCCTTCCTTGTCAAGTTCTGGCAATATTGTTGGAACTGGGATATTCAGCAACTTTTGAATGAGTTCCCACCCTGCTTTGCCATTCTTCCATTCATACCTTCCTTTGTTTATCAAATTTGGTTGGATAATTGTACCAACCTCTATCATTTCTGCAACCATATGTTCAATTTCACTCCTTTGGGCATATGGATATCTATAAGGCTTGACATTTGGAGGAACACATCCTAGAATAAAATGAATAGCATGATCATGATCAAAAATACGTGGGAGACCTTTGGGAGTCTCAAATACCTTGGAATGGTTGTCCAAGACTTTTTGGAGATTCAGAGAAATACATGATTTCGATATGCGAACAGTTAGCGAATATAATTGTGCAATTATGCCTCGTTGTTCTTTCTTTAGAAGCTTTGTCATTTTGTCAGAAGTGATTATCTTTCCTGGTTTCCCTGTGATACCCCTTAATTCAAATTAATTTCCTTCAGAGGAAAATTTCATAAAAGGTTCTTGAAAATTAAAAGCTATTGTACCCAAGGATTGTAGCCATTGGACTCCTAGTACAACATCAGCACCACCCAGTGGAATGGAAAACATTGGGCTAATCAATACATATTCTCCCATGGGTAGCTGGATATTATGGCACTTTCTAGAGCAATTTATGGTTCCTCCACTTACAACCGTCACTTGACACTCTAGTGTTGAATGTAGGAAGTAATTCAAGTCCTTGGCTATCTTACAATTAATAAAATTATGGGTACTACCCGAATCAATCAACACTATTACCTTTTTCTTCTTGATATGTCCTTCTATCTTTACCATTTGAGGAGTGGTAATTTTGACAAATGCATTACAAGATATGGTCGGATTCATTTCTTATTTCTCTGGGGTTGGTTCATGGTGAGTATCCTTTTCTTTTGATGTTTCTTGATACTTTTCTTCCTGATATTTCACTGTTTGAACCTTCTTCTTCTTGATATGTCCTTCTATCTTGAGAGTTTGGGGAGTGGTAATTTCTTTCAGTGCTTTACAATATATGGTTGGATTCATTTCTTGATGCTCAATGTGATCTTTCACTTCTTGAAAATTTTTCTTCTTGATATGTCCATCTATCTTGATAGTTTGAGGAGTGGTAATTCTTGCCAATGCTTTACAAGATATGGTCAGATTCATTTCTTCTTTCTTCGGGGTTTGGTCCTGGCACATATCCTCTTCTTTTGATGTTTCTTGATCCTTTTCTTCCTCCTCTTCATACTCTATGTAAAATAATTTCTTCTCAGCACCTTGTGACCTTTTGTGCATTTGCTATCACAATTGTAACAAAGCCCTTTTTTCTTTTTTTCTTCCAATTGTTATGGTGTAACCCTTGTAGGTTGTGGAAGGCTAGGAGAAACAACACTTCCATTATTATAGTTGTGAGGGGTAGACTTCCTTGTTTCCATAATTTTATTTTCCACTTTGTAACAAAGCCCTTTTACTCTTTCCAATTATTGTGGTGTTCCTCTAAAGAAGGTGTTGCTCTTTGTATCCTCATAATGTGCTATCATTTCCTCCGTGAAAATTGACCATGTAACAAGTTGTTTATGAGAACAAAGCCCTTTATACCATAAAAATTGATCCGGTTCTAAATATGAAGATGCATTACATACCTTTTGTAACAGTGGTACACCATGTAGATCAAAATATTGCTCCATCTAAAGTATCCAATTTACCAGATCCTTGCTATCAAACTTCCTCATCTCGCTTTTTCTTGATTTTAGGAGCTCGATCTTGAAACGACTGTAACTTTGTAATTTTGGATCTTCTAGTTCTGAAATCATGACCTACAGTATCCCTCTGCGTCCTCTTTACAATGCCACCAGTCTGATCAAATTTAGATTCTCCAAGAAAGAGTTATGCACAATCTCCCAAGATGACCTGATTATATACCTTTTCAGAAGAGCGAACTTGTATGAAATGCCATGTGTCACTGAGTTAACCTTAGGATCTGAAACATATACACAGGAAACTACAGTCTGTTCTCTTTCTGTAACTTTTGACGAAATTTCAATTTGATTCTCAGAGAGAAATTTATGATGAGTTTCCCTAGGTCACCTGTTTAGAATGTAATTCAGGAGTCTACAAAAAGACCGACTTCCTTAGATCATATCTCCACAAATGTTACGCGAAAAGCTCTAAAATTCAGAACCGAGGTTCAGTGCGATTTCGTCTCAAATGGGTTTTTTTTTGCGCTTCTAAAACGTCGTAGAAAAAAAGTTATAGCGAAAATTCCACAATGACCTATTTGGAGCAGCGAACCCCTAGAATCCAAAGCTCTGATACCAAATGTTATGAAACCAGCTCACAAAAAGATAGAAAAGATAGATGAATGCCTTAGAATTCAGCCTCTTCGAGGGGGCAACCTCCTTTACATTACACAAATGAATAATTCTTGGATGATACAAATGACAAGACCTCCTTTCTATATATAGGAGTCTAAGGGGTCATAATATAATCAAAGCCGACATAACAATAATAATGTAAGGGCACAATAATAACAATAGTAGGCTTCTATGGGGCACAATAATAACAATATGGGGACTACATGGGTACAACAATATAATAAGGGGGTTGTACTAATAACAATAAGGGGTTACACTAGTAGTATAGGGGCCTAACAAACATGCACTTGCGCAAACAAAAAAGTCATTTCATGTGCTTCCTCTACATGTCTTGCGTCCTTTTCGCTTGTTTGACCAACTGTCGTCTTCGACATGTTGATTGCTATGTCATGCTTGTGACCTTGTTATAGTGATGTTGAAGGTTTGTGTTTGAGTTGTGTTCATTATGTAAACATCTATCACACTCACACATGATGTTGTAAGCATTGTCACGCAAGTGTCATCACGGTTGTCTGAAGGTCTATTTGAAGTATCGCAACTTGTTGTTTTCACCATTAGATAGTCCCGCAATTAGTCACACTCAACATTTGTTGTATTGTTGGTTCGAGATGTCTTGTCATCAAGTAACTTTGAGTGTGTGTTCGCAAGGTCATGTATACACGAGTTCAGTCGCTCACACGCTTAACCATTTTGCTGAAGATCTGTTGATCGGACCACCCTCCATCATCTGGACCTCCGCTGAGATGAATTGCCCAGTCTTAGCCCTCAATGACCAAGTAATGATGCCTAGAATTACATAGAGCTTGAGGCTACCTCTTAGGAAGTATTCCCTACACAATCCTGGAATCAACCTAGCTGACTGTCACCTAGAACAACGAAAAAGTTGCCCAAGAAGCCATCTTAGCCTGCACTTCTCGTAAGTTGATCCATCAAGCCTCCCACTGGTCGACCAAAGAATTTGACCGGGAAGTGATCCCTAGCTTCACTCCTCCCAAAACATTGCCCAGAAGCTGTCAGCATGGTTGCTTATGCTAACTGAAGAAATTTCTATACATGAGGGATAGGCACCCGCTGCCTGTCACTGCACTGTCTCTGAAAATTGCATAATTCTTTCAGTCAGTTCCCCCATTAGTCGACCTATTGCTCCTCCTGAAAATTGTGCAGTTTTCTTGGCCTGTCCACCAGTTACTTGACACCCAGCTCAACCCAAAAACTTCACAAACATGTCTTGCATGAATGTCTCCCAGTTCTGCATAGTTTTGACTAGTAAGCTCCTGTAGCCCGCTCCCAACCTCCTCTGAGAATCTATGCATTTTTCACTATCGGTGTCTCCTCTTGCCTGCACTTCCTTCCACCGAAAAATTGTGCAGTTTTGCCTCCCAGCTAAGCTAGATCCTGTAGAATGTCACTACTATCCCAAACTGCTCAACCTAGCCTCTCAGTGACCTTTGCGTAGTTTTTCTTGATAGTGTCCCGAAGCCCCACATCCCAACTCGAAATGTGCTTTACGTAGTTTCAGAGCCTTGTCCTATCTCCCGGTCACCTACACCGAAAAATGAAAGATGATGCATCATGGTAGACTATTGGATTTTTGGATTCGATGTCATCTCATCATGAGTGATTGCAGAGACAAGTATATGGATGAGACATGGCGTGATGATGAATAGGATGAACAAGAAGCACATGCTATAAGACTTGCTCGTGGTTGGATGAACACACGAAGCCTACCAAGTAGAAAGTGAAGGAGACATGTGCACATGCACGAAACATCAAGCAAACAATAAGACCACTGAAAAATCCATGGACTCTGCCATGTGAAGGTGAAACTATGATACACCACGAGGACACTCATTAGTCAGCAGCACAACAACTTGACACGAAAAACACAACCAACATGTGCATACCTGCAACATCATGTCGAGTTGTGTCATGAGTCGCCTACACCACAACACTACTTTGGGTCATAACTGCGTAATCAATGTAATGTAATGTGGAAGTCCAAGAGACCCACAGATGAAGTCAAAGAGTCATGTAAGTTGAAGAGTCATGTAAGTCAAATAGTCATGAGGGAAGTTGAATAGTTACAAGGGTCAGTTTCACCCTTAGCTATATATAACCCTCATTTGTACATGCAAGAGACTTTTCACCTTGGCTCCTCCCAAATAGCCTTTAGAGTCTGTAGTCTTTTCTTTGAGGAGCAAGTAGTGTCTCCAATGTGCCGCTATTGGGGTT
The DNA here is from genome assembly GCA_031772625.1 of Pinus tabuliformis. NCBI lineage: Eukaryota > Viridiplantae > Streptophyta > Pinopsida > Pinales > Pinaceae > Pinus > Pinus tabuliformis. The sequence goes on along the minus strand of CM062807.1, from coordinate 409,504,265 downwards.
AGTGATGTATGATGTACATACGTGTCTTGGAACTTTTGCTTAATTCAAAAGCTTGTTAATAGGCCATCACGTTTTCAAACATGTATTGTATTCATTTGTAAGACTATTCTTTGGACGCTTGTAATGCATGTTGCTTTAACTTGTACTAATATAGTTGAACTATTTCGGTTGTTTTAGTGCATATGCTGTGGAAAATGTGTTGTATCAGTTGTGAACATTGTCTCGCCCATGCGGACTATTCCACCAGACACTCGACATATTCATTCTTGTAAACTTGTTATAACGACCGTTGCACTCGTGTGGACTATTCTGCTGGGTGTTGTACATGCTATCTGTTCACTTTGTGTTTGTGATTATCACACTCGTGTGGACTACTCCATTGGAAGCTACGCATGTCCTATTGTGTTGTCTGTCTCTAACAGAGTTGGGACTATTCCCTTTTGACGACTCACTCTCACCCCCTCCCTTTGCAGTGAAAGAACTTAGACACAAGTTACACTAAGCACTCACCAGGGACACGAACCTCGCTATTTGAAAACTAAGTAAAACACTCTCATGTGTTGACAAGCAAGAGCTAAGGTATATCTTTAAGATAATTCCAACCGGTCCATCATACCGGATGGGAATCCTACACAAAACGGTGTGAGGTCTAATTGGGACTTCATACTGGGGAGATCCATGAATGTTGGCGGGTCCAACACCGTCAACATTTCTGATGCCAGAAAGAGGGCCAGATGACAAGCCGAGTCCTCACAATCTATTTTGAATCTTTGCATACTTATCATGACTAACCACATAATTCCTCCTCCAGAGTGTATGTATTATGGAAATGACTTTGAAATCTCAGAGGAGCTCTGCAATCTCTTGCCACAATACACATATGAAGGTGAAGGCGGAATGGCCTGGCTTAAACATAGAATGACCTTAACAGTTATATATCACAAGTATAAAATCCATGAAGATTACATGAGGTGCGTGATGTTCGGACACACACTTTGAGGGCACCCACTGCTATGGTGCGCCATGCTGCCCGAGAAATTTATTCACTCTCTCACGTAGTTGATCGAAGAGATAGACAATGCTTTCCATCATTTTGACTGTCAAGCACTCAATAAACAAATTTTGAAATTACGGAAAGCATCTGATGAATCCATTGAGAAATTTCACACACACATTTTTAATCTTGCATAATGATCTCCTGAAGATGACATTGATTGGGAATTTCTCAATGGAAGATTTAAGTATATTCTTTACATATATGAAAATCCACAATTCTTAGAATCATTTGAACCCCTCCCATCATACCTCGGTGTTAGAGCTGCCAAATCTAAGACAGACAAGGTTGCTGTCACAAGTGACTGTTTTTCCTCTTCTCATCAAACAACTCTAGCTCCGCAGTGCGAGGTGGGAGAAGGTGCATGCACATTTGATGAACTGTCACATCCTCCTACCCCACCTTCTCTTGATATCTACGTAGATTTGGATTGCAAGCCTGTTGGTTTTCATATGGACTTGTTACCCCAACCTCTATCCCCACGTTATGCAGATCCTCCAGATTTTACTGTCTTATGTTCTCCCGTTCCAGACTCCACATATTGTGTTCATGAGGATCAAGTTGTCGACAAAGTTGGTGTTGTGCAACCAACCTATGCTATCATTCATGAAGAGTGTGTGCGAGAATCTGAAGAAGAACCCATGGTGAAGGATGAATCCCTTCCATCCACTCCTCATCTACTCTATCTTGACATCCCTTGTGATTCTGCCAATTTTGATTTCCCTTGTGAAAACTCATCTCTGGATGTTTCTACTTCCGACCATTCACATGACACACTAGATGTCATCCTTTCATTACATTGCGGAGAGGACACATATTCCTCTGAAAATTCGTCCCATTTTTCATTTGTCATTTCTGAAAACACATAGGGTAACATCTTTGTTTCTCATCTATCCCTTCGCATGATTCATTAAATCATGAGGATGCCGACGAACATCCTGAATTTTCTGATCGTGGTTGTCATGATCGATGTACTTCTTCATTAGATCATGATGTTGATTCACTCAATGTTAATCTTCCTAAGTGACTGGTCTTCGACAATCTATCTATTGACGAAGTGGAAACCCCACATGCTATCGAGGAACTTCAGCATGAGATGATGGTTATGGAAGGCCCTCCCTATCCTGAGGTTAGTTCCACTTCTGATCAGAAAATTTGTGAAACACCCAAGGCTCCTCATCACTCATCTATATGCATTGAAGATCAATCCAACACATAGATTTCGCTTCCTCCATCAGAATCACATGATCCCATCGCTTATGCACTGAAGGAATCATACACAAGAAACACACTTGCAAAGTGTAAGTTGTCTCTCTTTCTCATGTTTGCTTGTTTGTCACAGTGAAAAAAGTACACATGCTTGTCATTTGCATGTAGTGTGTCACAACACCATGTTAAGTGTTAACCTAGGTTGTCATTGATGTCAATATGGCAATATTCTGGACACGTAAATGATGATATGAAGCCAAGTAGAGCAGATCCATGAAGCAACTGGAGTATGTCAATATGGAAATATTCTAGGAGCAAAGAAACCAGAGGAGAAACCAGAGGAAAGACAAGACATTTAAGCCATTGGAGAGACTATCGAAGGTGAAGGAATTCATCAAAAGAGGAGTTAACCCATCAGAGGACTATTGCAGAATATCAAAGCAGGACAGAGCTATCGGAGGAGCATAAACAAAGCTATCAGAGGAGCATAAACAGAGCTATCAGAGCAGAAGATTAAGGAGGAGTAACATTGGAGGAGCCATATCGGGAGTACTGGGAGTAATATATGCTAAAGAAGAACTATCGGAATCCAAAGGAAGATCGATCAGAGGAGCATAGAGGAAGAGTGGAAGAGTACAAAGAGTGGAGGACATAGAGGCAGAGGTGGAGCAGTATATAATATAAACAAAGTTAAAGGAGCAGAGCAATATATACTATCAGAGACAGAGTATATATATATATATATATATATATATATATATATATATATATCAGAGAAATCATATTGGCAAGTTCTATTATGTGCCACTACCCAAAATCCCTGACTGCGATATACATGTGCGGACCCAATGATATATATGTCCAGGTGTATAAACAGTTGAAGTCCGGCTAAGTGTTTTGAAGCGGGATTTTCAGTGTATTTCATATGTATCCTTGTATTCTGGCTCTAAGCCTTGCCACATTAAAATATACGATTGCAATATATATATATATATATATATATATATATATATATATATATATATATATATATATATTATATATATATATATATATATATGTATATATGTATATATATATATATATATATATATATATATATATATATATATACATATATATATATATACATATATATATATATATATATATATATATATATATATATATATATATATATAATTGCGATACGTATGGGACCTGCTGCAACATTATAAAATGGCCTATTGATATATCACATCTGCAGTAATTGCAGGTTATAAAGGGGTGCCACCCTCAAAAGCGCCGATTGAAATATATGTTATGGACCCGATGGTCCTATTGTAACACACCCTAATGCTATATTGCATCCGCCATGTCAGAAGTTATCCATTGCAAGTTATAAAGGGATGGCGCTATAAACTACGATTGCGATTACACACGGACCTGAAGGGTTTATCAACTACAGCTTAATATCATATTGCATCCGCAACAAATGAAAGTCTTAAAGGGATGGCGCTAGAATCTGCCGATTGCGATAACGTTGTGGAGGAGCGGACCCAATGAAGTTATAGATGTGGGCGTAATGCATTTGAAGTCTGACCTTAAGCGTTCGGTCGGGTTTTTCCATGTATTCCTGTGTATTCCAATAAATGTATTGGCCGGGGTTCTTAAGGCCAAATGCATAAATAAACGCTTCTGATAGTTCAGTGGGCCTGAACAATTGCGATTGCGATTGTGACATGGCATGTGGGGCCTCCTTGTTGGTACAGTCTCTCCGTAAATAATAAAGTCCAGTGTATGCATATTATTATTGAAAAAAGGGACCTCTCTGATATTTTTTAATAAGCATCATTTCTATTGTAATTCGGCCCCTCTTCCTCTTGAACGTGTCCTATGAAGCACTGGTTAATTCGAATAGGTAGAGGAAGCTAAAGTGACCAAAGGATTGGGAAGCAGAAGAAGAAAGGGAGCACAGAGGAAACTACAATGACCGAGGAGGGAAGCCAAAAGGTCGAATGAGCGTTGAGGAAATAGAAACTAAAGTGAGCAAGGAGGAAGCCAAAAGGTTAGGCGCATCATGCATATAAAAACAGAGAACAAGGAAAGTTTAAGGTGTTGAAAAAACTGGAAGAAACAGAGGCAGCCATAGGTCCAAAAGAATAGAACAGGGCCAAAGGTCCAACAGGATAGAAGGAATTCGAAGGACGAGCATCTCTGTTGATCATGTTACCCTGTGAAAGACTCAGACCTGTGATGAATTAATCAGGTACACAATGCATTATGAAGAACTATTTTGTGATGTAATAAATAAAGTTTTATCTGACATTGTTTGAAGGGAGAAGTAGCTGGCAGAGAAGCAGTCATGCTGAAGCATTGACTCTGATAGTTAGAACAGATGCTTCAACAGAAATTTGGTTCTTGTGCAGAGCTTAGTGCAACTAATAGTAGACTCACTAAAGATGTGTGGAGACATTATCAAAGATCATGAAGGCTATTGCAGAATCTATGAGGACAGTATGAAGAGTTGTAAAGACTCCTTCATAAGAAGACTAGTTGCCATTGATGCTGTAGCATGGAGACTACAGTGAAGCCAGAAAAAAAAAGAACTCAGTAAAGAAGAGTTCTGAGAGCAGAACATTACTATCAAACATGCCTTGATAAGATTGGGTTGAAGCCCTTGGGGTTGGTGCCTTAGAAGTTGGAAGGATTGGAGTCCTTAGGAGTTGGTGCTCCTAAGTCCTTGGGATTGGTGCCTTAGGAACTGGAAGGATTGGTGTCTTAGGAGTTGGTGCTCCTAAGTCCAAGGTTGATGCCTTGAAAAAATATATTTGGTGCTCTGGAGGTTGGAGCGTCACAAAATTCCAAGTTGGTGCTTGGCAACAGATTGGAACTATATATATATTGTATCTATTTTACTGCAAAGATGATATTAATAAAAGCATTTATTCTTGTTGTTAATCTTGTGTTCTGAATGTAAATGTTTTAACTGGTAAAATAATATTTGAAAAATAAATACTGATTCACCCCCCCTCAGTATTTCCAACAATTGGTATTAGAGCCAGTATCTTCATTCAAAGCCTAACAGCTTGAAGGTTGATCTTTAGAACACAAATGGCGAAGTGAAGGAATAAAGTCTCCAGTCCTCCTAAAGATGTGTCTCCTTCTACCACTGAAATGGAAGACAATCAGTTTGAGGAGGCTCTATGGTTCAATGGAAACTTTAATATGGGAAGCAAGAATGAGGAATTTCTTACAGACTCAAGGCATTGAAATCTGGAAATTAGTGATTGTTGATAGCAGGATGGATGGAGAATCCAAGGAGTACAATGCAAAAGAAATGAAGGCAATCTTGAATGGGCTACCTGATTCTATAAAGAACAATCTAGGAAAATATTCATCAACAAAGGGTATATGGGACAAAATTCATGAGCTTCACTCAAAAGGAGCATTGACCATGACCATCAGTCAACAAGATGATGGAAATCAAGAAGGAAATCTAGAACCCATCATTGGAGCTGAAAATGAGAATGATGACATCAAGGCTAAAGCAGACCTAGAAATTGAAGAGAATGAAAAAGATTTTGTAGAAGATCTCCTCACTCAACTTATGGCTACCATGGAAGAGATTAACAATTTGAAAAAGGAAAATGAGGAACTTAAGAAGATAGCACTAGTTGGTGACCAAGATCAAACAAGGGAGAAAGTTGACCTTGTCAAGCTTCAAGTACAAGAAAGGGATGAAGAGCTTGACAAGCTTAAGTAGGAATTTCATCAAAGCAAAAGAAAGCATCATGAAGAAATCATATCCATGACAAACCAATTAGATAAAGGAAAGAAACGGGAAGATACCTTGTCAAGTCAACTTGAACAAAGGCACAAGAGCTTGAACAAACTTGAAGAAGAGATTGGTTAGTACAAGGTAGAGGTCTCCTCTCTCAAATCTCAACTACAAGAAGTAAGGAAACAAGCACAAGGAGCTGAGAAGACATGGAGGCATTGGAAATCATAGAAGGATAGGTTGATGAAGCAAAAAAGGAAAGAAACACCATGATATGTCAACTAAAAGCAAAGGATGATGAAATCTTCAAATTAAAATCTAACATCGAACTTCTCAAGGTCAAAACATGTAAAGCTACAAGGATCAAGGAAGAAATGGAGAGCATTCTAGCATAGGAAAATGAAGAAATCTTCAAAATGAGGTCAGATATCATCTCCCTTAAAATAGAAGCAAATGAAGCTACTCGTATCAAGGAAGAAACTGAGAAACAACTTGCTAAGAAGAATAATGAGTGTGAAAGATTGGAAGAAGAGATTGTCTTCCTCAGAAAAAAGGTTGACGGGATGAACAAAATCTTGAAGAGATCTCAAGCCTTGGATGACATGCTCAACCATCAAAGATGTCCATTTGATAAATCAGGTCTCGGGTATGTAGGTGAATCCTCAAACAAGAATGATAATTCTTCGAACAAAAGGGATGTGAAGAAGCCATAAAGAAATGGTGATGCTCCAAGTTCTAGCAAAGGCAAGGAGAAAAATCAAGGCAACAATGGAAGAAATCCTTCTCCAAGAAGAAATGTAGATAATGTCAAGGATGCTAGAAGCAATAGTTATCATCAAAGGAACTCAAGACAGAAAGACTTCAGAAGTACATCAAGGAAATCTCCATCTCCCAAGTACCAAAGTTTATTTTTTGGTTATTTTTATTCTTGTACAAACTTTGGTCACATGGGAAAATATTGTAAAGCATATCATAAAGATAGATATTATGGTCCCCAACAATCTCCAAGGAACAATTTTGCAGGAAGAAATCATGAATTTTTATTCATGAATAATGTAGAATGCTTCAAGTGTCATAACATTGGTCATATGGCATGTGATTGTAACTTAACTTGGGCTCTTACACAAGCTAGAACCATTCCAAAGAATAAAGTTACACAAGTATGGAGAAGGAAGCAAATACAATCCAAAAGTCTCTTGAACTCTCCAGCCAACAACACATGTTGTTGACTTGACCTTCGACAATTTGAGCATTTGATGGGAAGACTCTGCCAAAAGAGATGATGCATACAGTTAGGGGGAGCCTGTGATTCTTGATCATTATTGTGGAAGCTCTTAGTGAAAGGGTCCTTATGAAATCCTTGTTGAGCTATATTAACAATCATTCTTTGATAAAGATCGTTTCTCAGGAGTACTCCATTGAAGAACATGATCTTGTAACCATTCTTTGGACTGTTGTTGAAGATTCTTTCCACTTAATCACTAAGTAGCATTTGGAGCAATAGAGAAGGTCATCTAATACTAGAGAAATAGGGCAAATAACTATGGTGTTGATATTACAAATGTTAAATGTCTTGACTCAGGGATTTGATGTGAGAACAAGAAGATTATGGACACAAATAGAGGCAACCTTCAAACAAATAGATACATCTAAAATTGAGCATGAAGCAAGAGCAGTTGGCAACATCTAACCAAAACTGAAGCATTGCAAAAAGATGCAAATCAACAAAAATAATTTGGAAGACTGTCACAGATTGGATATAAAAATCAACTAGTGGAGATAACTTGCAGAAATCTTTACAAGAACACAAGGAAAAGATGGCTCATCAAAAAGACTATAGAAAGGAGAATGTTGTGTAGTCAAATATAACTTAAGCTGATACTGGTCACTTAGAAAATATAGCAACAGTGAGGCACAACCTCTCACCATTTCATCCAAATGCAATGATGTTGAATATTGGATGGCAGTGACTTAAGGAGAAGCACAGAGACACAAAGGAACTCGGATCTAAAGAAAGATAGCAAGAAAGACAATTTCAGTGGCATTTTCTCTTGATTCGGACTATGAAGGCCTCTCAATTCTGACCGTGGAGACAACAAAATATGGATTGAAGCATAAAAACCTGGACTTGGACACTTGGTGTGTGGCTATTTGCAATTTGTTTGAAAGCATTGAAGTAGAGCATATTTAATCATTGTTGAAGCCATGATAAAATAGTTCCGAGACATGAAGAGGGGATAATGTGCTAATTGATGATAAAGCATCAATCCTTGTTGTAGAAATTTTGAATAATTTGACACTTATTCACAAAGATTATCCTGATTATACACTATTGCGGAATACATGCATAATACATAACCTCCTCTACGTTGATCATCAATTTAGCAGCATTAAAAACAACGAAACATTAATCGCATGCGCACATTAACACAGTATGTAACCCGGGGAAAGCATAGAGCTGAAAACCCCACACTATCTGTATATTATAATGATTGAGAACATGTAACAATACATAGTACAATACTCCTCACAAGTACTCAGTACTATCTCCACATGTTACACACAAAACTAGCTCAGGTCTGAATCAATCACAGGTTCAAATCTCCTCCATTGTCTTCCTACCTCCACTGCGCAATCCTGCATGAGAATAATGATGAATGGCTAAAGCAAACTCTTATTTCCTTGGCTGAACCACGCAATCCTCATTGGCATAACTCAATCCCATTGATTGTGCAAGATCTCATGCACAACTATAGTCACAACTGATAGCGATCTCAACCTCTAACACCTGTCTCCACTGAACCGTCCATGCACTGAGTTAATTGATGTATTATTTAGTTAATTTATGAGTTAATAATTAGTGAATTAATTAATAATTAATTCACATCACTTATCACTAGTGTATTCTACAGTTAGACTAAATACAACTAGTTCAACCAAGTCAAACTGAACACAACTCTATCAACTCCTCAATCAACTCCACCAAAACTCAACCACTTGAGTTCTAACTGAAGTCCACCATGCAATAGCTCAACTAAATCATAAGAAAAACGTATTTCCTTCTCACATCTGCATGTGCCACATCTGTAGCTCAAAATGAAGTGCTCCAAGAGGATAAGATAATGTTTATAGTCCAAATATTATTATGAGCTAATAATATTCGACTGTTCTATTTTTAGACTGGCAGTCTAAAAATAGACTCCGCCCATATGTCTAAAAATAGAAGTCTATCTATTTTTACCAACATGACCAATCATCCACAAATAGCATCCTGCAACTCATAGACCATGATCCATATGTCTAAAATTAGACATAGTCTAAAAATAGACTTTGCGCCAAAAATAGCCTGCGGACCCACTTAGTGAAGGCAACTCCTTTCCACTAAGCTCCATCATCTTGTTGCATTTTCAACACTCCCTCTCAACAAGATATGGATTATCTACAACCCCTATCTTGCAACTCTGGAATGTTTTGCATGCAACACATTTGCCTGGTCCACTTGCTCCAACAACACCTGAAACAAAAACACTCCCAACTGACCACTCTGTTGGGCTAGGAACATACTCTAATGCTGAAGCTCTACCTGCTGCTGACAAGTGATCCCTCTCTGACATCTGCGCTACTTCAACATCTCCATGCATCTCGCACCATTGCACACTTCTCTGGGCCACCTAGCACTGTGCAAAACACTTGTGCCTCTCGCATTGCTGCATCCTGCTAGCTATGCACTGTCCTGGGATTCCCTACACTGTCGCTCTCTCTGCCACTCCATCCGCATCTGTCTCTACCCAATCAGTCAGTTCCTGATACTCCACATCGAGGCTCCCGTAGCAAGGTCTCATCCAAGAGGTTTGGTACCTCAAGGATCTTGCCCCTCCTCCTTGGGATGATCAATCCACATCACCCCACCTCCTACCTGGAGGTATGGCTGCATGCGATCCCTCAGCCCACCTGGCTCGAAGTTTCCCCCTACTGAAGGTCTCTGTCTCTACTCGATCTCCTCTCAGGTTCCCTTGTTGTGGCTGCTCCACAACCTCCTGAATCTGCTGCACCAATCGTGGCTCCTCCACAATCGTCTGAGACTTCTTCTGGCTTTGCATGTTGAGAGGTAATATACACTCCCTCTCAACCACCATGTCTCCATCAGTTGCCTCGCTTCTCAAGGCTTTGCATGCATCTTGAACCTCAAGAGCATACAGGTTCTTGACCCGTGAACCAATCTGCTTCACCTGTCTAGTGATGATGTGTCTAAGGAAAACCTTTCCCTTTCTGAAGACTACATCATAGCCTCCGTCTTCCAGCATCACGATCGACACCAAGTTTCTCTTCAGTCCTGGTACACACTTGACATCGGTCAAGGTAAGGCGAGCTCCATGCTCCCTCTGAAAAATAACCGTGCCTACACCTGAGACACTATACTTCTCATCATTACCCATCGCTATGAGTATCTGGAGATCTTTCTCCTCCATAGTACTGAACAAACTCTTGTCATTGGTCACGTGGAAAGAAGCTCCACTGTCAAGAAACCAACCAATTCCCACCATGGATGAAACTGTGCATGCGAAGAGTGTGAAATCCAACTCAAACTGTGAAGCAAGTGCCTCACCTTCAGATCCTTCCCCGGATCCCTTCTTGGATTTCCTCCGTGGAAAATTTACAGCATAATGGCCCACCTCATGACAACGACAACATCTCACTTTCGATTCGTCAACCTTCTTCCCATCATTGGAAGAACTGGATTCGAAAAGAGAACCCTTCTCCTTCCCCTTCTTTGCTTTGGCAGCCAAAGCGCAATCTTCTTCATCATATGCCTTTGATGAAGATCTATCCCTGGTATTTCGCTTGATCTCCTCTTGCAAAAGATCCGACCACAGTCTCTCCCATCCTGGCAATTTCTCCCGACCATTGACAGAGTCCTGATAGGAATGCCAACTCTTCAAAAGACCAAGGAGAGCCAAGCTCACCAAGTCCTCATCATCGACTGTCATCCCCACACTTCCCAGCTCATCTCGACATTGGGTGAACTTCGTGAGATACTTGGGCATACTGTCTCCATTCTCACACTTAATGTTTCTGAGTTTATCCTTGAGTGCCAACTTCATCTGGTCGCTCTTGCTTTGGAATAGATCTGTCAACGCTTTCCACATCAAGTATGGAGAAGCATTTCCATGTAGGCTGGACACAATGTGATCCTTCACGCCCTCCAACAGAATCCTTCGACACTTTGCTGTCTTCTTTTGCCAAACCTCAACGTGAGTAGCATCAGTAGGCTTTGGGACCTCAGCCTCTATGAAATCCTTCAGCCCATTGTCATCTAACACCACCTCCATCCTGTCTTTCCATGCAATATAATTCGAGCTGCCCTCAAGAGCATACTCCAATCGCAATCCATTTAAAGACATTTCAACTTTGACACCAAGAAAACACTGCTGCAAATTCGAATTCCACCAGCTCAAAACTCAACCGCTTCTGATCTAAAATTCGTGAGAACAAAGTATTTCTCGTATAGAGATTGTTTGTATGGGCTTTCACCGAATATCTCACCTTCCAAAAGAAGGATGAATCCAGAGGCTACCTGGCCCGATTACAGACTCTGCCTGAAGAAATAAAATGTAAACACTTTCTGAATAATAGATCTGATGATAAACTCTACTCTGATACCATGTAGAAATTTTGAATAATTTGACACTTATTCATAGACATTATCCCGATTATACACTAATGCAGAATACATGCATAATACATAACCTCCTCTACGTTGATCATCAATTTAGCAGCATTAAAAACAATGAAACATCAATCACATGCGCACATTAACACAGTATGTAACTCGGGGAAAGCATAGAGTTGAAAACCCCACACTATCTGTATATTATAATGATTGATAACATGTAACAATACATAGTACAATACTTCTCACAAGTACTCAGTACTATCTCCACCTATTACACACAAAACTAGCTCAGATCTGAATCAATCACAGGTTCAAATCTCCTCCACTGTCTGCCTGCACCCACTGCACAATCCTGCATGAGAATAATGATGAATGGTTGAAGCAAACTCGTATTTCCTTGGCTGAACCATGCAATCCTCATTGGCATAACTCAATCCCATTGATTGTACAAGATCTCATGCACAACTATAGTCACAACTGATAGCAATCTCAACCTCTAACACTTGTCTCCACTGAACTGTCCATGCACTGAGTTAACTGATGTATTCTTTAGTTAATTTATGAGTTAATAATTAGTGAATTAATTAATAATTAATTCAAATCACTCATCACTAGTGTATTCTGTAGTTAGACTAAATACAACTAGTTCAACCAAGTCAAACTGAACACAACTCTATCAACTCCTCAATCAACTCCACCAAAACTCAACCACTTGAGTTCTAACTGAATTCCACCAAGCAATAGCTCAACTAACTCATAAGAAAAGTGTATTTCCTTCTGACAGCTGCATGTGCCACATCTGTAGCTCAAACTGAAGTGCTCCAAGAGGACAAGATAATGTTTATAGTCCAAATATTATTATGAGCTAATAATATTCGACTGTTCTATTTTTAGACTGGCAGTCTAAAAATAGACTCCGCCCATATGTCTAAAAATAGAAGTCCATCTATTTTTACCAACATGACCAATCATCCACAAATAGCATCCTGCAACTCATAGACCATGATCCATATGTCTAAAATTAGACATAGTCTAAAAATAGACTTTGCGCCAAAAATAGCCTGCTGGCCCACTTAGTGAAGGCGACTCCTTTCCACTAAGCTCCATCATCTTGCTCCATTTTCAACACTTCTATCTTGAATAAAAATAAGAGCACTATGACAGGGGGAGTAACAGACCCATGAAGATCTACTATTCATGAAGAAGAGTAACAGATCGACAGGGGAATCCTTTTGCACTCCTTTGCCATTGATGTCAAAGGGGGAGAGAAGAAGAATATTGCCATCAATAACAAAGGGGGAGATTGTTAACCTAGGTTGTCATTGATGTCAATATGGCAATATTCTGGACAATTAAATGATGATATGAAGCCAAGTAGAGCAGATCCATGAAGCAATAGGAGTATGTCAATATGGAAATATTCTAGGAGCAAAGAAACCAGAAGAGAAACCAGATAAAAGCCAAGAAAGTCAAGCCATTGGAGAGACTATCAGAGGCGGATGAATTCATCAAAAGAGGAGTAAACGCATCAGAGGAGTATTGCAGAATATCAAAGCAGAATAGAGCTATCAGAGGAGCATAAACAGAGCTATCAGAGCGGAATATTGAGGAGGAGTAATGTTGGAGGAGCCATATCGAGAGCATCGGGAGTAATATATGCCAAAGAAGAACTATCAGAATCCAAAGGAAGACCGAACAGAAGAGCATAAAGGAAGAGCGGAAGAGTACAAAGAGTAGAGGACATAGAGGCAGAGGTGGAGCAGTGTATAATATAAACAGAGTTAAAGGAGCGGAGCAATATATACTATCGGAGGCGGAGTATGTATGTATATATATATATATATATATATATATATATATATATATATATCGGAGAAATTATATCGGCAGGTTCTATTATGTGCCACTAACTGAAACCCCTGACTACGATATACATGTGCGGACCCGACGATATGAATCCAAAGGAAGACCGATCAGAGGAGCATAAAGGAAGAGCGGAAGAGTACAAAGAGTAGAGGACATAGAGGCAGAGGTGGAGCAGTATATAATATAAACAGAGTTAAAGGAGCGGAGCAATATATACTATCAGAGGCGGAGTATATATATATATATATATATATATATATATATATATATATATATATATATATATATATATATATATATATATATATATATATATATATATATATATATCGGAGAAATTATATCGGCAGGTTCTATTATGTGCCACTAACTAAAACCCCTGACTACGATATATATGTGCGGACCCGACGATATATATGTTTGGGTGCATAAATAGTTGAAGTCCGGCTAAGTGTTTCGAAGCGGGATTTTCAGTGTATTTCATATGTATCCTTGTATTTCAGCTCTAAGCCTTGCCACATTAAAATATACGATTGCAATATATATATATATATATATATATATATATATATATATATAATTGTGATACGTATGCGGACCCGCTACAACATTATAAAATGCCCTATTGATATATCGCATCCATGGTAATCACAAGTTATAAAGGGCTATCACCCCTGAAAGAGTCGATTGTGATATATGTTGCGCACCCGATGGTCCTATTGTAACACACCCTAATCCTATATTGCGTCTACCATGTCGGAAGTTATCCATTGCAAGTTATAAAGGGTTGGCGCTATAAACTGCGATTACAATTACACACGGACCCAAAGGGTTTATCAACTACAACTTAATATCATATCGCATCCACAACAATCACAAGTCTTAAAGGGATGGCACTACAATCTACCGATTGCGATAACATTGTGGAGGAGCAGACCCGATGAAGTTATAGATGCGGGCGGAATGCATTTGAAATCTGGCCTTAAGTTTTCGGTTGGGTTTTTCCATGTATTCCTGTGTGTTCCAATAAATGTATTGGCCAGGGCTCTTAAGGAAAAATGCATAAATAAATGCTTCCGATCGTTCAGTGGGCCTGAACGATTGTGATTACGATTGCGATTGTGACGTGGCATGTGGGGCCTCCCTATTGGTACAGTCTCTCCGTAAATAATAAAGTCCAGTGTATGAATATTATTATTGAAAAAAGTGACCTCTATGATATTTTTTAATAAGCATCATTTCTATTGTAATTCGGACCCTCTTCCTCTTGATCGTGTCCTATGAAGCACTGGTTAATTCGAATAGGCAGAGGAAGCTAAAGTGACCAAAGGATTGGGAAGCCGAAGAAGCAAGCGAGTGTAGAGGAAACTATAGTGACCGAGGAGGGAAGCCAAAAGGTTGAACGAGCGTTGAGGAAACAGAAACTCAAGCGAGCAAAGAGGAAGCCAAAAGGTTAGGTGCATCATGTATATAAAAACATAGAACAAGGAAAGTTTAATGTTGTTGAAAAAACAAGAAGAAACAGAGGCAGTCGTAGGTCCAACAGAACAAAACAGGGCCGAAGGTTCAACAGGACAAGAGGCATTCGAAGGACGAGCATATTTGTTGATAATGTTACCCTATGAAAGACTCAGACCTGTGATGAATTAATTAGGTACACAATGCAGTCTGAAGAACTATTATGTGATGTAATAAATAAAGTTTTATATGACATTGTTTGAAGGGAGAAGTAGCCAGTAGAGCAGTAGTCAAGCTGAAGCATTTACTGTGACAGTTAGAACAGATGCTTGAATAGAAAGTTGGTTCTTGTGTAGAGCTTAGTGCAACTAATAGTAGACTCACTAAATCTGTGTGGAGACATTATCAGAGATCATGAAGGCTATTGCAGACTTTGTGTGGATAGTATGAAGAGTTGTAAAGACTCCTTCATAAGAAGACTAGTTGCCATTGATGCTGTAGCATGGAGACTACAATGAAGCTGTAAACAGACAGAACTTAGTAAAGAAGAGTTCTGAGAGTAGAACATTACTATCAAATGCCTTGAAAAGATTGGGTCGGAGCCCTTGGGGTTGGTGCCTTAGAAGTTGGAAGGATTAGAGTCCTTGGGAGTTGGTGCTCCTAAGTCCTTGGGATTGGTGCCTCAGGAACTGGAAGGATTGGTGTCCTGGGAGTTGGTGCTCCTAAGTCCAAGGTTGGTGCCTTGAAAAAACATAGTTGGTGCTCTGGAGGTTGGAGCCTCACAAAAGTCCAAGTTGGTGCTTGGCTATAGATTGGAGCTATATATATATATATATATATATATATATATATATATATATATATATTGTATCTATTTTACTACAAAGATGATATTAATAAAATCATTTATTCTTTTTGTTCATCTTGTGTTTTGAATGTAAATGTTTTAATTGGTAAAATAATAGTTGAAAAAGAAATACTGATTCACCCCCCCTCAGTATTTCCAACATTAAGTTCATAGAATGCTTGTCTTGTGCTTTCACTCTTTTCTTTTCTGTAGATGTGTTTAAACTCGAAGTGCGCTGGTCTTCATTGTTAAATATTTCTTATTCACTGGTTTACATGTATATCTTTCTTGTTTACCATGCCTTCGCCAACATGGGCCAGCCAATGTGCCGGTGGCTACATGGGAAATATCACTTCACGTGAGTAGACCCATGCACTATTTAGCGTAGGAGTAGTAGTGTTTTCTTTGCTTCTTGGTTTGCATGTTTGCTTTGCTTGCTTGCTTGATGTTCTTACTTGTTTTTCTTTCGCTGTACTTCTTCTTTTGATTATTATTTTCTTTTCTTGCTTGTATATGTAGGTTAGCCTCACACGAAACCGTGTTTGGATATCGAGACAATCTAGGCGAATCTAAGAGGACTTGTACAACTATGAACACCTGGTTATCCTTTTTCCTCTCTCTTTATGAAGAACTTGTTAGCTTCAGTCAATGATTCCTTAATGGAAAATACGTTATGTTCAGAGTGAGTCTTGGTGAAAACACAATGCTTGCACTATTAACTAGTACTTCCTATGCTATTCAGTCCTTTGGGTTAACCCTTATCAACTGATTCAAGTAGAGTAAGGTGAGGGGGGAAACTTAACAAGTATGTTAGAGGTATATATAACCTACTTCTCTAAAGGAACAACCTCTTCTGCTCTCAATAAGTCAAAATCCCTCTTCCGCATATGAAATAAATAAGTGCCTATGCACAGTTTTTGAAAAATGAAAATATGAAAAAATTGAAAAAATGAATAAGGAAAAAGAAGAGAAAGGTTTCCTGCTTAGAGAGGTGATGCAAGTAACTCCATCAAGGTATTGACCCGGCTTGCTAACAACGGAGTGATGTTTGTGTTCTTGCTTGACTCCATTGAGGTACTATCCAGGCTTGCTAGCAGCGGAGCAACACCAGAGATGAAACTTAAACTTTGACAGTTATATTACTTGTGCATCAATAGACCCCTCATCCCCAATCGAAACAAATAAGTTGAATTGGCTTGGAGCGTGTGCTAACCGATCAAGAGAATGGTAGGAAATACATCTTTTACACAAGTTAGTGCGAAATCCATCACGATCAAAGAATCAAACAATACTTTTGGAACGGTTAGACTCACTTTTCACGAAATAAGGCCCATACATAGATCTAGAGTTCTACCAGTGTGTCGCCAATGTTGTAGCGACTACAACCACCCTCCAAAATTTTGGCTTGCATGCAAATTTCAAAGCCTATCTTGGATCTTGCAATCGATCATTCTTGGTCACTTGTTGGTAAGATGATGATTTCAAGCCCCACTCCTTGATCTTAAGAGTTGTCTGTGTTCTCATCTTTATGCAACATGTGTCATCTTTGGGCATAGGGGTTGTTTTTCATGCAAAGGGATTTTGTTTCACTTCAAGGGAAATCTTGTGCGTATGAGTTGTTTTCATTACATAGATATGTTTCACACTCACTTCACGCACTCTTGTCACAAAGCTTGTTTCATCAAGCGAAGTATGTCTTATGCATTCTGGATGGTCTATGTTGTGTCACTAAGTGTCCATGTGGGATCACAGTTGAGTCCTATCACTGTTTACATCTGTGTCACTGATCTCACACTTAGCCATTCCCCAAACAACCTAGCCTCATCCAAATTCCCGGAACTATGCACTTTTCTTTTACAACCATCACGCTTCATTCCTTGCCTGATGAAACCCCGTATTACATAGAAACCCAAACATCCTTTGGCATCCAAAACTACTCAGTGGTTCCCTCTAATGCCCTTCCTCCAACTGGAACCCACTGTCTTTAGAAACTGTGCAACATTGTTCGTCAGATGCCTAGCCAGCACTACCCTCCAGAAATGCGCAGAATAGTTCGACTACCCTGCATTTAGAAATTGCATAGAGGTGTCCTTCCAGGACCCCCATCTCATAGCAGTGCCCTATGCCTAAAAAATGTGCAGTTTTGTCCAAGCTGCCCTATTTTTCTTGCATTCAAAAACTATGAAAATGGGCCTCCATGGCCTCATCTCGACAACAGTCACTTCCCACTGAAACCTGGCTGATTCATCACTCAGTGACTACAGGAAAAGGTGACATTCTGAGATCATTCCCAAGGAGTTGAGGACAAGGACCAAGAGACCAAGTAATGGAAAAGATTAGAACCACATGCAAACTCCATTGGATGCATGATCATCTTGAGGGTAAGTATGGTAAGTAAAGAACATCTTTCAAAGTACACCTCTTAGTTGAGTTTGTAGGACTGCTTGTCTTTGTCATATCATCCTATCCTCAGTAACATGCATGTGCGCAAACACAAAAGTCAGTTCACATGTTTCCTCTACATGTCTTGCATCATTTTTGCTTGTTTGACCAACTACCGTCTTTGACATGTTGATTTCTATGTCATGGTTGTGACCTTGTTCTAGTGATGTTGAATGTTTGTGTTTGAGTTGTGTTCACTATGTAAACATCTATCACCTCACACGATTTTGTAAGAATTGTTGTGCAAGTGTTGTCACGGTCGTCTGAAGGTCTATCCGAAGTGTCGCACTTGTCGCTTTCACCATTAGACAGTCCCGCAGTCAGTCACACTGAGCATTGTTAATCTAGGTTTTCATTGATGTCAATATATGGCATTGTTTGTGATGACAAGGTCATGATGTATATGTCAATGGTAAAGCCCTCAAGTAAACCCTAGGTGCCAAATGTTGATGCATGCCCTAATATGCCCTATTTGAAGATGATGAAACCTTAAATTCATAAATGCCTTAAGTCCTACATGCCTATTGAGATTGAAAGCCTAAGTATATAAATAGAAGCCCTAATCCTGATGTCATAACTCTTGAACACATCAAGACACTAATGAATAAGTGTGAATCGTGTACCTTTGATGATCTTGATGGTGAAGCCATAACCTTAGATGTTCTTACCTTAGATGATCTTGATAATGGAAGACTTTATGATGACATGGAAAAGTCAATGCTGTATATGATTAATGAAATATCACTATCTTGATGGAATTATAGGCCTATGATGAAGAAGCCTAACAAGAAGCCAAACCATGAAGAAGCCTAACTGCCCTACCTCATATTCTGCACTAATAAATGACTAGTCACATTAAAAAATAATTTTTACTACCTTAGAGGAAGAATTTCTCTATGAGACCTTCACCATCCTTTAGAGCATATTTTTATCTTTCCAATGAGCTATTAATTGTCCCGAAACTCCAAATATTTTGGGAGATATTAATTTTTTAAGTTAGGAATATTAATCTAGTCCTTGAGCCAACCTGTGCTAGGCCTGTCATGTCGGCCTCCCTCGATAAGACACATCCATTCATCTTAAACGTCAAACTAATATTAATATGAGTTCAGACACCTCATTTTAGCAAGAAACTCGGTGAATATTTCAGAGATAAGACACAGAAGAAGACAAGACAGTAAGGATACCAAGGAGGATCTTTTGGAGAAATATTTGCTTGGGTTAAAATCTTAATTAATCATCTATACAACTCGGAATTATAGCTATCTCAGACCTGTGATAAGAAGTGTGCTTGGTTCTGCACCCTTGACAGCCACCTGTAACCTTGGATTGCAGACCCATCTGTAGGAGAAACTCAGACAACGGATTTCAGACCTGTGGTCAATAGACTAGTGCAAACCTCGGACCAGTTTTGGAGGACAACTACCTGTTGGAGAAGCTCAAACTCAGATTAGTGACTGTGGATAATTTCCAGACCTCAGGCCTGTGATAAGTGTGGACTATAGGAGCTCGGTTGATCTGCACTTCATTCTGTGGAGAAGCTGAAATTCAAGGGCAGTCACATTAGTTTGTAGCTCGGATTACCTTTAGACTGTCAGCAAATTGAGGCTAGAAATAAAGGCTCGGACAGTGGACAACAAACTTGTGGTAAGCACACTTGTATTGCAGATTTGTGGTGGCATTTAAACTTCAGACTTGGTGGATAAAACTTATTGAAAGTTCTGAATTAGAGGCTTGAACTGTGAGCTTGAATCACAAGACTAATATACTTCAGACCTTTTTGAAACCAAGTTTGGGCTATCCTTTGTGACACCTTTGGAGAAGAATTTTGGAACAATTTTTGAAGGCAGCTATTAGCATAATTTTGGAATAGTCTTTTGAGATATTATTGAAGGTGTTTAGATCAGACTAAGAGTCAATTTCATAGCAACTTTAAAGATAGTTTTGGAAGACCTCTTGAAGTGGAGTTTTTGGAACATATTTGAAGCAATGCTTGAACCTCTTTTGAAGACTATTTAAGGACACTCAAGAATATTCTAAAGACCATTGTGTAGGTAGTGCTAAGACTTGTGAGAAAAATTTTGGTGTTTTGGATAGGTGACACTTGAGGGAGTTTGGGCATCTCCTGAGAAGCAGTTCATTGAGCATTGTTTAGACCAACCTTGACAATCCTTTGCAGCCTTTGAACACTTGAAGTTTTGGAGACACCCTTGGAGATCATGATGCATTGAAGTTGTCATGAGGTGACCTTGGAGATTTTGTTTGGGTGACATGAAGAGAAGTGGCAATATATTCTAAGAAGATAAGGTTGTCATTGACGATGTAGTGTGAAGACTACAATGAAGCCGAAGATTGATAGGGCTCGGTGAAGAAGACCTTGGGAGCTGTGAAGTACAACCAAACATACCTTGAAAAAGTGAAGCTATAGGGTTGGAGCCCTTGGGGTTGGTGCCTTGGAAATTCCAAGTTGGTGCTTGGAAAATATAAGATTGGTGTCCTTGGAGTTGGTGCTCCTAAACTCAAGGTTGGTGCCTTGGATAAGATAGGGTTGGAGCCTTATAGGATTGGAGTCTGTACCAGAGAAGGGTTGGTGCCCTAGGGGTTGGAGCCTCTAAACGCAAGGTCGGTGTTGTTGGGCATGGAATCCCCCCAAGGCATGTTTTGGGGCTTAATGCCCAAGTTTTGACCAAATCTTCTTGTAAAAGCTCCGCGAATTATGGGCGCGAAGCTCGAAATTATGATAGAGTCACAGGGTTGTCCACCCTCGTTTTGTAATGTAATGTCGGATCAATAAACCTACCCATGGTCAATGGACCATGGGATTGTATAAATAGAGCAAGGCTCTAAGTGTAGAGAGAGGAATAGGAGGATGAGAAATCTAAGTGATTGAGTAAAAGTGTAAAGCGTGCCTTTGGGTCGTAGAGTGGGGGAAGGCTTTGTAGCTGAGTGCACAGAGGCCAATTAGTCTACAGCTGAGTGCGCAGGGCAGGTCGAGTCTGTAACCATTGAAAGAATAAATAAAGAGAAGTTTACCATATTTCTGTGCATCTTTTCTTGGTTTAATAAATGATTGGGTATAATTTGCAAGTATACTATTTATTTGGTGTGCGAACTTATATGAATATTTTGTATAACTAATTATAATGTAAGACATCCAAGTACGCAAAGGTAATTAACTAGTATAGGAAGACAAGTAAGATCTCGGGTAATAGTGCAGAGCGTAGCTGTACCAGCGCGGAAACTCCACAACCCCTGGTTAAGGCCACGCGAAGGTAGTATATCAGGGCGTAAGGAACAAGGAATTGCGCGAAGTAACCTACACGCAGGGACAAACAGTGGGACCAGTTGAACCTCTCAGACATCTCAAGGGTGTGGAAACCTGGTTCTAACACCCTCCCATACTACTTTGGGTGAGACCTCATTCTGTGCTCCGCAGACTGTTGCCGAAAGGGCCAGTAGTATAGGGATTTGTTTGGTTAATTAACTAAAAACCTGGTTTAGGCCCCAACAAGCCAACAATGGTTCCATTGCCGGGACTGGGATCTGCATAGAGATGTCTGATGTCATATCACTGGAATCTGACAAAGAAAGGAATTAAAGATTGGTTGGATAGGAAGATTCATGAATTCGCGGCACAGGAAAACATGAATCCGCAAATATCAAAGGAAGAGTGGCTAGACTACTGCTTATATACAGAGATCCACAAAATTTTATTCACATCCTTCCCCACTGAGTTATACGAGTGGATAGCGAAGCTAGTAGATAGCTAAGGAAGGTGTAAAATCAATAGACTTATTGTGTGGACTCCATAATTGGTGCGTAAACTAGAAGTATTGGAAGATAAGATCGCATGCGCCGTCGATCACTGGATTGATCGAATCATAAGAGGATTCATCAACGAATTCACGGTAGATACTTCAATCAGTTATAGCGAGGTAAGTACGTTAAATCTTTGAACACTTGGATTAAAATGCTACTATGTGAAAAATGGGTTATGCAAATAAATTTATGTTTGGGGCTATGCGAAGTGGGAGAATCTACAAAAACGAAGGTAGCACAGAACTAGAAACTAGCCCCTTGATTTCACCTCCACAAGGGGGCGAGGAAGATCTCGCGAAGGTCTTGCCAAGAAGTGTGATCAATTTGATAAGGTAGAGAATTCCATGCATACCACCCCCATCCACACCACCGCCAGTTTCACCGTCTTCACCCCTGTCTTCACCCATACTACCTCTGCCAACACCGTGAAGCAGTATGGCAAGCACAATAAAGCTACCAATGTTTAAGGGAGTAGGGAATGAAGATCCAGACCAGTTCTGGTTTGTGATAAAAGCTATATGGTAAGCATAGGGAGTCATGGATGACAATATAGAGAAGGAAACATTGGTCAGCACTCTACAGGATCACGCACTAACTTGGTACATTAAGCATTCCAATGACAATCTGAATGCAAGGATCGTGGATATCCAAGCTGTGCTAAATAAAGAATTTAGCAGGCCAAAGTCAGAGGCACAGTGGATGATTGGGTTCAAGGAAATCACGATGCTACTAGGTGAGACCTCGTGGGAGTTGGATCAAAGACTGAAGTGCACAATTTGCGAAGTGAACATGACGTTAACAGATGGGCAACACTGCGAATGGTTGGTAGTGTCATTAAAGCCGCATCTACAGAACACGTTGTCACAATAGAGGCTAAGCACTTAGGCTGAGGCCTTGGAGGTCACGATGATATTGCATGAGACCTCGATACAAGATCCCAACTTGGGAGTTCAAAAGATTCACGCGCAGTTGAAAAACTTGTGCCTTGAGATGCAGAGTTTGAAACAAGACAGGACAACCCGCCCAGAGATGCGTGATGAGGTATGGTGCGTAAAATGCAAGGGCCAGGGGCATGACAAGGACCAATGCCCTGCATTTTTGAATTACCTTTCGGGAGGAGGGTCAATGCCACTAAGACCAGAGGAAAAAGTAGGACCAAGCGCGACACCTGCACTATGGTGTGTGATTTGTCAGATAGGAGGAAAGCATGCTACATATAACTGCCATCTATTAAAGAAGTATACACATAATTCAAAACAGTTGTTCTGTAGTTTCTGCAAGTCAGTGGGACATGATGAGTGCACCTGTCGAAGTTATTAGCTGATGATGGATTGAACTCCTACCTATAGAGTTCAGGCCAAAACATGACCCCTTGATCAAAACACAGGAATGGCGCGCACCAGATTTTAGGGGCACGGATGAGGCTAAGGTGGAGGGGGACCAGGAAGAGGTCATGGACAGCTGATATGTTACAATTATGGAGGGCCAAGGCATTATTCCCATGATTGTACGAATCCAACTCGACCATCATGCTTGTATTGTACATTGTTTAATCATGAGACGGAGGATTGTCCCACACTGATAGCGAGGCTGCGCAAAAAAAGAGCACTCCAACCTCCCCCGACTCAGAACCTGCAAATGATGAGGTTTGAGCCGCGTGAGGAAGACCCTAATGTAAATATCGTGCTTTGGAGTGGAATTACGATAGGGGATGACAAAGGCAAGAAACTTGAAGAAAGTACCTGGGTTCGCAAGGCTCCAATGAAGGAACCAGAATTTGATTTAGAGTGCTAAGGAGACCTTCATGGAAGCTAAGAGAAGCTTTGCTGATGCCTCCACTTCAGGAAGTAAAGACAGATTGGAGCCGGAAATGGACCCATCGATGCTCACTACATTCTTGGAGACATGCATGAAGCTGCTGCGTGACAGTAAGGCTGTAAAGGGGCTGCAAGAACTCATAACTAGATGTGCTGGGACTGCGCCAGGAGAACCGCGCATAGTCCGAAAGCTTAGGAAGCACATGACACAAATAGGAAGGGAGATGAGATTGACCATGCAAGTTGGGGAATATGAGATGGACCAAGTGATTCTGGATCTAGGATCAGACACAAACGTCCTGCCAAAGCAAACATGAGAGCGCATAGGCAGGCCTGCACTGCAATGGTCTCCAATCCAACTTTAAATGGAAAACTAGCAAAAGATCCTACCTATGGGGAGATTGCAGGGAATCACATTAGATATCGAAGGAGCAAGTGTGCTAGCAGATTTCGAAGTGATAGAGATTGTTGATGACAACAATCCCTACCCCGCTATTGGGAATAGATTGGGCCACTGACGTGAATGGAGTGATAAATCTAAAGAAGCGCAAGATGATCTTTGAGAAAAGTCTCCGCGCGTAGTGGTACCTTTAGACCCTACAGAAGGATCGCGCTACACGGAGCCAATGCCCGACTATGACAGTGACAATGATCTGGATTGTGTCTACAAGATAACTACATGGGAGCAAGAATGGGTAAATCCAACCATGGATGGCTAAATCTCATGGGAGCACGAAAGCTCCTGCACATCAGATTCTGACGAGGAGATAGAATGATGGCAGAACTGGTTACACGAGGTAACCATGCTCAACTGTAATAGGATGACGAGGTTGCTGTGCTATGTAGCAATAGAGGTAAGAGATCTGCCTACGTATGATGGGTTAAGTGAGGTGGATGACTTCCGGAACAAATTTGAAAGAGAAGTGCCGGAACAGCAGTGTTTCGACGCCCTGAAATGGATACTGTGAGCTACTTCCGCAAGATGGTGGGGTACGCACCAAAGAAGTTTTGAGGATTAGTGCGATTGCAGAAGAATGACGTGCACATGGTTTGGGAAGCCTCCGATGTGATTAACATACAAGATTGTCAGACAAAACAACCCGCGCTCCCACCTATCCAGGTGGATACAGGCATATGGTGTGAAACCTGCACGAATGCACACAACCCTCGTAGTAGGATACACGATCAGTAAGCAGGTGTGGGTAAGGCAATGGTGTGAATGACTCCTCCGGTTGGGACAATGAAGTATGGAAAGACCAAGTGCACAGAAGGATATCCACGCAGAAGCCTTTAACAAAGTACGCAAAGCACTGAACAAGGTCCACAATACGAAGCAGACTGACTGGGACCTATGCGTACTAGTGGTTCTACGGGCTTATACGATGACGTGCAAGAACCTGAACGCGCAGGCATCGTCGAGGCTGGAGTATAAAGTAAATGTTGTAAGCTATATAGTACATGAAAATCTTAGACCGTGCATGATAGCACTGGTAGATATGACGGTTCGCGGAATCTTGGAAGAAGAAATCCAACAGGGAAATTCTAGGTTCCAAGCACTTGAAGAAGAAAGGGTACGATTAAGGAAGAAAAGCGCTCTGGTAGACGCGGAAGTCAAGAAGCTGGAGGACGAGATAAAGGAATATTTTCTCGGTAAAAAGAACACGGTGATAAGGCAGTATGCGCATGATCAGGATGAAAAATTTCAGGCCTATCGCCACGAATTCATCAGTCTGATGCCTTTTCCTGGACCGCACATTACTAAGGAAATCAACCAGGGTAGTGTGTTGTAGATGATGAAGTGCGTGGCGACGCCCGTAACAATAAAAGGTGGGTATTTTCTAGGAAAAGTGATCGATGATAGGATGAAACTCTATACAGGTGGTGTGACCACCTCACTAGCCAAGGGAAGTACAGTCTTAGCACTCCAGGTAGTTGAAAGGAAGCGTGGGACTATAAAATATTCTGCCTGGGAGCTACGCGTAGAAGCGAAGAGTCACAAGGTTCGTGACTGTTCACGAGGGGTGCGCTGTCGCACGAGTTGGATAGAAAGTGACCATTGAAGTCACTATTCATGATGGGATTCTCGAATTGAGACCAAATGGAGCAAGTGACATGCATTTAAGACATGATTTATGGGCAAGATTTGGGAAAATATGCCGCCAAGGGAGCATTAATGAACCAAATTTTGGGGGGAACGGTCAAATTCAAATTCAAAAAGTGCTATAAATTACAAGGGGTTTCCCAACAAACAACACTTGGTCATTTGCGAATTGAGATATTGAGTAGAGCCCTATTTGTTTTGTGCTGAGTGTTGATTGAGCCCCTAAGTTCGCAAGTGATAGATTTTTGGATGGACACGACGGCAACAATTAAGGAAGTTATGGAGATAACAGAAAAAACCGCCGAAGAGGGCGCGTAAGCCCTGACTGTGGGGAATTCTCCAGAAGGTGCTGGGATTGTGGCAGAAATCCTGAAATCACCACGCACGCCAAGACCAAAGAAGGAGATACAAGCTATGGTTCCCATATGTGTGTCCCCGCGGAACCCGCTGCACACCAAGCTGTCAATGGAGGAGAAGGGGAAAGCCGTCACCATAGAAACCGATGAAGAAGAAGAAGACCTTGAGGACCTTATCATTAAAGAGGACAAGGACGAAGACATGGAGGAGGAAACTGAGCCTGCACACCACCCTACAAAGCTGCCCGCCTATGTTCCCTCCGAGGAAAGGGAAGGCTAAAGTGCCCAAGGACCTTGACAAGACCAAGAGCTCACTCTAGACCCCACTCCTCCGAGACAACATTATTTTTGAGGGCACGCACCTGGGATGGGTGCCAAGCTTAAATTTTGAATATTGGGACCTTGCTGACCACGAGAATTTCCCTCATCTTGAGACCACGCATCTCATGAACCCTAAGGAGAACGCTACAACGGTGGTTACAGAATTAGAGCTGTGAAAGTGGTTGCACGGAGTGGAAAAGGCGGGGCTACTTAACTTTCTCTAGGTGCTGCATTTCCACAGTGCCCCAATAACAATTTTTTTCATCAACCAACTGCTCTGCCTGGTGCATGGTAGGTGTTTATGGATGGAGGAGCCCATCCCCATCATGGAAGACTTGATTCACCGCATTACCCGACTGCCACGAAAAGGAGAGGACCCCGCAGACATTTCGGAGGGGAAGAGCAGTGACTTGGCCATCGCGGAGGCCATGAAGAAGAAGTACAAGCTGGAAAAGAAGAAAAGGGGCTACACCATATCCAGTATCAATGACAAAGCAGTGAACGTGGCAACCCAAATACTGGCTGGTAAGATTATGCGCAAGTGTTGCATGAATGAGGTACTCGCGCCGGTGGTACCACTAGCTGAGCAGTGTGTGGAGGGGGTCCAGTTTAACTGGTCCGAGTTCCTCTGCAATGAGTTCCTGGAAAATTTCCGCGAGGCCCAGGAACAAGGAAAAACATTCCACTATGCATGGATTTTTCTATCCATAGTGCTCATGGTCGGGGAACTGCCAGAGGATAATCAATTCCCCATAATTCATAGGGATTTGCTGGAGGTCATGAAGTATGCTTCGCTCCGGGCCACAAAGGATGCAAATAGGATTTGCGAAAACAAGATATTCTGGGTGTTCATGGAGATGAACCTCAGAATGGGGATCAACCACAAGCTGCGGTTGTCACCCACTGTCTATAATAGCCTGCAGAGTTTTGAAAATTTTAAAGTGGACATCCACAACATATACATCAGAGAGCGCAAGGACCTGACCAAGCAATGGAGAGAGCTACCCTTTGTAGCCATGTACGATGTAATCGTCAATGTATGGGAGACATTGTGGAAATAGAGAAGTCAGCTGTTCAGAGGAGGAAAGAGGAGGCCAAACTATGCATGGTGTAGTTGGAAGAGAAATGAAGGAAGGAGGCAGGGGTAGCAGAAGCGTAGGAGGCATGGGATGCTTCATCGACAGCAACTGAACAGGAAAAGGCCACAGGAGTAGCAGTGCAGGAGATAGCCACAAAGGTGTGCGAGGGAAAAACGTCACCTTCGCATGGGCAGGAAGCAAAGGAAGAAGAGGGAGGCATGGACCCAAAAACCGTGTCAACACAGTTGAAGTACCCACAACCAACCAAGCGGATAGGGCTGTGTAAGAAGGTCAAGGCATCGAAGTTGTCTATTGACCCGATCACCCTAATCGAGGGTGATATGCATGGCATCAGTGAGACAGTGCGCGATGTCATCTCCGAGGCCCTCCAAAAATTTATGCAGTAGAACTAGATTGTGTTGGGGGCCCTCAGAGCACCGCTGCGGGAGTTACAGGTGCACCCTCCTTTGGTTGGTACCCTTTCAACCAGCCGCACAGTCAGAACAATGACAACAGAATAGATGTTGCACGCTCGAGTAACGAACACCGTGGTGCTGCCAAAAGGGGCACTCGTGACAAAAAATGAGGCCGATAGGCCTACGGTTAGTGCGTTGAAGGGTCTCAGCATCAACATGGCTGCACTCCCACGGGAAACCTTATATGTTCTGAAGGATGGGATAGCTGCAGAACTGCGAGCTAGGGAGAGCTGCGCACTGCAACTCCTCAGTGAGCATAAAATCGACATGGAACAGTCGAGCTTGCAGCCGTCCACTCCTTTAGAAGTCAAAGAAAAACACACTAGCACTATTACAGCGGGACTGGATGAGATTGGTAGTGTAGTGTTAGACTACCCTGGCATGTTGGAAGAGTCATTTGAGGTTCTCACAAATCTGCAGGAGGACCCCAACATCCAGTGCCTAAAGACAGAGGCGTGAGAAATCCAACAACAATATGATAGTGTCAAAGGAACTGTGTAGAAGGTGGCCCTCACTCAGAGGCTCGCGCGGATGCATCAGGCCAAAGCGTTGAAAGAATAGGTGGATGCAACATGACACAAGGAATTAGTCCTGAAGGTGCGTGTTTAGCCTTGGATCAACGAGGCCTTTACCATCACAACAGAAATTGAAGGCAAGCTCGCCCACATGCAGGGGATATAGGAACATATGCAGAGAATCACTTCTGACACCGCAGTCTCGGAACAACGCATGCAGCAGATCCAACATGCAACAACTCAGTGCACTGCCGACCTTGCAGCAGTTCGAGCATAGTTGGAAGGACTCCGCGCAAAGATCTCCGCATTGACAGAGTGACTCAAGGGTGAGTTACGATGTTTGTGTTGGGGGATTGTTGGGCATGGAATCCCCCCAAGGCATGTTTTGGGGCTTATAGCCCAAGTTTTGACCAAATCTTCTTGTAAAATATCCACGAATTGTGGGCACGAAGCACAAAATTATGATAGAGTCACACGGTTGTCCGCCCTCGTTTTGTAATGTAATGTCAGATTAATAGACCTACCCATGGTTCACGGACCATGTGATTTTATAAATAGAGCAAGGCTCTAAGTGTAGAGAGAGGAATAGGAGGATGAGAAGTCTAAGTGATTGAGTAAAAGTGTAAAATGTCTTTGGGTCCGAGAGTAGGGGAAGGCTCTGCAGCTGAGTGTGCAAAGGCCAAGTAGTCTGCAATTGAGTACGTAGGCCCCTGTAGCTGAGTGCATAGGGTAGGTCGAGTCTATAACTGTTGGAAGAATCAATAAAGAGAAGTTTACCATATTTCTGTGCATCTTTTCCTGGTTTAATATATGATTGGGTATAATTTGCAAGTATACTGTTTATTTGCTGCATGAACTTATATGAATGTTTTGTATAACTAATTATAACGTAAGACATCCAAGTATGTAAAGGTATTTAACTGGTATAGGAAGATAAGTAAGATCTCGGGTAATAGCGCAGAGTGTGGAAGTGGAAGCTCCACAACCCCTAGTTAAGGCTGCACGAAGGTAGTATATCAGGGCGTAAGGAATAGGGAAGTGTGTGAAGTAACCTGCACGTAGGGACAAATAGTGGGACCAGTCGAACGTCTCAAACATCTCAAGGGTGCAGAAACCTGGTTCTAGCACCCTCCCATACTACTTCGGGTGAGACCTCAGTCCGCGCTCTGTAGACTATTTCCGAAAGGGACAGTAGTATAGTGATATTTTTGGCTAATTAACTCTAAACTTGGGTCAGGCCCCAACAAGCCAATAGGTGCCTTGAAAAGATAGGGTCAATGCCCTAGAGGTCAGAGCCTCACAAAAGTCCAAGTTGGTGCTTGGCAACATGTTGGAGCCTGGGAGATTGAAGATTGGTGTTTTAATATAGGGTTGGAGGCCTATATACATTATACTTGATTTATTGTGAAAAAGAAATTAATAAAAGCATTTATTATTGTTGTTCATTTTGTGTTTTGAATATAAATAATCTAACTAGTAAAAGTAACAATTGAAAAGAAATACCGATTCATCCCCCTCTCAATATTTCCAATAATACGTTGTCTTGTTGTTTCGAGATGTCTTGTCATCAAGTCATATTAAGTGTGTGTTCATAAGGTCATGTATACATGAGTTTACTCACTCACACAATTAACAATTTTTTCTGAAGATATATCGATTGGACCACCCTTCATTAGCCGAACCTCCACTGAGCTGCACTGCCCAGTCTCAGCCTTCAGTGACAAAGTACTGATGCTCAAAATTACACAAAGCTTGAGGCTGCCTCCTAGGTAGTCTGCACTTCGCGATCTTGGAATCAACCTGGCTGACTGTCACCCGTAACAATGTAGAAGTTTCCCAAGAATCCATCTCAGTCTGTGCTTCCCGCAAACCGATCCATCAAGCCTCCCGCTAGTCAATGAGAGAATTTGACGGGTAGTGACCCCAGGCTTCACTCCTCCCAAAAAATTACATAGAAGCTGTCATCATGCCTGCCTCTACTAACTGAAGAAATTATGCAGAAATTAGGGACAGGCACCCATAGCCTATCACCACACTATCTCTGAAAATTGCATAGTTTTGTTAGTTAGTTCCCCTGTCAACCGACCTGCTTCTCCTCCTAAAAATTGTGCAGTTTTCTTGGACTATCCACCAGCTTCCCAACACCCCACTTAGCACAAAAAATACGCAGACATGTCCTGCATGATTGTCTCCCAGTTCTGCACAGTTTTGGCCAACAAAATCCTGTATCCCGCTCCCATCCTCCTATGAAAATCTACGCAATTTTCACTGCTAGTTTCCCCTGCTGCTTGCACTGCCTTATCTGGAAAAATTGTGCAGTTCTACCTCCAAACTGAGTTAGATCTTGCAGAATGTCACTGCTATCTCGGAATTCTCAACCTAGCCTCTCAGTGACCTATGCACATTTTTTCTTGACAGTGTCCTAGAGCCCTGCATCCCAGCCTGAAATGTGCTTTGCGTAGTTTCAAAGCCTTGTCCTCTCTCCCGGTCACCTGCACCCAAAACGAAATATAATGCATCATTGTAGACTATGGGATTTCTGGATTTGATGTTGTCTCGTCATGAGTGATTGCAAAAACAAGTATATGGATGAGACATGGCACGACAACGAACAAGATGAACAAGGAGCACATGTTAGAAGACTTGCTCGCAATTGGAGGAACACACGAAGCATTCCAAGTAGCAAGCAAAGTAGACACGTGCATATGGATGAACCATCAAGTGAACACCAAGACCATTGAATACTCCGTGCACTCTACCATGCAGAGGTGAAACTATGATACACCACGAGCACACTAATCACTCAGTAGCACAACAGCTTGACACGAACAACACAACCAACATGTGCATACCTGCAACGTCATGTTGAGTTGTGTCATGAGTTGCCTCCACCACATCACTACTTTGGGTCATAACCATGTAATCAATGTAATGTAACGTAGAAGTCCAATAGACCCACAGATGAAGTCAAAGAGTCATGTAAGTTGAACAATCATGAGTGAAGTCGAACAATCACAAGGGTCAGTTTCACCCTTGGTTCCTCCCACATAGCCTTTAAAGTTTGTAGTAGTTTCTTTGAGGAGTGAGCAGTGGCACCAATGCTCGGCTATCAAGGCTAGTGATGTATGATGTATGAATGTGTCTTGGAAATTTTGCTTAATTCAAAAGCCTGTTAACAAGCGAGCACATTTTCACACATGTATTGTATTCGTTTGTAAGACTATTCTTTAGACACTTGTAATGTATATTGCTTTAACTTGTACTAAGATAGTTGAACTATTTCGGTTCTTTTAGTGCATATGTTGTGGAAAATGTGTTGTATCAGTTGTTAACTTTGTCTCGCCTGTGTGTACTATTCCGCTGGACACTTCGACAGATTCACATTAGAGGAAATGTTAGCCTAAAAGTATGCATGAAATTTTCAAGTAAGTTCCATGTCATAATATGTAAACCAATCAAAACCGTTTAAATTTAAAAAGAGGTACATGTAAATATTTTGGAGGGAAAAGAAGAAAAACTATTTTTATTTTTAATTATATTTTTCGCTTATCTCCTTGTAGGTTTACTCAAATTTCACGTGTAGGCACTCGTTGGATGCATAATTAAATTATGCATCCAACGAGTACCCATTATGCATACTTTTGAGAAGATCCACATTGATAAAAATTGCAGATACATTAAAAAATCATGTCCAACACATTTTTTTAATGTATCTGCAATTTTGATCAATGTGGGTCTTCTAAAAAATATGCATAATGGGTACTCATTGGATGCAAAATTTAATTATGTATCCAACGGGTGTCTACACTTGAAATTTGAGTAAACCTATAAGGAGATAAGCCAAAAATACAATTAAAAAAGTAGTTTTCTTCTTTTCCCTCCAAAATTCATAACTCTTATTTTATTATTTTAACAACTATTTTATTATTTTTCCTTAGGAGGCCACTTTTAGGCCGAAATTTGTTATAATGATTGTCACACTTGTGTGGACTATTCCACTGGGTGTTGTATGTGCTATTTGTTCACTTTGTGTTTGTGACTGCTACATTCGTGTGGACTACTCCACCGAAAGTTGTGCATGTCTTGCTGTGTTGTGTGTCTCTAACAAAATTGGGACTATTCCTTTTTTACTTGAGACTCACTCTAACCCCTTCCCTCTGTAGTGAAACAACTTAGACACAAGTTACACTAAACACTCACCAGACACACAAACCTCGTTGTTTGAAGACTAAGTAAACCACTCTCATGTGCTGACAAGAA
This sequence comes from Pinus tabuliformis, assembly GCA_031772625.1. Taxonomy (NCBI): domain Eukaryota; kingdom Viridiplantae; phylum Streptophyta; class Pinopsida; order Pinales; family Pinaceae; genus Pinus; species Pinus tabuliformis. The sequence goes on along the minus strand of CM062807.1, from coordinate 409,471,211 downwards.
GGAGCTAAGGCATATCTTTAAGAAAATGGAAACTGGGCTATCATACCAAATGGAAATGCTACACCAAAAGATGGGAGGTCTAGTTGGGTCTTCATACCAGGGAGATCAACTGAATGTTGGTGGGTCCAAAAGTGTCAACAATTTGGTAGAAGATTGAAGCAAGAAGGAAAATCAATACAAAGAGCTTAAGTCTAAGAATCTGATACATCAAAATGCAGAGCTAAATGTATGAAATAGATAATTGAATGGAATGCAAAGATACATGCAACACAATTTAAGAATTTCCTTTCCTATCAATACATGCATCTTTCACCAGCATTAGACTAAGATGAATCCATAAATTCATGAAAACACTTTCAGTAGCTAACATTACATGTAATCTGAGAATAATAATAAGAACATATGTAACAAACATAGAAAGAACACATACTACAAATTCATATGAGCTGGAATCGGAAAAAACTTGTATTAATCTTCCACAGAGCTTACATTTCATTAACAGTAGACAAAAATTCTCTCTTGGAAAACCAAAATTTTGAACCCTAGTTCAGTCTCATACAACTGTTTTTATAGGGCCTCAGAGGGAGATCTCGTTACAAAATATTACTTTTTGATTTCATTACAATGTATAATCATAAAAAAACTTCAGCGTGCTCCATGGCACAGCTGTACTAACCGAACCCTAACAGATTGGATGAAAATGAAATATTTACATAAAAAAAGAAATAAGAATGTCATAATTGACATGAATTGTAGTATCACTAGTCACGATAGGTAGGTTATAGAGGCTACGTTGATGGTTCGATGATTTGGACAGGAGGGTTGATGAACTACTCACATCTTTGCCACAATGCTGGTGCTGGCAGAGGAGCCCAGAAGAACTATTGATATGAATTTTTCAGGTTGTTTAGAGCTGTGTAATTCAATCTAGGATGCAATAGGGTTTTAACCATCCCTAACAATCGAAAATCCTGCTTCAAATAGTTTACCATTGTCTTACCCTTCAGAGTGGAAATATTCTCATGGGAAGACTCTACTTTGCTTTTGGCCTCTACTAGTATTTTATTATATTGTTCCCAATGGATCAACACTCCCCCAAAGTCCCAATAGCTGGGAAAGCTTGCTACAAGAATCCTCTCAAACTCAGTGTTAAAGGAAGCCACACTCTTTAATATCACCTCTAGGTACTCCTCAATTTTAACTCTAGTTTCCTCCTTCTAGATAACCTTAGAAATATCCATGACAACAGTTAATTTGTCCGCCTCATCTATGGGACTCAGCTCACCATGTGGCCTCTCATTCACAAATTGAATGAAACTTTTGGAAATATGGGAGTCCTTTTCTCCCTCCTCTTTGGTTGACAGGATGACGGCTTCATAATATTTGATTACAATCCGCTATTCATCCATCAAGGTTATATACTCCTAGTGATTCCTTATCTCTTCAATGATCTCATCCCAGACCAGTTGCTTGGCTTGCAACAGGGACATGTTTCGTTTTATCTTTTCCTCTAACTCAGATATCTCCTGGTTTGCTACCTGTAGATTCTTACTAATGATTTCTGCACTTGTCTTGGTAGTCACCAACTTCTTCTCTTTCTGTGTTATGCTTCTTTGAGCCACATATATATTGTTATGCACTCTTTTAAGTCCCCCTTCTAAAGTTGAAGCTCAGTGAAGGTCTTAGTGATCTGTGTTTGGTCAATTTAGTGTGTCCTAAATTGCTATATAAATTGTCAATCCGGGAGTCGTAAACTGCTGAAGTGAAGTGCACTATATATGCAAGATAACCAATTTCTTACTTCTTTGTCGCTTTTTATTTTTGGTTTGTTTTTGGGTTTATCTTTTGTTGATTCCCTAATGTGAGATGGAAAAAGTCAAGTATGGATATAAGTGTTCAAGGCAATGGTGACCTCTACAATGATTTCCAAACTTCAAAGTTCTCAAAAAGGTTTTAAAACTTGCAATGACAAAATCAATTCCTAAGAGAAAATAAAAATGTACCAAATAGTGAGCTAGTGACAATGAAGCCCAGTATCCTTGCTGCTGTATAAAAAGAGAAAAAAAAATTGAACTCAAAGCAATTCAAAAAATGTAAGCAAAGTAAACTAAATCATACTACTTCAACTCATATTCTGACCCCTCACCATTCGACTCGCTATGGCTATAGGAGGTAATCATAAACAAATTGAGTAATCTGATATCTCAATTGCATACAATGAAACTAAGATCAAACTACACATTCATACTTCAATCCCTCACCATTCGACTCGCTCTGGCTATAGATGGTAACTGAAAATGGCATGAGTAATCTAATCACTAACTTGCAGAAAAATAAACTAAATCATATTACATCAACTCATATTCTGACCCCTCACCATTCGACTCGCTCTGGCTATAGGAGGTAATCATAAACAAATTGAGTAATCTGATATCTAAATTGCATACAAGTAAATGAACAAGACAAAACTGAAAGAAATAAACAGTGCTAGAATTAGAACTTTGAAAATAAATCAGGAGAAGGACAAGATGATTTCATGTCATTAGCCATTAAAAAGCTATGTGCAATTGCCCGGGCTGTCTATAAGAACCTGAAAGAAAAACACTGATCAGTTAACAGTCATCAGAAAGCATAAAATAAACTATGGACAACAACTATCATGAATACCAAAAACTATGTACTATATACAAGCAAACGATTATGGCATCAGTAACATAAAGGAAGAAAGCATGAAACTATACAGTAATTACAGAACCTTGGTGTATAGGGGCCCTCTGCAACCTCGGCCAATCAGCAATCAGTCACAAATTGAACTTAAGAACACTGTCTTCTCATATATTAAAATGCAGTCATAACATCAAGATAGAGTCACGGCACAGTGGGCTCATAAAACAGTCAAAATTACATATACAAAAGCTAACTAATATGCGTATGATAACGCGTTATTTATAACTGAGGATGATAAAACTACTTCCTAAATTCTGCGCTGCTAAACAGACACGTGAGTAACCACGTCCAAAAATCTAGAAATATGGTAGCCGTGACAATTAAATCCAAGGAGTGGTGGCTGTTAGATTTGGTTCACGGAACAGTCCACAAGTGTTAGCACACCTCCTGAGATTGAGGAATTTGCCACGTAAGTCTTCACGTGGTGAAAAATAGAGTCCTACCACCGCAAAACTCTTAGGTTGACCACCGCTTTGACTGTCCTTGACCATGGCCTTTTGTGAGTGATTCGGCTGAACCAAGGGGACACGTTCCATGTCCACATCATTTGCAGCTTGCCCATGTGGCCGGATTCTCTAGTAGACACCTGTAACATAGACTTCAACAAAAAGGCTGCGAAAAGTTGAGCTGGTTGCGGAAACTGACAAGATTCCGCAGCTGACTAAGCAAAAATCTAGATCAAACAGCAGTCACAAGACATAGTTAGGAAACCATTTTATATGCTTTTTTAAAACTAATATGCAATTATTTGACAGCTTGGTGGTTCAGGTAACTAGAAAAGAAGGCTAAAAAGGTGTATAGGGAAGATGCAAGTTTGGAACTCAACATACCCCCACTGTGAAGGTGTTTCATGTCCTCATGCAACCAAAATTTTAGTCATCCCCCTTTAGTCCATATGTTCTGAAGCCTCTGCTAGTACATCCAGTCCTCTTCTCTTCTTTCTTGGTGCTACCACCATCCTGGGTTTCCTTATTAAACATCTGAATTTAAGATTGATTAATTCCCTGCTCAACTTTCTGCACTTTTTCTTTAGTTTCTTGTTCTTCTTTTGCCATAGTCCCAAATGTAGCATAGTATTATCATGAATGATTTTGTCCACTTTGCTATGCTCCTTTAATGCTTCATTCTCTTGTTTAATGTGCCTGTTTAGAACCTCTAATTCAAACACTTCTTGTTTTAAGGATTGGACTTGTGCATCTTGTGTTATGTGGGGTAGAGTGGACGATGTGCTCGGGCTTGCAGCTGTCTTTTCTAAGGATTCGAGGTAATCATACACCTCTTGCTAACTTGGATCTATTTCGGGTGTTTTCCTTGGACTGACTTCAAAGTCTTGTTGAGGAGGAGGACTGCTTTCTAATTCTGGCCGAGAAGGACTTACATCAACAGCTGGAGGGTTGGTTTCAATATTTGGCTGAGGATGAGGTGGACTACGGCCAGCTGGAGGTTTCTCGGGTGTTTTCCCACCCAAGTCGATGAAGTGGAGTCCTTTTATTTGTGTTTTCCTCCACCTTCCTCTAAGCCTGCTGCTTCTTCTTAAATACTGTGGGCTAGTACTCCCTTCTTCTATGCTCTGTTTTCCTTTTTCTTTCTTCTTTGCTGTAGCAGCTTGTTTTCGAAGATGCACTAGTCTCTCAGACAATGTTTGATAATCTTCCTCTATAGATGGCTCAGGTGATTGGTAGACTTCTTCTATGTTCTTTTTCCTTTCAATTTTCTCTGTTTTCTGTCCTTAGTTCTTTCCTCCTTTTCTTTTTGACCAACTTCTTTAGTTTTTCTAATAGGAGAGTCTTGGATTATGGCACCTTTTTCTTTTCTCCTACTTCTTCTTGGTGTCTTTGGTGTACTGCTTTCAGGTGCCTCAGATGGCTCTTGAAAGTAATTTCTTACTAAGAACCGTTCCCAGGTATCTTTGTTTTTCTTCAGTTGGTCTTCAATGAGAATCCTTACAAGTCCATGATGATATAAATGAGGTTCTATGTCTCCTATGTTCTTTTGGACTGTGGTACTCATCTTTTTCAAAATCAGCAGTAAGAAATAAGGCAGATTAAGGGTTTGATGCGCTAAGAAGTTCATCAATAACCTAGCATGATACATGTACATTGCTCCAAAGTGGCCTTCACAAGTGATAAACTTTTGAATGATTAATAGTAAGCTGGCCCATTCTTATTTTAATGCATGAACAAGAATTCCTTTTGTAAATACAGTAACGTCCATACCTGGGTTACGTAATATAATTCTCCATGCCTACTCATCCACACTTTTGTTTTTAAACCAACGCTCACCTTCCTGGGGCAAGTCTGTGGCAGCTGCTATGATGTTTCAATGACTGTGAACTTTAGGTCTCCAATTTCCACCATCTGGCCATTGAAAGACCGTGCAAAGGCTTTTGTTACCTCCTTATTATGGCCCTTAAATTTTTGAATGAAGCGTAGCCATTTTGCTTTCTTCAGCAAATCGTTTACTTGAGGGTAACCTTCTAAGTACTTAGGTCCTTCCGGTTCTGCCCTTAGTAATCATCCCATCCTTTCCTCTGTTTGAAATTAAACTGAAATTCAACTACGTGTGAGGGTTTAGCAGAGGTAAGATGGCTAGGTTGCAGGGTTTATGGCAAAAGCAATGGCTGCAATTGGAAGATGGATAACAGGTAACGGGGGTGTTCAGGGACTGCAAGCGGAAATAGAGGATGAGCAGCCGAGGTGAGTTCAAAAAATGGAGTGGAGGCGTATGTGAATGAGGTGGCTTTAACAAAATGGCAGGGTAGTGGAGTGAAGTCAGAATTTTGAATTGAACGACTGCGTACGAGATGTTACACGTTTATGGAATGGCTGCGAAAAATGCGGTGGAGAGGAGCCGTAATGAAATAGGTCACATCTCATGATTACAAGTGGAGTATGAAAGTGCAGTCATCTACGAGTTAAACTCGAAAATTGATCATGAGACCATTTAGGGAATAAATGCATGGTTTATGGAATAATGTCGTGGAATGGTAATGGTTAATTGAGCTATCGTGATAATCATTGCATATAGTGGAGCTTTAAGGTTTAGTAACTATGCAAAATTGTGCCTTTGATTGCTATTTGAAAGAAATTTTTGCTCATACTTTGGAATCCTTGTCATTTGTTGTCCATTAGCCTTTAATAAACTGCTCCTTATTGATGTCTATAGATGCTCCATGTCTTCATAGAATATGCTCAGTCACACCTGCATTTTCATGATTATTGCACTAACATCTTGACTGTAAATTTGAAAAACAGAGTGGTGGCTGCGGAAACTGCTTCTGGCTGTGGAAACTGACACAGCACCCACTTGGCCGAATAAATATAGTTAGATAATAACTAACTGAATGGAAATGGTCATGAAAGAGACATTTATTGATGAAATGGATGGAATGAAGTGAGATGAAGTGGAGTGAAGTGAAATGAAAATGAAATGGAGATGGAGTGGGATGGAAATGAAGTGAAGTGAAAATGGAAAAGAAGGAGAGAGATTTTTTTTTTTGGAAAATATAGTGTTAGGTGTCCCTGATTTTCACTCTACATTTTCTGTATAAGACTGCCAATCAGTGATTGGTTTTCAGGCTTATACAATTTTTTTTTTTTTTTTTTTTTTTTTTTTTTAACTGAAAGAAACAAAGGCTAGGCTGGTGGGGAAGAAGGATTCTTCTTCACCAGCCTTATTGCAGAATTCTTTTGAAACATTTTGACAAATTACTCTTTTGAGAGTGGCTTATGATAAATTTTCAATTTGTAGCCATTCATAATAAGAGGAGTTTGAAATTCATCAATGGTCTTGATTCTTACCGCTCCATTGCTAAAGACTTTGTCAATATCATATGGCCCAAGCCAATGGATCTGAAATTTACCTTTGAAGTCTTTAAACTTGGAATCAAATAGTAATGCCCAATCTCCCTCTTGAAACTTTTTCTCTTTGATGTATCTGTCATGCCACTTAGCTCTCTGATGTTGAACTAGATCAGTTCTTAAGATTGGTTCTTGTCTGATCTCATCTAGCTCATTCAGCTGCTCCATTCTGTGCTTTTGGGCTTCTGATAGATCCATCCCCAATTGAACTGCCATCTTGAAAGTTTTGACTTGAAACTCAATGGGGAGCAGGACTTCTTTCCCATAAACAAGTTCATAGGGAGAATGTCCTGTTGTATTCCTCCATGTAGTTCTGTAGGCCCATAAGGCTTTAGGAAGCCTTTCTGCCCAATCTCTTCTGTGTAGATGAACAGTTTTGGTGATGATGCTTTCAATAACTTTGTTTGTAGACTCCACTTGGCCATTTGCTTGCCGATGGTAAGGAGTAGATTTTCTGTGCTTGATTTTGTATTCTTCCATCAGCTTCTCCATCATGTTGGATGTAGATTGACTTTCCTGGTCTGTCACAATTTCTCTTGGGACACGAAAGCGAGTAAAAATATCCTTATAAAGAAAATTAACAACTGAATTTTCAGTAGCAGAAAGTAATGCTTTGGCTTCTACCCATTTAGTGAAATAATCAGTGCATACCAATATATACTTCTTCTATTTAGATGGTGGATTAATGGGTCCAATGAAATCTAAAGCCCATTTTTCGAAGGGTTCGATGAGTACCTCTGGTTGTAATGGCATTTCATTTGAAATAGTTGGTTTCCCTACTCTTTGGCAGCTGTCACACCCTTCTGACATATTCTTTTGCATCTTTAAAGAGGGAAGGCCAATAATATCCTAAAAAAAGGATTTTATAGGCCGTCCTTTTGTTAGCAAAGTGTCCACCGCATGGTTCATCATGACATGCCTTAAGGATGTCAGGCATTTCATTTTCCCAAAACATCTTCTGATCACACAATCTGGCCCTGTTTTAAGCAATTCGTTAGAAATCCATGAATATTTTGAACTCTCCTGAATAATTCTTCTTTTTTCACTAGGAAATAGATGTGGAGGTAGCTTCCCTGTAACCAAATAGTTAGCAATATCTGCATACCAAGGAGTCTTAGTAGTTACTGCAAATAAATATTCATATGGAAACTTATCCTCTACAGGAGAATCTTCGTTAGTATTTTGGATCCTAGACAAGAAATCAGCTACTGTATTTTGTTTCCCTGGTCTATCCAACACAGTAATATTGAATTCCTGTAAAAGTAAGAGCCATCTTTAACTCTGCCATTAGTAACAGGTTTTTTCATTAGATATTTAATTGCAAAATGATCAGTATGGACAAAAGTTTCATAGCCTGTTATATAATGTCTAAACTTATTGATTGCATGAACAACTGCTAAGAACTCTTTTTAAGTCACAGTATAGTTCAACTCAGTGGGAGTCAAATTTTTACTGGTATAGTAAATGGCATAAGGAATTAAATCCTTTTGACCCAACACAGATCCTAGAGCTATAGCTGAAGCATATGTAGAAATATGGAAAGGAAGTTTCCAATTTGGTCCTCTCAAAATGGGTGCTTCAGATATTCTTGTTTTCAAAGTTTCAAATGCTGATTGACAATCAGGATCCCATTTGAATTCACAGTCTTTTATAAGTAATTTGAAGAGTGGACATGTTATTTTGGTGAAATTTTCTATAAATCTTCTATAGTACCCAGTAAATCCCAGAAAACTTCTAACATCTTTTTGACAATTTGGAATAGGCAACTTGGAGATGACTTCAACTTTTGATCTATCAACTTTAATCCCATCCCCTGAAATATGATGTCCCAAAAAAATACCTTTAGTAAACATGATAAAGCATTTTTCATGACTCAATGAAAGGTTTGTTTCTTTACATATTATAAGGACTTTTTCCAAATTCTTTAATGCCTTTTCAAATGAATCACCATAAACTGTAAAATCATCCATATAAACCTCTACACAATCATGGATTAGATCAGAAAAGATTCCTAGTACTGCCCTTTGAAATGTTGCGGGTGCATTACATAATCCAAAAGGAAGCACTCGGTAAGCAAAAGTTCCCCATGGATAGGTAAATGTGGTCTTATCTTGATCTTTAGGTGCTACCTGAATTTGACTATAGCCACTAAAACCATCCAAAAATGAAAAGTACTTTTTACCTGCTAGAGTATCTAATACCTGAACGATAAAGGGTAAAGGAAAGTGATCCTTCAAAGTTGCTTTATTCAATTCCCTGTAATCAATGCATACCGCCCATTTACCATTCTTTTTAGGTACTATAACCAAAGGGGAAACCCATCGACTATCTGAAATTGGATAAATGAAGTTAACATTGAGTAGTTTTTGGAGCTCTTCTTTCACTATCTCCCTAAGGTTTGGATTCATCCTTCTCTAAGGTTGTTTGATTGGTCTACTTTTTTCCTCGATGTAGATGTGATGAATGCAAGTCTTAGGGTCAATACCTTTCATATAAGTATACTCCCATGCAAATGCAGTAGAATGTTTTTGCAAGATTTTGGTTAGCTTTCCCTGTTGTGATTTTTCCAAGTTTTTTGTTGATATTCAATGTTTTACCTGGAAAGATCTCAATGGCGGAACTACCAAACTCTTCCATAGAGTAAAGAGACATTTGTCTAGATGATAGATACTCAATGTCAGAATCTAACTGAAATTGTGTGTGGTCATATTCTGAAGATGTTTCAAAGTTTTCTAATGTGTTCAGAATTTGACTATCTTCACTGATTTCAGAAATGGTAAAGACAGGTTGTATAGTGTCCTCATCATCAACCCATTCATTATCTCCTACTTCTATAATTTCTTTTGCTGGAGGATACAGATTGAATTTCTTTGTCGAATTACCATCAGAAATATACATATCCCCAGATCTACAACTAATAAAAGCATCAGCTGTGGCTAGCCAAGGTCTTCCTAAGATGAGTGGGTTCCCTCCTAGATTACTCTTGGGAGTTAAAATCATGAAATCTACTGGATATTCCCAAGAATCTAAGGGGACTGAAATGTCTTCTAATACACCATTTGGTTTGATAATTGATCGATCTGCAAGTTGCAGTAGTGTAGGTGTAAAAAGAAGATTAGGAAGTTTTAGCTGTTCCATAGTCTGTCTACTCATAATGTTGATAGCAGCCCCTAAATCAATCAAAGTATTTGGAATTTCTACCCCATTGATATGTGTTTTGACAATTCGACTACCAGGATCTACATACTTCTGCATGATAATTTTTCCCATCATGATATCTGCAATTTTTCCTACCAGGTGGATTCTTCTTGTATCTATTGGTTTCCTTCCTGGTCTTTTGAGACTCAACTCCTTTATTGTTTTTATCAGAATAGGAATTTCTCTAATGGCTTGTAGCAAGGGAATCTTGATACAGACATTCTTTAATTCATCTAGGAAATCATAGTCAGGCAACAAGATTTGTTTTTCCACTCCTTTATCAATTTGTAATCTTTCAGGAAAAGGAGGTGTGGATGAAGATGCAGGTTGCTCAATTATAGGAGTTATGGGGGTTGACTCTTTTTCTTTTTCTTTTTGAGTGCTTGGGTTTTGAAGAGATGCTTCAGAACCTTTATTGGCTTCAAGAGAATCTTCCTTAGAAATGCTTTGCTTTTGAGCATCTATAGAAGGCTTGTCTAAAACTCTACCAGATCTGAGTTGTACATCATTGAGAGGAACAATCATATAGGTAGGAAATTGTTGTCCTTCTACCATGTAAGCATTTTGAGGGTTTTTATTATTGGGGTTTGGCAATGGCTGGAAAGTATTTGATTTGTCTTTTGTTGGAATGGAAGCAAGAGTTGGGAATTTGGATTCTGTTGAGAAGGTTGTTGTTGTTGTTGTGGAAATGGAAATGAAAGTTGTGGATTTTGATTTGGAAGTTGTGGAGCTTGTTGGTTTTGAAAAGATGGAGGATATTGATAAAATTGAGCAAATCTCCCATAAGGATCTTGCATACCTTGTACCCATGATTGAAATGGATTTTGAGGTTGGGACCAAGGTTGTTGCCAAGGATTCCAATTTGGTGGGGGTTGAAAGTTCGTGGGGTTGTTAAACCCTTGATTTTGTTGCCCCTGCCAAGGTCTCCTTGAAACAAAACAGAGAGACTCAATTGAACTTGGGTCTTCTTGAAAGACAACTTTGAGCCCAGTAATTGAAGGACAATCCTTGGTCTCATGGCTTTCTGAACAAATCACACATGTTTCTGCAACTTTTGCATCCAAGGGGCATTCCCTTAGAGCATGTTTCTTCCTACATTTCGGACAAAAGATGGGCAAAGCTTCAGCTTCTGCTTTCTGCTTGTTTTGTATCTTAAGGGTGTCTAGTTGCTCACTAAGACTCCCTAAAATATCAGTTTTGAACTCATTAAGCATGTTTCCAATCTCAACCCTACTTACTGATCCAGTTGCAGATTTGTTTGCTCTAATGAGAGAAGGATCTCTAGGCACTTTTCCAGTTTTAGATTTCCCCTTGAGATATGGACACATAGCTCTGCTATATCATGAAGTGGAAGTTGAGATATATCTCCTTTTCCCATCATGTTAAAAATATCTATCCATTCATCTCTAATTGCTTTTAATAGAAGGGCTTTCAAGGTTTCCTCATCTAAGTTATTCATTTTTGCTCTTTTCAGATTGTATTGAAATCTTTCAAGTAAATCCTCCAAGTTTTCATCTTCTTTTTGCACCATTTTGAATACCTCATCCTTATGATTGGTGGGCATACAATAGTCCAGGTATCTATCCAAAAATGTTTGTTTCATATCATTCCAAGTCCTAATAGATTGAGTGACTAATCCCATGAACCATTTTAGAGCATCTCCCTTCAATGTTGAAGGAAACAATTTGAGTTTTTGAGAGTCTTCCATATAATCATAAGTTCGGCACACGACTTCAAACTCAAATAGAAATGTTTGAGGATCCTCACTTCGCAACCCATAGAAGTTTGGGAGGACAGGTGGTGAGATGTTTTTCATTGTTGTTCGAGATTCCTCATCAACTATAGGAAATCCAAATGAGTTATCTCCATCCCTATTTCCCCCATTGTTACCTCTACCTCCTCTATTGTTTCCTCCTCCTCTACCTCTACCTCTACCTCCTCCAAATCCGTTTACTACTTCCTCTGTCATGATAGTTTCCTCAGAGATTTTAGAGTCCTATGGTTCTTCTACTAATGGCGAATGAGGAGGAATTTCTCCCTCTTCTTCTTCAGGTGATTCTACTTCCTCAATTACAATGTGTTTTCCTGTAGAAGTAAAGAAAGGGTCTTTTCCTAACTCAGATTCGGTGGATAGTGTGGGAGAGTCTCCTAATTCAGCTACTGCCTCTTGAATTCTAGGAATCCTAAGGCTAGGAGTGTGAGTTGGAGATGATGGAGGTGTATCTTGTCTATACCTTGAAGTAGATGGAGTTGTAAAAATCGAACTCTTGGCCCTAGCTATAAACCTTCCCCTAGAATCTCTTGCTCTATGCATGTCTTTTTTTTTATTTTTCTTCAAGTCGGGCTAATAATTCTCTTTCTAATCTTCCAGATCACTCTAGGTGCAAGAAGAGAGCATACTAAAGAAATTATTGAACCAATAACTCTCTTTTCTGATCCTCCAGATCACACTAGGTGCAAGAGGAGAGCATACTTTGAGAAGTTATCAATTTTTACCTTCCTTAAAATTTTCTTGTTTTTTTTTTTTAAGAAATTGGCTACCTAGTTTCACTTCCCTGGCAACGACGCCAAAATGTTTGGTCAATTTAGTGTCTCCTAAATTGCTATATAAATTGTCAATCTTGGAGTCGTAAACTGCTGAAGTGAAGTGCACTATATATGCAAGATAACCGATTTCTTACTTCTTTGTCGCTTTTGATTTTTGGTTTGTTTTGGGGTTTATCTTTTGTTGATTCCCTAATGTGAGATGGCAAAAGTCAAGTATGGATATAAGTGTTCAAGGCAATGGTGACCTCTACAATGATTTCCAAACTTCAAAGTTCTCAAAAAGGTTTTAAAACTTGCAATGACGAAATCAATTCCTAAGAGAAAATAAAAATGTACCAAACAGTGAGCTAGTGACAATGAAGCCCAGTATCCTTGCTGCTGTATAAAAAGAGAAAAAAACTGAACTCAAAGCAATTCAAAAGCTGTAATAAAAGTAAACTAAATCATACTACTTCAACTCATATTCTAACCCCTCACCATTCGACTCGCTCTCACTATAGGAGGTAATCATAAACAAATTGAGTAATCTGATATCTAAATTGCATAAATGAAACTAAGATCAAACTACACATTCATACTTCAATCCCTCACCATTCGACTCCCTCTGGCTATAGGTGGTAACTGAAAATGGCATGAGTAATCTAATCACTGACTTGTAGAAAAATAAACTAAATCATATTACATCAACTCATATTTTGACCCCTCACCATTCGACTCGCTCTGGTTATAGGAGGTAATCATAAACAAATTGAGTAATCTGATATCTAAATTGCATAAAAGTAAATGAGCAAGACAAAACTGAAAGAAATAAACAGTGCTGGAATTAGAACTCAGAAAATAAATCAACAGAAGGACAAGATGATTTCATGTCATTAGTCATTAAAAAGCTATGTGCAATTGCCCAGGCGGTCTATAAGAACCTGAAAGAAAAACACTGATCAGTTAACAGTCATCAGAAATCTTAAAAGAAACTATGGACAACAACTATCATGAATACCAAAAACTGTGTACTATACACAAGCAAACGATTATGGAATTAGTAACATAAAGGAAGAAAGCACGAAACTATACAGTAATTACAGAACCTTGGTGTACAGGGGCCCTCAGCAACCTCGGCCAATCAACAATCAGTCACAAATTGAACTTAAGAACACTGTCTTCTCATATATTAAAATGCAGTCATAACATCAAGATAGAGTCATGGCACAGTGGGCTCGTAAGATAGTCAAAATTACATATACAAAAGCTAACTGATATGCGTATGATAACGCGTTATTTATAACTGAGGATGATAAAACTACTTCCTAAATTTTGCGCTGCTAAACAGACACGTGAATAACCACGTCCGGAAATCTAGCAATATGGTAGCCGTGACAATTAAATCCAAGGAGTGGTGACTATTAGATTTGGTTCACGGAATAGTCCACAGGTGTTAGCACACCTCCTGAGATTGAGGAATTTGCCACGCAAGTCTTCACGTGGTGAAAAACAAAGTCCTGGCACCGCAAAACTCTTAGGTTGACCATCGCTTTGACTGTCCTTGACCATGGCCTTTTGTGAGTGATTTGGCTGAACCAAGGGGACACGTTCTATGTCCACATCATTTGCAGCTTTCCCATGTGGCCGGATTCTCCAGTAGACACCTGTAACATAGACTTCAACAAAAAGGCTGCGGAAAATTGAGCTGGCTGCGAAAACTGACAAGATTCCGCAGCTGACTGATCAAAAATCTAGATCAAACAGCAGCCACAAGACATAGTTAGGAAACCATTTTATATGCTCTTTTTAAACTAATATGCAATGATTTGACAGCTTGGTGGTTCAGGTAACTGGAGGAAACAAAATTTTGGCTTTAGAGGAGGAAATAAAGAAATTCTTCTTTTCAATATAGGTTGCGGCCAATCGGGAGACAAATCTACAAAAATGGTGCACAAAGGGTGTAATTTGATTGGATGCAACTACCTGGAATGGGTGCTCCCCCCTGACATGGTTGCCATACAGGTAAAAACAAAGGTCGGTGAGGTGGTAGGCACAGGAAGGGTCAACAATTTGTGCCTCTATGTCCATGAGGGGGTTGATACTGGAAGAGGGTTTGGCCTCACGGGCCTTTGGGGTCTCGGGAGATGCCTTCTTAATTTTTTATGAGTATCTAAGAAATTTACAGGTGGACAGGAGAGACAGGTTACCTTGTTGTCATGGAGAAGGTTGAAAATGACGTCAGGCGGAGGTACTTGGTCAGATGAGCACGAATGACATTCTAGACAGGCAACTAGCAGGAGAGTTTTGTTGGCATTATGATATAGGTATGATACAGGCGTTGTCCTTGATGGCAACTCACTCAGATGATAGATCATAGTTCAACAGGTCAAGAGCAAAAAATTAATGATCAGAGAGAGGTATACACAAGTTCACCTTGACAAAGCAATGTATAACATACACACGCAGTTTCACAGAAGGAAAGGCGCTTACATGTTGGAAAACTAAGTTTTGGTCCATGGTATCTGGTTCGAAGTATTGACCCTAGGTAATTGGTCCAAGGTATTGGTCCTAAGTGGTTTTGGACCATGGTATTGAGTAAGGCCTAAGACTATAAAAGGAGGGGAAGATCATTAGGCCAAGACACTCAAGAATTGAATACTGATGAAGAACAAGATCTAGTGTACAGATTACTGGGTTATGGTGCATAGCTGGATCTGAACCAAGGATGAACCTTAGCGCTTGATCAAGGATAAGATCTAATGATGGGTCAAGATCTTAAGGCTTGAAATGAAGTATCTTTATGTGGTTTGATCATTTATTTGAATAACTGGCGCATGTGGTTTGTAAATATGATGATCTGGGTATAACTAAAGTCTAGAATTGTTGTAATGTTTAAATCATCATTTACAGATCTGTACGCAGGTTCACTTTAGAGAAGGCGCGTATACACACTGGTTCTACATATCAAAATAGCACATACATCTTAAATTTAATTTGCAGCTTTGTACGCAGGTTCTCCTTGAGGAAAGAGCGTATGCACGCATGTTCAACACATGGAAGTAGCGTATGCCTTATAAAATATATTTTAGCTGCTTCTGTTTGCTGTTGCAGTGTTTAGGGTTTTGGCTTGGGTTCTGGTTACTGTATTTTGGTTACAACATTCTAAAAGATCAGATTGAAGGGTTGTCAAAGTGATTGATTGATTCAGTTGTGGTTGGTACAAAGGAGATATATTTGATGATTGAATGATGTTATTGATGGATCCAATTTGAAAATTTATGAAATGTGGTCCCTGGAAGAAAAGAGAAGGTTGTAGCCTTCTACAGGCCGGCACCTACGTACTAGTAAACATATCAGCTAGTACAAGAGCTAGGGGGTTGTAGCACCCTTCCAGGAGAAGCTGGAGAATGAGAGAAGGTTGTAGCCTTCTGCAGGTAGAAGCTTGCGTACTGGTATAAGTCTGCACCAGTACAAAAATTGTAGAAAGAAGTTTCTTATTATAAAAAAGAAGATAGAGACGATTGCAGCAGGTGGTTTTCACCCACATTGGGTTTCCACCTTATATCTTGTGTTCATGTGTGTGATTGTTTGTTCTGTTTTTTGATCTAGGTGGATGTTGGTGGTCACCCACCTACCCCATTTGGACCCCCACAACTGTCTCTTTCAGTTTTTCAGTTTCCTAAATTGTAGCATAGTTTACTATTTTTAGTAGTTTTTTGGGTCCTGAATTTCTGGAGCTGTTTTGAGGCCCTAAATGACGTTTTTTTGGGAAATCTGGGAGCAACATGGGTCCATGGACTAATGTTGCTTTTCCCAAAGTTGTAGTGCTCGGATAGATATTTTTAACGAGCTATTGTACGTGTCAAACAGAGATCGTATGCCAAAGTTACGACCCCGAGAAATTGATGTACTAATTTACCCAAACGGGGCGCACAATTTGGTGTTTCATATTCTAGGGTTAGGTTTTGGGATGTGAAGGGTTTTACATTGTTTCTCAGCAATAAATAGGCCTTCAAACCTCATTGTAACATAGTTCAGAGGCATGTAGCCACCACATCTCTTCTCAGAGATAAGCTACCATCGCCCTAGCTGTTTATTTCCATTTTCTGTTTGTAAGCATATCTCACTATTTTACATTAATGAAATAAGTATTATTTCTACTGCATCTTTGTGTTGATGGTTACCTCTGTAATTTTTTGCGTTCTTGTTTAAATCCAGATCATTTTTACTACACCTGGTTAATGTTTATATGGTTCTGATGCACTGATTAAAGATCAACATATGATGAATTAACTGAATCATAAGTTTCCAAGATATACGCTAGTTTCCTTAAACACAGTTGTGTATACACGCGAGTTCCATTAACTGAAGTAGCGTATATGAATCTGATTATGGAAATGAAAAAATTATTGACTTGATAATGCTGATTCACCCCCCTCTCAGTATTATTTCCAATAATTGGTATCAGAGCGGGTCCTTTAGAAGAAGCTTGATCGCTTGAAGGAAGATCCATCATCACGAGTAATCAAGAAAGAGAGGGATCCATCAGACCACCAATTTTTTATGGAAGCAACTTCGTTTATTGGGAGTAAGAACCATAGTGTATCTTCAATGTCTTGGAACAGATGTCTGGGAAATCATGGAAGGAGGATATACATTTCCATCAAAAATTCCTACAGATGCGGCAGGTAAAAAGAAATATGAAACCAATGCCAAGGCTGTCAATACATTACTGGGAAGTTTATCACAATCAGAATTTGTCAAAGTTATGTAGCTCAAATTTGCCAAAGAAATATGGAACAAAATCGTTCTAAGCTATAAAGGAGACTCTCAGGTAAAACGTGCAAAAATGCAAACTCTCAGAATTCAATATGAAACTCTCAAAATGCACAATGATGAAAGTATAGATGAAATTTTTAATTGCATGAATAATTTGGGTGAAGAGATAAAAGAAGTTACTTTAGTTGGAAAGGTTTTAAGATCCTTGTTTGCTAAGTTTGAATCAAAAGTATCTTCCGTAGAAGAAAAGCAAGATCTTCAGACTATTACTATGACACAACTGCACGGAATATTAACTGCTTTCGAGATGAGAAAAGGAGGACCATCAGATATGAGAGAAGCCACATTTAAAGCTTCAGGAAAAGAAGAACTCAATGAATCAGGACATATTTTAGAAGGAGAAGAAGAAGCAAACTTTGTCAGGAACCTTCAACGGGGTTCCGGAAGATTCAGAGGTAAACTAACATTCAAATGATTTGCTTGTGGAAGAGTTGGTCATTATGCTGCCAAATGTCCTCATAAAGATAAGTTTGATAAAGGTAAGGAATCTGCAAAATGGAATAGAAAACAAAGTGTAAGTAAGAAGAGCTACTATACACATGAAGATAGCGATGGTTTATCAATTAGTGATGAAGATGAAATTGGCAATGACTATAGACTTCTAATGGCTTTTGAAGATGATGATTTCTTGGATGCTTTAGATGAAGATGACATTTATGAAGAAATCTCTAAACTCAAAATCTATTTAGAAGAAAAGAATATGATTATAGATACTTTGACATTCCAACTTGCTGAAGGAGAAAAACACAATGAAAAATTAGAATGTGAAATTGTGGGTCTAAGAAAGGATATTGAGAAAACAAAAGCTCTCAATCTTAGATTTGCTAAAGGATCAGAAACCTTAAATGAAATTATCAAAGTGTAGCGTTCTCCTCTGATAAGGACAGGTCTTGGATATATTGAAGAAGCATCTCAAGCACAGAAGCTGTCAACCTACACTAAAAGCTATCTTGATGCAGCAAAGAGCAGTGAACATTTTGACAATCGTCATCAAAGGTAAAAAGAAGATCACCAGGTAAATCAAGCTCAATTTTCTTCAAGGATGAACAAAAGCTACAACCAACCTCAGGTAAATTATACTCAATCTGCTTCAAGAATGAATATCAATAGAAACTACAATCACCAGGTTAGTAGATTTGATAATCGCAAGAACTTCTTTAATGGCCAATGTTTTTCATGTCATATCTTTGGACACAAAGATGCTCAATTTGTTTCTTACAAGAACATCATGACTAGAGAAGCACGAAATCAAATGAATGTGACAGGGATCATGAAAAGGTCCTACAATAACTTTTCTATTCTTGAAAATGAAATAGAATGCTCTATCTGTAACAACTTCGGTCATGAAGAATCTGAATGTAGGAGTAAATTTCGGCAAACATCTCAGAAGGAGAAAACTTCATTAAGTCCCAAAATATGGAGAAAGAAAGAACCACAAATAGAAAGATGTGGTATAGCCTTGTATGCAGAAGGACAAGAAAATCAGTGGTACATCGACAGTGGATGCTCAAAACACATGACATGTGACAAAGAAAAACTTCATTCATATAATGCCTTAGAAAAGGAAAAGAAGGTCTCATTTGGAAATGACACTCCTATTGTCATAAAAGGTAAATTCTCTGTTCTCTTAAAATAAAAAGTCAAATGTGGGAATGTTATGTATGTTGATGGTCTAAAGCATAACCTGTTGAGTGTCAGTCAAATGTGTGATCAAGGAAATGAAGTAGTATTTCGATCAAATGGATGTGTTGTTCACGAGATTGATACAAAAGAAACCGTGATCAAAGGTATAAGAACTCCAAACAACTTATACATACTCAAGGGAGGACAACAACAGTGCTATCTAAGCAAAAATGATGAACACTAACTATGGCACAGAAGATTGGGGCATCTAAACTTCTCTCAACTAAGAAAAGCATGCAGATTATAGGCTGTTCATGATCTTACTGATATCAGCATTCCAGAAAATACAATATGCAGATCATGTCAATTTGGTAAGCAAACCAGATTGCACTTCCTTGAAAAGGAAGGATCAGCTAGTAAGCCTCTTGAACTTGTTCATACTGATTTATGTGGACCATCAAGGAAAAAGTCACCTCGTGGAGAAGAATACTTTATATTGTTCATTGATGATTTTTCCATAATGTGTTAGATAGGAATTCTAAAGCATAAAAATGAAGCATTTGAAAAGTTCAAAGCCTTCAAAGCTTTGGTTGAAAATGAATCAGATCGCAAAATCAAATGCCTCAGATCTGATCGATGAGGGGAATTTACCTCGGATGAATTCTTTGACTTTTGTGAAGAACATGGAATAAAAAGGCAATTCTCCACTGCAAGGACTCCTCAGAAAATTGGAGTGGTAGAAAGGATGAACATATTTGTTCAACAAATGGCTCGTGCTATGCTAGATGAGTCTGGAACTCCTACAACCTTCTGGGGTGAAGTTGCATTTGCTGCCGTAACTATTCTCAACCAAGCAAATGTTCAGGTAAACAACACTCAAACTCCACATGAACTTTGGTATGGTAAGACTCCTACTGTAAAATACTTCAAAGTTTTTGGAAGCAAATGTTACATCAAAACGACTAATGAAAAACTTGGTAAGTTTGAACCCAGAGCAGATGAAGGTATTCTCCTTGGTTACTCTTCCCGAAGTAAAGGATATAAATGTTATAATAAAAGACTTGGGAAAATTATTGAAAGTATTGAAGTTGTGGTTGATGAAGCATGCAAAAATCCAAAACAAATAAAAACCAAAGATTATGAAGAAGATGAGGATTATCCTCCCACATCAAATCAAACTAATTATGAAGAAGAAACCAATGAAGTACAAGAAGAAGAGATAATGGTAGAAGAAAAGACTTCATCCATATATGTTCAAAAAAATAATCCAGAGACTCAAATTTTGGGACATAAAGAGGCAGGTGTGCAGACAATAAGAACTATTACAAAAGATTCAAGCTATCTAGCATTGTTATCCTCCACCAAACCTCAAAATGTATATGAATCATGCAAAGATGAATGTTGGGTCAAGGCCATGCATGAAGAAATTAAGCAAGTTGAAAAGAATAATACTTGGGAATTAGTTCCTAGACCTCATGATAAGAATATCATAGGAACTAAATGGATATTCAAAAACAAGCTAAATGGAGAAGTTATTAGAAACAAGGCTAGACTTGTCTGTAAAGGATATGCTCAACAAGAAGGTATAGATTTTGAAGAAATTTTTGCACCTATTTCTAGACTTGAAGCCATAAGAATGTTCCTTGCTCTTTCTAGTTTTCAGAAATTCAAAGTATACCAAATGGATGTAAAATATGCCTTTCTTAATGGAGACTTAGAAGAAGAAGTCTATATTGGGCAACCAGATGGATTCATTATTGGAAATGATGCAAAACTTGTATGCAGACTCAGAAAGGCTCTCTATGGTCTTAAACAAGCTCCAAGGGCCTAGTATTACCGTCTTGACAAATATCTCCATCAACAAGGTTTTTCAAAGGGATCAGCTGATAGAAATCTATATACAAAGATTAACAATAATAAATTGCTAATAATTGTTGTGTATGTTGATGATATCATTTTTGGTAGCAATGAAGAAGACATGAGTTGGAATTTTTCTTCGGTAATGCAACAAGAGTTTACATATTTTCTTGGTCTACAAGTTCAAAAAAATAAAGATGGTATTTTCCTGTCACAAACCAAATATCTCAAATAGATCTTAAAAAAATACGGCATGGAAGATTCTAAACCAGTATGTACCCCAATGGTAATAGGATGCAGTCTCAACTCAAATGATGAATCAGTAGCAGTACATCAACCAACTTACAGATCCATGATTGGCAGTCTTCTTTATCTAACAGGTACCCAACCAGACATCATGCATGCCATAGGAATAGTTGGAAGATTCTAAGGAAATCCAAAGGAATCACACCTTCAAGTAGTCAAAAGGATTTTCAAATATCTTCAAGGAACACAGAATCTTGGTTTATGGTATCCTAGAGATATAATTCTTACACTTCATGCATATATAGATGCAGATTGGGTAGGAAGCGTTGATGACAGAAAAAGCACTAGTGGTGGTGCATTCCATATGGGTTCTAGATTAGTGTCTTGGTTCAGCAAGAAACAAAGTTAAATTGCATTATCTACAGCTGAAGTAGAATATGTGGCTGTTGCATCTTGTTGCACAGAACTCCTTTGGATGATGCAAACATTGCAAGACATTTAGATCACATGTACTCCACCCATCTCCATTCTGTGTGATAATACAAGTGCCATCAGTATTTCAAAGAATCCAGTCATGCATTCCAAGACCAAGCATATACCCATCAAATATCATTTTCTACGTGAACAAGTGCTTGAACAAAAGGTCAAATTGGAGTATGTTCCATCCAAAGAATAGGTTGCTGATATATTCACCAAACCACTGCCTAGAGAGACATTTGAATATCTCAGACAAAAGCTGGGAGTAGTTGATGCTTCATCCTACTGTTAGATCCTATCTGTTTCAAATAAAGGTGGTTATACGTGAGTTTCATGAAGCATAGTCATGTACATACACTGGTTTCTGTGGATACAGTTGCGTATATGTTGGACTGAGGAAAAGCAGTGGAACAAACTCAAGAAAAAAAAGGGTTGATATGGTTCAGTCAATTATTTGCTCTGTTTGATGATGGTTACAATCTGCTGATGTTATATGGAAATGTGTTGGTATTCATAAGATGTTATTTAGAAGTGATTTTGATCCTAACTTGATGCATATCTGATTTATTATGATGCCTTGCTACTTCTTGCTGATATATGCATGATCAGATCTGACAGTGAATAGATAGAACAGGTTCAGGGGGAGCATATAATTCATTGTTGGCATTATGGTTAGAAGTCTTTGGTGATGATGCTTATGTGGCTAAATGATACATCTTGCTGGTTGGTCAAGAGAATGGTATTGTAGGTTATAGATGCTGTTGACAGATGCTTATGGTGCAGATCATATATGATGTATGCTGATGACTATCATGGTCTTGTTTAGATTGCTGGTCTTTGTTATAAAAGTCATGTATATCATTTGATGTAAAGGTCATGCAAAGACCTAATTTGTACTCCCACTATGCATGGGAGGATGAGTCAAAAATGGTGTATCCCCACTTGGTTGGGAGATTGATGTATGTATGAGTCATACTCACTTAGTTGAGTTGTAGAGTCATGTTATTCTTTAAAAAAAATATTTTTGCAGGCTCTGCATATGCTCAGGGGGAGCAAGGATGATTGGTACATCTTAGCATGTACAAAGGGGGAGCTCAATTAGAGAGTTCAGCATGTACTCAGGGGGAGTAAGGACAACATAATGTATATCAAGGGAGAGAATATCTTGGTCTGCCCTTTGCCCTTGATGTCAAAGGGGGAGAGTGACTTGGTGTTGTTGTTGCCATCAAGTCCAAAGGGGGAGATTGTTGGCATTATGATACAGGTGTTGTCCTTGATGGCAACTCACTCAGATGACAGATCATAGTGCAACAGATCAAGAGCAAAGAATTAATGATCAGAGAGAGGTATACACAGGTTCACCTTGACAAAGCAGCATATAACGTACACATGCAATTTCATAGAATGAAAGGCGCGTACATGTTGGAAAACTAAGTTTTTGTCTGTGGTATTTGATCCATGGTATTGGTCTAAGGTATCTGGTCTGAAGTATTGACCCTAGGTATTTGGTCCAAGGTATTGGTCCTAAGTGGTTTTGGACCATGGTATTGAGTAAGGCCTAAGAGTATAAAAGGAGGGGAAGATCATTAGGCCAAGACACTCAAGAATTGAATATCTGATGAAGAGAAAGATCTAGTGTACATGTTATTCGGTTATGGTGCATAGCTAGATCTGAACCAAGGATGAACCTTAGTGCTTGATGAAGGATAAGATCTAATGATGGGTCAAGATCTTAAGGCTTGAAGTGAAGTATCTTTATGTGGTTTGATCATTTATCTGAATAACTGGCACATGTTGTAGTTTGTAAATATGATGATCTGGGTATAACTAAAGTCTAGGATTTTTGTAATGCTTTAATCATCATTTACAGAATCTGTACGCAGGTTCAATTTAGAAAAGGCATGTATACATGCTAGTTCTGCATATAAAAACAACATATACATCTTAAATTTGATTTGCAGCTCTGTACGCAGGTTTTCCTTGACGAAAAAGTGTATGCACGCATGTTCGACACATGGAAGTAGCGTATACCTTATAAAATATATGTTAGCTGCTTCTGTTTGCTGTTGCAGTGTTCTGGGTTCTGGTTATTGTATTCTGGTTACAACGTGTTGAAAGATTAGATTGAAGGGTTGTCAAAGTGATTGATTGATTCAGTTGTGGTTGGTGCAAAGGAGATATATTTGATGATTGAATGTTGTTATTGATGGATCCAGTTTGAAAATTTATGAAACGTGGTCCTTGGAAGAAAAGAGAAGGTTGTAGTCTTCTGTAGGCCAACACCTATGTACTAGTAAACATATAATATGAAGAGTCCTTAGGTTAGTTAGATCTTCTGGTTTTTAGATGTTATTACTTTAGGGTTTCAAGTTTTTTCTTTACCTAGGTAATGATTATCTTAAAAAGTTATTAAATAAATAAGATTAATTTATTAAAAGCAAAATCAATAAATAGTTTTCATCAGCCGACCTGTGCTTTGCCTCTATTATTCTGCCCTCATGAGTATTTATTTCCTCCCTCTGGCTCTTCTTTTTAGATGATGGATCCCATTTGGGATTCGAAACGTTGGTGTAAAAACTCCATTACTGTGGGTTCTCCGACCAGAAATTCAAATAACACAAACCACAGATCTCTGAAATCCACTAGTAAACATATTAGCTAGTACAAGAGCTAGGGGGTTGTAGCTCCCTTCCAGGAGAAGTTGGAGAACGAGAGAATGTTGTAGCCTTCTATAGGTAGAAACCTGCGTACTAGTATAAGTCCGCACTAGTACAAAAATTGTAAAAAGAAGTTTCTTATTATAAAAAAGAAGATAGAGACAATTGCAGCAGTTGGTTTTCACCCACATTGTGTCTCCACCTTATATCTTGTGTTCATGTGTGTGATTGTCTGTTCTTTTTTTACTGCACCTGGTTACTGTTTATATGGTTCTGATGCACTGATTAAAGATCAACATATGATGAATTAACTGAATCATAAGTTTGCAGGATATAAACGCAAGTTCCATTAACTGAAGTAGCGTATATGAATCTGATTATGGAAGTGAAAAAATTATTGACTTGATAATACTGATTCACCCCCCTCTCAATATTATTTCCAACAAGTTTGCACTGGGAGCTGAGGAAAATGTTTGAAAACTCGAGGTGGGAAGGATTTTATAAGTGGAGTGGGGAAAACAGTTAGCTGATGTGGGATGACGTTATGGGAGGGACAAGTGGTTGGGTGAGATTGGGTGATGGCGGGGACAGGTGGACAAGAGCGGGGGCAACTGATGTTACCATTTTACCTTTGAATCTGCATTCTCTTGAAAACGTGCCCGCATATTGGTCCACGTGGCACGTGGTCCCCACTCTCTCGCTCCTCCAGCTGGGTCAGATAGCTGGAGGCCCAACCCTACGCTCTCCTTCGGGAATGAACCTTGACCGTCAGATCTAGATATAAATTTTCAACTTCGGGTGTGTGCTTGTAGATCGTTCCTGTAGGTTACCCTCCCGAAATGTTTCTGGGGGGTGTCTAGGTGGGGATGGATGATGATCCACTCGGAAACCATTTGAAATTTAACCAACGATGCGCACCTGTGTAAAAACACACCTGTACCATGTTGTGGTTTTCCAATAAGGGTCCCATGAGAAGATTTTGCACTTTTAGACCTTTCAGTATAGCTCTAGGCCCTGATAGTGGACCCCATGGTTGATTTAACTATATTTTGACTTAGGGCGGATTTACCAATGATTAAGAAGCTACTTTAAAAGGAATTTTTAGATATGAGCCTTGGCTCTGATCTATCAACTTCTTGAAAATGATGATGAAGAGTAACAACATTGGATCCAACTAGGGATAGTGTATTAGATACACTGCACCGAGAACTTGAAAATTAGTTTTTTACTCGGGCATGGAGTCATTTCATTTAGACTTTCATAATACAAAAACATAAATAGAAAACAAAAATAAGTAATGGTTATTTACAAATGGTTCATTGGTATTTACAGTGAATAAGAGTGGACCCTTTCAGTGTTGGAAGTAAATCTTGAGAAACTTCCCATTCACAGGCAGCCCAAGCACTTCTCCTTCTATATTTTCCATTAGGAAGGTGTTTTTCCCTTTTTCCTCAGCAATCCTAAAAGGTCTAAACCAAAGGGGATCAAATTTTCCATGGTTTCCTTTATCTTCCCTCCTGACATCCCATCTCAGTACTAAGTCTCCTGGTTGCATATATCTGTCTTTTTCCTTTATGTCAAACAAGGACTTCATTTTTTCTTGATAACTGATCAAGCTCTGATTCACCTATTGTTTGCTCTCTTGAAGTTCCAACAATTGATTTATCCTTCTAGTAAAAAAAATTGGCTCTTTCTCAATGTCCTAAAAGATTCTAGCTACCAACATAGCTAGCTATATAGTAAAAATTCATTCCTTTCCATAAACCAACTCAAAAGGGGATTTTCCGTTAGCTCTCTTGGTGGTAACCCTTTTGGCCCATAAGAAATGTTTTAGCTCTGATTCCTAGTTCCTCTGATTTTACGTTATTGTTTTTTTTAGAATCCTTACTAGGGTTTTATTTGAGGATTTAGCCAATCCATTTCCCTGTGGGTAATAGGTGGTGGAGTGTCCTACCACAATGTTGTATTTTTGGCAAAAATATATAAATTTGGTTGACTTAAACACTTGATAACTGTTATTGAAAACCTTCTTTGGGAAGCCAAATATGGTGATAATGTTTTCCTCCATGAACTTAATAAGTAACGCATCAATTGCATTCTTGGTTGCAGATGCTTCTACCCACTTAGTAAAGTAATAAGTGGCTATGAGTATCCACTTGTGTTGAATTTTGGAAGGTGAGTGTATTTCCCCAATGAATTCTAACCCCCACTATTTGAAAGGTTCTTCAACAAAAATAGGAATTAGAGGAAAAGGTGTTAATTTCTATTTTTTAGTAAACCTTTGGCACTTATCACCAGCCCAAACATAAGTATGCACCTCACCAAACAATTTGGGCCAGTAAAACCTACTTTGAGGATCTTATGTGTTGTATATCTCCAATTGTAATGTCCTCCACACACATAATTATGAAATTCATCCATCACTCTGTGGATTTCTTCCTCATAAAAACATAAAAGAAAAATCCCCACAAGATCCTTCCAATACAATTGTCCATTCGAGATAAAAAATTTCCGGGCTTGCAACCTCAAAGCCCTATATTTAATTATATCAAAATTCGCTAGGCACCTCAGAAAAAGTAGGTAATGAACAATATTTTTATACTAGTGAGACACAACATACTTCATTTGGATTTTCTGAGTTGATGTTTCCATCTCTTGCTGCTGCTCCACATTTCCAATTTCTCCATCTCCTCCAGCCAGTAGATTTATGCCCAATTCTTGGCAATTTGTTTCATATATAATTCTAGCTATCCCCTGCCCCTTGTTGAGCTTGGTAGGCTTGATATCCATGTCATACTCCCGAATTTTATAAATCCATTTTCCTCTTTTTCCCTCATTATCATCCTGAACCAAAATGTCTTTCACAACAACTGTATGAACATAAACATTTATGTTTGATTGCAGGACATAAATTCTAAAGGCCTTCAAGGATTTGACCAATGCATAAGCCTACTTCTCCAAAATTTTATATTTTAGCTCAGCATCTCATAGCACTTGACTGAAGAATGCTATTGGTTTGTCATGCCCCACACTATTTTTATGCAACAAGATGACAACCACTATAGGAGGAGAAGCAAAAGAAAAGATGAAAAATGGTTTTAGATAGTATGGGCTAACCAATACAAGGGATTTTGCAAAAGCCTTTTTAATTTTGGAGAATGATTTACGAGACTCTATAATCCATTTCAATTCCTTATCCTTCTTCAACATCTCTGTGATTTCTTTGACTATCTCATCATAAGTATGAATCTCCTTAAAAAGTTAATTCTGCCCAAGAAAACCTAAATCTCTTTCTTATTCCTTGGAAATGGGATGTTGTTAATGGCTTCCACTCTCTTGGGGTCAATCTTCACCCCTTCTTTTTCCACTATGTGCCCTACCAAATTTCCTTCACTTAGAGCAAACTGAGATTTTTTAGGATTTAAGGGCATACCATATTTTCTGTATTTCTCAAAAGTGAGCAGAATATGTTTGATTTGTTCCTCATCTGTTTCAGAAAAAATAGTGATGTTATCTAGGTAAATTACTACAAACTTTTCATGCTCTCCCATAAATGCTATATCCATGTCTCTTTGGAAAGTGGCTCCTGCATTTATGAGGCCAAAAGGCATTCTAGCATACATAAATGTTACCTAAGGTGTGGTGAAAGCAATTTTATTTTGATTTTCAGGATGCACAACTACCTGATTGTATCCAGAAAATCCATCTATCATAGACATCGGGCAGGTCCTACCACCTTTTGCATAATGTAATCCATTTTAGGCAGAGGCTAATTGTCCTTTAATGAGGCTTTGTTGAGATTCCTAAAGTCCACATATAACCTTATTTCTCCATTCTTTTTTCTGATAGGGACTAGGTTTGCTACCTAGTATCAATATCTCAAAGGTACAATAATTTTTGCATGGAGCAACTTGCTTACCTCCTTTTCAATAGATGGGAGTAACATAGGGTTAATCTACCTAAGATTATTCTTATATGGTTTCACCCTGCCCTTCAAAGGGATCTTATGTTGAATAATAGTAGTATCAAATGTTTTTAAATCATCATAAGACCAGGCAACACATCCATATAATTTTTGAAAAGGTCCAGGTACCTTTTCCTTGTACTGATGAGGAACTCCCTTTACCAACTTGATTATCCGAGGATCCTTTTTTGAACCAACATTGCAGTCTTCCACTTTCTCTTCAACTTCTTGCTCAGTTGGCTTGGCATCCACATCATTTGAGTTGAAAAATCTTTCCAAGGGAAACAAACCCCTGGGAATAGTGTTACCCTTCAGCTGTAAAATATTGTGTCTTACAATGGTTTCTTCCCAACTGGCCCGCTGTTCATCTATCACTCTCTCTTCTTCTTGGTCAATTACTGAATTTGATAATTCTCTCATAACTTCATGAAGCATTTAATATGCTCCTCATATTCAAACACCTGCCAATTTATGACATTATCTGGTACTGATGGTGTATATATGACCTCAAATTCATATCTCAACAGTGTATTTTGAGGAGGTTTAAAGTTGCTGGCAACTATAGCTAAGGAATTGACCATCTAATTTTTTTCTCTGGACAGGAAGTGGATATTGAAGGCTAATGAAAAATTATCAATCAAATACCAAACCTAATTTTGGTAAGCCTTTAATATTGGATGTTTGTTTTGGCATTGATTTCATATTTGTTTCATTACTAGCTCAAAATCTCCAAACACATCCAAGCATCCAATATTAATATTTCTAGCAGCTTGCAGAACTAGCATCAAGGCATCATATTCAACAACATTATTAGTGGCTTCAAACTCCAACTTTAAGGAAAGAGGGATCAAGCTGCCTTTTGGAGACACTAGCAACACACTTGCCCCATTCGCTTCCTTG
The DNA here is from genome assembly GCA_031772625.1 of Pinus tabuliformis. NCBI lineage: Eukaryota > Viridiplantae > Streptophyta > Pinopsida > Pinales > Pinaceae > Pinus > Pinus tabuliformis. The sequence goes on along the minus strand of CM062807.1, from coordinate 409,442,337 downwards.
GAATAAGCACCATCAAAATATAACTTCCACACCTTATCACACTCCAACGATTTTTGGTTTAGCTAGACCAAATATTCCACCTGTGCTTCCTCTAGGATTAGTTCATTCTCCTCTAGAATCAAGAAGGGGAACTCTTTCTCTTTACCATACATAGGGGGATTATTTGAACAATCAACTCTTGTACCTGCCTTTACAAACCTCAATTCTCTTTATAGTCGTCTTTCTTCTCCACCAAACATTGGGATAGTAGCATATGTTAAATCTAATTTGATGGATCCTCCAATATTAGACCCCCATGACTTGGACAAGAGCATAGCAAACCTTGCAGGGATATCAACTACTACAATATCCATTACCACACTTTTTGCAAGGATCTAGGCTAAATTGACAACCAAATATTTAATCATCCCTAGACATTTTACTCTTTTGGAGTCAAAAGAGTATATATATTTATATGGCCTTATTATTTTTAACCCCAATTTATTCATAACAAACAATGAAATCAAATTATGAGAAGTTCCTGAGTCAAGCATGCAATTGTGTAATAAAATCTCATGAAATACCAAAGTAACCTAAAAAGGGGCAATTGAAGAGTCTCGTTCCTCAACATGAGGTCCAAATACGACCATGGCCCTTTATTCCTGGAGGTCAGACTATCATGTGAAGGAGCTATGATGGATGTACTCATGAACTGAGACACTTGGGCTTTATAATTAGGATGTTTTAATAGTTTAGTCAAGGGGACATAGATTTTGATATTCTCTAGCTCTTTTTGAAGATTAAAGGCATAAGAGATTCTATTAGCTATGAAAACATGAACAAGCTCTTTCTCTTTGTCACATATTTGTTTGGATGGTAAAGGAAACTGCTCTATTTTAGAAACCTTGGGCTTGTGGAGAATGGAATCTGGAGACTCTTTCTTTTTGGTTGAGGCATGGTCTAGAGGATTCTTCCCTTTATCTGCTGATTTTGGAGGATTTAAGGGAGAGGATCCCTCATGTTGGTCCCACATTCTAGATATTTTCCTAGAATATCTAAGATCACATTTCCTATGTAGTTCTGCTTGCATGAAGTCAATAAACTACCTACAATAGTTGTCAATCTCACCATCATCTAGTGGAGTGTACAAATCATCCCCTCATTCTTGATGTGCTTGAGCTTCATATTCCTCATCAGAAAAAGGAGATAATTGATTTTCCTAAAGTTCCATAGTTTCTTCAGCATGCTCCTCTGGATCATCTTCTAAGTACAGTGGAGGCTGAATCTGATCTTGTTGCTATTTTCCTTCCCTCCACAAGAGCTGCAAGGGAGGTATCCTATACTAAGGATTGAGACTTTGGTTAGGAGTTGGCTAGTTTTGTCTAGGAAGGCTTTTGTTTTCCAATTCTAGTTTCACCATCTTGTTAAACATGTCTCTTATCATTTTATTCATTTCCTTGAGATTATGATATTGAGTTTCCTTTCCCTAATTTGAGGAATTGGCTTCCTCCTTTCGTCTTCTCCTATCTCCATGATTAGTTATGTCTCTCCACTTCCCAGTAGAGGTAAAATTTTCCTCAACTTCTAAAGCATCTATTTGGATCTGGTCCGAGGATTGAGAATTCCTTTCTCTGAGAGTGAAACCAAAATATGGCTCAAAAGCCCCAACAAAAACCACTTTAGAAGCAACCCGTGGAGATTTGATTTCAGCTGGATGACTATTGCACAATTTTTTAATCCTATAATTTATGAATTCAGAAACATCTTCATTATTTTTTTTATTCACGACATTAAGTTCAGTGAGGATGTACCCATGGTCCCTCTTTCACACCATTTTTTCATGAAAGAATTTTCCATCTCCTCCCAAGTAGTGATTGTAGCATTTTGTAGGGATTTAAACTATTTCCTAGCTTCCCCATCCAGAGACTGGACAAAAAGTATTAAAACCAAATCTAGGTGTTCCAAATTAAGGTTTTCGAAAAATGGACAGAAAATTTCTATATGCCTTTGTGCTGAAATGTCATCTTTCCCGTGAATCTTGGCAAGAGATTAAGATAGTATTTTGGCCTACCATTAGAGGAATGTGGAAACTCCAATGGAGCATAATTTTTTAGGATAAAGCCTGGGACAACCATATTGAGCAAGGGAGGTGGTAGGAGGTTTATTACAGGTCCTTGCATAAGGTTTAATTGATTGGTAGTTGATTGGATCTGGGTTGGGAAGCTATTCACACTCTGTGTGGGAATGTTTATAAGGATGCATTTGGCCTCTTGAGTTTCAGGCAAGGGATGACATGAGAAAGAGGGTTAACTTACAAAGGCTTCTTTGTTTTTGACTCCTGAGAAGAATGTGCGAAATGGTAGACCACTTTCTTGAGGATGCTCCAAAAATTTGGAGGGAAAATATGAACAATATATCACAACCTTTTGAGATTTGAGAGAGGATACTTCTGGAAAATAGGTCACAGGAACATGGGTGACAAGGGTTATTTCTTTCTAAATCCTCCTTAATATTATCCTTTCAGGGTTAGGTACATGAGGAGTTCTCTGTTGTGAAGTATTCGAGTGGGTGTGTGGCCTTTTGAAAGCCAAGGTGGTTAGAATGGAATTTAGATAGTGGAGTCACCAAGGTGAGAGATATTCAACCCACACCCCTTTCTTCTCACCTTACCAAAGGGTGTACAAATTTCATACCTAGAGAATATATTCTGATTTGTCCCCGGTAATGGTGCCAGAAGATGTTGTAGCTCCTAGAGACAACCTGTGGGTTGAGAAGAGACCAGTGCCTAGGAAATATTGATGAGTGTCTTAAATATTTGCTGGAAATTCATATCACACTCAATGTTTAATATTTTGAGAGAATCGATTCAAAACATTCTTTAAGAGGGAAATGCAAAATATTGATACAAACTATTACTCACAAAAGCATTGACATTAGATCCATAACGGCCAACATCACATGAACTTGTAGTTTATCAGTCGTTATAATATATTTGGTAGAAGACTAGAGCAAGAAGGAAATCAATACACAAGGCTTAAATATAAGAATCTGATGCATCATAATTCAGGGTGAAATGGATGAAACAAAGAATTGAATGTAATGCAAAGATACATGGAGCACTTTTCAAGGATTAGATTTCATATCAATATAGGCATCTTTCATCAACATTAGACTAAGATGAATCCATAAATTCATGAAAATACTTCCAGTAGCTACTATTACATGTAATTTGAAAAGAATAATAAGAACATATGGAAAAAATACAAAAAGAGCACAAACTACATATTCAGATGAGACAAAATCACCAAAAAATTGTATTAATCTTTGACAAAGGATACATTTTATTGAAAATAGACATAACTTCTCTCTTGGAAAACAAAAATTTGAACCCTGGTTTAGTCTCATAAAATTGATTTTATAGGGCCTTAGAGGGAGATCCTGTCACAAAATATTCCTTCTTGATTTCATTATAGTGGATAATCAAAACAAAGCTTCAGCTGTTGGAAATAATACTGAGAGGGGGGGTGAATCAGTATTATCTAGCAATTTAACAAATCTTCTTTATTTGATCTTTTGAATTATTCTTGCATATCAGTACCATAAAATAATGAGCATGAACAAAGAAAATAGACAGTCACACCAAAGAACACAAGATGTAAGGTGGAAACCCAATGTGGGAGAAAACCACCTGCTGCAATATGTCTCTATCTTCTTTCAATTTAGAAACTTCTTTTACAATGAATTTGTACTGGTGCAGTCCTTTACCAGTATGCAGGCTGCAACCTGCAGAGAGCTACAACTCTCTCTCTTTCTCGTTTTCAAGTCTACTCCTGGAAGGGAGCTACAACCCCCTACTTCTTTTCATAAAGCATCAGATGATCAACAAGTACATAACAGATATAGACCACTACAGATATCAGATCAGCAATAACAGAACTAACCCAGAACACCTTATCAACAGAGAAATTCAATCAACAGAACATCTTAAAATAGAGACGCCGTTTTTCCTTCTGTGGCCTGCGACCAGACGCAGTAAACCTTCTGCTACTCTGCGTCCACACGCAGATATCCTTCCGCTGCGCTGCGTGCCCACGCACTGTTCCTTTAACTGTTCTGCGTTTTGTTGCTTCAGGGACGCACCCAAAGATACTATCGCGCCGCGTCTTTTGCTACAGAGACGCACCTGAACACACTATCGCGCCGCGTCTTTTGCTTCAGAGACGCACCTGAACCTTGATTGCTCTGCGTCCCCACGCAGATCTACAGTCACTGCGCTGCGTCCCAGACGCACCTGAACTTCGTCTGCCCTGCGTCCCCACGCAGATCTCCAGACTCTGCACTGCGTCCCGGCGCGCTTTTCTTCCACTGAACCTGCGTCCCTTCAGATATAAATGATATGAAGACTTCAAGACTAACCCAAACAGTCAGATCTACAGATCTGATCATGCGCCATAGAGATCACAGTCCATTAGAAGATTCGCCCTCTTAGATCTGGACTAGATCTCACCAAATAAGATATTCAACCAAAGACAATGCTCAATCCAAATGAACTCCTTTGCTTTATATAGGCAAGCTCCTCCCCAAAACATGGAACAATACCACGAGCCGACACCATAGAAACACAAAACCGTCAGCTAGATACCACACAAGAAACCCCCACATGCTTTTTCTCTGCCTTGAAATGTGTGCACTGGGTGGACGCACCCCCTGAACGGCTGGCCAGCGTCGCTGGACGCGGACCCTGCATGGTGTACCTGCGGGTACGCACCTCCTGAACTGGTTTCCTGCGTCCTTCTTAATTTTCAACAAACTGAGAGCCTTGCCACTGGAGTTGCCATCAAGTACAACATCTGTAACATACAGTCATACCAGAAAACATAATGCCAACAATCTCCCCCTTTGGACTTGATGGCAACCTTACAAACTTCAGCTTCATTCTCCCCCTTTGACATCAAGGGCAAAGGGTATGCTCCCCCTAAGCTCATGCTCCTCCAGATCTGCAACAAATAACCAGAGATCCACCATGAAAGAGATAGAGACATATTGCAGCTATTTCCAAGATCTCTTTCTCCATAATGCCAACAATGCATTATGTGCTCCCCCTGAGCCTGTACCACCAATAAGAAGATGTTCAACAATAAGATGATGCATCAACAACCCCCAGCTTTTGCCTGAGGTATTCAAACGTGTCCCTGGGCAATGGTTTGGTGAGAATATCAGCAACTTGTTCCTTGGAAGGAACATACTCCAACTTGACTTTCTGTTCAAGCACTTGTTCCCGGAGAAAATGGTACTTGATTGGTATGTGCTTGGTTTTTGAATGCATAACAGGGTTCTTTGAGATGCTGATTGCACTTGTATTATCACATAAGATGGGGATTGGTGGTGTACAAGTGATTTGAAAATCCTGCAAAGTCTGCATCATCCAAAGAAGTTGGGTGCAACAAGATGCAGCAGCAACATATTCCGCTTCAGCTGTAGACAAGGCGATCGAACTCTGTTTCTTGCTGAACCAAGATACCAGTCTGGAACCCATAAAGAACGCACCACCACTTGTGCTTTTCCTGTCATCCACGCTTCCGGCCCAATCTGCATCTGTATAAGCATGAAGAGAAAGATCTGTATCTCTAGGATACCATAAGCCATAATTTTGAGTCCCTTGAAGATATTTGAAGATTCTCTTTACTGCCTGAAGATGAGTCTCCTTCGGATTTGCCTGAAATCTTCCAACTATTCCAACTGCATGCATGATGTCCGGTCGGGTACCTGTCAAATATAGTAAACTTCCAATCATAGATCTGTAGGTTGGTTGATGTACTGCTGCAGATTCATCATTTGCACTGAGACTACATCCTGTGACCATGGGTGTACATACTGGTTTTGCATCTTCCATGCCATATTTCTTCAAAATCTGTTTGAGATACTTGGTTTGAGATAAAAAGATTCCTCCTTCCTTTTGTTGGATTTGCAAACCAAGGAAATATGTCAGTTCTCCTAGCAAGGACATTTCAAATTCTTTCTGCATGACCGAGGCAAAACTTTGACTCATAGCTTCTTCATTGCTGCCAAAAATAATGTCATCTACATACACAACAAGTATTAGCAATTTGTCATTTTCAACTTTTATATACAGATTGCTATCTGCTGAACCTTTTGAAAAACCTTGTTGATGAAGATATTTGTCCAACCGGTAGTACCAAGCCCTTGGAGCTTGTTTGAGACCATAGAGAGCCTTTTTCAATCGGCATACAAGATTTGGATCATTTCCAAGAATGAACCCATCTGGCTGTTCAACGTACACTTCTTCTTCCAAGTCTCCATTCAGAAAGGCTGATTTCACGTCCATTTGAAATACTTTGAAGTTTTGAAAACTTGAGAGAGCAAGGAACATTCGGATGGCCTCAAGTCTTGCAACAAGAGCAAAAGTTTCTTCAAAGTCTATTCCTTCTTGCTGCGCATACCCTTTACAAACAAGTCTGGCTTTGTTTCTAATTACTTCTCCATTTTCATTCAATTTATTTTTGAAGACCCATTTTGTTCCGATAACATTCTTATCCTTTGGTCTAGGAACCAGCTCCCAAGTGTTGTTCTTTTCGATTTGCTCAAGTTCTTCATCCATTGCTTTTACCCAACATTCATCTTTGCATGCTTCTTTCACATTTTGTGGTTCAGTAGAGGATAGTAATGCCAAATAGCTTGAGGCTTCTGCAACTGTTCTTCTTGTTTGTACACCTGCTTCTTTCTGCCCCACAATCTGAGATTCTGGATGATTCTTCTGAACATATCTGGATGGAGTTTTCTCTTCTATTCTTGTCTGCTCCTCTGGTTCTTCTTGAGGTTCTTCTTGAGGTTCTTCTTCTTCATCATTCTGTCTTTGAGGGTAGCCTTCATCTTCTTCGATATCTTCCCGATGTACTTGCCTAGGAATGTATCCCTTCTCATCAACCACCACATCAATGCTGTCAACAATTCTGCCAAGTCTTTTATTGTAGCACTTGTATGCTTTGCTATGTGGAGAGTAACCAAGAAGAATGCCTTCATCTGCTCTAGGTTCAAGTTTGCCAAGCTGCTCATCAGTATTCTTGATATAGCATTTGCTCCCAAAGATTTTGAAGTGCTTTACCGAAGGAGTTTTACCACTCCAGAGCTCATGAGGAGTTTGAGTGCTGTTCACCCAGACATTTGTCTTGTTGAGAATAATAACCGCAGCATGTGCAGCTTCACCCCAGAAAGTTGCGGGAGTTCCTGATTCATCAAGCATAGCACGAGCCATTTGTTGGATTGTTCTGTTCATTCTTTCAACAACTCCATTTTGCTGAGGAGTTCTAGCTGTAGAGAATTCTCTCCTTATGCCATGTTCATCACAGAAATCGAAAAATTCATTTGAAGTAAATTCCCCACCTCTGTCGGATCTGAGGCACTTAATTTTGTGACCTGATTCATTTTCAACCAAGGCTTTGAAGGATTTGAATTTTTCGAAAGCTTCATCTTTGTGCTTCATAAGTCCTAACCAGACAAACCTGGAGAAATCGTCAATAAATAATATCAAGTATTCCTCTCCTCTAGGTGTTCTTTTCCTGAATGGACCACATGTATCTGTATGTACTAGCTCAAGAGGCATGCTAGCTGATCCTTCCTTCTCTGGAAAGTTAGTCCTGGTTTGTTTTCCAAACTGACATGATCTGCATATGGTGTTGTCAGGAATTTTGATATCTGGAAGATCGCGAACTGCCTGATATTTGCATGCTTTCCTTATTTGTGAGAAGCTTAGATGTCCCAACCTTCGATGCCATAACCAGTGCTCTTCATCCTTGCTCAGATAGCATTGTTGTTGTCCTTCTTCAAATATGTACAGATTATTTGGAGTTCTTTTGCCTTTGAGTACTGTTTTACCTGTATCAAGATCACGAACAAGACATCCATTCGATCTGAAAATAACCTCGGTTCTTTGATCACACATCTGGCTGACACTTAGAAGATTATGCTTCAATCCATCAACATACAAAACATTTCCAGCCTTGACCTTTTCTTTTAAAGGAGCAATCCCTTTTCCTTTTATAGTTGCAGGAGTATCATTTCCAAAAGAAACTTTCTTTCCCTTTTCTAAAGTAGAATAAGATTCAAGTTTTTCTTTATCACCTGTCATATGTTTCGAACATCCACTGTCAATGTACCATAGATTTTCCTGTCCTTCTGCATAAAATGCTATCCCACATCTTTCTGTTTGAGGTTCCTTTATTCTCCATGTTTTGGTGCTTGTGGCTTGTTCCTTTTTCCGCTCTTGTTCCTTTTTCTCCTGAAACCTGCTCCTGCATTCAGAGTCTTCATGACCAAAATTATTGCAAATAGAACATTCAACTTCATTTTCAAGAGCCGAAAAGTTGTTATAGGTCCTTTTTGTAATCCCTGTCATACTTCTTTGTTTTTGAGCTTCCCTAGTCATGATTGTTTTATATGCAACACATTGAGCTGCTTTGTGACCAAAGTTATGGCAAGAAAAGCATTGTCCATTGAAGAAGCTTCTGCGGTTATTGAATCTACCAGCCAACTGATTGTAATTTCTATTTTCATCTATTCTTGAACCAAACTGAGAAGATTTTACCTGTGGCTGGTTGTAGCTTTTGTTCACCCTTAAGATGGATTGCCCCTGATAGTTTTTGTTTGTAATTCGTCCCTGCTTTACCTGATTATCTTCATTGTTCTTCTGCTCATTTCTTCTTGCTGCATCAAGATAACTTTTTGAGGTGGATGCTTGAGAGGTTTCTCCACTATAGCCCAAACCTGTCTTGTTTAGAGGAGACCGCTGCACATTGATAATCTCATCCAAAGTTTCAGATCCTTTGACAAACTTAAGATTAATAGCTTTTGTTTTCTCAATTTCTTTTCTGAGACCAACAATTTCACCTTCTAGTTTTTCAAGATGTTTTTCCTTTTCATCAATTTGAAATTGTAGAGTATCAATGATCACATTCTTTTCTTCTATACATCTCTTGAGTCTAGTAATTTCATCATAGAGATTATCCACATCTACAGCATCCTCATAATCATCATCTTCAAATGCCATTAACAACTTATATTTATTACCTTGTTCATCTTCATCACTGTTTGATAAGCCATCACTATCTTCATGGGTGTAGTAGCTTTTCTTATTTGTACTTTGTTTCTTATTCCATCTAGCAGGTTCCTTTCCTTTATCCTTATAAGGACATTTTGCAGCATAATGACCTACTCTTCCACAAGCAAAGCATTTAAAAGGTAGCTTACCTCTGAACCTCCCAGAACCCCTTTGAAGATTTCTGACAAAGTTTGATTCTTCTTCCTCTTCTTCTGGAACATGGCTTGCTTCATAGTAATCTTCTTTGCCTGATGCCTTAAAAGCAGCTTCCCTTCTGTCTGATGGACCTCCCTTTCTCATTTCATAAGCAGTTAGAATTCCATGTAGCTGAGACATAGTGAGAACACGGAGATTTTCCTTTTCTTCTATTGCAGATACTTTAGATTCAAACTTGGGGGATAATGATCTTAGAATCTTTTCAACTACTATAGCCTCTTTTATTTCTTCACCCAAATTTTTCATACAATTAACAATCTCATCTACCCGAAGAAAATAATTAGCCACACTTTCATCATTATACATCTTGAGAGTCTCATATTGAATCCTGAGAGTTTGAAGTTTAGCTCGTTTTACCTGTTCATCTCCTTCATAGCTCGTGACCATTTTGTCCCATATCTCTTTTGCTGATTTGAAGTGCATTACCTTCATGAATTCTGTTTGGGATATACTTCCTAATAGAGTACTGACTGCTTTTGCATTTGTTTCATACTTCTTTTTCTCAGCTGGATCTGTAGGAGTAGCTGAAGGAAAAGCATAGCCTGTTTCTACAATGTCCCAAACTTCTGTACCAAGAGATTGAAGATATGCAGTAACTCTTACCTTCCAATAATTGAAGTTTGTCCCATCAAAAATCGGTGGCCTGATTGATGCTTCTCTCTCGTAGTTGCTCATGATGAACGATCTACCTTCAAGCGATCAAGCTTCTCTGAAGGACCTGCTCTGGTACCAATTGTTGGAAATAATACTGAGAGGGGGGGTGAATCAGTATTATCTAGCAATTTAACAAATCTTCTTTATTTGATCTTTTGAATTATTCTTGCATATCAGTACCATAAAATAATGAGCATGAACAAAGAAAATAGACAGTCACACCAAAGAACACAAGATGTAAGGTGGAAACCCAATGTGGGAGAAAACCACCTGCTGCAATATGTCTCTATCTTCTTTCAATTTAGAAACTTCTTTTACAATGAATTTGTACTGGTGCAGTCCTTTACCAGTATGCAGGCTGCAACCTGCAGAGAGCTACAACTCTCTCTCTTTCTCGTTTTCAAGTCTACTCCTGGAAGGGAGCTACAACCCCCTACTTCTTTTCATAAAGCATCAGATGATCAACAAGTACATAACAGATATAGACCACTACAGATATCAGATCAGCAATAACAGAACTAACCCAGAACACCTTATCAACAGAGAAATTCAATCAACAGAACATCTTAAAACAGAGACGCCGTTTTTCCTTCTGTGGACTGCGACCAGACGCAGTAAACCTTCTGCTACTCTGCGTCCACACGCAGATATCCTTCCACTGCGCTGCGTGCCCACGCACTGTTCCTTTAACTGTTCTGCGTTTTGTTGCTTCAGGGACGCACCCAAAGATACTATCGCGCCGCGTCTTTTGCTACAGAGACGCACCTGAACACACTATCGCGCCGCGTCTTTTGCTTCAGAGACGCACCTGAACCTTGATTGCTCTGCGTCCCCACGCAGATCTACAGTCACTGCGCTGCGTCCCAGACGCACCTGAACTTTGTCTGCCCTGCGTCCCCACGCAGATCTCCAGACTCTGCACTGCGTCCCGGCACGCTTTTCTTCCACTGAACCTACGTCCCTTCAGATATAAATGATATGAAGACTTCAAGACTAACCCAAACAGTCAGATCTACAGATCTGATCATGCGCCATAGAGATCACAGTCCATTAGAAGATTCGCCCTCTTAGATCTGGACTAGATCTCACCAAATAAGATATTCAACCAAAGACAATGCTCAATCCAAATGAACTCCTTTGCTTTATATAGGCAAGCTCCTCCCCAAAACATGGAACAATACCACGAGCCGACACCATAGAAACACAAAACCTTCGGCTAGATACCACACAAGAAACCCCCACATGCTTTTTCTCTGCCTTGAAATGTGTGCACTGGGTGGACGCACCCCCTGAACGGCTGGCCAACGTCGCTGGACGCGGACCCTGCATGGTGTACCTGCGGGTACGCACCTCCTGAACTGGTTTCCTGCGTCCTTCTTAATTTTCAACAAACTGAGAGCCTTGCCACTGGAGTTTCCATCAAGTACAACATCTGTAACATACAGTCATACCAGAAAACATAATGCCAACATCAGCATGCTCTGTGGCACAACTGTACTAATCGAACCCTAACTGACTGGTTGAAAATAAAATATTTACATAAAATGGAAAATAAAAGTGTCATAATCGACATGATATGCAGTATCACTAATCACGATAGGCAGGTTTCAAAGGCTGCAATGATTGTTCGATGATTTGGAGCACAAGAGGGTTGAAGAACTATTTTCATCTTTTCTATCGTGCTGGCACTAGAAGAGGAGCCTAGAAGAACTGTTGATATGCAATTTTGAGGTTGGTTATACATGTGCAATTCATTCTAGGACGAAATAGGGTTTTACCATCCCCAACATTTGAAATACTGCTTCAGAAATTTTACCATGGTATTAGCCTTCAAAGTGGCAATCTTCTCATGGGAAGAGTCTACTTTTCTTTTGGCCTCTACTAGTCTTTGAATCTATTGTTCCCACTGGATCAACACTCCCCCAAAGTCCCAACAACTGGGAAAGCCTGCTATGAATATCCTCTCAAACTCAGTGTTGAAGGGAGTCATGTTCTTTGATATCACCTCTAGGTACTCCTCAGCTTTGACTCTAGCCTCCTCCTTATGGACAACCTTAAAAATATCCATGATAGTAGTTACTCTGTCAACCACATCTATGGGCCTCGTCTCACTGAGTGGCCTCTCATTCACTAACTGAATGATCTATTTAGAAATATGGGAGTTCTTTTCTCCCTCCTCTTTGGCTGACAGGATGATGGCTTCATAATATTTGATTACAATCCTCTATTCATCCATCAATATTATATACTCTCAGTGGTTCCTTATCTCTTCAATGATCTCATTCCAGAGCAATTTCTTGGCTTGCAACAGGGACATGTTTCTTTTAGCTTTTCCTTTAACTCATAGATCTCCTACTTTAACGCTTGTATATTCTTACTAATGATTTATGCATTTGTCTTGGCAGTCTCCAACTACTTCTATTTATGCATTATTCTTCTCTAAGCTACATATAGATCGTTCTGCACCCTTTTACACTCCCCTTCTAAAAGTGAGCTTAGTGAGGTTCTTAGTGATATGTTCAGTTGGGTTTTGAGAATCTTCAAGAATTATCACTACACATATATGCGAGTCTATGCTCATTTGTAGCTCTGTTGCCTGCTCCGTATGGGCTGCTATTTCATTATTCCTTTCAATGAGATCTTTTGCTAGGATCTCCTTCTCTTATTCTACCTATGCAATTTCTTTGGACTGCACATGATCACTATCTAACATATTTAGCTTATGCCTTAACTCCTGTATCTCTATTTGGGAACTTTGAAAAAGGTCTTAGAAAGCGGTTATATCCTCTAGATGCACACCTAGCTTCATGACCAAATCCTTTAAGCTCTCATTCTACATGTGGAGAGCCATGGAGTTGGATATTTCTTGCTTCAACTTGGTTGCAACCTTTTCTAGTAGCTTCTCAGCCTTGCTGATAATCATTGCATTCCTGTTGAGCTCACTATATAACATATCTCCAACCTACCTATGGATATTTATCCTTTTTAGCATGGGAACACTTGTTAAATCCAATGAAATATCCAAGTATTTGAACTGAGAACCCGAAGGCCAAGAATGTGCCAATGGATGTTGTAGTGAAAAATTCATCTAATTTCTTTCTAAATCCATAGCAACCAACAGCCTGGTTTGGTATGGAATTGAGTGAGATGCCATTTTCTATTGCATCTCCTCCCTCACCTTCTTATTTCTTTCTCCAATGGCATTTATAGTAGTCCAACTTGACCCAATAACAATTTCACTTAATTTTGCACTTAAAATAGCTATCTCTGAAGAGGATGAGGAAACAATCTATGATGGATCCTCCAAGGTCACTTGGAAACCTGGTTGATCTAGCCTTGTTCCACTAGCCTAGTTTCAAGTTGCTCTTCTTTTGTCTCTTTGGTTTTTTCCTTTTTAGCTGTGTGTACATCCTCCATCTTTGTATCTCTAATTTGGTCCATGGTCACCTTTTGTGGTTTGTCCTTGGTTACTGGAGGATCAATATCCATCTCTATATCCATATGCCATGAATCGAGATTAACTTTCTATTCAATTTCATGCCTATACTCGTGTTCATAAGTTGAATCTTTTATCTTCTCCCCCCTTTGAGCAATGACACCATGAGGGTCATAATGCCAGACAACCCCTAGGTCGAAATTCATCTTTTTGAGTAATGCTTCAACTTTCTTGAAGGCCTGCCTGGATTTGACTACAAAATGGCCCACAAGCTTTCCCAATTTAAACATATGTCCCTTCTTTGTAGGGACAAAGTGGAGCTGGTCCACATTGAGGCTCTACTTGATGAATTCTAGAGAAAATATCCTCATGGGCATGAACACAGGTAGATGGTAAGGGAGAAGTTCACACCCATAAACCCTGATCTCTGTGTGATCCTAAAAAAGGTACCAGTCCCCTACCCTGGTGTCTTTGGTAAGTTGGAGAATCTCTCTTTGTTGGGGAATAACCTTGAGGGGAGAAAAACCATGGATAATATTATATGCAATGGCCATATAAGTTGATATAAACTGAGAGTAACCATCAAAATATGGCCTCTTTCTAACATCAATGTCCCAATCGAACACACATTTCCTTTGCTTGCTTCCATCCACCAAGATGAGGCCCAGAAACTCAAACTCATCCACATGGGTATACGCAAACAAATAGAACAAAAAAGAATAATATTTGAAATAGGATGTGGTGGAAAAATGGTGTAGTTGAAATATTATGGCCTCAGATAGGTAAGCTGGAATATCAAATAGGTTGGCAGGCTGCATCATTTTGCTTAAAAAAACCAAGGTGTATTTTTTTTCTATTTTGGCATCATCATCCCCCAGCATATCAAAAATTAGGGAATGATGGTTTGTTTGGGTTTAGAAAAGTGGGTGATAAGGAAGTTGTTAGCCACAGGTAGAGCTTGTAGTTTAGGGGCTAGGACCATCTATAGAAAATATTGTTTCTCATTAGATGGGAGGGTAGGGTAATGATACATTAGGGTGACGTCAATAAACTATTGGGGTTCAGGAGAGATGAGGTAAACCAGGGCCTTTTGAATAATATTTGGGGTTACTTCGAGAATTTTGGCTGTAGACGAGGAAACAAAGAAATTATTCATTTCAATATAGGTTGCGGCCAACCAGGAGATGAATTCGGGAGAATGGTGCAGAGAGGATGTAATTTGATAGTATAGGCCAGATTCAAATACCTAGAATGGGTCTTCCCCCCTGACATGGTTTCCATACAGGTTAAAATGAAGGTCAGTGAGGTGGTAGGCATAGGAAGGGTCAAAAATATTTGCCTCTGTGTCTATGAGGGGGTTGACACTGGAAGAGGGTTTGGCCTCACAGGCCTTTGGGCTTTCTGGAGTCGCCTTCTTAATTTTTTACGAGTATCTGTGTAATTTACAGGTGGAAAAGAGTGACAAGTTACATGGTTTTCGTGGAGTGGGTCAAAAATGATGTCGGGAGGGGGTACTTGGTCAACTGCGCTCAAACGACGTTCTGGACAGGCGACTGGTGGGAGAGTTTGCACTGGGAGCTAAGGAAAATGTTTGAAAATGTGAGGCGAGAAGGATTTTATAAGTGGAGGGGGGGCAATGATCAGCTGAAATTGGATGATGTCATGGGATGGACACATGGTTGGGTGAGATTAGGTGATGGTAGGGACAGGTGGACAAGAGTGGGGGTGACTGAAGTTACCATTTTACCTTTGAATCTATGCTTGCTTGAAAATTCACCTGTAGATTGGCCCATGTGGCACGTGGTTCCCACTCCCTCCCTCCTCTGGTTGGTCGAATAGAAGGAGGCCTGACCCCCCACTCTCCCCTCAGAATGAATCTGGACTGTCATATCCAGATTCTACTTTTCAACTCTTGGGGGGGGGGGGGGGTGGGGCGCTTATATATTGTTCGCGTAGGTTACCCCCAAAAATGTTTCCAGGGGGTGTTTGGGTGGGGATGGACGATGATCCACCTAGAAACTATTCATTATTTAATGAACAATGCATGTATGAGTAAAAACACCCCAGTGCCTTACTGAGCTTTGCCAATAGGGGTCCCGTGAGAAACGTTTGTGCTTTTAGACCTTCTAGTATAGCTCTAGGCCCTAATAGTGGCCCCCATGGTTGATTTAACTATATTTTGACTTAGGAGGCTTAACAATGATTCAAAAGTTGATTTAAAAGGCAATTTTATATCTAAGCCCTAGCTCTAATCTATCAACTTCTTGAAAATGATGATGTAGACTAACAACAGGTGGGATGTGGACACTCAACAATTCATAGTGGGGCTTGAGTCATTCACTCTAGAGTTGGATTACTTATACTTTCTCACCGATTTATCAAGGCGGGGTGCTCTAGTTATGTTGGCAGGGGTTCAAAGCACAAGTGGAGAAACATTGCAAGGGTATATTCAATGACATTGTAGAGTTGGCACTCAAAGGGATAAGGACATAATTTTGATTGAGGACCTTTAGGACATCATAATTTGGACCTTAGCATACACCATGAATCAACTATCATGTAATAAAGAACCCCATTGTGTAACTAAACCACATATGCAGTTGGTGCTTAGGTGCATGCAACCTACCTTGTTTAACTGGTGTGAAGGTATGTTGGCCAATATCAAAGATAAACTAAGAAAAATAAGGAGAGGGAGGATCAAAAACTTTGGCTATGGGAGTATACTAGTGTTATTATTTGTGGAGAAGATCTTAGACATCAGGATAATTTCACTATATTATGTGCTATATCCACTGCCAACAGAGCCTCATATGATGAGGTGGTGTAGTCTCATGACGAGGGAAGAGGGTGTGCATAGTGGAGTCTGGTTTCTAACATGATACTTCAAATGGTTGAGAGAAACACCACTAGTAGTGGATGATTACCCATATGATGGGGTAGAATTCTAGGGAGACCCAGATCTAATAGTCCCCCTATGGATTTGGATGATAAAGGTAAAATATTTTTGTTTTTGTATTTTGTATTTTATTTTTGGTTGTTTTTGGATGGGTACAAAGTTACTAACATATGGTGTATGTGATATGCATATGTGGTTCCAACACACCCAATAGGTTATTATACACTTAGGAGAGGTGTACCGCTAGCCCAAGCCCATGAAACAAAGGCAACATCAGAAGAGGATGAGAATGAGGAGTTGCAAGAGTCCACTCGCAATGTCAAGGGTTTAACATTAGGAGTTCCGCCAAGGGGCATTTCAGAGACACCTTGACATATGCAAAGGCATATGGTGTAAGTAACTTCATCTCGTTATCATAGCCTCCATCACCACATTCTAAATGCGGTGTTATGTTATCATGAGCACCATAGTGAAGGGATAGTAGTGTACCTAGTGTTGTGTGTTTGATGTGACTGCATATGTATGGTGGGATATCTAGGGCCACTAATGCCCATATTTTTAACTATGTACCCAAACTATACTATGATATAATAAAATGAGGGCTTCTAAGTCGTGTATTTTTGAAAATGATGTGTACTTTACAATATGAAATGTTTTATCATGTGCATGCTTAAAAATTTAATATGACAAATGCCAATCTAAGATATAATTAGCTAAAGAATCAACCACTGCGTTTTGATCTCGAGGAATGTGAACATATGTAATGTAATAAAATAATCATTGCATGATACGTACCCTCAAAAATTAATGTAGAATGGTAGGATTCCTTACAGAATAGAGATGGTTGAGCTGAGACACTACAAGCTGAGGGTTGAGATAAACAACTAATTGGTGTAAGCCAAGGTGATTATCCTCTATCAATAGCTCAACAAAAACACTATATTCTACCACATTGTTGGTAACTGATCAAAGACAAATATCCCCTGAACTCACAAGCTCATCAGTGGGTAAAAAGATGCCCTAAGCGATAGAAGCAATGTTCTGAGTGTAATTAATTGCACCATATGCAAAGCCTCTATAAGGAAGTGAGGGTGTTGACATCTGTGCATCAAAGACCAAGCACACAAATCACACATAGAAACCTATCACACCCACACTTATATACAATATGTATAGGCACAACTTAATCTAATAGGTCATGCTAAAGCGTGCCCATCTCTAGGCACAAGCCAAGGGTTTCTATACACGAACTCATGGAGGGTGAGGGGACCATATGGCTCACTAATGTGGGGCCATGCGAAGGGAGGTCAAACTACCCAATATTGAAAGGTTGAACATGCCAGGGACATTCTAACGTAGTCACACACTCAAAATTAACTTGAGAACATAAAATAGGATCAAGACATAAATGAGGTACAAGGCACTCGTCAACAGGTGGTAAGGAATTGGAAAATTCGTTGGTAATTTTTGTAGTATAAGCCTAGGAATTGACTTGGTACATCGGTGAAAATTCCAAGGAGGGCTAAGGAGATTCCCTTTGAATTGTTCTAATATTTATGTTTCCAATCTCTATTTGTTCTAAATTGGGGAGACTAGAGGAAGAAAGAAGCATAACCTCCCTAAGATTATTAGTGGGTAGATCCATTACCTCCAAGTTGACTAGCCAGGGGGGTTTTCATCAAGGGAGTCACATGGAATAGGTGGAATGATGACCCATGTGGGAAAAGGATCCTAGTCATAGTCCATATTGGGATGGAGTTTTTGACCAACATCAAGAGGTACTGATGGGACTTACAAGGAGGAAGTCTCCTCCACTAAAGGTGGTAGAGTATGCTCACTAGATTGATTAAATTCCTTAAGATCAGGAGACACCACCCAAGGACTAGGAGGTCTATGGGGCCCACATGTTTCAGAAGAGGTCATATGCATAAGATATTTAGAAGAGGATGAAGAAGAAATGTTAGGCGGTGGTAATTGAGGAAAAATACCAATAAGGGATGAGATTTTGAATAAGCCCATACCAACACTATCATAACCCTCAGAGTGACTTCCAAAGAGTGGAATTGAATTCCTTGTAGTGGTAACGTGGGGTGATGGTACACAATAATCTAGTTAGTTACAGTTGACAATCTTGCCTTCCCGAGGAAAGAAAAGGAGTCAAAAGATGGATGACACAATCGATGTCATGGCATAGAACCAACTACGACAAAGGAGTAGGTTATAGTCTAAAGAAATGTCAACAAATTCAAAATAAAATTAGGCACTTTTTCCCCCTATCTCAATGGAAAACTTGGGAAGAATCCCCTTAGGAATGAAATCATGCCCATTAAATGACTGAAGCATGGTATTAGACTTGGCGAGCACCAGATAGCCTAGAAATTTCTAGCTTGATGTTGAAATAACACAAGTGGAGGATCCTTCATCCATCAAAGCGCGATGCACTTCCCTTCGAGAGACGTTCATTGTAATATGAATGGAAATATAGTGGGAAAGCCAAATGGAAACCTTGTCAACATTAAAGGTGATAAGATTTGAGTCTGAGGGGTCCACCCCACTAATCACAAACAACAAGGCTTTGCGTTGCTAAGGAAAACTTTGAAAAAAGTCCAAAGATAGAGGGAGCTTGTGCTAATTCCTCAATAAAAATGTAATTTTGTGCAGCACATGTAGATAGGTTGTGCGTGGTCTTGCGAATGACACCCTTAGATGGGCGATAAACTGGCCCCACAAGATTATGTAGTGTGAGAGGTCCAGTGGAAGAAGTCAGGTGGTTGTGTCATTAGAAGAAGCAGCTCGACTCAGGAGTATCATAGGATTTGGCTCGTGTGGTCACATTGACATGCTCTTGGCACATAAGGATGGACAAATTATTCACAAGATTGGAATATGTCCCCTCATTGCCCCCTTGTGAAGGTGGAAGAGGCTATGCAACCATTCGCTGTTAAGCTTGTGGAGAGACTCGATGAGTTAAAACGAGACGTTGTTGGTGTAAGAATTCGATGAACTTCATCCATTCTTGGGAAATTGTGAGTTTAATGTTCACCTTAGAAATATTACAAGGGAACTTAATTTTATGGCATTGTTCAAATGTGTCCCCTCCCTCACTAGTTGGGTTTGGTTGAGTCTCTTGAGGCACTTTATTTTTTTGTTTATCACCATGTTGTTTTGTGTTCTTCGGTGCTATGGACTTCATCGTAAGAATACCAGTGGACTAATCAAAATATGGTGCTTTTGTAGAGCTAGGCACACTTGCTGGGGCTTGTGATGTAAGAATCAATTTCCCAAGTTAGGCAACAAGTTGGACAATGGAATTAGAAACAAGCTCAATCACACCATTAACATGTGGGTTAAGAGAAATTTTAGGTGGGTCAATGGAAGGGAATGGAGCATTTAGAAGTACTTCATAAATCATTCCTAATTGATAATAGATCAAGTCCAGTTACTGGATAACTAAGATGGCTTGTTCCTCAGTAATAGCTCTAAGAATGGATACATCTTTGCAAATTTGAGGTTGTAATGATCGAATGAACCATTTGCGTAATATTTTGCTAGGAAGTTTGGTTCTAACCAACCTCTTGCAACATATCCACTCATGGATATGATCAGAAATCAAGGTGGAATCATCGTTTTTAAAGTTATATAAAAAGTCAGAATTGATGTCATACTGCATGGGTAACTGGAAGTGAGTAAAAAAGGTTTGGACCAAAGATGAGAAATCAATGTAAGATGTTGTATCCAATTTGATGTACAATTTGGAAACATCTCAAGTCAAGGTACATTGGAAAAAGAATAATTTGATTGAATCTTCCACTAAGGAATTTGTCGAGCACCACAAATGAAAAGTGGTAATATGGGTGGATGGATTCTCTCTAGGGTTCGCTTAAAACTTGGCGATTTTAGATGGTAACTTACCAGACATGGGTGCCCACCAAGGATCATTCTGGATGGGGTCATTTTTCAGCCTTGCTAAATCAGGCAAATAAAGAGAAGATAAAAATGGATTATGGAGCTGACTAAATGGGTCATAGGTAGGACTGGTGAAATATGTAAGGATTCATCCCACATATAAAGCGTGTGGGCTAGCATGATTGGTGAAAGGAGTTTGTCCCCCAGGGTAAATTCCATTAGAGAGCACAGGATGCCCAAGAGCATGATTGCTAATGGGGATGTACCCAATGGGAAAGGATAGACCAACTTATGCAATAGCACCATGATAAGGAGGGTAACTCATGGAAGTGATGGTGCTAACGGTAAGGTTTCCCCTAGGTAAATTAGTCTCTCTAGGAATGGTATTAGAGGTTGGCATCCCTCCTTAAAATTAACTAAACTAGGTTTGATAAATGTTTGAAGCAAAATTTCCCTCGAGATGGTTAGGAGTAATGGATGACCATCCCCACACATTTTTTGAAGTTACCATGCCTATCTGAGGAACATGAATCGTAGGTTGGGCAAAGCTAGGGGTATAAATACCTGACCTTATAGGCTGACTAGGATTAACAGCTATAGTCATTGTGGATGTAGGAGAGGGCATAGAAATATTAGGGAAATTTGTAGGAGCCATAGAAGAGACTGGTGGGATTCCATAAGAAGATGTGAGAGGTGTTGATGGAGGTATAGGTCTAACGACATTCAGTGATGGAAATGATGAAATAACAAAAAAAATGTAGATATACAGGGTAAAGAAGAACTAACCTCCTCCATTGGTAAGATAGGGATGTATGTGTAGGAAGTTGTGGAACTGTCTGGGTTTAGCTGTAATAACATTGGTCTTAAAGGATCGGTCAAAGGTGAATTATCAAGAGAAGCTGAGTCATCTGCTAATAGTTTGATGGAAACCAAGTCACTACCAGAAGGACGAGGTATACAATCCACAACAATGGGTTGTTATATGTCTTGAGTATCGACAAACACTCTCTAAGCAGGAGTGACAAGTCCAGCGCGTTTAGGAGGAAAACCGTGCATGCAACGGGACTAACGGTGACTAGGTCCAGTCAGGGTGAATAAATGTAAATTGACCAAATCAAGTTAGTACAAATAACCCTAAGGCAGAAATGTTGGGAAAAATATTGAGAAGGTGCCGGGGGGGGGGGGGGTGAATTAGTATTTTAAAAACTCATATACATATTTCTATACGCGACTTTACTAAAAGGAAACCCGCATATGTACACGACTATTATGAAGACAACTAGCATATATCCAGTTAGCTTACTTTTAAGTTAATTTAACTTGAACTAGTGATCAGAATTTCAACATGCATTAATTAATCAGTAAAAATGTGCAGTAAGAATAGAATAACCATCACACATAAGCAACACATCAACACACATGAAAAACAGGATTTTAGGTGGAAACCCAATATGGGAAAAAACCATAGTTGCTGTCGTCTCTGTATTCATATTATATTATAAAGAAAACATCTTAAAATCTTGTACTGGTGCAAACTCATACTAGAGTGCAGGCATCCACCTGTAGAAGGATAAAACCTTCTCTCATTCTCCAGCACCCACTGGAAGGGAGCTCCAACCCCCTGATCTCATTTACTGACACCCACCAGAAGGGAGATCGAACCCGTTGATATGATTTACTAGCTACCATTGGAAGGAAGCTTGGAATTACTCATTGAAGGCTCCAAACCTCAATATTTCCGTGGAACATGTTTCATAAATTTTCATACTGGATCCACCTGCTACAAAACATCTCAACTTGTAGGCCATGTTTCATCAAATTTCTAGACTGGACCCACTAACATTATTTAACCCAAAAACCAAATAGCAAAACTGAAAAATGATCACTACAACTAAATCATTGAACCAACCAATCACTGAGCCAACTGAATCAACCAATCACTGAATCAAATGAAACAACCAATCACTGAATCAACTGAAACCCATATCAATCAACTTATTCTTAAACAACTAGAGTAGTTAGATCATTGTAGCTAGAATACCAATACTGAACCCAAACACTGCATCATCTCACTGAATCAACTGAAAACCTTGATCAATAAAATATCAAAATATATACGCTACTTTACTTTAGCAAACCCACATGTGTATGCACTTTCCATGAGGCATACCCGTGTATATATATTAAAACACTGAACCCTAAAACTAAATCAATGTTGTTATGAAATAAAATTTGATTCATACACAAAACCACTGAATCATTATGAAATAATCACAAAACCATCATTGATATTTAATCACATACAACTAGTGGCATCATCATTATTTAATCAATCAATTCAACTTCAACTATCACTGTTATACCTAGATCATCAAGTAAGACTTCATTGATAGACAACATAAAGACAACAAGACTGGTTAGACTAATCAAACATCCTTTTAAGAAAAACCATAGCTTATATACGTGTTTTCCACAAAGAATTTATGCCTGTATACATGCTTTTCAGGAATGAAACTCATGTACATATCTGAATAGATACGTGACTTACCTGTATTAAACCCACGTGTGTACGTGCTTTTTAGGTTATCAAACCCACATACACATTTGCAATTATTGACACAAAACCTTCGTTGCACAACATAACTTTAGACATACCCAGATCTTGACATAAAAATAATAATCACACGTCAAATCATTATCATCTCAGATAAAATCAACCCATAATCAATATTGTCATTTAAAATCTACTTTATCTTATTCATCATCGAATTTCTGGGTGCAATCGTGGTTTTAGATCAAGCAAATCATTAACAACCTAATACATGCACACTATATTTGGATCTAACTGTTCATAAATATTCATCACTTGCACACAACAACCACTTTGACCTTCATCTCCTTATATAGCTTAGCCCTCAGTTAGTACCACAGGTAAAAACCATACTAGTACCAATGATATGCTTGGACAGGATCAAATATCTATGATTGGACTCAATATCATAGGTCAAGACCATGGTAAAGACCCTTGGTATTTGGAATACCATGTTGCGGAATATGTATCCACCTTTTATTCTTCATACTCAAGTGTGTACACGACTTTTCTTCATAGAACCTGCGTATACACTACATTTCTTCACAAAACTTGAGTATGTACATGACTTTGCTTCATGGAACCTGCATATACATGAATTTGCTTGACAAAACCTGTGTATACTTCTTCAAACTTCATCTTTATCATTCCTCTGTCTCTGAACTGCTATTCCTTTGACCAAACTCTCTTGTCACATCTATACTGGCCTGAATACTCATCTTGCTACCATCATGTTGACATCTTTATTAAGTAGATTGCCATCAAAAGACATCTCATCAAGTAAGTTTCCATCAAGGACAACACATTAGTCATAATGCCAACAATCTCCCCCCTTGGACTTGATGGAAACCACTTTGGTGATTGGTCACCACCACCTGTAGATACCTATAAAACACATCAAGCTAAGCACCAAGATTTTTAAAGACCAAGTTACTCTGCCCCTTTGACATCAAGGGAAAAGGGCTGACCAATGTTGAACGAAGAATTTTCTCTTGAGAATTATAGATCAGAACTATTGAATATGAACACTGAATACTAACCATGCTCCCCCTGAGCTCATGTTGAAATTTATGAAGGATGTGCAATGAAGTACATGATTCTATGACTCAAATGAATATGACTTTTCTTATCACCAAGGACTCAAACTTACATCAATCAACCAATGACAGTGGGTTTACATATTTAACTTCATTATTACATCAACCACCCAATCACAGTGTGGTTACAAATTACATCACGTGCCCAAAAATACCTTACCACAATAGTCCATACATGGTTGAATTTTACAAGGATTACATCATAGGTCTTTACATGACCTTTACATCAAATGACAAATATGACATGCATAAATAAGACAAAACACCTCTATAGTGAGGTAACAAGACCAAGATAGTCTTTAGCAATTGTTAACACCGAAAAATTGTACACCTATTGGTACAATCCAGAAGACACTAAAAGTGTCCAACAGAATGCACAGGTGGACATTTTCCAGCCGAATACATTATGAACTTTAAAAAATCAAAGTTCTCCTAAGGTCCAAAGTTTATAAAGGAAAAACAATTAGGGTCTCATGTTTATTTCTTCGATAAATGCACACGTGAAATAACCTTCAAAAGCCACGCGATTGTAGAAAAGGATGACTCAGTGATCTGGGACCACTTTACACAATTGGGGCCGATTTTCTGACATGAGTTCAGTACGGTATAGCCGAATTCGAGTCGCCTTGGAGATATGCAACCCTTAATGGAATCATCTTTTCCTACTCATGTACTAAGAGAGGGAAGAAGGATTACAAATTTCATTAAAATTCAATTCTTCTTCCCTCTCTTAGTACATATTTCACTAAAATTGGAATTCTTCTTCCCTCTCTTAGTACTAACCTTAATTGGTGAAGCAATTAGAGTATTTTTCATTTTGCATTTGCGACTACCCACATAGCTTAATTAGGGAGAAAAGTAAGTGGCCAAATTCCACATATGTTTTTCAAACTATTTTGCCTTAATTTTATGCAAATCACATAGCCTAATTAGTAAATAAGTAAGTGGTCCATGATCCAAAAATCTTGTTGCTAACCAAAGGATTTTTTTTTTGGGACTAGGCGAGAATGTTATAGAGAAAGTAAGTAATCTTTGCTTCCCTTGCATCTCTTAGACAAACCTAGGATTGCATATGAAAACCTTCTCAAAAATATTTTAATTTCCATCTCGCTTATTAAGCTCCACATAATTTAATAGGAAAAAGTAGGTGGCCCATAATCCACATAATTTAATAGGTTGTTAACAACAAATACATCAAAATAATTAATTGATAGTTCCTACGGTTCACTTCCAACGCACACCTAGAATTTTAAAGGAGGAGATTCAACACATAGAAGGAATTCTTCCAACATTATGTGTAGATTGTATAGATTTGGTCTCCAATCGTTCTTCTCATTTAGAAATCAAGCATCCTTTTGGTTATGGAATCTCCAAGGGTTAAGCATGATTTCTAAATCTTGTTTCTTTTCTCTTCCTGACCTTTTATTTTTGTCATATGGTTTGCAGGATCCCAATCCTTGTCCTTTCTTATTGTTGGTATGACCCACAAGTGACTTGAACCTTAAATCTCATGGTTTACACAATACTTCATAAGACAATAATAGACAATTAAGCTCCACATAATTTAATAGGAAAAAGTAGGTGGCCCATAATCCACATAATTTAATAGGTTGTTAACAACAAATACATCAAAATAATTAATTGATAGTTCCTACGTTTCACTTCCAACACACACCTAGAATTTTAAAGGAGGAGATTCAACACATAGAAGGAATTCTTCCAACATTATGTGTAGATTGTATAGATTTGGTCTCCAATCGTTCTTCTCATTTAGAAATCAAGCATCCTTTTGGTTATGGAATCTCCAAGGGTTAAGGATGATTTCTAAATCTTGTTTCTTTTCTCTTCCTGACCTTTTGTTTTTGTCATATGGTTTGCAGGATCCCAATCCTTGTCCTTTCTTATTGTTGGTATGACCCACAAGTGACTTGAACCTTAAATCTCATGGTTTACACAATACTTCATAAGACAATAATAGACAATTAAGCTCCCCCCCCCCCCCCCCCCCACCCCCCCTTCTTGGGCTAAAATTGTTATTATTATTATTATTTTCTTCACCCATGGGGGATTTGAACCTTGAATCTCATATTTTACATAATACTTTATAACACGACAATTGCCATTTTAGTTTCCTACATGGGCTCCAATCCTTTTCCTTAAATGGATGAAATTTTTTTCATTATATAACTGTTTAAGAGTTCATCTCTAATGTGATCTTTGAACTTTGAGTTTTAATCCTAAGATTGTAGGGGTGTAGCTTTTTTCATCCAATGGTATTTTATGGAAATACCTTTTAAAGTGTTGGCATTATGATGCATGTGTTGTGCTTGATGGAAACCCACTTGTAGCAAAACAAATCACTTGTATATGGTAACTAGATGAATCTATAGAAGAGATATCAGATGTGACAGAATGCATGACAATTGTGACAAAATGCAGGGCTGTTCAAAGGAATCAGTTCAGAAGTAATGTACAATGGCATCTCTCTCAGATGATAGTTCACAGTGCAGCAGGTTAACAACAAAGAATTACAGAACAGACTACAAAGAATGAAGAAAGAGAGGTCTACGCAGGTTCATCTTGACAAAGCCGCGTATACATGCAGGTTCACTAAACACAAGTATCATATACTTACACATGCACTTTCACAGAAGGAAAAGCACCTATATCTTGGAAAACTAAGTTTTTGGTTCGAGGTATTTGGTCCATGGTATTTTGATCCATGGTATTGGTCCAAGGTGTTTGGTTCGAGGTATTGACCCTAGGTATTTGGTCCAAGGTATTGATCCTAAGTGGTTTTGGTCCATGGTATTGAGAAATGCCTAAAACTATATAAGGAGGAGAAGATCATTAGGCCAAGGGGGCAAGCATTGAATATCTGATGAAGCGTGAGATCTAGCATGCAGATTATCGGCTTATGGTGTTTTGTTTGATCTGAACCAAGGATGAACCTGAGTGGTTGATGAGGGATAAGATGTAATGATGGATTAGGATCTTAAGGCTTGAAATGAATTATCATTATATGGTTTGATCATGTATAGTCTAGATATGAATACTGACGCATGTGTTGTTTTGTAAATGTTATGATTTAGGTATGATTGAAGTCTAGAATAGCCGCAAAATTATGAAATAATATTTACAGACATATACCCTGGTTGGATTTGATAAAGGCATGTATAGATGTAGGTTCGACACATGGAAGTAGCGTATACCTCATAAATTATGTTCCAGTTGTTTCTGTTTGCTGTTGCAGAGTATGGGTTCTGGTTACTGTATTCTGGTGATAGTATAGTGAATGTTTAGATTGATTGATTGTGATTTGCTTCAGTGACGATGGGCTTTCAATGATTTAGTTATGAGTGATTTAGAGATTTATGATTGAGTTTCAATGATTGGATAATGTAGAAGTATTTGATGGTTGTGGTGTAGTGGTGATTGATTTTGAGCTTCAATGTTGAAAATGGGCCCAGTATGAAATTAGATGAAACGAGGCCTTCATGTGTATTGTTGTGTACCAGGAGCATCCAGTTTGAAAATTTATGAAACGTGGTCCCTGGAGGAAGAGAGAAGGTTGTAGCCCACTGTAGTTCGGAACCTATGTACTAGTAAACATATCGGCTAGTACAAGAGCTAGGGGGTTGTAGCTCCCTTCCAGTAGAAGCTGGAGAACGAGAGAAGGTAGTAACCTTCTGCAGGTAGAAGCCTGCGTACTGGTATGATTCTGCACCAGTACAATGTTGTAAATAGATTTTCTTATTATTAAAAGAAGACAAAGACGACAACAGTAGGTGGTTTTCACCCACATTGGGTTTCCACCTTAAATCTTGGTGTTCATGTGTGTTGCTTATATGTGATGGTTCATTTTGTTATTAACTGCACATGGTTACTGTTTAATGTTTAATAAAGTACTGATGCACAGATTAAATATCAACATATGATGAATTGACTGAATCATAAGTTTGTTGTATATACACTGGTTTCCTGAAACATAGTTGTGTGTACACGCGGGTTACCTTCATTGAAGTAGTGTATATAAATTTGAGTATGAAAAGAAAAATATTATTGACTTGACTAATACTGATTCACCCCGCCTCTTAGTATTATTTCCAACAATTGGTATCAGAGTAGGTCCTTTGGTAGAAGCTTGATCTCTCAAAGGAGATCCGTAGAACAATGAGAAAGAAGCTAAAGAAGAAAGCATATAAGAAGAAGAAGACATCTCAAAGGAACTATAACAGTGGGAGAGTCGATTGGGGATTATGTGGAAGCAACTCTTTAGATTCAGAATCACCTCAGAATGAAGATGAACAAACAAAAGAACTATCAGTATGAATTTGTTATCCTCTAGTGATACATTTCTCTATCCATTTGAAGATGATGAAAGTGATAGTGAAACAACTAAATTTGGTATTATGGGTGAGAGAGAAAGATATCAAATAGAGGCAAAATTTAAAAGGCTCACAAACAAAATTAGAGATCAACAAGATCTATTGGACAAAAGGGAGTGTTCCTTCAAAGAAGAATCTACCAAACTAAAAGCTCAACTAGAGGAAGGAAACAAGGAAAAGGAATATCAATGTCAAAACCTGCAGGATGAAGTGACATCATTAAGAAATGAAGTAAATAAAAGGAGCACAACAATCAAGAAACTCAAAGATAGATCCAGTTACTATGAAAGTCTTGAAGCTAAGATCCTCTCTCTAAAAGAAGATCTTGAAAAATCAAATAAGAAGAATGAAGAAATACTCCAAGCTCTTTAAGAAAAAGAAAATGAAGTTCTTGAATTAAGGCAACATATGGAAGAAGGAAGAAAAGTTGAAGAAATCATGAAGAAACAATATCTTGAAAAGGAAGAGAAATATCAATTTGAGGTAAATATCCTAAAAGGTAAATTAGGAGAAAAGGATAAGCTTTTACGATTTCAAGATAGTACTAAGATTTTGGATGATATTCTTAGTAGTCAAAGGTCTCCTACCATCAAAATTGGTCTTGGTTTTCATTAATCCGTTGAAGGTGAACCTAGCTCACAAAGTGAGGCAAGGAACTCTAATGCAAAATCTGAAATGCTCAACATGGAGATGAGAGGTGGATCCCATCAACAACCAAGGAAAGAAATTCTTCAAAGAAAATCTTTTACTCCTAACCATGAAAGTGATAGTCACTTATTTCCTAAAATGAATAATGTTGAATGTTTTATATGTCATAATCTTGGACATGTTGCAGCGAGATGCAGAAGTATAATGGTTCAAGATCATCACAAAAAAAGATCATTAGCTTCCAGGTACTTTAAGGGATATTGTTTTTCTTACAATATGTTTGGTCACAAAGCCATTAACTACTATAGAAAAAATATGAAACATGTAAGATGTTATGCATGTAACAAGTTTGGACATATAGCAAAGGAATGTAGGAGAAAATTTCAGGCACCATACCAAAAGGAGAAAACATCATCACACTCGAAGATATGGAAGAAGAAGGAAGTCTAGTCAGAAAAATTTGGCATGGCACAGTGTACAAACATGACAAACTCAGGGGAAGCCGAAAGTATGAAACTTCAATGTTCTAAATCTCATATGCAAGTTTCATGAAGACAAGTCGTGTATATACGCGAGTTCGAAGCTACACAGTCGCGTATATGTAGTTTGAGAAAAATGTTTTTGGATAGTCTCAGAAAAACTAATGTGATATGATTCAGACAATTATCAGTTATCTTTTCTGTCATAGATGGCTATAGTTTGTGGATGTTATAAAGTCATGTTTTGATCCTCACAAGTTGTTGATAACTTGATGTATATCTGATTGATGATGATGCCTTGATAATTCTTACTGATATATGCAATGATCAGAGCTGACAGTGAACAGATGGAACATGTTCAGGGGGAGAACATGCTATGCTTCTAATAAAGCATTGTTGGCATTATGGTTAGAAGTCTTTGGTACCTAATCAATGATGATAATGCTTATATGGCTTGCTATGTTACGATTATCAGTTGCCCATGATAAAATCTCAGATGATATTTGGGATCACATAAGTTGGTATTCAGATCAGATTTATGGATGATTGTAAATGACTTTTGATGATGCATATAGTACATATATGTTTCTTACATGATGATTTTCATAAGGACAAGGAGAAGTATAAAGCTTGAGTACACAACCTCATTATTTGATGATGAGCCATTTATTTCTTTTATGCTGCTGACATCATGTCTTCAGAGATGCATAAAGTTCATATGGTGCAGATATGATGTAGGATTTATATAGATCTTGGATATCACATGGTTGAGGATTGTTGTTGTTGATGATATCAAGAAATCTTGACAAATGACCATGAGTTCATGATTTACTAGATACATATTGCTATCTCTTTGATGGATATACAATATGCTGGATACAAGGATGATTACTTAAGTTGCATATTGATAAATATTGTTGGCTGGCCAAGAGAATGGTGTTATTGCAGGTCGCATGAAGACATAGCTATTTGAAGACATGGATATTCAAAGACATGGCTTACTTAATCAGATAATGATGATGAGTTCTTACCTTATGATGATGGGTTGATACTCACATATGTTGATTGTGATGGTTGATGCTTATCAGATGTGGGATGTTCCCTAGTGATGATACATGGTTGATATATTGAAGGTTCTTATGGAAAGATCATGCAGTTCTTGATGATGATATGGTGTGAATGATTTTGTGCTATTACTTGGAAATATGACATATGCTTAGTTGATTCATGGAAGGCTATGATAAGGCTCTTTTTACTAAGGAAACGAAGTAAGTTGATCTTGATGAGATCAAGAGGATGAGTTGATATCTATATGCAGACATACTTTGTCGCAGGTTGATGATATCTACACTGTCATATCTTGGGAACTAATGATGGACATATACAGGTTGCTAGTCTAGATGCTATTGACATATGCTTATGGAGCAGCTCATACATGGTGTATGATAGTTGCTGATGACTATCATGGTCTTGGTCTCTGTTATAAATGTCATGTATATCGTTCGATGTAAAGGTCATATAAATACCCATGCTGTAATAATTTGTCTCTGTCTATTGTAGTCTTTTGATGAGTCCCTTTTGATCATATGATGTAGTTTGTAACCCCACTATGCATGAGAAGGATGATGTAATAATTGATATATTTCAGTAATGTATATCCCCACTTGGTTGGGAGGATGAGTCAAATTCAGTATATCCCCACTTGGTTGGGAGATTGATATTTGTATGAGTCTTTGATGATAAGAAGGTCAAAGTCACTTAGTTGAGTGATAGAAGTCATGCAAACTCTGCATGTGCTCAGGGGTAGCATGGATGATATAGTGCATCTCAGCATGTACAAAGGGGGAGTTTAATCAGAAAATTCAGTATGTGCTCAGGGGGAGCACGATCAATGTTTATATTTAGCTGTTCATATATGAAAGCCTTCTTTTTGGTTAGCCCTTTTCCCTTGATACCAAAGGGGGAGAATATCCTGGTCCGCCCTTTGCCCTTGATGTCAAAAGGGGAGAGTATTTTGGTGTTGCTTGTTATCTCTAATAGTTTCTATAGCTTGCAGTGATCAACACCAACATGGTTGCCATCAATTTGAAAGGGGGCGATTGTTGGCATTATGATGCATGTGTTGTACTTGATGGCAACCCACTTGTAGTAGAACAAGTCACTTGTATATGGTAACTAGATGAATCTATAGAAGAGATATCAGATGTGACAAAATGCATGACAGTTGTGACAAAATGAAGGGCAATTCAAAGGAATCAATTCAAAAGTAATGTACAATGGCAGCTCTCTCATATGACAATTCACAGTGCAGTTGGTTAACAGCAAAGAATCACAGATCAGACTACAAAGAATGAAGAAAGAGAGGTATACGCAGGTTCATCTTGACAAAGCCGCATATACATGTAGGTTCACTAAACACAAGTAGCGTATATGTACACACGCACTTCCACAAAAGGAAAAGCATGTATATCTTGGAAAACTAAGTTTTTGGTTCGAGGTATTTGGTCCATGATATTTTGATCCATGGTATTGGTCCAAGGTATTTGGTCTGAGGTATTGACCCTAGGTATTTGGTCCTAAGTGGTTTTGGTCCATGGTATTGAGAAAAGCCTAAGAAAATATAAGGAGGAGAAGATCATTAGGCCAAGGGGGCAAGTATTGAATATCTGATGAAGTGTCATATCCGACATGCAGGTTATCGGCTTATGGTGTTTTGTTTGATCTGAACAAAGGATGAACCTTAGTGGTTGATGATGGATAAGATCTAATGATGGGTTGGGATCTTAAGGCTTGAATTGAATTATCATTATATGGTTTGATCATGTATAGTCTATATCTGAATACTGACGCTTGTGTTGTTTTATAAATGTTATGATATGGGTGTGATTGAAGTCTGGAATAGCTGCAAAATATGAATTAATATTTACAAACATATACGCTGGTTGGCTTTGATAAAGGCGCGTATACACGCAGGTTCGACACATGGAAATAGCGTATACCTCATAAAGTATATTTCAGTTGTTTCTATTTGCTGCTGCAGAGTTCTGGGTTCTAGTTACCGTATTTTGGTGACATTATACTAAATGTTCAGATTGCTTGATTGTGATTTTCTTTAGTGATGATGGGCTTTTAGTGATTCCGTTATGAGTGATTTAGAGATTTATGATTGAGTTTCAATGATTGGATAATGCAGATTTATTTGATGGTTGTGGTGCAGTGGTGATTGATTTTGAGCTTCAATGTTGAAAATGGGCCTAGTGGGAAAATTAGATGAAACGAGGCCTTCATGTGTATTGTTGTGTACTAGGAGCATCCAATTTGAAAATTTATGAAACATGGTCCCTGGAGGAAGAGAGAAGGTTGTAGCCTTCTGTAGGTCAGCGCCTATGTACTAGTAAACATATTGGCTAGTACAAGAGCTAGGGGGTTGTAGCTCCCTTCCAGTAGAAGCTGGAGAATGAGAGAAGGTAGTAACCTTCTGCAGGTAGAAGCCTGCATACTGGTATGAGTCTGCACCAGTACAATGTTGTAAACATATTTTCTTATTATTAAAAGAAGACAAAGACAACAACAGCAGGTGGTTTTCACCCACAATGGGTTTCCACCTTATCTTGGTGTTCATGTGTGTTGCTTATATGTGATGGTTCATTCTGTTATTAACTGCACATGGTTACTGTTTAATGTTTAATAAAGTACTAATGCACAGATTAAAGATCAACATATGATGAATTAAATGAATCATAAGTTTGCTGGATATACGTTGGTTTCCTTAAACACAGTTGCGTGTACATGCGGGTTACCTTCATTGAAGTAGCGTATATAAAATTGAGTATGAAAAGAAAAATATTATTGACTTGACTAATATTGATTCACCCCCCCTCTCAGTATTATTTCCAATAATTGGTATCAGAGCAGGTCCTTTGGTAGAAGCTTGATCGCTTAAAGGAGATCCGAAGAGGGGTGTAGCTTTTTTCATCCAATGGTATTTTATGGAAATACCTTTTAAAAGTATCTGGAAATTTATGCCATTATTTCTTTCTCTACTCCAAATGCTTAATATTTTAACTTATTCTTATGCTGGAAGATCTATGAAAATAGTATGGTCTTGAATGTTGAAATTTGTTTGAAGTTTTCTATTCATAAGTGTTATATTTTTCTGAATTTCTGAGGCCTGACCCTATCTTAGTCTTCTTTCTTTATTTTAATTTGAATGTGTAAATATCTATTAAAAAGTGGCACAACCTCTTAGAAAATGAGGGGGTGAGTTATTCCCTCAAATGTTATCTTTGAGATTTTTCCTATCCCAATGATTAAAACAACCATAACATCTAGGATAGCTTCATCTGAAGGAAATGTAATGTCCAAAAAATTATTTTAACTAGTGGGGTTGAAGGCCCAAATGGGAAATTCAACTTGATCATACTCCTCGCTAAGGTGGAGATCATGGTTAGGGCATGTAGTGATCATTTGAATAGCTTGATAAGTGGTATCTACTATAGGAAAAGTTATTCTATGATATGCATAGCTTCTAACTCCATGACTTAAAATTATGGCACAAATCTTTGTTCTTCTCTAAATAAGAAAATTGAAAAGGGATCAAGTGTGGAGACTCATCTCTCTCCCCAAAGTATGATAATTGAAAAATATCAAGAGATTCATTAGCGAGTGACAAAATTGTGTACAAAAGTGAGGATGTAACACAAAATATGAGAGGAAGAAGGGGAAATTACCCATCAGAGATGTGTCTTTAAATATTCCAACAAAAATGCTCTCAAATGATGCATTGAAATCAACCACAAGTGGGTTTTTATTTCTAGGCTTAAAGATGTAATCGAGTATGGAAAAAAAAATAATTGGTCAACCTAGTGGGCTAAAAAATTGCAACAAGATTGTTGAAATCCTTAGCTAGACTTGTATATTAATCTAGGTATGTGCTTACTATGGATTGTATGTGAAATTGCAGTAATACATTTTATTTACAAAATTAATGAGGAATTTGAATTTGATGGCTAGCTTGAATGTCATTGTCCCTTTACTTCAATATTTTTTTTCATAGCCTTCACATCCTTTCTTAAGAGAAGCATACAAAGTTGTAGAGTCACTATGTTAAATTCTATAGGGCTAATTCACATAGATATTGGTAGTGGATAAGTGCAAGTGGCATAAACTAAACAAACTCTTCATCATCAGGTTCCTATTGTAGTTGAAAAACAACCCCCATTATTTTTCAAAATTCTCATAAAATAATGGATCACTACCAAAATTTTCTTGATTTTCTTACTTTATGATTTTTTTTTTAAATTATTATTATATTTTTATTGACTTTCACCATTTTTTAATTTTATCTTCAGTTTTTTATCTAAAATAAATATAGATTCATAATTTTTCAATCATCAAAATTGAATCACCAAATGTATCAATTGATAAATCTTTGACCAGGGTAAATTTACAAAGCATTTTTACATCAATAATTCACAAGATAGGAATTGATATTCTCATATTACATCTATATCTAGGACTATAATGTATGATGTACATTTCAATACATCTAGATTGCGAATATATGTATCATGAATTTCATTTCAATCTCATTGCGAGTATTTTATATTTTGTCTATCGTTTATGCTCAGGTGTCGGATACCCAAATATATTAAAAAAAACTCAACAAAAGAATGTTTATTTGACACATATAAATTTTATTTGGTTTTCATCTAGAACATATTAGGGTCTAGGGTCAATCATTATGTGTGAATTTCATGGAATTCTAGATGTTGGATGATGGAAACTTTGAGGACATATCTAGATCTAGATAGATTTGTTAATGCATTCTTTAATTAGCACCTAGATGTTAGATATCCATGATGTATTTTTAAACATGAATTAAATAAAGTAGAACAAAATATCTAATAATAATTTATGTCTTTATCAAGATTTGTTAAATTTCATTGGTATATAAGAGAAACACATGCTTTGCACAATATTACATCTTAGATGACTATATACCAGATGAGTTTCATGATACATCTTTGAAAATATATCTAGATACAAGTACATAAACAAAACATGAGTTTCCATGATATCTCTTTGAAAATATATCTAGATATGAATATATAAACAAAACATGATTTTCATGATGACCCAAATGTTAGTTGCATTCCTTTTGGTGATTATATTCATTATATCTACAAAACTCATAAGTTCATTCTATGCTACCTTTCTCAATTCCTAAATGCTAGTTAGACCTTCCACTATATAACACATATGGATCCAATTTAAAATGAAAAGGATTACATATGTTGCACTTCAAATACCTAGATTTTGGATATTTATTAACATTAAGCATGTATGAAACACTTAAGTAAAGTCAACCCATGAACTTAGATTTTAACAAAGAGCACCACCATTTTTCAAAATTTTAACATTAATGTGCCTTATGTGAATTCAATGAAATCAACCCTCTTTGCTTCAAAATATTTAACTACTTAGCCTTAGTTATTTCACAAAAAATATCAATTTGTTATTATGAATTCAACACTATCAATTGCATTTTCCTCCAAATATCACTGAACTTTGTTGACTCTTGCAACTATTTGAAAGAATTTTTTTATAGTTACATTTATCTTTGGTAAGTACTTTAACTCAATTTTCCTACATTTTATTGTTAATTTACATCTTTCAAACTACAATAAGGGTTTTGTTTAAATTTCCCTTAGAATCAAAATTCCATGAATAACGGATAGAAAATGGAACATGAAGAAATTAAAATCCTTAGATCCCAAACCAAAGGGAAAACAAGTTAGGCATGAGGAGGAAGACAAAGAGTGCAATGAGGATCACAATCCAAACTCAACTTTCTACATGGATAACACAAACCAAACAAGCATAAAGAATGCTCCAACCTAGGAAGAGATATATGAATTTTAGGACAATGGTGATTTTCAAAATGAAAATAAGGCTGATAGTGATGATTTTGTTGATATAAGAAGAAGAGGGTTACACAAGGTACTTTGGATCTTAGCCCACGTTGATACAAAAACATGGACCATACTTAATGATTCCAGAATTATGGTAGGGCCATTTAGGCTAGATGACCTAACTAAAATGTACAAGCTAGAGACCCTTGAAGTTTCCTTGGATATAGATTTTCCAATGGAGTTTGAATATAAAGAGTTAAAACTAGATCAAGTAGAATTAATTGCGTTGATTATGGATTTTGTGTTCTATCCAACCCTAATTCACATACGACTAAACTAAATAAAATCTACCCAATTCAAATGTTTAAGATGCTACAAATTATGGTCATCACCATGCTATGCAAGATATGCGATGAGAATAACCCACATTAAT
The DNA here is from genome assembly GCA_031772625.1 of Pinus tabuliformis. Classification (NCBI taxonomy): domain Eukaryota; kingdom Viridiplantae; phylum Streptophyta; class Pinopsida; order Pinales; family Pinaceae; genus Pinus; species Pinus tabuliformis. Next base: position 409,405,586 of record CM062807.1, on the reverse strand, counting down.
TCAAATTGGAGTGGGTCCCATCTTTCAATAGGTTGTAGAGAAAGGAAGAAGGTTTAATTAGACCAAATCTTGTCTACCATTATCCTATAGGAAATCAAAAGGTCATTAGAATCACCTTTGAAATTTGGAGCATGGTCTTACATGTCTACATATCTAATTGATGTTGTATGCACAATCACCCAACCTCCTTTAATTAATTGGACTTGGACATCAAAGAAAGATCTAAGTCATGTTTATTGCTTAGTTCTATGTAGAAGTAAATACAAGAACCACTTTTATGGTATATGTGATTATTGTACGACCCCCTTACATGAATTTAATGCTTTTGAAGGCCAACTTTAAGGTTCAACTTAGAGGTGATAAATTCTTTGCAAGGTATTGGTGATTGATTTATTGAGAAATTTTTTTCTTCTTTTAGAATCTATGGATGTGAAATAGGGCCTTACTTGTTGCCCAAATATATTCAAGTTGGACTAGCCTTGATAGAAATAGCTTACCAAAATGTACTCCATGGCTTAAAAAAAATCCCTTAGTAAGAACTCCAAGAGAATATGACCTAGCTTTCAACTAAAACTAGGGATTTATTCTTTCTTGAAACATAAGTAGAGTAGAGTGGAATCTCTAAATTTAGGAGATGTATGGATATATAAGTTGGATTTCTATAAATATGATCCTTTGGATATAGTAAATTCTCATTAAAAGTTGGTCATGTGTACTAAATCATATATACATGAATAATCCCCTTATGATTTCGTTTACAAAAGATATAATGATGTTGTACTTAGGATCTATTGTATTCAAATTCCAGAGGAGAAAATAAAATTTCAGGATTTTCAAGAAGAAAAGAGTAAGGGATTTCTTGAAGAAATGTAGCTTTTAACCCTCTACAGAAATTACCTGCATACAAATTCTAAAAACAAAAAATAAACAATGGCGAGAGAATAACACGTAAAACAAATATACACAGATATTTTCCCCTAGATCCCAAAACCGAGACTACCAGATTTATTTTTCATTATGTTCCTTTCAATGTTACAATACATATGTATACATGTCGAAGCATCCATAAACCCCAATCCATTAACCTTGAATTAGAACATAATCGTATTTCCCTTGATCGGATCTACAAAATACCATGGGCAGAAAACCGTCATGCCCAAAACCATGTGTGAAACCCATGCACAAAACCATAGGTAGGTTCGCCCACCTAATATAGGGTCCAAAAAAAAGTTTCCCAGGGCGCTGCCCCGGACCCCGTTCAGGGGGGATACCCCCCAAACCCCAAAATTTCACATGTGGGGCTACTCGTGGAAATAATATAACACAAACCCAAAATTCTCCCACTTGTTGTTTTCTTTTCCACATAGGAGAGATTAGTCATTGGTCCAACCCTGCAATGCCCATTGTTTCTCTAGAGTAAGAGAACTTCTCAGTGGTCAAACACTTTGTCAATGCATCTGTAGTATTGTCTTGAAATACTTCCTTTGGTTTAACCAGAGCTTCCTCTTTTTTTGATCTCGTTTAATTTCCATGCCCAAAATAATAGTTTGCAGCACCGAGATCCTTCATGTCAAATTTGGTGGAAAATTGGGTCTTCAAATCATGGATAATTTCTTTTTCATTTCCAATTTGCAACATATCATTCACATACAAGACCAGATAAGTAACACGGTCACCAATTAATTTAAAATACACACAGTGATCCGCTTTGCTTCTGGTAAAGCCAAGTCCCCGTATAAATGTATCAAATTGCTGATACCACATCCTTGGTGATTGTTTTAAACCATACAAAGAATTTTTTAACTTGCATACTAGTTCTTTCTTACCCTTCATCGCAAAACCTTCAGGTTTCTTCATGTAGATTTCTTCTTCCATATCCCTGTGAAGAAATACTATCTTCACATCAATTTGCTCTACCTCAAAATCAAAGTAGTTACAAATAGATAAAAGTAATCTAATAGAAGCCGCCTTGGCAACAAGAGAAAAAATATCACCAAAATCAATTCCCAATGCCTGGGAATAACCTTTTTCTACCAATCGATCTTTGTATTTCTCCACCTTGCCTTCCGCATTCATCTTCGTCTTAAACAACCAGTTGATACCAATGGGTTTCCTTCCGGCTGGCATCTCCGCAAGATCCCAAGCCTCATTTTTGTGCAAAGGTGCCATTTCATCAACCATGGCCTCTTTCTAGAGTTTTCCATCCTTTGAATCTACTACTTCTTTAATAGTTCTTGGATCATCATCAGTAATAGATAAAGAAAAATTTAAACAGAAAGCAGATGGACTATACCTTTCTAGCTACCTTCTTTCTCAAGCTGATCTTCTCATAGCTAGAGTTTGTGGGTCTTTGTCTTTTGATTCCTCTTCTCTTGTAGAGTCTGGTTATTCCTCCTTTAGCTCAAACCCTATCTTTTCAGGTTCCTTTGGTAGGAATTCATGTTTAATAACATATTTCACCTCTCTAAACACCACATCTTGGATGTACACAACCTTCCTTGTTTCTGGGTTCCAAATATTATAACCTTTTAAACCATCCTTATACCCAATAAAGCTGCACCTTTTTGATTTACTTTCCAACTTGGTTATTTTCTCCTTTGGAACATGTACATATGAATCATAGCCAGATACCCTCATATGTGAAAGAGAGGGTTTCTTACCAATCCATAACTCTTGTGGAGATTTATCCTCCAACATTGATGAAGGTGATCTATTAAACAGGTAACATGTAGTCTCCACCACCTCTGCCTAGAATTCTTGTCCTAAACTAGCACCACTGAGCATGTTTCTTGCCTTTTCCATTAATTTCCTATTCATTCTTTCTATAACTTTGTTTTGTTGAGGTGTGTATGGAGTAGTCTTTTGTCCTGCTATACCACACTTCTTACAAAACTATTCAAATTCCTTCTTGCAAAACTCTCCACCATTATCTATCCTCAACACCTTTATCTTCTTCTCTATTTTGTTTTCCACCAGAGCCTTAAATTCTTTAAATTTGTCAAATACTTTAGATTTCTTCCTGAGGAAATATATCCATGTATTCCTTGAGAAGTCATATATAAATGATACATAATACACATACTTACCTAGTGATCGAACCGACATAGGTCCAATAACATCATTATGCACAAGATCTAATATCCATTTCGCCCTCTTAGCACCAAAGGGTGAACTCACTCAATTAAGCTTCCCATATACCCAATGTTCACAAAAATCGAAATCCAGAGAGAAATTAGACATACCTTCTACCATACCATTACCATGAGGTATCTAAAGGCCCTTCTCTCCAATATGTCCAAGTCTTTGATGCCATAACATGGTCTTTTCTCTAAAGACCACTAGATTTTCTACTCTAATTCGAGGAACCACGGAACTATTGCACCCATCAATAACAGTACTACCCATAAGTTTGTATAAAGATCTAATCTGAACTCCCCTCATCAATACCATTTCTCCCCGTACCATCTTACATGTATCTTTCTCGAACACTGTTTTTACTCCTGCATTATTCATCTTGCTTACAAAAATCAGATTTATTGCTAATGCAGGAATATGCAGAACACCCGGAAGTGTTCAAATCCTTCCACCTTGAAACTTCAACTTGACTTTTACATATCTGACGATTCTAGCCTTCCTGTCATCCCCTAAGAAGGCATCACCACCATCATATTTTTTATACTCGTAGAAGTGAAAAGATGCACCTGAGTCAATCAACCATGCCTCATGATATACATGTGTACTTGAAGAAGAATCCAAGTACACATCCCCACCTTCATCTGAGGTGGTTTTCACCTCTGCAGAATTAGTATCATCAGATCCCTTTCCTATCTCAGGAGCTTTAAATCTACAATCCTTTTTGAAGTTCCCTTCTTTTCCACATTTCCAACATACCTTCACAGGTTTTCCTGGAGATTAAGATCTCCCTCTAGATTTAAATCTCCCACTAGAGGACTTATTTTTGTTTATTTTCTAGGACTGTCCTCATATAGACAAGGCATCACCATTCTATCCCTCCATATTTTTCATCTCATCTCCTTCGACAGCAAGGATGAGAATATTTCATTAAACTGCAAGGTAGTTGTATTGCTACCTATTGCAACAACTAGACTATCCCATGAATCTGGTAGAGAACATAACAAACTGATGCACTTATCCTCACCTGAGCTTTTAATATCAACAGGTAACAACTCGATTACAATTGTATTAAAAGCGTTCAGATGCTCTGTCAACGAGTCTCCATCCTTCATCCTTGAGTTATACAGATTTTTCCATAGGAATGATTTATTCATCAGAGACTTAGATTGGTACAAAGTCCCTAACTTTTCCAACAAATCCTTCATTAAAGCTTCCCTTGATACATTCAACAATACTGAATATTAGATACACAACTTTATTGTGCTCTTTGCTTTCCGATCCAACTTCTTCCAGTCTTCATTAGACATTTTCGTTGGTTTAATACCTAGATCTACCTTGATCCACTGGTCCTTATCCACCATGTAGATCCTCCATCTTGAGTTTCCACAAATCAAAGCTTTGACCATTAAATTTCGCGATATCTATCTTTCCACCACTTGCCATATTCTTTCATTACAAGAATCGATCCCACAAATCTCCCACTAAACAGGGTCTACCACAACCCTGAGAAAGAACCCTCAGTAACAAAGGCGTCCCCTTGAAGCTAAAACAACTCTAATACCAAATGTAGGTTTTAACCTTGTACATAAAGTACCTCCATACAAATTCTAAAAACCAAAAATAAACAATGGTGAGAGCATAAAACATATATACATAGATTTTCCCTTGGATCCCAAAACCAGGACTACCAGATTTATTTTTCATTATGTTCCTTTCAATGTTACAATAGATATATATATATATATATATATATATATATATATATATATATATATATATATATATATATATATATATATATATATATGCCGAAACGTTCATAAAACCCAATCCATTAACCCTGGATTAGAACATAATCGTAGTTCCCTTGATCGGATCTAGAAAATACCATGGGCAGAAAACCATCATGCCCAAAACCATGTGTGAAATCCATCCACAAAACCATAGGTAGGTTCGCCCACCTAATATAGGGTCCAAAAAAAAGTTTCCCAGGGCATTGCCCCAGGCCCTATTGTTACAGGGAAAAGTGTCTATATAGAACTGCTCTATCTCACTAAGGTGTGACAGCTGCCTTAGAAACAAACAGAGAAAAGCTACTTTCGTTTTTCCTTTATGAATTATAGATAGAGAGGAATAGAAAGACCAACCTCTGTCTTGCGCTAATCTCCTGATTTGATTCCTCTCTTCTTTGATAGTCTTCAGCTACCTGCTCCCTTGCATGCCCAGCTTCACAAAGTACCTGTAAGATCACAGAAGCATAGCGCTATACAAAGACATGGATCTATAATCATAAACAATCTAGGATCAGATGTAAATTGACCATACAAATGTAGCAAGCATCAATGACACAAAAGCATGGAGGAAAACTTGAATAGCTTTTATTGATAAACAAGAAAAGACCCAAGAGGCGTTACAACCAGTTGTTCTGACCCAACATCAACCTCCCAGCAAAAAAGCCCCTCTTCACCTCAAACAAAGCTTAGATCACCCAACAATCTGATGTTTGTCTCAAGAAACCAACAACAATTCCTTACAATATGCAAAATTCCAGCCCCTGGATCTCTGGGATGAGGGATCCATATATAGATGTTTGTAATGGAGATGAGTCAGCTCATGATTTGATTAGTGTCTTCCCTCTGACAGTTCTTGCTTCCACTTGGAGATTGATGGTCTCTTACTCATCCTTGGTCAAATTCAGTGAGGCAAGTGTCACAGGAGAAGATTCTGGAAGTTTCCATTGCCTCTCCACCTCACGGAATGATACTGCCATTTGTCATTTCTCGCCCATTGCACCCCACAGAAGGGATTTTTGAAATGCAATGCACCCACACAGTGTATTTAGGTGAGATGCAACGCACTTAGCCAGTGGAGCAGCTGAAATGATCCTGTTTTGACCAATTCTGAGCAGTTTTTCATGGAGAACTTTTGGGAGAAGCTGTAATCTGTTGACCTTGTTCCTTTAGGGGTTAGAAAAACACTTTTAGGGACTTAGGAGCCTTTGGTTTATGGACATTTCATGCTTGGGGTTGTAGGGCCCAAAAATGTCTATAACACCTGTGCAAGGGGGATACTGCCCCCCCTCTAAGCCCCCGACTTTACATGTGGGGCTATTCGTGGAAATAATATAACACGTGCCCAAATTTCTCCCACTTGTTGTTTTATTTTCCACATAGGAGAGATTATTCATTGGTCTAACCCTGCAATGCCCATTGTTTCTCTAGACCAAGAGAACTTCTCAGTAGTCAAAGACTTTGTCAATGCATATGTAGTATTGTCTTGACATACTTCCTTTGGTTTAAACAAAGCTTCCTCTTTGTCTGATCTCGTTTAATTTCCATGCCTAAAATATAGTTTGTAGCACCGAGATCCTTCATGTCAAATTTGGTGGAAAATTGGGTCTTCAAATCCTGGATAATTTCTTTGTCATTTCCAATTTGCAACATATCATCCACATACAAGAACTGATAAATAACAAAGCCACCAATTAATTTAAAATACACACAGTGATCCGCTTTTCTTCTAGTAAAGCCAAGTCCTCGTATAAATGTATCAAATTGCTGATGCCACATCCTTGGTGACTGTTTTAACCCATACAAAGAATTTTTTAACTTGCATACTAGTTATTTCTTATCCTTCACTGCAAAGTCTTCAGGTTTCTTCATGTAGATTTCTTCTTCCATATCCCCGTGAAGAAATATTGTCTTCACATTCATCTGTTCTACCTAAAAATCAAAATCAGTTACCAACAGACAAAATTAATCTAATAGAAGACACCTTGGCAAAAGGATAAAAAATATCACCAAACTCAATTCCCAACACCTGGGAATAACCTTTTGCTACCAACCGAGCTTTGTATTTCTCCACCTTGCCTTCTGCAATCATATTCTTCTTAAACACCCATTTGACGCCAATGGGTTTCCTTCTAGTTGGCAACTCCACGAGCTCCCAAGCCTCATTTTTGTGCAAAGATGCCATTTCATCAACCATGAACTCTTTTTAGAGTTTTCCATCCTTTTAATCTACTGCTTCCGTGATAGTTCTAGGATTATCATCAGTAATAGATAAAGAAAAATTTAAATAGAAAGCAGATGGGCTATACCTTTCTAGCTGCCTTCTTTCTTGAACTGATCTTCTCATAGCTGGAGTTTGTGGGTATTCATCTTCTGATTCCTCTTCTCTTGTAGAGACTGGTTCTTCCTCCTTTACCTCAAACCCTATCTTCTTAGGTTCCTTTCATAGGAATTCATGTTTAATAACATATTTCACCTCTCTAAACACCACATCTTGGAAGTACACAACCATCCTTGTTTTTGGGTTCCAAATCTTATAACCTTTTAAACCATCCTTATACCCAATAAAGCTGCACCTTTATGATTTACTATCCAACTTGGTTCTTTTCTCCTGTCAAACATGTACATATGAATCACAGCTAGATACCCTCATATGTGAAAGAGAGGGTTTCTTACCAGTCCATACCTCTTGTGGAGACTTATCCTCCAACGTTGATGAAGGTGATCTATTAACCATGTAACATGTAGTCTCCACCACCTATGCCTAGAATTATTGTCCTAAACTGGCACCACTGAGCATGTTTCTTGCCTTTTCCATTAATTTCCTATTCATTCTTTCTGTAACTTTGTTTTCCTAAGGTGTGTATGGATTAGTCTTCTGTCGTGCTATACCACACTTCTTACAGAACTCTTCAAATTCCTTCTTGCAGAACTCTCCACCATTATCTATCCTCGACACCTTTATCTTCTTCTCTATTTGGTTTCCACCAGAGCCTTAAATTCTTTAAACCTATCAAATAATTTAGATTTCTTCTTGAGGAAATATATGCATGTATTCCTCGAGAAGTCATATATAAATGATACATAATACACATACTTACCTAGTGATGGAACCAACATAGGTCCAAACATATCATTATGTACAAGCTCTAATATCCATTTCACCCTCTTAGCACCAAACGGGAAACTCACTTGATTCTTCTTCCCATATACCCAATGTTCAAAAAAGTCAAAATCCAGAGATAAATTAGACATACCTTCTACCATACCATTACCATGAAGTATCCAAAGGCCCTTCTCTCCAATATGTCCAGGTCTTTGATGCCATAACATGGTATTTTCTCTAGAGACCACTAGATTTTCTGCTCTACTTCCAGGAACCATAGAACTATTGCACTCATCAATAACAGTACTACACATAATCTTATACAGATATCTAATGCGAACTCTCCTCATCAATACCATTTCTCCCCGTACCATCTTACAGGTATCTTTCTTGAACACTGTTTTTACTCCTGCATCATTCATCTTGCTTACAAAAATCAGATTTATTGCCAATGCAGGAATATGTAGAACACCCGAAAGTGTTCGAATCCTTCCACCTTGAAACTTCAACTTGAATTTTCCACATCTGAAAATTGTAGCCTTCCTGTCATCCCCTAAGAATACATCACCACCATCATATTTTTTATACTCATAGAAGTGAAAAGATGCACTTGAGTCAATCAACCGGTTTTGGAGATTTTGGTATCGACGGATAATTGCTAATTCCCTAGATAAGTAGCTGTATCTAGAACAACAGTTTAACGTGTTTTAGTCTTTTACTATAAGAAATAGATAAGATGAGAAGATGAGAAGACCTACTTGTAGTTCCGCTTTCCTCTCGTCTCCCTTGTATCATTCCTTTCGCTCCTTCCCGTAATTAATATGCTTGAAAAGTACCTGTAAACACAACAGAAAACAAAGAATCGATAAAAGCACACAATCTATTGAATATAAGTGAAAGGAATCAGATACAATTCACACATATAAGCATTATGAAACAATACAAACATATGGGAGAAATGTTCAAACACATTATTAAATAGAAGAAGGAATTACAACCATTGATGTCTAATTCAAAGCCATTCCTCTAGCTTAGATCCCATCCACATCACATCAAAAGCATGAAAAACTTGTAGCATTACAATACTTGCTTCAAAGCCAAATCTCATAGCAAAATTATCTCCTTACAATTCAACATAATCCAGCCCCTTATCACTTAGATGAGTGGTCAATTTATAGGAAGATGAAGGAGGTTTTGTCATAATTGGTGGCATTGAATGGCCTTTCATACTTAGAATTAGTTCTGTGGAGAAAGGGATGAGAGGATAGGATTCACCTTAACTCATTCCTCATCCATTTTTGAGCTCATAGGAGTTGATAAGTGAGGGAACCTTCTAGATGACTCCAAAAGATAAGAATATTCCCCAAACCCGATGTGAATTTCACTCAATCTTGCCCAACACAGGTGAAAGGAAGCCTAAGTGCTCTATAGAGCACCCTGGCGGTGGATTCAACTGCTATGTAGCACACCTTTACAAGGGCTTACCTGCACTGGTCCCTCTAGAGGCTATTTTTGGATGTCTTCAAGTCATGAAACTGTCTGGGAAGGAGGAATTCAAAAGGGTGACTTGTTTAGGGCAGGTAGCAATTGAAATTAGGGTTTGATGAGCCCTAAAACACTGATCTGGATGATGGGATTGATGTGCCCAAATGGATCTGTAACACAACCATGCATCATGATCTACATGTGTACTTGAAGAAGAATCCAAGTACACATCCCCACCTTCATCTGAGGTGGTTTTCGCCTCTGTAGAAGTAGCATCATCAGATCCCCTTGCTTTCTCAGAAGCTTTATATATACAATAATTTTTGAGTGCCCTTCTTTTCCACATTTCCAACATACCTTTATAGGTTTTTCTGGAGATTAAGATCTCCCTCTAGATTTAAATCTCCCACTAGAGGACTTATTTTTGTTTATGTTCTGGGGACCGTCCTCATACAGAAAAGGCATCACCATTCTGTCCCTCCATATTTTTCATCTCATCTCCTTCGAAAACAAGGATGAGACTATTTCATTAAATTGCAAGGTAGTTGTATTGCTACCTATTGCAACAACCAAACTATCCCTTGAATTTGGTAGAGAACATAGAAAAATAATGCACTTATCCTCATCTGAAATTTTAATATCAACAGATAACAACTGGATTACCACTGTATTAAAGGCATTTAGATGCTCTGTCACCGAGTCTCCATCCTTCATCCTTAGGTTATACAAATTTTTCCATAGGAATAATTTATTTACCAGAGACTTAGATTGGTACAAAGTCCCTAACTTGTCCAACAAATCGTTCGCTGAAGCTTCCTCTGATACATTCAACAATACTGAATCTGAGATACACAACTTTATTGTGCTCTTTGATTTATGATCCAACTTCTTCCAGCCTTCATCAGACATTTTTTTTTATTTAATACCTGAAGTTACCTTGATCCACTAATATTTATCCACCATGTAGATCCTCCATCTTGAGTTTCCACAACTCAAAAATTTGACCATTAAATTTCTCGATCTCTATATTTCCACTACTCGTCATCGTCTTTCACCACAAGAATCGATCCCACAAATCTCCCACTGAACAGGGTCTACCACAAGCCCGAGAAAAACCCCTCAGTAACAAAGGAGCCCCCTTGAAGCCGAAACAACTCTAATACCAAATGTAGGTTTTAACCTTGTACAAAAATTACCAGCATACAAATTCTAAAAACCGAAAATAAACAATTGCGAGAGCATAACACATAAAACATAAAACATATATACACATAGATTTTCCCTTGGATCCCAAAATCGAGACTACCAGATTGATTTTTCATTATGTTCCTTTCAATGTTACAATACATATATATACATGCTGAAACATCCATAAACCCCAATGCATTAACCCTGGATTAGAACATAATCGTAGTTCCCTTGATCAGATCTGCAAAATACCATGGGAAGAAAACCATCATGCCCAAAACCATGTTTGAAATCCATGCACAAAACCATAGGTAGGTTCGCCCACCTAATATAGGGTCCAAAAAAAAGTTTCCGAGGGCGCTGCCCCAGACCCTGTGCAAGGGGGATACTACCCCACCTCTAACCCCCCGAGTTCACATGTGGGCCTATTCGTGGAAATAATATAACACACACCCAAAATTCTCCCACTTATTATTTTCTTTTGCACATAGGAGAGATTAGTCATTGGTCCAATCCTGCAATGCCCATTGTTTCTCTAGACCAAGAGAACTTCTCAATGGTCAAAGACTTTGTCAATGCATCTATAGTATTGTCTCAACATACTTCCTTTGGTTTAACCAGAGCTTCCTCTTTTTCTGATCTCATTTAATTTCCATGCCCAAAATATAGTTTGCAATACCGAGATCCTTCATGTCGAATTTGGTGGAAAATTGGGTCTTCAAATCCTGGATAATTTCTTGTCATTTGCAATCTGCAACATATCATACACATACAAGACTAGATACATAACACATTCACCAATTAATTTAAAATACACACAGTGATTCACTTTTCTTCTGGTAAAGCCAAGTCCTCGTATAAATGTATCATATTGTTGATACCACATCCTTGGTTACTGTTTTAACCCATACAAAGAATTTCTTAACCTACATACCAATTCTTTCTTACCCTTCACTGCAAAGCCTTCAGCTTTCTTCACGTAGATTTCTTCTTCCATATCCCCGTGAAGAAATACTATCTTCACATCTATCTGTTCTACCTCAAAATCAAAAGAAATTACCAACATATATAAGTAATCTAATAGAAGCCACCTTGGAAACATGAGGAAAAATATCACCAAACTCAATTCCCAACATCTGGGAATAACCTTTTGCTACCAACCGAGCTTTGTATTTCTCCACCTTGCTTTCTGCATTCATATTCTTCTTAAACACCCATTTGTTGCCAATGGGTTTCCTTCCAGCTGGCAACTCCACAAGATCCCAAGCCTCATTTTTGTGCAAAGACACCATTTCATCAACCATGGCCTCTTTCCATAGTTTTCCATCCTTTGAATCTACTACTTTCGTGATAGTTATGGGATCATCATCAGTAATAGATAAAGAAAAATTTAAATAGAAAGCAGATGGACTATACCTTTATAACTTCCTTATTTCTCGAACTGATCTTCTCATAGCTAAAGTTTGTGGGTCTTCATCTTCTAATTTCTCTTCTCTTGTAGAGTCTAGTTCTTGCTCCTTTATCTCAAACCCTATCTTCTTAGATTCATTTGGTAGGAATTTATGTTTAATAACATATTTCACCTCTCTAAACACAACATCTTGGATGTACACAACCTTCCTTGTTTCTGGGTTCCAAATCTTATAACCTTTTAAACCATCCCTATACCCAATAAAGTTGCACCTTTCTGATTTACTATCCAACTTGGTCCTTTTCTCCTTTGGAACATGTACATATGAATCACAGCTAGATACCCTCATATGTGAAAGAGAGGGTTTCTTCCCAGTCCATACCTCTTGTGGAGACTTATCCTCCAATGTTGATGAAGGTGATCTATTAACCAGGTAACATGTAGTCTCCACTGCCTTTGCCTAGAATTCTTGTCCTAAACTGGCACCACTAAGCATGTTTCTTGCCTTTTCCATTAATTTCCTATTCATTCTTTCTGTAACTTTGTTTTGCTGAAGTGTGTATGGAGTAGTCTTCTGTCTTGATATACCACACTTCTTACAAAACTCTTCAAATTCCTTCTTGCAGAACTCTCCACCATTATCTATCCTCAACACCTTTATCTTCTTCTCTATTTGGTTTTCCACTAGAGCCTTAAATTCTTTAAATTTGTCAAATACTTTAGATTTTTTCCTGAGGAAATATGTCCATGTATTCCTTGAAAAGTCATATATAAATGATACATAATACACATACTAACCTAGTGATTGAACCAACATAGGTCCAATAACATCATTATGCACAAGATCTAATATCCATTTCGCCCTCTTAGCACCAAAGGGTAAAGTCACTCGATTCTGCTTCCCATATATCCAATGTTCGCAAAAATCAAAATCTAGAGAGAAATTAGACATACCTTCTACCATACCATTACCATGAAGTATTTGAAGGCCCTTCTCTCCAATATGTTCAAGTCTTTGATGCCATAACATGGTCTTTTCTCTAGAGACCACTAGATTTTCTGCTCTACTTTCAGGAACCACGAAACTATTGCACCCATCAATAACAATACTACCCATAAGCTTGTACAGAGATCCAATCCGAACTCCCCTCATCAATACCAGTTCTCCCCGTACCATCTTATAGGTATCTTTCTCGAACACAGTTTTTACTCTTGCATCATTCATCTTACTTACAAAAATTAGATTTATTGCCAATGCAGGAATATGCAGAACACCTGGAAGTGTTCGAATCGTTCCACCTTGAAACTTCAGCTTGACTTTTCTACATCCGACGATTCTAGCCTTCCTGTCATCCCCTGAGAATACATCACCACCATCATATTTTTTATACTCGTGGAAGTGAAAAAATGCACCTGAGTCAATCAACCATCCCTCATGATCTACATGTGTACTTGAAGAAGAATCCAAGTACACATCCCCACCTTCATCTGAGGTGGTTTTTTCCTCTGTAGAAGTAGCATCATCATATCCCATTCCTTTCTTAGGAGATTTAGATCTACAATCCTTTTTGAAGTGCCCTTATTTTCCACATTTCCAAAATACCTTTACAAGTTTTCCTGGAGATTAAGATCTCCCTCTAGATTTCAATCTCCCACTAGAGGACTTATTTTTGTTTATGTTCTGGGACCGTCCTCATACAGATAAGGCATCACAATTCTGTCCCTCCATATTTTTCATCTCATCTCCTTCGACAACAAGGATGAGACTATTTCATTAAATTGCAAGGTAGTTGTATTGCTACCTTTGCAACAACTAGACTATCCCATGAATATGGTAGAGAACATAGAAAACTGATGCACTTATCCTCATCTGAAATTTTAATATCAACAGATAACAACTGCCTTACCACTATATTAAGGCGTTCATATGCTCTATCACTGAGTCTCCATCCTTCATCCTCAGGTTACATAACTTTTTCCATAGGAACAATTTATTCACTAGAGACTTAGATTGGTACAAAGTCCCTAACTTTTCCAACAAATCCTTCACTGAAGCTTCCCCTGATACATTCAACAATACTTAATCTGAGATACACAACTTTATTGTGCTCTTTGATTTCTGATCCATCTTCTTCCAGCCTTCATCAAACATTTTCATTGGTTTAATACCTGGATCTACCTTGATCCACTGATCTTTATCCACCATGCAGATCCTCCATCTTGAGTTTCCACAACTCAAAAATATGACCATTAAATTTCTTGATCTCTATATTTCCACTGCTCGCCATCTTCTTTCACCACAAGAATTGATCCCACAAATATCCCACTGAACAGGGTTTACCACAAGCCTGAGAAAAACCCCTCAATAACAAAGGTGTTCCCTTGAAGCCAAAACAACTTTAATACCAAATGTAGGTTTTAACCTTGTACAAAAATTACCTGCATACGAATTCTAAAAACCTAAAACAAGCAATGGCGAGAGAATAAAACATATAACATATATACATATAGATTTTCACTTGGATACCAAAACCGGGACTACCAAATTGATTTTTCATTATATTCCTTTCAATGCTACAATACATATATACATGCCGAAATATCCATAAAACCCAATCCATTAACCCTAGATTAGAACATAACTGTAATTTCCTTGACCAGATCTACAAAATACCATGGACATATAACCATCATGCCTAAAACCATTTACGAAATCCATGCACAAAACCATAGGTAGGTACGCCCACCTAACATAGGGTCAAAAAAAATATAGCATGTGGAGCTAGTCGTGGAAAGAATATAATACACACCTAACAAGAAAGATATAGAGTGAGTGGGAAAAAACTAGATAATCTATCAAGGGAAGGAACTACTAGTCATTCTAAGAACACTGTAAATGAATGCATGGACCAAAGTATAGTGGATTCTATTCAACATGTGTAGAAACAAGGTAAGGCTAGTTAGAAAAACAAGGTACAACAAATCCTAAATAAGATGAACCTAATTCTACCATAGGCACACAACAAAATTGATGTAGGATTGAATTATTCATCTAAGAAAGAAATAGTTCACAAGGATGTAAGAAATTAGATAGATAAGAAAAAGACACTAAATAATAAAATGATATAGCAATTACACCAAATATAATCATTGAAGTGACATCTGATATGCAGGTTGATATTCGAATATAGGTAAATCAAGGAAGAAAATAGGAGCTCCTATTTCTTCAAAGAGTTAAAAAACTAAGTAATAGAAATTAATAAGAACTAAAGAAACGACAACTTATAGTACTTAGAGTATAATGACCGATTTGACTAAAATTAGTTCACTTTCTATTGTTATTACTCCACTTTCTGGTAGGAGCGGCAACATTACACCATCTTTCCTCACCTTGGAATAGTTAGATCCCATTGACTAGACTATGGTTCTACTTAGTGATTATTTCTTCAGTGCTAGAAAGAAAATAAGAGAAGGCTAAAAAAAGGAATACATAGTCATTAGTTGAGGAATCCTCACAAGAGTACTTATTTTATTTTAGATTGTAGTTGGTAAACAACCTAAGGAAGTAACACATGAAACAACATCATCCCTAGGAGCCTTTACAAGTGCAAACACTTTGTTTTTGGATGAGTTGATTGTTGATTTAGACAAGAAGGGAACTCACGTGACTAAATTAGAACGAAACATTAACAATCAAAACATAATATTAGAATAAGAACATTAAAAGCAAGTGTTTCAACTACGATAACAATTTGATATACAATTCTTTGAGATTGAAGAAAAATACAAAAAATGGTAATGGAGATCAATCAACAATTTGATTTATTATTATTAAAATTATAGGAGAAACATAGGTAGAATATTAAAGAATTGAAGAAACAACATTCAAAAGAGTTAGGACTTGAAGGGGAACGGATCGAGGGTTTGGATGGCCGGGCTCTGCAATATGGGCTAACGGATCCTGCATGAATGGGGTTGCAGGCCGTTTACGGCCCTGTAGCCTCCCCGCCCCTGTACACTCTCTTGGCTTTTGTGCCGGGTCTTGTCCCCCCGCCTCACTGCCCGCAGGATCTTTTCTTTTTACCCTCTTGCCCTCGTTTTTTACCATTGTGTTTTCTCCCCGTCTCCGGCTCTCTACCCTCATCAAAACGGCGCTAGGGCTCTCCTGATCCGCCGACAGCTAATGGCTGCAGTCGC
This sequence comes from Pinus tabuliformis, assembly GCA_031772625.1. NCBI lineage: Eukaryota > Viridiplantae > Streptophyta > Pinopsida > Pinales > Pinaceae > Pinus > Pinus tabuliformis. The sequence goes on along the minus strand of CM062807.1, from coordinate 409,389,274 downwards.
TTTCCTTCCAGCCTGCGAGATCGATCTGTGCTTCAGCTGATCTACTTGTAAAACCTTAACGGTTTTCCTTACTGTCGGTGCCGGTCTCAGGAGGTTACCTGGTTTCGAGGCAGTTTCATGCAGCTGGCGTTATGGACATAGAAGAGGTGGACTACTCGGATTCCCCGGTGGCGGAAAGCTCCATCTGGCGCTCCACGTTCTCATCTTCTGGAGGTTTGTACAGCGAAAACATGTCTGCCAACCTAGAGGATCTCACTCCGTCGATCAACCCGTATCTCCCCACCTCTCTGCTCCCTGGTGAGCCCTCCTCCTGGAACACATTTTCCATTCCCTCCTCGGCTTCTCTTGGATTCCTTGCGGAATGTTTTCAGTCCTCCCCGATCGGCACTGCTCCTCTTCAGCCGGTTTTACCCTCCTTTCCCCATCTCCCTGCTAGCTCTGTGGAGAACCCTCCCCCGGCTGACCCTAACCCTCCCCCTGCCCCCCCTGTCCCCTCTGGAAGCTATCACGCTATCCCCCCTCTCCTGGAGGCCATCCCCACCCCTGGCTCGAACCCTAACCCTCCCCTCCCTGTCTCCCCCCCGGCCGGTTCTAGGGCACCAGTTATCCCGGGCCGCATGTCCTCCCGCCCCTCAAAGAAACAACGCTGCTTCAAATCTAGAGCTGAAGACGTCATCCTGAGGCTTGAAGAAGACATACAGTGGGGGGATGCTATGGATTTGGCGGACAGAGTCCTCGTTGGTCATATTCGGGGCAGGCATATCTCAGCGGCAAAAGTGAAGCAATGGGCCACGGAGATTTGGGGCCAATATCTGGCGGAAATCCCCTCCGTCCAGACTTTCATGCGAGGCTGGTTCGCACTGCGGTTCGCAAGGGCGGACCACACGAGCTGGGTACTATCATCTTTTTGGCATTTTGAAAAAGCTCTGGTACTCCTTAAGCGATGGACGCCCCTCTTCGACCCAGAGACGGAACAGCTTGGGATCGGGCCAGTCTGGGTCAGACTTCTGGGCCTGCCCCTCCAGTATTGGTCCGAGGACATCTTCAGGAGAATTGGGAACTCTCTGGGCACATTCATGGAATCTGACAAATCCTACATCTCGACGGGAATGATGGCTTTCGCAAGGGTCCTTGTGCATATGGATACCAGGGGGGGTTTGCCGAAACATATCACCATACAATGGAAATCCTCTTCAAGGAAGCAAAAGCTCGACTATGAAGGTATCCCATGCCGCTGCAGAAGATGCCATCAGGTGGGACACCTCTTCAATGACTGCCCCCTCCTCCAGAAAACCTAGCAGGCAGCCACAAGACCGACCTGCCCACTTCCGAAGGTCTACCTGACCCTCCAGCAGCGGTGGCACCCAGGACGGAGCATAACATAACCTCTGACACGGTGGAAGCGCCTCCAGCTCCACGACACAAGAAGCAAGCATCGAACCCGATCCGGCCTCCATCTCCTCCACTGACGCGTTCAAAGGCTGCAAAGGGCGTTGTCTTCTCATCGGGTACGTCTATTCCTACGTCTGTCTCTGCTTCTCTTCTATCTTCATTGAATTTATCACTCCCCTGCATGCCCCCCCCGATCAGGATTCCCCCTCCCTCTTCCCTGTCTGCCCTCGACCTGGTTAAGGTCGCCCGTCCGCCCCCTCCCCCCCCTCGCTCTCTATTTTTGTCTTGCCCCATCCCGATGCCATTGGGCGTACCCACCACCTCCCCCCTCCCTTCTTTCCCCCCCCTCTCTTTCCCATCGCCCTCCCCATCGGTTAACTCTACGCCGAGGTACTCCACCCGCTCGGCCTCCAAATAGAAAGAGGCGGACGCCATTGGTTTATCTGTGGAGCCTCCCATCCTCTCGCCCAAGCAAGGGCGCGACAGACCTACCTCGCTCTCTAAAGCGAAGAAACAAGCGGGGGACGATGTCCTCCATGGCAGACAGCATACTATTGAAAGGGTTCTTAGAGCACCGGACACCCTCCCCAACCCCCCTCCATGAAAATATTATCCTTCAATTGTAGAGGGCTGGCCAGCCCTGAGAAAAAATTGGCCTTGAAGCGTCTCTTATTCTCGGAACCGGTGGACATCATCTTTTTACAAGAAACCCTATGCAAAGCAGACTCAGTCACTTCCATTCTAGTTTCCTGGTTGCCAGGGTGGACTTTTTCCGCCATTGATGTATCTGGCCGATCTGGGGGCATTGCTATTGGCTTCAAGAACTGCACCATAAAACTGAAGAATATCTGGGGTGGAGGAGGATTTTTGGGTGCGGACATATACTCAAAGGACCTGGAGGAGGATCTAAGAATTTTCAATGTCTATGGGCCCTGCCTTAACAGGGAGATCTTTTGGCAAAAGCTCTACAACTCCCCTCTCCTCCAAACCGAGAATATTATTTTGGGAGGAGATTTGAATTTCTCTATGGTTTTCTCTGAATCATGGGGACATATGGCACAAATCGATCCCCTTTCTGACTTCTTTGAGCAGCTGCTCGAGGATCACCATTGGATAGATATCCCTTCGGCCAAGATTCAGCACACATGGAAGAACAACCGAACTGGGGAACAAAGCCTTGCCAGGAGGCTGGACCGCTTTATCATCAAGGAGGTGCTCCACAACAATCACCCCAGATCTAGGCAGTGGGTTGGCAGTGGAGGGATTTCGGACCACAGACCGATATATCTGGAAATAGGAGCAAGACAACAGATCCCCAAAGCCCCTTTCAAGTTCAACTCTACTTGGCTCCGGGACCCCTCATATATTAAACTAATTACAGATTTCTGGAAAACACATCCGATCCCTGAGGAAGCAGACCCAGCCACAGGTTTTGTAAGGAACCTCTCTGAAATCAAAGTGCTATCAAGAGAATGGGCCAAAAAGAAGAGGCAACAGGATGATCTAACGATATCTCTTGCTGAACAAGCTATTGCGGAGTTAGAATCCCACTCGGAGGGAACCTATATCTCCCCTGATCAGAAAATCATGTATGAAGGCCTTATCAATCGGAGAACACAAGTCCTCAGAGATCGAGAGGATAACTGGAGACTAAGAAGCAGAGCCATCTGGCTCAAGGAAGGGGATGAGAATACAAAGTTTTTCCACTGTTTTGCAAATGGTCGAAAAGCGATCAATACTATCTGGGAGCTGCATGATGAACAAGGACATCAGGTCAACACCTCCAGAGAACTTGCCTTTCTTGCCTCTTCACATTTCAGGAACATATACAAGGCCCCGAGAGAAGCAAGTCTATTAGGAATCATGAGAGTGGCTGAACTCTTCCCCAGATTTGTGGATGAAGAGGATGCAGAGGAGCTCACCAAAGAAATTACATTGGAAGAACTGGAAGCTACCATCCGGGGCTTCCAAAAGGACAAGAGCCCGGGACCCGATGGCTGGTCCATCGAATTCTATCTAGCTTTTTTTGAGTTGCTGGGCCAGGACATCCTTAAAGTGATCAATCATTGCAGCATCACAGGAAAGATCCCCCCAGCCATCAAAGCCACTTTCATCGCCCTTATCCCAAAATCCGATAAGCTGGAATCTTTCAATGATTTTCGGCCTATCTCGCTTTGCAACTGCCTCTACAAGATCTTGGCCAAAATCCTTGCAAATAGGCTCAAGCCCATCCTTTCTGCCAACATATCCTCTGAACAATTTTCTTTCCTCCATCGTCGCCAGATCCATGAAGCTATTGGCACTGCCCAAGAGCTTCTCCACTCAATGTAGAGCAAGCAATTGAAAGGAATGATCCTTAAGGTAGACCTCTCCAAAGCCTTCGACAGGGTAAATCTGCTATATATCAGAATGCTTCTCACCCATTTGGGGTTCCCCTACATTTTCATTAAGAGGATTATGAGCTGTATTTCTGATGTGCCGTTCAGTGTCCTTCTAAATGGCTCCCCCTCCCCCTTCTTCGCTGCCGAAAGAGGTCTCCGGCAAGGATGCCCTCTCTCCCCCTTACTGTTCCTACTCATCATGGAAGGGCTTAGCAGGCTGATAGCATCTGAACACAGGAGAGGCAGGATCAAAGGGATAAAAATTACGGATAATTGCTCACTTACTCACCTTCTGTTCGTGGATGATGTGCTCATCTTCTTAAACGGAAGTTTGGTTGACTCCTCAGCTTTACAACAAGTTTTTGATCTCTTCCAGAAGGCCACAGGTATGATAATAAATGTTCAAAAATCCACCCTAACAGTAACAGGCTACTCGCAACTAGAGATCATCTACATAAAATACCATTTCCCTTTCCACATTCACCCTATGGAGGAAGGGCTGAAATATCTAGGCTTCCGAGTGAAACATGGAGGATACAAAATAGCTGACTGGATATTGCTAATCACCAAGGTGGAGAAGAGATTAAATGTATGGTATAATAGATATCTCACCAGGGCAGGGAGACTCACTCTTATAAACGTTGTGCTAGAAGCAACGCCTGTATATTGGATGTCTTTGGCTTGGATACCAAGAGGAATCTTATCCAGGCTCCAAAAAATATGCTGCAGATTCCTATGGAAGGGAAACAAACAGGGGAACCTCTTTGCCTGGGTAAAATGGGACACCATAGCAAGGCCAAAGAAATGGGGAGGCTGGGGCATAAAAAGACTGGATTATTTTGCAAAAGCACTGGCAGCAAAGCTAGGATGGCAACTTCTCACATCCCAAAGCCTCTGGAAAAAAGTAGTAATGGAGAAATACATTGCCCCGGAAAGCATATTCAGCTGGATTTGCAGGGAGCATAGGGGGAGTGGAAGACACTCAATCATTTGGAAAGCAGTTCTCTTTTCCCTTCCCCTTATTCGGGAGGGTCTAACATGGAGAATTCATCAGGGGAACTCAGCCCGCATTGGTATAGACCCCTGGATAGGATGCGGCAATGCACATCGACTACCTGATCAGCTCACTTCTCATCTTATGGATCAGGGTGTCACTCATATTGCACATATTGCAGATCTAGAAAACTCAAATTTTCTCCAACAGGCTTGGAAGACATCTCTAGATCTCCACATCCCAGATCAGTGGAGGCAAGATTGGGAGACTTATACTGAGGCCCTCACACAAGCACACATCAGGATAACGGAAGAAGAAGATGAGATTGTCTGGGCACTTGCAAAAAATGGGTCATACACTCCAAAGGATGGATACCAAAAGCTCATGCAACAATTTCAGCCTGAAAATACTCAGCAGTGGTGGAAAGCTATATGGCATCTAAAAGCAGCTCCCAGAACGCGTATGCTCATGTGGGCTATCCTCTTCAACAAAATCCCCACTGGTGCAAATTTGAAAAAATGATCCTTCCACGGACCCTTCTGGTGCCATTTGTGCAGGAGCAATGAGGAAGACACTGAACACCTCTTTCTGTCCTGCCCTGTAGTCAGTGAACAATGGTCCCTCCTCTCTTCTCTCTCCCCCTCCCTCAATCGATGGCAAGGACTGTCCATCATCGATGCCTGGATAAATTGGCTGGAGCACCACTCGGGCAAAGATAGGAACATCCCTCTCCTCATGTGCTGGGCTATCTAGACGGCGAGGAATCCCGCGATTTTTGAGCAAAAATCTCCATCCTGGCCTATCATTATTTCCCACATCTTTGCAAATTTCGCTCTCATTCCTGATGACCCTCCGCAGGCCCCTCCTCGAACCATCTCCCCGGAACTCATTGATAAATCCTACCCCTGGGCTTACTTTGATGGCTCAGCCCAAGCGGAGGGCTGTGGGGGTGGGGCCCTCCTCTACCTCAGAGAAAACCACTGCTTCAAGCTCCAAATTCATCTGGGTCGGGGCACAAACAATTATGCCGAGCTCTCCACAGCCAAACACCTCATACACTTTGCACTTGAGAAACGATGCACCAAACTTCAACTGTTTGGAGACTCAAAACTTGTCTGCAACTGGCTCAACAGAAAATCTACCTGCTCTGTTTTCTCTTTGAGACATATTCTGGATGAGACTCTCAGACTAATAGCTGCTTTTGAAAAATTTGACTGTTATCACATTTACAGGGAGCGCAACTCTCGGGCGGACTACCTATCCAAGCAAGCAGCGCAAAGGCAAGAAGAGGACTGGCTAATTCAGGAAGAGATGGATGGAATCTACTATCAACACTATCACAGGCCCTTTGTTGATCTACAGGCACAGAGGGAGATACAGCACTGAAGGGGTTCCATCATATACACACTCTGGTTTTTTGTTACTTTATTTTGCTTCTTGTTCGACCCACGGGGGTACTTAACCTACAGGGAAGCGAGCTACAGCTGCTAGAAACAGATGACAGCCTATTTCACAGATATTTATATATCAGTCTGCTATAGGCATGGAGTTTTTCCTTAGTTTTTTTTGTTGTTTATACATGTCTCCCTGCGCGGAGCTCAGTAGTAAACTCCCTGCGTGGAGGCAAAAACAGGGGATATTTTATGCTATTTTTTGTCTATGGTTGAAACAAACTATCTTATATTTTTTGCCACTGTCTGAGAGGCAGCCAACCTCAGTATGCATATGCTCAGACATCTACAGAATGTAATTTCTTTTGACTTAATAGAAATTACGACTTTTTCTACGCGAAAAAAAAAACATTCAAAAGAGTTAGAATAAGAAGAACGAAAATGAAATGAATGTACAATTAGTTTATACTAGTTTTTAGTACAAACCAATTACTTGCAAGAAAAGTTGAAAAAAATTAGTCAAAAAGGTGTTGAATTATTGATGGAAGAATCCATTACAACCAATTATTAGCCAAACAATACTCAAGAAGAATTATTCAACAAGATGAGTGATAAATACCAATTCTTTCATGATTTTCACAAATACGTTCATAGGTTTGAAGTTCAGATTGATGATAGAACAACTTCTCAAGAGCCTTTTGATGTGATAACTATGTGGGAAATAAAGGAAAACCATGAAAATATTATGAAGACTACCAAGACATAGGAAGTGCAAATTCAAGTATCCTTAAATCATTGGGATGTAGACTACTCAAATGTTAATGACTCGGTGGAAGAAGAAAATCAATGGTGCAATGAATTATGGGATTTATCATTGGCTATTATGGAGTATTACAATATGCATCATACAAGATATATTAAATAAGCTTTACCTACTCTATTTTGCATAGAAAGTCCAAAGGAACAATGAGAAACAAGAAGAGTGAAAATCCTACAAGTTAGTAAATGGATCAATGCCAAAACTGTGAAATAATGTATTACTTTGCTAGCAAAGTGTACCAAATATATCTCACAATTCTCTTCTAGGTTATATAAAAAATAAATCAATTATTGAGAGGAGAATACGTTAATGTGAAATAACCTTGGACAATTTAAATCCTTCATATGTTTGTTTTATTTCAAATCTATGCAATCAATGGGAAACCTATTTCAAAGAAGAGGGGAATGGAATGGAAACAAATTCCACCACTTCAAAAAGATATTATGGATAAATGATTTTCCTCAAAATAATAAAGTTGGAAACATGTGATTAGTGAAGGAACGAGGAAATATGAGTATATAAGGAAGATCATTAAAGGAGGTTGGGGTTTGGATTCTTATGAATTTTTTTTTTTCTCTATCTATCCCCAGGATTCTCTCCAAAGTTGGAATTTATGCGATAGAAGAAAGACTTTTCTTTCCAAGAAATAGATCTTCTTTTTATCACACAGGATGAAAGAATTTGATTTAGATTTATGCATTTGTATTAAACTTTTAATTAAATTTGATGTGCCAATGTCCTATGAGGCAAAATATTTTGACTAAGTAATGAATGGTACTTATTTTACATGAATGTGGATTAATAGATCTATTTATCTTTCATATTTTTTTATATAAATTCTTTCATGGATTGGTTAATTCATTATTAGACATTATAATCAAATACAATAAAATGTTATCATATTTCCTTTAGATAATTGTTTATCTAGAAAAAAATAGTGATATGTTTATATGCATAGTGTATTGTTGAAAAAAAAGTCATTCTTTATGTGTAATAATAAACCTTTCATTTCATTATTGGTATCTCTATATTTTATCTTGTTCAGGGTAGGTAGTTAAGTATATTATTAGTTAAATTGCATTTGGTTGTTCTAGATTATTTCATAGTTTGTATTTGTTTCTTTTCATTCCATTGGATTAGTTTTTAGTCAATTCCAAAATCTTTTAATGGTAGCTAGGCATACATACCAGTGGATATTATGTCCCATACCTAGTTCCCTCAATGACTTACTAAGGTTACATACCAATTTTTCTTTTTACTAGCTTGAAAGTAAGCTCGAATACCACTTTGCCACATACCCCATACTAGTTTTATCCTAACCACACTTGCAAAAACTTGAATTTTAATCTCTCATACATTCTTTCAAACAATTTAAGTAGTATTTTTCTTATAGGCATTTTGTCAAACAATTTGTATGAAATAAAATAAGAAACATTACGTTGATCCCACTTGTAACATACTAAATGAAATATACAACTCAATCATGCAACTCTTGATTTATGTATTTGAGGTATTTTATTAGATAGTTTGTATGCAAATTGTAATAAAACACCTTTAACACATTTCTTCACATTCTTTACATGAAAATATGCATAAATCAACTACAAGAGTACTACATACAAAAAATACAAAAATGTTATCCCCATCTACAAAATAACATTTTCATTGGGGTATCTTATCAAACAATTTATATTCAATGAATCATTAAACCATTTAGAAATTTCTTGAAACAATTTGCATGAAAACTAATTTAGAAACTTCCTCTAGGCATATCTCCTAAATTGTGATAGTCCAAGTTCTAAAAAATTAACCATGTGATGAAGGCGAGTTCCCCTCACTATATTCTAATTTTAAGCCTCTGTAACCTCCATAATGAAAAGTTATAACAGAAATTCCAAAATGGCTTGTTTGATGAATGGTTATAAGATCATCCAAGAAGCTATACTTCCTTTGATCATATCTCCTAAAATATCATGAACCAAGATCTGAAGGTTGGATCAAATGATTAGTATGATTTCCCCTCACTATGGTCCAATTTTAAGCTTCTAGAACCTCCCATATAAAAAATTATAGTAGAAATTCTAGCATGACCTTTTTGTGACATGATTTTAGGAGCATCGAGGAAGTGTGAATTCCTCTAATAATATCTACTAAAATATCACAGCCAAAGATCTAAAATTTGGACTAGTTGATCAATAGGGTTTCTCCTCACTTTGGTTGAATTTTCAACCTTTGGAAACTCCTATAAGAAAAGTTACAATGGAAATTCTAACATGACTTGTTTAAAGATGCATCTAGGAAGCATAAATTCCTATAATCATATTTCCTAAAAACATTCAACCCAAGATTTGAAAATTGCACCAAAGGATCAACATGATTTCCCTTACTATGATCAAAGTTTAAGCTTCAGGAACCTCTAGGAAGAAAATTTATAACATAAATGGCAACATGATCTATTTAAAGAATAATTTAGGAAGCCTATCTTCCTCAACTATCATTTCTACAAAACTTAATATATATAAAAAGCTACAACCAAATGGTATAATAGCTACAACGATGATAAAATTGTTGAAGGGTAAATTCATGTACATATAAACTTGTTGGAAAGAGAAATTAAATAATCATGCATAAGAGATACTTTACTTATCTTGAGTCAAACCTTTTGCAATATGGAATTGAAGAAGGGTGAGCCACTCTCCACCCAGACATAAGCTTCGCTATGCTACAATATTTCTCATAGCTATCCAACCCTAATCCAAATCTTAATGTCTTTAGGGAAAAAATAAACACATGGATTTAGCACAAAATCATATTCAAACCATATTTTAACACCAGAAGTGAAGGGGATTCTCCTCTACACACACAATAAAACTCAATGATCAACTTTTCCATCTTTGACCATGATCATATTCACAAAAATACCATGCAGGTGAAAAAGTGAGTCCTTTTGTTATCTATGTAGTCCCTCATATCTACCCTCTTTAGTTCTCTGTGTGACACACATAGATAGGACCATGGACAGTCCTTATAGCCATCTAGTCCAAAGAAAAAGTTCTACATCACATTCATTTCTAGTCACACAAGCAGTCACTCACAACTCTTAACTAGTCATAAGGTTTAAATAGTTTAGTTCTATCACCAATATTTTTTCCAAATTGAATTTCATAAGTGAGAGAGAAATATGTATGAGAGAGTAATAGAAAAGATAAAAAGTAGAAGTTTGTGAACCAAGAGGAAGAACCCCTTGATTGCTTCTCACTCTGATTTTTATAATCACACTTTGACCCTACATATTCCTAACATTTTAGCTTCTTGGGATGACTAACCATCACATAAAAGGGGAATATTCATCGAGGGTATGTTTTTCCTCTTAATTGTTCCACATCCCTAAGGCATCATAATCTGTTTGCTTTCCCCTTTCTTCAACTCTCGCATTTTTTATTAGTAAAAAAATAAATAAACATTTCATCATGTAATATGTTATCACTCAGAATTTTTCCCTAGAAGTTATCAGAAGAAGGAAAAGACCGAGGTAACTACAAACCAGTCTTTTAAGTATAGGCTCTAGCCAACCTATGACTCAGAGAGGGCTCTCTCTATATGATTTAGCTTTGTTTGCTGGGATTTTAGGCTAGTTCTTAAAGTTTAGGTGATTTGTATTGAAGGTTGGATGGTGGAATCCTTAAAACAGATGGATAGATTGATGTCTCTGGACCATTGGGCTATGGAGTCAAATAAGGGCAGCAGAACTGGAATTAACTCACTAAAGGGAGTATTCAAAGGGCAAGCTAGCAGAGTGAAGCATAGGTCTTTGGGTTGGATGGTTGAAGTGATCTTAACCAGGGTGAGAGAGCACTTAAGAATTCTCAAACCAGGATTAAAATGAGGAACAGAGGATAATCATGAGCAAAGGGAAATTAAGAATCCTTTGCTATAGATCAGAGGGAGACTACCTAAACTAAGGAGCAATCAAGAATTCCTTAACTTAGATAATTAGTAGAAAACATTAAAATGCATAATAGTTAAAACAGAGTGCAATGAAGCAAATTCTGAGATATCATTCCATATTATAGCATTCAAATTTCAGATACATTAAAGATTGTGGAATTTTTTTTTAAAGAAAGATAACAAACAAGAGAAAATACTTGTCTGTACTTCGCACTACACATGAATCCAGTGAAATGTCTTGTCTTTATTCATCAATCCAGCTTGCTGGCTCAGTCAATGCTCCAATGGCTTACAGTATTTCGATCAAGAAGTCTATAGAAATGTCTAAGAATCCACCCTACATACTTCAAATTGTGAAGTATTTATACAAAAAATTATTACAAAATATCTCAAAACAAACTTAAGATTTAATCTAGGAAATACAAATATCTTCTTGCAAGAAGATAGAGACAACTATTGAACTGTTTCATGCTGTCCCTTTTATTGTGGTACTGTTGGCTTTTATGGTTCCTTTATGCTGGCTTGTAGTTGAGGTCTCTTACGCTGGCATCTTCTTTGTCTTTTATCTTTCACCTGATACTCTTTGACCCTGCTATCCTGTTTTCATCTAATTACCTGGCTGCTCTATTTTTACTGTGCAGTGACTTTTTACTGTAAATTTCTCATAGTAAATCAGTCATGCTTACCCACCATTCTGCATCAGGTAATTTGACATTCATCATCCTCCTATATATCTCATCAGCCTCGGTATACTTGGAAAAATTGGGCTTAGTGATGAACAAATGTTTAATCTCATGCTGGAGAAAAAACAAGTTCTCGAAGGTGTTATACAAAACTTTGCCTGTTAGTAGTGCTTTTATAGATGAAGTGCTAGTTTGTTCCTTAGCCAACTGCCTTAATCTATCATCATGGTCCAGCTATGTCATAAGTTTTTCATTGATGACCAATGGATTAGGCAATCCTTTCTCCCTCAAAATTTGGAATTTGGCCATGAATCTATCAATGGCCACCTGCATGTTGTGGCACTTTTCTTCTAAGTTCAACATTAGGTTCCTCTTGGAAAGGAACTTCCTTATTTCCAAGATGGTTTCAGTCCTATCTTCTTTATTGAGCTCCTGAAGCTCATATCTATTTTTTCTGTTGAGGAAGTGGATGAGTCTATTGGCATCCTCTGGCTTTTCACCCAATTCCTCTTTGACTTTCTGAATAGCTACTGTAGCTACCTTTATCAATTCTGTTTGCTCAAACATAACCTACACAGATGGCCAAATATCCTTGACAAAGTCAATGATATTGGTCCATAACAGTTCCTTGGCTTGCCCAAGGGGTTTCTCCAATGTTAGGTCCTTTTCCAAGGCTTTGACCTTTTAACTCATCCAGTTGGCTTTCTGTGCCTCTTCTTTTTACATAATCTGTACAAATTTATAATCATTCTCTAAACTTGCCACCTTTTCCTTCATTTTATTCATTTATTTAGCCTGAATTGACATCTTTTCCATGGCTCTAACTAATTCTGCTACCTTTTCTCCTGATGCACTTACTGTTGTAACTGACAATGTTGTGACAGGTGGAGCTATTGGTGCAAGTGAAGCTGCCAGTGTAGAAGGGACAGATGTTGATACAATAGGGATCACGTTTGCAAAAGTTTATGCAATGTCAGTTTGTTTCAATTGGATCAAGTTATTCACTTCTTTATCTGTCTCCCTGAGTTGATCATTGAGTTTTAAGACCAAGTCCATCAACTCTTCATGTTTGGTTTGGTTCTCTGTGAGTTAAAGTGTTTAAGGATGTTGCAGTTGCAGTATCTTCAATTGCTTCTTTAGTGCAACAATATCATCGTTCTTCTTCTTTATCAGCTGCTCAATAGCTTTTATATCTTTGGGATCATGTCCCAACTCAATAATCAAGTCTTCTAATGACTTAATCCTTGTATCCTTGGCCTGTGAGGAGGCCTTCTCCAATTGAAACTGTGCTGAGATGTTGTTCAATGAATTTTGTAGCTGATGGGCAGCTATGGCTTTACCTGTGAGGGTGGAGTATATCATCTCTCTAGCCTGTTTACACAGTTCTATCTGGTCTATGGGATGAATATCCCTTTCCAACACTTCAAAGTCAACCCTCTTGAAATATGATGTTGTTTTGGGTTGCTCTACTGTAGGTTTGATAAAGGACATCTGCAGCTTTCCCTCCTTGATGTCAAAGGCTGACATTAGCCTTGTTTGATTTGTGGGAGTGAGATTTAGGTATTGAGCATATGTTTGGGCTTTAAGCCTCTCATTCCTCCTTTTAATTTCATTATACCTATCTTTTATGTCCTGGTATTTGTCAGCAGGCCTATTGAAGGAAGACACTTCCACACTAAGCTGCCTTTCCAAAATTTGAGTATGTGATGTGGAAGGCTCTTGTATGTCTTCAGATGGAGTTGTGGGCCTGTTTCTGTCTACCTTTGTGTTGGTCACTTGTGTTGACCCTTATGTGTAATCAAGTTCAGAGGCCGGATTAAGACTTTGCCTCTTGCTGTGACTTGTTTCCTGCTGCAAATTAGAGGTGTCCATTCCTGCAGTGGAAGCTCCCTCTCTGTTTCTTTTTGGATTTTTCTCCTCATTCTGAGGAGTTTGTTTGACTAGAGGGGTTCTCATGGCTCTTTCTTGCTCTCTTGGTACCTGCAGAAAAGATATCTCATCAAGTTGCTTTTCCAAATCAATCAGAGCATTTTCTACATCTACCCTGGTGTTGTCACTGTCTACTAAGGTATTTTCCACCCATTATGTTTGGTTTTCATATGCCTCTATTTTTGGTATGGGGTGGTGAATAAAAGGTCCTAGCTTGACCTTTTGCCTTTTCTTCGTAATGAATTCTAAAGGGTCATATCTCAATACAAAACTCCTTTGGAATTTCATTCTTTGCAGGATTAGTTTTGCCTCTTTCCCTGCCTCTCTGGAATTGCATATTGTTAGCACCTAAATCTTCCCTAGGCTGAAGGAAGGAAAAATTCAGGGTAACCACAAACCACGCTCAGTCTGGTAGCTAGCCCTACCAGAACAGGATAGGGCTCTCTCCGAGTCACGTCAGTGAATAGATAAGAAAAAAACGGTCTGAGATGACTTACAGTGAAATATTGATCTTAGGCTAGTAAGTGAATAGGGATACAAGAAACCATTTTCATGAATGACCGAGCTTCTGGGATGGTATGGGACAAATGGTCAACAAAGAACAGAGAATTTTAATACAATGGCACAGATTATTCAGTGAGGCAAGGCAGGCGGAAAATGTAGCAATTTAGTTTGAGGTAACGCGGAATGAATATATTGCTGAAGAAAGTGAAAAGGGCATAGTTACATGAATCCTTTTCAACAGAAGAAAAACACTGAACATGAAATTTTCCCACAGGTAGAGCAATAAAATTGAATTCTACCTAATCTCACTTAGAAAATTTCACTGGAAATGAACATGAATTGAATTATGAGACATAACGAAATACATATGAAAACATAAGAGACACATTTGCTACACTCACAACCACAAGAATCTCATGAAACAGAGCCGCTACCTTTCATTAATTCTCTGTCAAAAATACACAGTGAAGAAACAAAGTTTCTTTCCCACAGTCTCCCAGAAGTTACAAACTAACCAACCCTTTGCAAATAGCTTGCATACAATATATAGAATGTGTAAGGAAGAGATAGAATGCCCAAGGGTTGGGAGTTACTCAAATCATTACAAAATGGAGATGAAGAGCCAACCATCATCTACAGGTGCAGCGCTACAAACATGACATTTGGCTTGGGTGACCGTTTTCCTTCCTTCGCCACTTGGATAGAAGTCAATCTGGGGAAAAAATACTTTAAATTCCGCCTTTGGTGCCAAAAAACTGAAGTGTAGATGAGCGGGCCCACTTGGAGAAGTCGCGAACCAAAATTTCGCGAAACGGAAGCAAATTTGGCAATTTTTCCTCTGTGCGCCACGCTACTTTGGGGCCTGTTTTGGGGCACTTGTAGGTGTCCAAAATGTGCCCAAGTGGGCTTGTTGGAAAGCCTGTCCTGTCTACTTTCTAACCCCACTAGAATTTCTGAATTTGGTGCTCATTTTCCCCTCCAAATCTCCATTCTCCCAAGACTGCTTCCTGTGTGTCAAAAAAGGGGCAGAGAGGCCATTTTTGGGTGTTTTTTGACCTTTTGGAGACTCATATCTTGCCAAAATTTCTTGTTCGGGCACCAGTAGTTGTGATTTTCCATGCTGAATCCAAAAATGCAAACCATTCCTCATTTGGAGCTCTATATTTTTAGCGCGGCGCACAGGGTGAAAAACCCTATGTTTTGCCCAAAAATTTGTCATGTGACCAAAAATTCCCCAAATTCCTTGAAATTTGGGTTGGAGGTCCTCTATGGAGTGCTATGATGTGCCAAGGAAGCCTCAGCCAAGATTCGAAGCCGATCTTGCTCTTTTTCCTCTTTTTCCTTTCTTGTTGCTTTCCTCAATTTCGCCTTCAAGCTCTTTATCCGGGCCCTTGCACTCATATTTCGTGTCCTGTAATGATAAGCCATGTGTCTCAGCAAGGTAAGGTCCTGATCGGCCTTGTCCAGCAGCCTCTCCAAGTGCATGTTCATGCTCTCAAGATGGGCTTCCCGATCCTCATTGATTTCTTGCTCCAATGATGTGAGCTCAACTCTTCTCCTTTGAGCAACTTGGCGATGCTCACGAATGTTTTGCAACTCCATAATCACTCGCTAGTCCTCAAGCTGCTTGTTTCTCTGCTCCAGGTACTTCGTGTTCCACTTGGCCCTCTCCAAGTCAAGGGATAAGGGCTCAATCACTGATTGCTGCTTCTGGATGATCTCTGTAAGCTCTGCATTTGTTGGTTCTGTATTTGTCTCATCATCATTGAGGAGAACGAATTCGGTCTCTCGTTCACCTGATGGCCCTTCCTCCTGCACTGGCTCCTTACCTCTGCCCTGCTCATGTGATGCTGATGTCGGAAGTGAGGCCCCTTCCACCCCGGGTGGAGATAACACTCGCTTTGCCGCTGCAAACAAATGTCTACTGCCTCTCTGATAGGTGATGAATACTGGCATAGCAGCGGTCTCGTGGCACTCATACTGATGTGAAGGACCACCTATCTCATGCTCTGCCTCTGATACTACCTGTGGAGTGCTGAAGAAGTCACGGGAGATGAAGTCCTCCCAAGCAATACCCTGCAATCCCAACTAATGGTCCACCAAAATCCAGATAAGAGCAAAGTGATAAACCTCATTGAGCTGCTGTCGAGGGGCCTTGTGCTGCATGAAATTTTTCATCCTCTCTATGTTCCCGCAAATGAAAAATGGGAGGTTCATCATCCGCTCCCTGGTAAAGTGCATGAGCAATCTGATGTGATAGGAATAAAGGCGAGAAAACCTCCCCTCACAACTGAAGTACTTCATGATCAATTTCATGAGCGGAGCATACTCATCTCTCAAAAATCTGAACGGGAAGACTCTTGTAAGCTGACTCAAACAACTGGCCTTAATGTAAGGCTCATAATGATGCCTCTCCAACTTCTTCTTCTTATGCCACTGTTCTCCAACATTTGGTATGCCTGTTGCCACTAATATGGCTTCGGGTGTCAATGTGAAAGTGACCCCAGCTAAGATAGACTGACCTCCATGTAGGTGAACGGCAAAAAGACGGGCCAACTCATGATGAACTCAGACATTTGCCACCCTTTGACAAAATTCAAGACATGCTAAATGCTCTAAACATGACATAGCAAGAGGGCATGCCTGCAACTTGGTGAGGGTGTTTGGCTCATCTCTAACATGTTTTCCACTTCGGTGATGTCTCCTGGGGGCCTGTTCTCCTGAAGCTGTATCACTGTGGGTTTCCTCCTCATACTCTGATGAAACCTCGAATGCCATGACTGCTGTTTTATAAACTGAATTTAGGTTTCCCCTTTGATGATGATGAAAGCTATGTTGTTTTGATAATCTGCCACCAAGGGGAACAATGAAACAAGGGAGTATTAGGAGGGGAGTAATGTAATGGGAATAGGGGTTATAGGGAGAAATTTGTTTAGGGATATGTAGGGGGCTTTGGGGTATTTTGATAGGGTAGGGTTTGGTTTTTTGGCAAGGTAGGGTTTTAGGGTTTGTATTGAGTGGTAGGAGGGGGGTTAAGGGAATAAGGAGTTTGGTAGTGTTTAGGGTAGTGATAGTAGGAAGAATGAAATAGGGGAATAAGGAACAGGGGTAGGGTAGGAAAAATAACCTTGGCAACAACAACACTGTGGCACAAGCCCTAGCAGAATAGTTTTTCTTTGATGTCTTCTTGTGTTTGCTTTATGAATTTTTTTTGCATTTAATTACAGGCATAAAAACCCTTATATCACCCATAAAAAATTGATGCACAAGTGATGTTTCGAGCCTACCTTGCAAATAGATGAGCTCCACAAAGATTTGAGGTGATTTGGTGAAGTTTTGGGTGTTTTGTCCCTGTGCGTCGTGCGCAAAGCCCAGTACGCCACGCACTGGGTATGCGTCGCGCCGTTGTAATTTAACACTGTAGGTGGGCTCTGTGTGCGCCGCGCGCCTTCAAACTGCCTCCAAATCCCTCAAACACTCACAATGCACACTCACACCTTTTGCAACATTTCTCCAAGGCTTGGATTAACACAATGCCTTTGATTTTGATGAAAACTTGTATATATAGCCTTGGAAGTGATGGGTTAAATTTTTGCTTCCTTGAAAACCCATTTTTCTAATGTTATGTTTTGACACTTTTTCACTGACTTTAGAACACACTGATTTTCACTTTCCCTTTGAAATTTTAGCTCAAACGATGAAATTTTCGGCACTCTTTGCAGGGATTGCACGACAGAGCATCTGGTCATGGGAACCATGACTGCACCTGAAGAAATCAACTATCGACTCTTTTTGAAAATTTTGTCACAAATGACACTATTTGACTTTTCTTCAAAACAAAGTTTTTAAGAATAGTCAAAGTCTGTCAATATGATGGTGAAACTCTGCGGATCATTACTTTGCAAGAGTATCCCTTTGGCCTGCATGGATTTACTGGGCATATTAAAGACCAAATTACTTTAATTCCTAGAAAAAATGACCAAAAATGACCTTTGTCCGTTGAAGGACCAGAACTTGACTGTCATGGACTTTTTGATTATTTGACACAAAGACATAAGCCAGCAAGAGCCAGACATGAGGGGAAATGACTAGCATGACTTTCTCCGTCAGATCATGGCATGCCCCTAGTGGAATGCAGTTGAATGAATGGAGCGGGACACCTAAACATGAAATGCATAAATAGTTTTGATCTCTGACGGAGGACTGACCAGACTGAATCTAACATTGGCTCCAATGGGGGATGGTAGCTCCTTGGAGGTGCCAAGAACAGCAGATCTCTGGAGGAGCTAGACAGTGCCTTTTGTCCATTGGGCTATGGGGTCATCATTTCGACTACAACACAGGACTCTGACTTATTTATGAAACTGAAATGACTAAGAAATTGACTCAAACTTGACATTGAAATGACTCAAAAACTAACTTGACAAACTGAAACCAAACTGAAATAAAAATGGTATTTACAATGACAGTGGAAGAAGCGTTAATAAATCAGCAGTGGTACCGCTTGAGCAGCTGACCATTGATCGGCCCTCCGAGACAATCTTCCCCGTTCATTTCCTTTGGAAGAAAGGCATTCTGACCCCTATATGCTGCAATCTTGAAAGGACCTTTCCAAAGATTCTCGAACTTTCCGTGCTTACCTTTCTCTTCATTCCTTGCATCCCACTTCAGCACCACATCATCTAACTGAAATCTATCAGCCTTTGCTATTATGTCATAGATTTTCTTTATTTTCTCCTGCAATTTGGATGTGTTCTTGAAAACTTCTTCTCTTGTTTGCTGCAAGTGGACCATTTGATTCAACCTTCTCTGCATGGGATCTTCTTCACTTCCTGCCTCCTGAAGAAGTCTGACTACCGGGGCAGCAAGAGAGGTGGGAAATACTGTGTCAATTCCATAAACAAGCTCAAATGGTGACATACCAATGGATTTTTTCTGACTAATCCGATCTGCCCAAAGCGCATGGACCAACCTCTTATTCCAGATCTTTTTATTTATTTCTAGCAGTGTCTTGATAATGTTGACCAATGATTTATTTGAAGATTCTTCCAATCCATTGCCTTGCGGATGATAGGCAGTTGAGTGACCCAAAATGATGTGATATTTATGACAAAATTCTACCATCCTCTTTGATTTGAAAGTTGCTGCATTATCGATGATTAACTTATTCGGAAAACAAAGCGAGACAAGATGTTATTTTCAAGAAATGAAATGATTACCGTATCTGTAGCTTGTCTAGTGGGAGCTACCTCAATCCATTTTGTGAAATAATATGTCACTGTAAGGATCCATCTATGCTGTTCGGAAGAAGCAGGATGAATTTCACCAATGAAATCCAACCCCCACTACTGGAAAGGAGTGCTCACCTCAATAGGCTTAAGTGGCAAAGGCTGTAGTTTCTATTTTCCTTTGAAAATCTGACATTTATGACAACGCTTGACCATCTTGTACACATCAGCAAACAATGTGGGCCAATAGTACCCTGCTCTCAAAATTTTATTTGCTGTTGGCTTCCAAAAAATGTGACCACCGCACTCTCCTCCGTGGAAATCCTCCATGACTTTCTTTGCCTCCTCTTCCACCAAATAATTTAACAAAACGCCACCGGGGTCTTTCCAATACAGTGCAGAATTTAAAATGCAAAACTTGGCAGCCTTCAACTTGAGTGTTCTCGCTTTATTTCTAGTCATGCCGGGCGGTGTTGACAGATTTTTTAGCACATATATTATATCTGAATACCATGGGGATAGAAAAAACATTTACGATACCTGAATTGATGATATTTCCTTGTTCTCATTAGACATAGCAGTGATCAGATTTATGTCCAAGGCATGCAAGTTTGATTCGGCCATTAACTTCGCCAACCCCTGTCCTTTGACCAGCTTTGTGGGCTTTATTTCCACATCATATTCCAGCAAGGCTGCAATCCATTTGCCTCTTCTTCCTTCCGGATCAGTCTGCACTAAAACATCCTTTACAGCAGCAATAGGAACATAGGCCAGAATATGAGAATGTAGAATATATACCCAGAAATCCTTCAATGCCTTCACCAGTGCCAGGGCTTGCTTCTCAATGATGTTGTACTTTAAAGCTGCATCTCTTATAGCCCTACTGAAGAATGCAATGGGTCTTTCATGATCATCTCTTTTTTGCAATAATACTGTTGCCATAGTGTGCTCCGAAGAAAATGAAAACAATATGAAATCCTGAGTGTAGTCCGAGCTAACTAGAACTGGAGCTGAAGAAAGGGCCAATTTGACCAAATTGAAAGATTTTACAGCCTCCTCTGTCCATTTCACTTGGTTGTCCTTCTTGAGCATGTTGGTCATCTCTCTTAAGTGTTCAGCAAGATTAGGTACAAAGCAACGCAGAAAATTCATCTTACCATTGAACGATTGTATCTCTTTTTTATTCCGGGGCAGATCGATTTGTTGAATTTCTTGCACACGGGCTGGGTCAATACGAATGCCATCCTTTGAAATAATAAGCCCAAGTAATTTGCCTTCCTCCATGGCGAATAAGCTCTTCTTCGGATTCAGCGATAAACCATATTTTCTGCACTTTTGAAAGACAGTTTTTAGATGATGCTTGTGCTCTTCATCAGATTTGGAAAACACCATCAAATCATCTAGGTACACCACCAAAAACACATCCTTCTCATTCGCAAAAGCCAAGTCCATTGCACGCTGAAATGTGGCACCTGCATTCTTTAAACTGAAAGGCATTTTGGCATAATGAAAGGTTCCCCATGGAGTGGTGAATGCTGTCTTGTCTCTGTCATCTTCATGGATAGAAATTTGGTTATATCCGGAATAACCATCAGGTAGCGACGTACGAGATGCCCCCACTACTCGCTGAAGTATATGGTCCATTTTGGGTAGTGGATAGTTGTCCTTCAATGAGACTTTATTTAGATTTCTGAAATCAATACACAAGTGGATCTCACCTGTCTTCTTTCGTACGGGCACCAAGTTAGAGATCCAATTTGAAAATTTGATGGGCACAATGACACCTGACTTGTACAACCTGTTTACCTCCTTTTCAATAGATGGAAGCAACTTTGGTTTTATCCTTCTCAGCTTCTGTCTAAATGGTTTTTGATTGGGCTTGATGGGTATCATGTGCTGAATAATATTGGTATCATAGGTCTTTAAATTAGAATAGTCCCAAGCAAACACATCTGCAAATGAAACCATCAAACTGATGTATTTGTCCTTGATCTTTGGTGGTAATGCTTTAGACAATTTTACCAACCTAGGATTGGCAGCTGTTTCGATGTTGACCTCCTCTACACCCTTCTTTGTTGGCTGCAATGATGGCTTGCGGGCTACATCATCCTGATCAAAAAGTTCTTCTAGAGGTATCAAGCCTTTACGAATAATGTTATTCTTCAGCTGCAACACGTCCATTTCATTGATCTGCACGTCATCTGTACCATTCCCTTTACCATCGTCATTTTCTACATCAATTGAGGTTTCTTTGAACTTGCCTTTGTTTTGCAGAAAATCCTTAATCTCCTCATCATCTTGAAACACTTGCCAATATCTCTGATTGTCTGGAATGGTTGGACGATGCTTGACATGGATTTCAAATTTATTGCTGGAGTTCATGGGGATTTTCAAACTACTTGCTGCCTTGACAAGGGCATAAGCAATACTATTTTGTATACGAGGCACACATGTCAAGGTGTATTCTGAAAATAATTTTAAGATGTTTAAAACTGCATTACTGTAGGCCCGCATCCTAGGATGCTTTGCTTGATACTCACCTCTGACCTGCTTTATTACCAATTTGGAGTCGCCATATACTGAAATCCTTTTAGCATTCAGCTTTCTAAGAATCTTCAGGCCAGCAATCAGAGCTTCATACTCAGCTTCATTGTTTGAACACTCAAAGGCCAGCTTGTAAGAGCAAACCCTCACGCTACTAGGCACTTTGTTTGGGGCAGAGAAGGGACTGCGTTCCCAAATTCCAATTCCAGCGCCATCATTTCCTACTGCTCCATCAAAATCCATGGTCCACAAACCTTCTTCCTCCTCTTGTAAGTGATGAAAATCTGTTTGTTGGGCCTTGCCTGCTTGCTGTCCATTGCTTTCAGCTGATTGCCCAACATTTTTCTGCTTTTCTTGTCCTTCTTTCTTCAAAGTTTCTCTGAAATTTTTTGTTATTTCCGGAATGTCATCTACTTCTACTATCTGACTATCTATATCATTTAAACTATCTGAAAACAAAACAAAAGACTCTAAATCTGTATGTACATAGTTAATTGGATGATTTATAGGTTTCTCCTTTCTTGTGATCATATATTTCATTTTTTGTTCCCGATATAATTTCCTTATTTGTCCAAACACCAGGATCGTTGCATAGGAGAAATCCAGCTGTAGTGTCCCTTTCAATTTCACTACCCAAGACCTGGAAAGAAGCATGCCAAACCTTGGAGGAATATCTGCTACCACCACATCCATCAAAACATTTTTCACGGGAAGCTGATCCAAACTCATATCCAAGTCTTTGATGAGTCCTATACATCTCACTCTGCTGGAATCAAATGAATAGAGATCATGGTATTGCCGGGTGATGTCCAGATCAAGCTTATCCATGATAACCTTGGGCATGAGATTGTGAGAAGCTCCGAAATCGAACATGGCATTATGTAACACAAAATCATGCAATCTTAAACTGATATAAAAGGGTGGCACATCGCTGTCAGGAGACTCACCATTCGATGCTGGTCCAAAAATCATTTCAGGCTGATCATCTTCTACATTTACCATGTCGGACATTGGGTCCAAATTCAACATTTTAGATATCTGTCCTCTATAACTGCTGTTCTTCATTATTTTAGTCAAGGGGATGGATACATTTAACTTAGAAATCTCATTCTCTAAGCTAAAAGCAGGAGTCTTTTCTACCTCTTTGACTGGGATCTCTTTCTTTTCTTTTTCTTTTGATGCAGCTTGCTGTTGTGATTGTTCTGTTGATTTTGATTTGCTGCTCTCCAGATCAACCACCTCTTTTCCTTTTCTTTGTGTAGCTGATGAATCATTCTTTGCTGTTTCAACCTCCTTCTTTTTCTGAATTGGTTTGGCTGGCACATCTCTGTTTCCAAGTGAATATCGCTGCTACTTTGCGGACAGAGCATTCATATACCCCCTTTGATACTCCTCTGATTCTTCTTGTAACACAGTGTCATTAGCTAGAATGAAATCTGTGTCTTTGTGTGCAGCTGAAATCACCGCACACTCTTCTTCTTCGGTAATGTAAGTAGGAAGCTCATTTGGAGTAAAGAGGTGGTTTTCTTCACCTATTACATTCCCGTCCTTATCTGACTCTGGTCCATGCACAAAATTTTGCTGCAAAGGTGTTTGTACTAGCTGTTGTGCTGTCTGCTCTTGGGCTCGCTGATCTCTCTGTCTTATTCTATGTTGTGGCTGCTGCTGGCCACAAAACTTAGGATTTCTAACTTGTGGCTTAGGCTTGTCGAGCTTCACCCTTTCAAGCATCTTCTCTACCTTTTTGAGTAATTGATCCATTGAAGAAGACTCTTCCTTAACCGTTACTTTCTTTTCTGCTTTCGCTCTAGCTCTCTTGGACAGCAGATTTGCTTCAATGCTGACCGTAATTTTCTGCATGTCTTCCATTGTGGTCGGTTCTCTCTCTCTTAATTGGTAGGCCATGTCAGCATCAAAACCATTCAGAAATTTCATCATAGCCAGTCCCATAGGTGGCTTTAGATGATCTGGAATCTCTTTATAAACTGTATTGAATCTAACACAATAATCTTGGACCGACTCACCAGTGTTTCGTTTGATTTGTTCATATTCAGCCAGAATTTGAAGGGGATTCTTTTTCACTTCCCATCGATTTAAAAATTGTCTTTGTAGTTCAACCAAGGTAGTGATACTTGCTGCCGAAAAACCTCTGAACCATTTCCTCACATCACCTACAAATGTCTGTACAAAGAGTCTCATTGTCACGTTCTCTGCATCGATCTCATGGAGTTCATAGAAGCCTGCCATTTTGTCCACATGTTGCTGAGCAGTAATGCTATTAGGAGTGCCATCAAAAAACGGGATTTTACTTTGATAATCCGCTGGCATATCATCTAGAACTTGGGGCAGAACAAGGGGTGCGAAACGGGCAGCCATCATTCTCGGTGGATTTGGCCTTGGAGGTGTTGGAGGAGTGTGCACAGTTTGTAAGGGGCTAGCAATTGGAGTTTGGGGCTGTGTTGCAATATAATTATCAATTAACCGATTAGCTCTTTCTGTTTCGAGGTCTACAAGAAATTGAGGATTGGGGACAATATAGTCAACAGCCCTTTCAGACTTGGACTCAAACAATGATATCTCAAACCGTTCGTCAAACTCAAGCTCTTCAAGATACTCAAAAATGTCGGGACATGAATGGGATTTGAACAAGGGAGTTATGGTGCTTTCTTGACAAAGGAGTCTCGAAATCAAATTGGGGGTTTTGTAGATGTGAGGAGGATCTGGGTCTGGATTGGCTCTATTATATCATCTCAAAGCTAGCGTGCTATAGAGAAAAATCACAGGAGACAACCAACTTACTCAGCCTATCCAATACTAGGATTCATCATCCGAAAGCTTAGAATTATTATGAAACAAGGGGATTTGATTTCAGTTTTGTCCCCAGTGGATTCGCCACTATGTTAGCACCTAAATCTTCCTTAGGCTGAAGGAAGGCAAAATTCAGGGTAACCACAAACCATGCTCAGTCTGGTAGCTAGCCCTACTGGAACAGGAGAGGGCTCTCTCTGAGTCACACTCAATGAATAAATAAGCAAAAAACGGTCTGAGATGACTTACAGTGAAATATTGAACTTAGGCTAGTAAGTGAATAGGGATACAAGAAACCATTTTCATGAATGACCGAGCTTCTAGGATGCTATGGGATCAATGGTTAGCAAAGAACAGAGAATTTTAATACAAAGGCACAGATTATTCCGTGATGCAAGGCAGGCGGAAAATGTAGAAATTTAGTTTGAGGTAACGTGGAATGAATAGATTGCTAAAGAAAGTGAAAAGGGCATAGTTACATGAATCCTTTTCAACAGAAGAAAAACACTGAACATGAAATTTTCCCACAGGCAGAGCAATAAAATTGAATTCTACGTAATCTCACTCAGAAAATTTCACTAGAAATGAACATGAATTGAATTATGAAACATAACAAAATACATATGAAAACATACGAGACACATTTGCTACACTCACAACCACAAGAATCTCATGAAATAGAGTCGCTGCCTTTCATTAATTCTTTGTCAAAAATACACAGTGAAGAAACAAAGTTTCTTTCCCACAGTCTCCCAGAAGCTACAAACTAACCAACCCTTTGCAAATAGCTTGCATACAATATATAGAATGTGTAAGGAAGAGATAGAACGCCCAAGGGTTGGGTAGTTACTCGAATCATTACAAAATGGAGATGAAGAGCCAACCATCAGCGACAGGTGCAGCGCTACAAACATGACATTTGGCTTGGGTGACCGTTTGCCTTCCTTCGCCACTTGGATAGAAGTCAATCTGAAGAAAAAATAATTTAAATGCCACCTTTGGTGCCAAAAAACTGAAGTGTAGATGAGCGGGCCCACTTGGAGAAGTCGCGAACCGAAATTTTGCGAAACGAAAGCAAATTTGGCAATTTTTCCTCTGTGCACCGCGCTACTTTGGGGCCTGTTTTGGGGCATTTTTAGGTGTCCAAAATGTTCCCAAGTGGGCTTGTTGGAAAGCCTATCCTGTCTACTTTCTAACCCCACTAGAATTTTGAATTTGGTGCTCATTTTCCCTCCAAATCTCCATTCTCCCAAGACTGCTTCCTGTGTGTCAAAAAAGGGGCAGAGAGGCCATTTTTGGGTGTTTTTTGACCTTTTGGAGACTCATATCTTGCCAAAATTTCTTGTCTAGGCACTAGTAGTTGTGATTTTCCATGCTGAATCCAAAAATGCAAACCATTCCTCATTTGGAGCTCTAGATTTTTAGTGTGGCGCACAGGGAGAAAAACCCTGTGTTTTGCCCAAAAATTTGTCATGTGACCAAAAATTCCCCAAATTCCTTGAAATTTGGGTTGGAGGTCCTCTATGGAGTGCTATGATGTGACAAGGAAGCCTCAGCCAAGATTTGAAGCTAATCTTTCTCTTTTTCCTCTTTTTCCTTTCTTGTTGCTTTCCTCAATTTTGCCTTCAAGCTCCTTATCCGGGCCCTTGCACTCATATTTTGTGTCCTGTAATGATAAGCCATGTGTCTCAGCAAGGAAAGGTCCTGATCGGCCTTGTCCAGTAGCCTCTCCAAGTGCATGTTCATGCTCTCAAGATGGGCCTCCCGATCCTCATTGATTTCTTACTCCAATGATGTGAGCTCAACTCTTCTCCTTTGAGCAACTTGGTGATTCTCACGAATGTTTTGTAGCTCCATAATCACCCGCTGGTCCTCAAGCTGCTTGTTTCTTTGCTCCAGGTACTTCATGTTCCACTTGGCCCTCTCCAAGTCAAGGGATAAAGCCTCAATAACTGATTGCTGCTCCTGGATGATATCTGTAAGCTCTACATTTGTTGGTTCTGTATCTGTCTCATTATCATTGAGGAGAACGAATTTGGTCTCTCGTTCACCTGATGGCCCTTCATCCTGCACTGGCTCCTTACCTCTGCCCTGCTCATGTGATGCTGATGTCGGAAGCAAGGTCCCTTCCACCCCGGGTGGAGATAACACTCGCTTTGCCGCTAAAAAGAAATGTCTACTGCCTCTCTGATATGTGATGAATACTGGCATAACAGCGGTCTCGTGGCGCTCATACTGATGTGAAGGACCACCTATCTCATGCTTTGCCTTTGATACTACCTGTGGAGTGCTGAAGAAGTCACGGGAGATGAAGTCCTCCCAAGCAATACCCTGCAATCCCAACTGATGGTCCACCAAAATTCGGATAAGAGCAAAGTGATAAACACTGTTGAGCTGCTGTCGAGGGGTCTTGTGTTGCATGAAATTTTTCATCCTCTCTATGTTCCCGCAAATGAAAAATGGGAGGTTCATCATCCGCACCCTGGTAAAGTGCATGAGCAACCTGATGTGATAGGCATAAAGGTGAGAAAACCTCCCCTCACAACTGAAGTACTTCATGATCAATTTCATGAGCGGAGCATACTCATCTCTCAAAAATCTGAACGGGAAGACTCTTGTAAGCTGACTCAAACAATTGGCCTTAATGTAAGGCTCATAATGATGCCTCTCCACCTTCTTCTTCTTATGCCACTGTTCTCCAACATTTGGTATGCCTGTTGCCACTGATATGGCTTCAGGGGTCAATGTGAAAGTGACCCCAGCCAAGATAGACTGACCTCCATGTAGGTGAACTGCAAAAAGACGGGCCAACTCATGATGAACTCTGACATTTGTCACCCTTTTACAAAATTCAAGACATGCTAAATGCTGGAAACATGACATAGCAAGAGGGCATGCCTGCAACTCGGTGAGAGTGTTTGGCTCATCTCTAACATGTTTGCCACTCCGGTGATGTCTCCTGGGGGCCTGTTCTCCTGAAGCTGTATCACTGTGGGTTTCCTCCTCATACTCTGATGAAACCTCGGATGCCATGACTGCTATTTTATAAACTAAATTTAAGCTGCCCCTTTGATGATGATGAAAGCTATGTTGTTTTGATAATCTGCCACCAAGGGGAACAATGAAACAAGGGAGTATTAGGAGGGGAGTAATGTAATGGGAATAGGGGTTATAGGGAGAAATTTGTTTAGGGATATGTAGGGGGCTTTGGGATATTTTGATAGGGTAGGGTTTGGTTTTTTGGCAAGGTAGGGTTTTAGGGTTTGTATTGAGTGGTAGGAGGGGGGTTAAGGGAATAAGGAGTTTGGTAGTGTTTAGGGTAGTGATAGTAGGAAGAATGCAATAGGGGAATAAGGAACAGGGGTAGGGTAGGAAAAATAACCTTGGCAGCAACAACACTATGGCACAAACCCTAGCAGAATAGTTTTTCTTTGATGTCTTCTTGTGTTTGCTTTATGAAATTTTTTTACATTTAATTACAGGCACAAAAACCCTTATATCACCCATAAAAAATTGATGCACAAGTGATATTTCGAGCCTACCTTGCAAATAGATGAGCTCCAAAAGGATTTGAGGTGATTTGGTGAAGTTCTGGGCGTTTTGTCCCTATGCGTCGCGCGCAAAGCCCAGTGCGCCGCGCGCTGGGTATGTGCCGCGCCCATTGTAATTTAACACTGCAGGCAGGCTCTGTGTGCGCTGCGCCCCAGTCTGTGTGCGTCGCGGGCCTTCAAACTACCTCCAACTCCCTCAAACACTCACGATGCACACTCACACCTTTTGCAACGCTTCTCCAAGGCTTGGATTAGTGCAATACCTTTGATTTTGATGAAAACTTGTATATATAGCCTTGGAAGTGATGGGTTAAATTTTTGCTTCCTTGAAAACCCATTTTTCTAATGCTATGTTTTGACACTTTTTCACTGACTTTAGAACACACTGATTTTCACTTTCCCTTTGAAATTTTAGCTCAAACGATGAAATTTTCGGCACTCTTTGCAGGGATTGCACAACAGAGCATATGGTCACGGGAACCATGACTGCACCTGAAGAAATCAACTGTTGACTCTTTTTGAAAATTTTGTCACAAATGACACTATTTGACTTTTCTTCAAAACAGAGTTTTGGAGAATAGTCGAAGTTTGTCAATATGATGGTGAAACTCTACGGATCATTACTTTGCAAGAGTATCCCTCTAGCCTGCATGGATTTACTGGGCATATTAAAGACCAAATTGTTTTAATTCCTAGACCAAATGACCAAAAATGACCTTTGTCCGTTGAAGGACCAGAACTTGACTGTCATGGACTTTTTGATTATTTGACACAAAGACATAAGCCAGCAGGAGCCAGACATGAGGGGAAATGACTAGCATGACTTTCTCCGTCAGATCATGGCATGCCCCTAGCGGAATGCAGCTGAATGAATGGAGCGGGAAACCTAAACATGAAATGCATAAAGAGTTTTGATCTCTGACGGAGGACTGACCAGACCGAATCTAACACATATGAAGGGACCTAACTGGTGTTTGATTTTGAAATTGGTATTCTTCTTGGCATTGAAAAAGTTGACCTCATTTGCATTGATGATCTATCTGTAATATTCTAAGGTAAACAACCTCATGGGGAGGTATCTTGGCAACTTATATGGTGCAAGAAGGCAACCATATATTCTGATTTCTATGTGGTTTTAGTAAAGGTACCAATCACCCACTTTGGTTTGCTTGGGAAGCTGGAGGACTCTTTTTATCTCTGGTCTTATCCTAGGTGGAGGATTTCCAGTGAGCATACTCATGATTGGACACACCAAAGAATCTATGAAGTCAGAGTATGTATATGGGGATCTATACTCATGGAAAAGTGGGGTCCAAAAAATGACATATCTAGGCTAGCCCCTAGTGTCAAACTTCTGGAGAGTAAAAGGAAACTTATCTGACTGATAGTACAAAAATAGATGGTACAATACAAAAGAGTATTTGAATACCCTCTCATTGCCCATTCTTGTGAACTGCTCATGCATTCTATCAGCTATGAAACTAGCAAAGTCATATATGATTGCAGGAGGTTGCCCTGGGGTATAAATGGACATGAAAGCAAGAATAAGCTCATCAACATATTCACTGGTAGAGTAACCCAAAACACAAGATATCATGGTTATAATGTTCTGGCCCCATTTAGAGAAAATAGTTGCTACATATGGAGGGGGATCCTTAGGGATTTGTTTATCCTCTCTAATGAAGGTTTGGAACAATTGGGCCAATCTTGATGGGCTTAGCTTGGGATACTGGTCCAATAGGTCTTCAATTGAGAGTGGGGTTAGGTTTGGCCCTGGTTGGAACTAGAACATTTCATTAATAGACTCGGATTTGATAGAGAATAGGACCTTTTGGTCATGTGACATTATGGCCCTATGGCTGGGGACGTAGCATGCATAACACATATGAACAACTTCCAGAAAGATGTGAACTTGGGGGAACTGGTATATGGGTAAATTGGATTCCCAGAGGCCAATATCATCTGTATGGTTCAGGTGTTTGTCTTTACTTAAACAATGAATTTTAAGTAGGAGCTCTATTGCAGTTGGGTCTTTGATTTGGAAATCCCTTTCAGCCAGGGGAAGGTAGTCCAGGTCTAAGTGTGGAGTGGTAATGGGTCTAACATCCATGGCGATAGGGGTAGCCATAATTCAGTTCTTGTGGATTTGAATTATGCTCTGGGGGGTTTTATCAAAATTTTTAAAGCTTTTCAGAGGGTTTAGGCAAGAAATTCTTAAATTGGCAGTATTTCTACTCAATTTCTTAATTTAAAATACTACACAGGTTAAAGGTCTTGAAATTTGCAGGGATACTAGGTATTTCGTGGTGAAATACCTAGAATTGGGCAATTTGGCTATGAAATTTCTAGTTCACGGTAGTTGCAATGGTTGGCGTAGTCCTGGTATAGTCTAAAAAGGTTGCCTGGCTGTCTGCAGTGTCTTCTGGAGCGGAATTGGAAGTCTATGGGTAAATTAGGCATTTACAGTGGTAGCAATGGTTTACACAGCTTACAAAGAGAATACACGGAAAAAAGGGCAAAAGAGGGCTTTGTGGCCTTTTATAGAAAAAATGATTAATTTTGGCGAGTTTCACCTTTGGATGAATAGTGACGGTTTTTCGGTTAAGTGGGGGAGGCGGTTTTGGAGGGCCAAGACACCGCTTTTATGGTGTGGGTGGTATTCGGGAGGGGTCACCTGATGCCATACATCGTCTGACACGTAGCATCTGGGGTTGGGGGGAAAACCACTTTATCAGGCGGTTATTGTTTAGCCATTGGGTGCGGCTGATATGATTGTGTGCCATTGGATGTGGGGGAGGGGAATCAACGGTAGTCGGGAGGTAAAGCTGCGTGGGGGGAAATGACGGGAGTTGATGGGGGCCCAGGGATTTAATTATGGCAGTTCGTGATTAGTTTAGGGACTAATCTTGGGTTAAGTGATCGAGCCAAGCTTAATGAGGGATTAGGGAGTCGGGTGAGGTCGACGTGGGATTAACTTAAATTTTACCAGGGTTAGGTAAATTAAGTGAAATTATATTGGGATAAGGGGTAGTTTATATTAGTTTTTATTAAAACTAAGGGGTTGGGATATTCTATATAGGGTTTTAATTATTTACAGGAAAAGGGTTATAATGGATTTATATAATAGAGTTAGTTAATTAATATGAAAATTATGGCAGAGTGGGTTTTCCTATGTAAACAAAGGTAAAGTCTATGTGATTGCACATTTTCATTTATACTTAGAACAAAGGCCTTTTGCGGGTCTTTTGGTGAAATAGGATTTACATGGGGGGTGAGTCACTTCTCCTAGGTAAATGGTGTTTAAACCTTAGGAAAAAGGGATTTTCTTAGGTTAATGGGGGGAAATGGAATTTTATGAAGGGGGAATGTGTTTTTATGAAGGGGTTCTAGTACTTGTTTCCCTAAGTCATTAAGCCGAGGGTCCAGTCCCTCCAAAAGTTAGAGATATGCTCTGAGCCTTTTTGACTTGTAAGATTTAAGTACTAGAACTTATTTATGGAAAATTAGTGAAGTGAAGGGGTGAAACGAATGAGGGGATGTTAAATAAACCATATTGTGAACTACTGTCTTTGCTTTGTTTACTTCTTATGCATATTGGAAAGATGCATTTAAAACAATGACATAAGTGCTTTTATGTAATCACATGATATTTCTGCAACCTTTCTACTACTTACCCACTTACTCATCCTACCATTTTTCTTCACTTTATTAGGGTGCATTTAGGCTAGCAAACCCTTATCAATCTTTTTCTTTTCTTTACAAATTAAACTATCTAATTCTAACCTTATATCATCCAAGGGCTCAGATTAAACTGATGAGCTCCTTTTATTCACTCTACCTATCTAATGATCTGCCAAGATTACACTGTTTGGTTAGATTTTATTCTCTAACTACAAACATAAAATTTAAAACATGAAATAGCCAAGTTTAAACATTTTGACTATCATGGATTGTGGCATGAGTAACAAGTTGCACACAATCTTTTATTATGCATAAAAGTAAATAGTAGTGGCATTTTGACTTGCTCACTTTCATGGTCTCTTTTTGTCTTTTGGGGTTCATATATTTTCATTTTTGGACCTTTTTCTTATTCTTTTGTCCTTTGATTTATCTTTTAGGACATACCCTCTTTACATTTTTTAATTTTTATAATATGGAAAACATTTGCAGAAAGCAAAGGTATGTACAATATTACAAGGCTTAACCTTAGTCATTCAAAATTATGACTCCTATTGGTATAGGAACCTAACATAATAGAGTTTGGACCATAGTATCAATGGTGGCACCCCAACATTATTTCTTCTTAATTACATTACAAAATTTTGGTTAATGAAAGGGGTGTCACAATATCCTCCCCCTTTAATGAACATCATCCTTAGTGTTCTACTATATGTTAAACCATTCAATGCAAAAGAAGGGATACACCCCTTTCATATAAACAACATTTTCCATGCCTTTAGTTGCCACTTTGAGCAGTGTCATTCATTTTTCACAGTCTAGTTACCTCTAACTCTCCTAGCATTCCACCATATTCATGCATTTTTATCCCTTGCTTCACAAAGCTTCCATAAGGAACAAGTTCAAATCATTGTTTTCTTGGACACATCCAATGCATTCAAGATCACAATGAGTATGTACATGAATCTTTGAAAACCAATTCATCAAGTATCCCCTTCTTT
This sequence comes from Pinus tabuliformis, assembly GCA_031772625.1. Lineage (NCBI taxonomy): Eukaryota > Viridiplantae > Streptophyta > Pinopsida > Pinales > Pinaceae > Pinus > Pinus tabuliformis. The sequence continues at coordinate 409,356,422 of CM062807.1, read as the reverse complement.
ACAATCACACAACTTCCAAGTTTATTGATGTAGGAGCATGAGGCTTGAAGACAAAAGGCTTTGAATTTATTCCAAAAACACAAAAAAAAGTTTACAAGCAAAGGAGTGGGATCCTTTAGCTTTCACTTTACAAAGTTTTCTAGATAGGATTAGAACTGGAATATAGGGATTTGAATGATTTTCTAATTAATAAAAATAGTTTAGACTTAATTGAGATTCTTGAGGAGAATATCATGCAAAGTAGGTATTATCTAGGATTAGATAGATTCGATCCATTGATTGAGCATTTGATTGTTTGTATGGATTGGTATTTATGTAAGTTTGGAATGATTGTAAGGGGATTTGGCTGGATTTTTTCTCTGGAGTATTGGATTATAAAAATTTTATATATCCCTCTGTCTCTACGTATTCTACGCATGAATGGTTAAATCCTGGAGGTTTGAATTTCCTTTGAAATATATTTGAATGTTTTTAATTTCCAGTTTGGCCTCTGTAGAATCAAAGTTTTGTATAATCTTATTTCTATGTATTGCTATAGCCGAGATATGTTTAAAATAAATATAATTTAGACATAGTCTAAACTTGGCGGAAGGCAAATTCTTGGTGGAACGGGGAAAACCCCAACAAAAGTCATGAGAAACCTTAGGAACCAACATGAACCATCCACTCAACAGGCACAAATCTAACGGTGATCGCATGCTCACAAGAGCGAATGTTAATGCCAAAACTAGATGCGATAAATAATTTAACTGAGTTAATAACTCAGGTAATCTAGACCGTCTGCTTGAAGGAGGCTGATCCGACGACAATTGCGTGGTTAACATGCACAGGGTTTAATTTGGAAATCGGATGCAATACATTATAAACTGTAGCTTTATTTCCTTTTGGTTCTATGGTAAGTGAAGTTCTACCATATTTCGGGTATTTTTAACAATTCTGTTGTTTTAGAAGAATAACTACATTTGGAGGCAGATGATTGAAACTCCAAGGGAAAATTAGAGGAGAAGTCCCGCCTAAACTAGAAGAGATCGTTTCTGGTTTTGAACAATTATCCTTAAAACCTGCAACCAGACCACCATTAGTGGTATAAGAGCAGCTTATTGACACTAATCAGGATCTCAAAGATCAGAGAAAGAAATCCAACATGCTTTCAGAGTTGGAGGAATATGTGGTCAAAGAAGAGGAAGACCAGTTGCAAATGTTGAAGTATTGGAAGCTATGCGACAGATGCAAGCTAGATTGGAAGCAGTGGAAATGGGAAACCAAAGAGATGGAGATGTCAGTGAGCCTGAAGTTGAAGCTGCAGAAGAAAAGGAACCTGTAGAAATTAATCCTGAAGTGAGATTCTTTAAATTAGTGTTGGGATCCACATCTAAACCCAGACTTGAGGGTTCAATTTATACAGGAGGTTTAAACCCTGAGGAGTTGATAGACTAGATTAATAGCATGGATAAATTCTTTGATTATGAAGAAATGGAAGAAGGAAATACTTGTGTCACGAAATTGAAAGGACATGCAACACTTTGGTGGGATGGAGTGCAGGCAGAAAGAAAAAGACTTGGTAAGCAACCAATTAGAAATTAGAACAAGATGGTGGCAAAGTTGAGAGGTAATTTTTTTCCAAGTGATTACCAACTTTATTTATATAGGCAAATGCAGAATCTTAGACAAAGGTTTTTGACAGGGAAAGAATACACAAAGGAATTCTACAAAGTAAGCATAAGAGCTGGACAAATTCAAGATATAGATGAGAGGGTGGCAAGATATATAAATGGTCTCAGAATGGAGATCCAAGATGAGATAAGTTTCTTGTCTCCTAAAACAGTTGAAGAGGCTTATCAGATGGTATTGAAGGTTGAAGAAAAACTCATGAGGAAGTAATCTACCAGAAGTAGAGGTACTTTTCGAGTAAGGGGAAGTCAAGGTGGTAGAGGAATATCTACAACACCTAGAAATGGAGCTAGCAGCATCTTGAGTTAGCATACACCCACAAAAGGTGATGAAAGTGGCAGAGGGAGTTTTTTTCAGAGGAAGAGGAGGTAGAGGAAGAGGAAGAGAAATCAGACGCTACAGATGTAATACACTGGGACATAGAGCCTATGAGTGCCTTGATAACATAGGAACAAATCAAAGAAATGTAATTGTTGTTAAGACTGAAGAGGAAGCAGCAAAGGTGCCAGAAGAAGAAAATGTACAGAAAAAGGGGAATCTTTGGTAGTTAACAAAGTTTTGTTAAATCCAGTAAAGGAAGTTGTTGAACCAACACAGAGGAAGACTTTGTTCAGGACTATGTGCAAGGTTCAAGGAAAATGCTGTCAAATGATAATTGATAGTGGAAATACTGATAATTTGGTCTCTAAAAAAGTGGTGGAGAAATTGAAATTAAAGAAAAAGAAACATCCAACACCTTACAAGGTGTCATGGCTTCAAAAAGGACATCAATTGTTAGTGAATGAATAGTGTGAAGTGGAGTTGCAGTTGAGAAAATACAAGGACAAAATTGTATGTGATGTGATGCTTATGAATGTGTGTCACATATTGCTGGGAAGACCTTGGCAGTATGACAAAGGAGCTATGCATGATGGGAAAAAGAATACATACAAATTTGGTAAAGATGGTGTTAATCATACATTGATGCTTATGGAAGAGGAGGATGCGTCAAGAAAATCTAATCCAAAGACACTATTGTTGAGTGGAAAAAAATATTTGCAGCAGATTGAAGAGGATGAGGTAAATTTTGCATTGATTTGCAAACCCAAGGTAATAATGACTTCCACTAAAAATTCTTATTTTCCAATTGAAATTCAAGAGATGCTGGAGAATTATTGTGATATCATTGTAGATGATTTGCCTAATGAGTTACCACCCATTAGAAAAATCAGTCATCATATAGATTTGGTTCCAGAAGCAAATCTACCAAATAAAACAGCTTACAGGATGACTCCCACAAAAAATGAAGAAATCAAGAAACAGGTTCAGGAACTGTTAGATAAAGGGCTGATTAGAGAGAGTTTGAGTCCTTGTGCAGTGCCAACAGTGTTGAGTCCAATGAGAGATGGAGGTTGGAGAATGTGCACTGATTCAAAATCAATCAAAAAAATAACAATCATGTACATATTTCCTTTACCTAGAATTGAAGATTTGATGGATTGTTTAAGTGGAGAAATATATTTTATAAAGTTGGATTTAAAAAGTGGTTATCATCAAATAATGATTAGAGAAGGTGATGAATGGAAAACTACTTTTAAAACAAATGAAGGATTGTATGAATGGATGGTAATGCCTTTTGGGTTATCAAATGCTCCTAGACGTTTATGAGGCTAATGAATGAAGTGTTGAAAGAATTTATTGGTAAATTTGTAATAGTATATCTGGATGATATATTAGTTTACAACAAATCTAAAGAGGAACATATGAGACATCTGAATTATGTCTTATAGAAATTGTAACAAGAAAAGCTACTGCTAAATTTAAAGAAAAGTTCATTCATCAAAGAGGAGTTGGTATATTTGGGCTTTGTTGTTTCTATTGATGGATTAAAGATGGATCCAGAGAAGATAAATGCAATCATAGAGTGGCCTTCACCGAAAAGTGTTTTTGAGGTAAGGAGTTTTCATGGTCTTGCTAGTTTTTATAGGAAATTCATAAGGAATTTTAGTAAGATCAATGCTTCTATCATTGACACTATAAAGAAGGATAAACAACCATTTAAATGGACTGTTGAAGCAGAAAAGAAATTTCAACTGTTGAAAAGAAAGATCACTGAGAAACTTATTTTAATTTTTCCTGATTTTAATAAACCTTTTAAAGTGAAATGTGATGCTAGCAGAGAAGCTATTGGCAGTGTTTTAAGTCAGTAGGACAGACTTGTAGCTTATTTCAATGAAAAGTTGAATGAATCAAAGAAGAAATATTCTTCTTATGATAAGGAATTCTATGCAGTTGTACAGTCATTGAAGAAGTGGAGACATTACTTGATGACTAAGGAGTTTATACTTTATTTAGACAACCATGCATTGCAGTACATTATGCAACAACCAAAGCTTAGTCAGAAACATACAAAATGGGTAGAATATCTTCAAAGCTTTAATTTTGTATTGAAACACATAACTGGTCAATCAAACAAGGTAGCAGATGCCTTTAGTAGAAAAAGCATTTTAGTTCAAGAAAGTCAAATTCAAGTGTCCGGTTTTGTTTTTCTTAGAGAATTGTATGAGAAAGATTTAGATTTTAAAGAGGCATTTGAAGCTTGTAGAAATATTGTTTTGTTAGATAGAAGTAAGTGGTTGGATTATTTTTTGCAAGAAGGGTTGTTGTTTAAAATAAATCAATTGTGCATACCAAATCATTCTATGAGAGAAAATTTAATCAAGGAGAAACATAGTGGTGGACTTGGAGGACATTTTGGTGCAGACAAGACTTATGAGTAGGTGATTTAGTTTTATTTCTAGCCGAAAATGAGATCTGAAGTGGAGAAGTATGTGAAAAATTGTAAAGTCTGTCAGTATGCAAAGGGAAGGAGCCAAAACACAGGTTTGTATGTTCCATCACCTATTATAGATAGATCTTGGGATATGGTAAGTATGGATTTTGTTTTGGGTTTACCAAAATCTCAAAGAGGAAATGATTCAATTTATGTTGTAGTTGACAAATTTTCTAAAATGGCACATTTTATTCCAAGTTATAAAACTAGTGATGCTACTCACATTGCCAATTTGTTTTTTAAGGAGATTGTAAGGTTGCATGGGTTATCTAAGAGCATTGTTTCATACAGGGACCCCAGATTTGTTGGACATTTCTGGAGGACCTTGTGGAAGAAACTTGGTACTAAACTGAGTTTAAATTCAGCTTATCATCCTCGGATTGATGGATAGATTGAAGTTGTAAACAAAAGCTTGGGTAATCTTCTGATAATTCTTGCGGATGAACATCTAAAATAGTGGGATCAAGTTTTAGCATAGGTTGAATATGCTTATAATGATTCTCCTAACAGGAGTACAAGGTAGAGTCCATTCCATATAATTTATGGAATTCACCCAAGAGGAGTGTCTGAATTAAGAGACTTGGGAAAAGCTGAAATGAGAAGTTCTAAAGGAAAAGATTTTGCTTCAAATATTCAAGCAATACATGAACATGTAAAACAATAATTATAGGTAGCAACATAAAGTACAAGAGTAGAGCAGAGTTGAAGAAGAGAGAAGTTAACTTTGAAGTTGGAGATTTGGTTTTAGCACACCTAAGGAAGGAAATATTTCCAGAAAGGGAGTATAACAAGTTAAAATTTAAGAAAATTGGACCATGCAGAGTCTTGAGGAAATTTTTTGAAAATGCATATGAAATTGAATTCCCCTTGATATTGGAATATCTCCAATTTTCAATGTTGCTGATATGTACAGGTATGAAAGTGGAAATGCAGATGATACAACAGAAGACAAGGAAAAACAGGAATTTGACTGGGTAAAACAATTACCTACAACAAGGAAATTACAACCAGAGAAGATATTGGATAAGAGAATGTTTAAAAGGACAAGGGGACAGGAGCATTTTCAGTATTTGGTCAAATGGACGGATAAACCAATTGCTAATGCTAGCTGGATGACATATGCCATGCTACAAAAGTTGGGCAGTTATGTAGAAGAGCTCGTTGACAGGAGCCCATGAAGAATTTTGTGCTCAGGACTCTGATGCAGGAGCATGAGGCTTGAAGACAAAAGGCTTTGAATTTATTCCAAAAACACAAAAAACAATTTACAAGAAAAGGAGTGGGATCTTTTAGCTGTCATTTTACAAAGTTTTCTAGATAGTATTAGAGCTATAATATAGGTATTTAAATGATTTTCTAATTAATTCAAATAGTTTAGAATTAGTTGAGATTCTTGAGGAAAATATCATGTAGAGTAGGTATTATCTAGGATTAGACATATTCGATCCACTAATTGAGGATCTGATTGTTTGTATGTACTGATATGTATGTAAGTTTGCAATGATTGTAAGGGGATTTGGCTGGATTTTGGCTGTGGAGTATTTGATTGTAAAAATTTGAGATGTCTCTGTGTATTCTGTGCATGAATGGTTAAATCCCGGAGGTTTGAATTTCCTTCGAAATATCTTTGGATGTTGTTGACGTCCAGTTTGGCCTCTGTAGACTCAGAGTTTTTTATAATCTTATTTCTATGTATTGATATAGCCGATATATGTTTAAAATAAATATAATTTAGACACATTCTAAACTTGGGGGAATGGGGAAAACCCTGAAAAAAGTCATGAGAAACCTTAGGAACCAACCTGAACCGTCCAATCGATGGGCACAGATCTAACGGTGATTGTGTCCTCACAAGAGTGAAAATTAATGCTAAAACCGGACGTGAGAAATTATTTAACTGAGTTAATAGCTCAGGTAATCTAGTCGCCCACTTGAAGGAGGCCGATCCGACGACAATTGCATGGATAACGTGCATGGGGTTTAATTTGGAAATCGGACGTGATACATTATAAACTGCAGCTTTATTTCCTTTTGGCTCTGTGGTAAGTGAAGTTCTGCCATATTTTGGGTAATTTTAACAATTTTGTTGTTTTTGTTAAACACACACATGGCAAAGACAAATAGGAAAGATAAGAAAGAGAGTTCATTTATTATTAACAAATGATATACATTTATAGTACATGGTGTGACTCTTGGTTTCATATTCCAAGGTCTCTTGGACTTCCTTAGTCTATTTGGCTTCCACACTAACCCATAGAGGATTAGGTGTCAAACATTCCCCCCCTTAATCCGAAGGGTTATGTATGAGTCCAAGAAGAGAGTTGTAATACAAAATGTGCAAAAAATGCATGGAAGCACTCAGCTGAATGTGCTCTTTGAAATGTTGGTATAAAGGGCGGTGGTTTAAGGATGAACACTAACACTGGAATGCTTAGTGCAATTCCTAGAACTCTTCTAAGTCTGGCATGAAGCTCAAGTCTTCTGCTAGAGGAAGTGTTGCTGATGTTTTGAAGAGGGAAAAATTCAACCAATAAAGGGAGGTCTCACCCCACATAAAAGGGAGAACTTCAACTTGAAAAGGGAAGTCTCAACATGTGATGGTTTAAGGATGACCAACAACTCTGGAATGCTTAATGCAATTCTTGGAACTCTTCCGAAACTGGAAAGAAGCTGAAGTCTTCTGCTAGAGGAAGTGTCCCTAATTCTATTTTTGGAACTCTTCAAAAACTGGCAAGAAGCTTAAGTCTTCTACTAGAGGAAGTGTCCCAAATTACCAACTGAAGGCATGCTCAGGGGCATCTTTGTCTCTGGCTACAACTCTAAATCTAGTATGGCAGGTTGGGGCTCAGGATCGCTTGATGTGGCTTTGAGGCTTGTAGATGACCATCATTTCCCCCCTTGTCAGATACAAGGTGAGATGATGGAGAAAACTCAACTGCATGATTGTTCAATACTCTAGAACAAGTTCTGACATGTGACTGGAATATCTTCTTGGCTGTTGATGCCCATTGCCAAGAAGCGATCCATCCAAGATGAATCTTTGTTCTTGTAGGAGGTTTGTTTCTGAAGCATCAATTTGATGAATAACTGGTTTTATGATAGTTCTTACATGGATGAATATCAAAACAGTGATCTTTCAGATGGCCAACTCAGTCACAGTTTTGGCATTTCACAATATGTTGTTGTTGCTATTGTTGTGGAAGAGGGGCAGAATTTCGAACAGCTAGAGGTGAATTGTCATGAAGGAATCCAGCACTTTGAAATTGGATTGGTTTGGAGTAGTCTGGAATATAAAAGGACACGTCCCTGTCATATCCAAGACTAATTCTGTGCTTGTTGTGGACAAGCTCTTCCCAAGGTCTGATGACTGACTTGGAAGTGCAGATTGAAATTCTGCATCTACATGTACAACTGCTGCTTCATTGGGTACTTGATCTGATTCAACTTCAATCTTACTAATTTCATCACTTGCTAGTTGTTGATGGGTGTTTATTTTAACCTTGAACAACATATTGTTTTGAGCAGAAAACAATTTAGAATGACAAATCTGTTGAAGCTCATCTTGCTAGAACTGAGATTCTAGTTGCAAAAAATCAATCTTTTCCTGTGCATTATGCAGGTAGGTCTGAATGTCACAGAGAGTGTCTTTGCTAACATTTATTGTATCATGAATAGTAGAGTGTATTAGAATTTTCAAGAACTCTAATACTTCATCAAGTTTGGCCATTTTTTTTTATATTTATTTTTTAAATAAAGACTCAACAAATGATGAGGGAAAATACCCACTTGTACTCTCAGCACATCAAAAAGAAGAGAAATTGATATAAAAAAATGTTGTTCATTTTGCTGAGAATAAATAATCTTTCGGAGACTATGAATGTGATTGAAATACCAAAATCTATAGAGGATTCAATGTGCATGAATGGTATAAAGGGAACATCACACCATATGAACCCATATTATAAAACCCACAGTATTATATTGGCAAAAGCCCAATATAGTAGGGAAATAAAATCTTCTATAATATCTCAGTTGTGAATATCATTCAAAGCGTAGCTTTAGTAAGGCTCCACCTAAGTCTGTAATAAATGAGCCAATAGAATTTTGCATATAAATTTTGATGAATGAGCAACGATGATAACTAGAGAATAATCGCTGTAAGTGCTCTTTCAAAAATTATAGGCTACTCTTTTATCCAAGATAACATGTCAATCAAAGCTAACTTTGCCCAATACCTCTCGTTGCTAGGTGTACGGTGCCTCGCTTCGGATATTTTACCAAGGATGACAAAGTTGGCTGGATTATTTTCATTAATGAATCTTCTTGATGACTGTGCAAAATTACTCACACCAAAGTTTCACAAAAATGCATTTGGACATCATTGCCACACACTTCACATCTCCAACTTTACCTGATTACCTTTTTCTTGTCAACTGTGGTGCGACACCTCATCATCCCTCGAGGAGAAGGCCAAGTTAGGATTCCAATCTTCAACTGCCACAACCGGTTCAGCTCAATCCTTTGCTCAGTGTACACATAAGCAACATTCAATGCACAAATGCTTCATTCACAGTTTCGGTGTCAACTCAATACAACGTCAATTTTTGAACACAAATATAATTCAGCACATAGAGCAATCTTCAGCAATACCACCTTCAATCTTCAACACAAATACCTTTATATCTATATCCTTTCTAAACACTGTCAGCAAGACACGGACATTTGAATACCTACGACTTACCAACCTTGGAGTGATTGCCGCACTTACAAATGCTATCAATTTTCTACTTTCTATGGAAATAATTCCACTTTGGTCTATCTCTTCAAAGAATATTGCATGTTCACGTGAGTTTGTGTCCCACCGGGCGTGCATTGAGATGTATCTCCATCTCAGGTTATCGGCATTCAAATTGCTTTGATCGGTATAGAAAACCCCAAAGAAATTCTTGTTGGGTCTAGGACCTTGAGGTTAGAAGGATCTAAATATTCACAAAATAGGAGGGCTTCATGAAATACCACACAACAAGCGCTTCCTTGAGAACATCAAATCGCTGGCCTCAATTTTCTTCAAAGATGTTATACAAAGGTATCCCCATGAGCGAACATACACAACCAAGGTTTCTGAAGTGTGGGATTGGCTAAATTATCATTTTACAAGGACTTTTACAACTACTATGGTTGTTATTGCGGTTTCCTATACTGGAGGTCCTTCAAACAATTAAAAAGGTGCTCAAAACAAGGCTGCACTTGAAGCACTTCAGGGAATCGACCTGAAGGTTGCATTTGAAGCATTTTAGGAAAACGACCCCCAATATTGTAATTCATTATCGCATGTTGAAGTTAGTGTGAAAAATGATTCCAAACAGCCAATTGCACAACTAGATAACTTGGCTTCTGATAATAAGCTATTAGAAGGAATTGAATCTCAATCGGTGGGAAATGGTCTAGAAGAGTCAATTGTTGACAGTGCACTTGCTTCTAAAAAGGACTCAGAGAACAACATTCAAAAATGGAGGATAGAGTTTGAGCACAAAATCTGAGGCTCATTCAACAGTAAGCGTTACACAGATGGTATGCGTTATTATGCTCAGCAAAATGGCAGCGAGAATGGCGCTGATATTTCGAAGGGAAGGAGCATTTTTCTGTAAAAATTGTTATGGACTGTCATGTGCATTTGGTAGCCAGCAACGATGGTTGAAGACATTATTTATAGGCCTGACAAACACAAAAATGGGCTCCAACAGAAAATTGAAATATTGACAGGAAGAAAATAGCACGTAAAGTGTGGTTTAGGAGTAGGGACCATTTTTTTTTTGTTTGAATTGATTTACGACACTGCATGAAACACAGACCAACGCTATTCAAGGAGAAGGAGAATCGACAAAGCTGAGGAAATGTCAGAGTTGACAGAGTTCGCAAGGTAGAAAACCTAACATATAAATGGTAAAAAGAAGACTACACAATTAGTGGTTGAGAAACCTAATATCTATTGACGCATCCCTTGATGATGGACTCACTTGGTAGTCTGAAACGTTGGGTTCAAAAAAATCTATAACATGTCATTCCTCCTCTATCTAAAAACTATCCTCACTGTATGGATTCATTATTTAACAACCTAAGCCTACTGAGAAGGCCACACATCATGGCTCTGATACCATGTTAAACATACACATGGCAAATACAAATAGGAAAGATAAGCAGGAGAGTTCATTTATTATTAACAAATGATATACATTTATAGTACATGGTGTGACTCTTGGTTTCGTATTCCAAGGTCTCTTGGACTTCCTTAGTTTATTCGGCTTCCACACTAACCCATAGAGGATTAGGTGTCCAACAGTTTTAGTAGAATAACTACATTTGGAGGCGGATGACTGAAACTCTAAAGGAAATTAGAGAAGAAGTCCCACCTGAACTAGAAGAGATCGTTTCTGGTTTTGATCAATTATCCTTAACACCTGCAACTAGACCACCATTTAGGCATCCCCTTATTTGCCTCCCTAATCCCTTTGGTGATCTATTCCTTGGAAATGATTTCTCACACAGGAAGAATCTCAAGACTTATGGAGTTTTACATCAAATTCCTCCAGCTTTCTCTAAATAACATAACGCATTTGTCATAACACAACTCATGGTGATCAACTTATGCCACATGGTTCCAATGTCACCACAATGGCATTGTCCCTATGATTTTCAACTTCACAACAATCATCTATCCTTCATGGATATACCATCATCTCACCTATATCACAAGCATACAATTTCCATGAGACTAATTAGAAGAATTTAAATAAGATATTCTTCCTTTTTCTTTTATTTTCCAAACTTTCTTCATATAGAAATATAATTTCATAAGTATGAGATTCTTCTTATGATATTTGGCTCTTGTATATGGTAATACTCAACCTTCATTATCATAAACAAGGTAATTTAAACTCATATCTGGTAAGTTTTCATACACAAAATCTTTTCATTGTAAGATTTATAGTATCCCCAGAAGTGATCTTGGAATTATTATACACATAATAATTCAATAACTTTCAATTGATTTAAAAATAAATTGAAATGAAGCTATCATTGCATTATTATTTGCATCATAACCATTCCAAGAATTCCATAATGCATTCAAACATTTATTTGAATGGGTAAAAATTGAAAGATACATATCTCTAAAGTCATGAATAATTAGCTTCCAATTTTCTTTATAGGATGTGGAATCTATGCCACTCATTCCACTACTCAACAATTCCTCAAAATTATTAGAACCCATTTTTTTTCATGACATTCAATCCTGTTGTTTTTTATTCTAGAGATAGCCTCTAGATTGCTAAGAGACTAGTGCCTAGTACATCTAAATCTGGTGTATCTCTGATAATTCTTCGAAGGATTGAGACACCACTTACAATATTTCTTACCAATAGAACTTAGTTGGTTCAATCTTCATAGGAAATATATAGTCCATGAGTTATATATATATATATATATATATATATAAAAGATGCACAATGATATAAAGTATCAACCTAAGGAGGCCAAACCACCCAAGGAGTTACAAATCATTTACTTTAATGTGAATATGATAGCAGAAGAAATAGAGGAAGTAACCCATCATATAGAACTCAAAATATCAAGAATTGCACACTTATATGGATTCAGAAAGACAATACGGCTATGCAAAAGGAATGGATGCAAAGACTCATGGAGCACATTTAAATATTTAGCTTTCGAAAACTCATATAGGAATTTTCATCAACATCTTAACTCAAATGAATCTGTATAAATAAGGAAACATATATGGTAGCTACATAACGCAAAATTTGAGAGGAACATAAACATTATGAAATTACAAAAGAGAGAAGACATATTGTAATAAAAAAATGAAGGAATCGCCATTGATTTTCATTAATATTATGAGTAACACATCTATGAAAGAAGCAAAACATTCCCAAAAATAGCACAATTTCTTTCCAAAATCATGAACCTCTTTTCTTCGTTTCTCAAAATCAACTATATAGGCCTCTGTAAATAGAGATAGGTCATTAGTGCAATATTCCTTCTTGATTCAGATTATCATGTCAAAAATATCTCAAAACTTCAGCTTGTGCACATGCACAACTGTTTCAACTAAAATGTACTCATAACAACTAATCAAAGTAAAAAAAAAAAGTAAAAATAACATAAAATTAATTTAAAATGCCAAAACTTGGCATGATCAGGAGAGTTCTCAAGGGTGGTTGGATGACAAGGCCTGAAGAGGTGCATGCAGAGGCCATGGATGAACCATTTGCACCATTGGTGGATTAGCGAACAATAAACATCTTTCCCATAATGCTTGAGGAGGTAAAGGAGCAACACTGAACTTCTTATAGTTAATCTTCAACTTAATCAAGCTTGAATAGTCGAGTCTACAATGAAAGTGACTTATAACCATCCCAAGAAGTTGAAAATCCTTTTTTAAGAAGTTTACTACAGTTTTCCCTTTCAAAGTGTTTGTTTTCTCGTGGGAGGACCCTGCCTTACTCTTTGCTTCAATCATTTACTGGTTATATTTATCCTGTGGAAACAGTTCTCCACAAGACCCCCAAGATTAGGCAACCCAACATTCCAAAGTCTATCAAATCCTTCATTGAAGGTAGCCACGTCCTTCTCCAACTTAATCAGACTCTGCTCTACTTTAACTCAGGCTTCTTTCTTTGAAATCACCTTAAAAATATCCACAACAACATTGGTCCTATCTACTATATCCATTGGCCTCAACTCCTCTGCAAACTTCTCACTCAAGAAATGAATAAATTTTAGTGCATATTAGGATTTCTTTATACTCCTCTCTTTAGCATTTATGATTGAGGGTTCACTATCTGCATAGATAATTTTTTTATCATGTATCAGAGTTATGTGCTCCCAACTATTATTCATTTCTTGGATGATAACATCCCATACAAACTTCCTAGCTTTGATGAGAGACATATTTACTTTGAGTTTAGCCTCCGAGTATTTTATTTCCTTCGTAGTGACTTGTAGATCCTTAGTGAAATTTTAAACTTTATAACCGAGGCTTCCAGTTGCTTATCTTTATGAGCTAATTGGGCTCTAGCAGCATCCAAATCACTATGGATCTTCTTCATTTCTCCTTCAGAAAGTCAAAGCTCAGTTAGTGCCTGGGTGATGTCATCAATGGGATTCTGAGGATCTTCGGGCACCAATATCATGAAAACATGGGATGAAATATTATTTTGTAGTTCAGTCACTATATGTTCCAAGGTCAATACCTTATCCTTTCAATCAACCATCTCCTTCATCATTGATTTGTTCTCCAGCTCGACTCTGTCAGCTCCTCTATTTAGATATGTTCACCACCAGGCATCTTTATTTTTCATCTTAGCTCTTGATTTTCCTGTTGGGTTCATTTTAAAATAGTTGCCACCGCTGACTTGTCCTCTGGATCTATTCCCAACTTAATGATCAACTATTTATAAGACTCCTTCTATAAGAATAATGCTCTATATTTTATCTTTTCCATTTTCACCTTATTAGAGATTTTCTCTATGTAGGTGTCATCTCTGTTGATGGTCATGAGGTTCTTACTTAGATAATTGTATAACATCTCCCCCATTCCCTTGTGTAAGTTAACTTTATCTACTAAAGGAACACTAGTTAAGTCTAGGGAGACATCGAAATTATGGAACTGTATTGATGGATGTTGCATTCTTATTCTCATTTCCTATTTTTCTAGGTCCATAGTGGCTAGCACTCTAGTGTGGTGAGGAGTTATATTAGAAGTCATATCCCTATGCAGTCTCTCCCTGATCTTCTTGTTATTAACTTAAATAGCCTTTCCTAAAGGCCAACTTAACCTTGCAGCATCAGCACTACCTTCGAGATCTGGGCTGACAACTTCGGTTGAGGATGTAGGGGAGGCTACTAGTGGAATATCTAGATTAATCTAGAAGCCTGGGTTGTCAGACACTAGTTTCTCTAGCTGTGTAGCCAATTCTTCTTCTTCCTATCCCTACTCTTGTTCCTGTTCTTGCTCCTGTCCTGGACCTTGACTTCTTTCCTATTTACTGACACGTTCTTCCTCCATGTCACCCTCCCCTACTAAGTTAGCAGTACTCTTTGATTCTCTAGCCATGCTGACTGGGGATTCGGTATCCATCTTTGTATTAAGAGGTCGGGAATCAAAGTTAGCTTTCCATTCAATTTCGGGCTTGGGATCATGCACATAAGTTGAAGCTTTAATCTTTTCTCTTCTTCAGGCAATAATGCTTTGGGGTTCATAATTCCAAGTGTCTCCCATTTCGAAATCCATGGATTCGAGTAGGGCCTCAACCAATTTGAAGGAATGCCTTATGTTTACCACAAAAGAGCCTACAGGATGTCCCATTTTAAAAATGTAGCATTTCTTTGCTGGTACAAAGTGGAGCCGATCTACACCTAAGGACCTGTCGAATGAACATGAGGGTGAATATTCTCATAGGAATGAACATTGGTAGGTGGTATGGATGAAGTTCACAACCGTAAACCCAATTCTTTGTGTAATCCTCATAGAGGTACTAGTCTCCTACGACAACTTCCTTGTTGAGTTGGAGGAACTCTTTTTGCTGTGGGAAGATTCTGAGAGGTGGAGTCCCATGGATGATTCAGTATGAAATGGCCATGAAGGTGGACATGAATTGAGAGTACTCGCCCAAACTAGGTCTTTTTCTAACTGAGATATTTCAGTCAAAGAGGGAATTTTTCTTCTTTTTGGGAGCGAACACATGAAGGTCCAAACACTGAAACTCTTCGACATGGGTATGTGGGAATAAGTAGAAAATTAAGGAGTAGTAGCGAAAATAGGAAGAGGTCGAGAAACATTGGAGTTGAAAGATGATGATAGCTGATAGATAGACTGGGATATTGAGTAAGAAATCAGGTTGTTGCATTTTATGTAGGCACCCCAAGATGGATTTATTTCCTCTCCGAGAGGTATCTTTGCCCATTAAACAGGAAATTGAAGTCAAGATGGGTCACACTGAGATCTAAAAGAGGGTCATTGGCAACCACTTATCTGTGAGAAGAGTCTTAACTTCGAGTGAGGATTTGGTCCAGGAAGGACTATTGTTCCTCAGGGTGAAGGGTAGTGAAATGATTGACTAGGGTAGCATCGGAGAATGTATGCATGGTGGAGGAAATAGGGAAAAGTAAAGCTCTTTGGATTCAAACAGGCATTATTTCCAAGATTTTGGCTCCTGAGGTAGATACAAAATAATTCAGGTTCTTTCAGTATGCGTCAGTGAGCCAAGATATAAACTCAGGTAAGGGGTGAATTGGGGGCATAATTTGGAAATACAGGTCGAAATTAACAACTATAAAATGATCCTCCTTCCTCACATGGTTGACAAACACTTCATAACAGAGGTCGGTGAGTGAGAATGGGTAGGAAGGGTCTACAATTTGACACTCGATGTCTGTTAAGGGCTCAAAACCAGTGGACTTGACTTCACGGGTGTTAGTAGTTGTAGGTATCATGTGCTTCATTTTTTCGAGTGAAAAAAAAATAAAAACACAGGAGGTCAGGGTGTCGACTTACTTGGAGCCCGCAGGGATGTCTGAAAGAAAATGTGGAAATGTTCCCTTACGTTTGGGAGTACACGGAGACGTGAATCCTATGCAAATGTCTAGGTGTTACAGGGAAAACTAGTGTCTATTCAGAACTGCTAGTCCCACTAAGACGGGTAGCTATCTTAGAAACAAAAAAACTAAAGCTACTTGTATTTTCCTTTACGAGAGATAGATGAGAAAGAAGCAGAGAGTACCAACCTCAATCTCTCGCTTGGCTCCTTGCTTGTTTCCTTTCCCCTTCGACAGAATCTTGCCACTGCTTCCTTACTTGTCTCGCTTCAAAGAGCACCTGTAGAATCATAGCAACATAATACCATCAAAGCATAGAGATCTATCACTGTAAACAATATAGGATCAGATAAATATTGACCATACAAATGCATATATCAACACAATATTCAGAGATACACAAGAATATGGAGGAAAACACAAATAGCTTTATTGATAAAAGTAGCAGAAGAGACGATTACAACCACTTGTTCTGACCTAGCACCATCCTCCTAGCTTGAAAGTCCTCTTCACCTCATATAAAGCAAGACCACCCAACAATGTCTTCAAAGAGAAACCAACAACACTTCTTTGCAAATTACCAAATTCCAACCTTTGGATCTCTGGGATGAGGGATCCATATATAGATATTTGCAAGGGGGTGAATCAACTTCTGGGATTTTGATTAGTGTCATCTCTCTGATAGTTCTTGGTTCCACTTGGAGATTTCATGATCTCTTACTCATCCTTGGGCGAATTCAGGGAGGCATCAAATGAGCAGCTTCTAGAAGATTCTCAGGGTCTCCACCTAGCAAACTGCTTGTACCATTTGTCTGCTCTCGCTCATTGCACCCTACAGAAGGGCTTTCCAGTATGCATCACACTTTTTACATGTGGCAGGTGAGATGCATCGCACCCTTAGCACTGGGCAGTCTGTATGGTCCTGCTTTGACCAGTTCTGAGTAGTTTTTCATGGAGAACTTTTGGGAGATGATGTAATCACCTGACCTTGCTCCTTTAGGGTATGAAACAACACTTTTAGGGACTCAGAAGCCCTTGGTTTATGGACATATGTGATAGGGGTTGCAGTGCCCAAATATGTCTATAACAGTTGCTCCCTAAAGCATGAGGTCGTAAATCTTTTGATGTCGGGTGAAATGCTTTATAATGAGGATCCGAGGTTTCTCGAACTGGAAGGTGACCTGTGATAAGATACAATACAATACATTATCTTCATAATATTTTCATGAGTTAGCTGAGGCAGGAATTTCCATGCTCAGCTTGATAAATTCATTTTCATGTACATAGGACAGACAACTGTCTGTGTGCAGACTAATGATTCTGGTAGAGCTATCATCCCTTAGTTTGGATGATTATCTGTGCAACAATGATGTACATTTGATGTCTTTATTTTCTTGAATATATCACAGCCCGGATGGATGAAACTAGATCTGGGGTCTTCAAAACTCGTTCAATATTCACCCGAAAGTACAAGTCGATCCATGTGAAAAGATGTTCTAATGTCGAACATGGAAGGACATCGCCTGATTACCAGCCAATGATGTAAGTTGTTAACGGGCATGAGAGGAATCACCGATGATGATCATGACCCTCAAGGTATTGCCGTATAATTTACGTGGTGTAATTACATGAGACGATGTCGAACACCACACAAAATCTTTTGGTCGAAGGCCATTAATATAAACCTGTCGCCGGAAGTGAGAAACTTGCCATTGAGGCATGCAAGCTTCAAAGTACTGAAAGGGTTATTCCTAGGTCAGATTCTTGGATAATGAGCTGATGTCGACAAGAAGTGACCCGTCATAGGAGGGCATTGATGGATCCCACATCTACAACACAGAATGGATCAAATGATTTTGTAGAGGTGAAAATGATCTGATGATACAAGGTTCAGGGTGGCGGTCATGAAAGAATGAAGCATGAAGGTATTGCAGCAGATGAGACACAAGCTAGGTAGGTGAATTCTCTGAGCGACTTCTCTTGAACATATCGGCGACACTAAAATGGATTGGTAGCATTAACCCAAAAAGTGGATGGTACGGTGGACCAATGGTGATGTGACTGGTGAACGGAATAACCCAACTCGACTCAATCATGGCCATGGAGTGAAAGTGTCATGTTCAAGAGCGACCTGCTACCAATAAAGTTTCTTCAAGTTTTCTTCCCAATTTTCCCTAGTCATTTCTGACTAGTACCTCTTTAGTTCTGTCAAGCTTGAGGAGGATAACATATGCTTGTTCTATAATTTTCCCTTCAGTCAAACCCGTCGCTATGTTTTAACGAGCCTAGCGATAGTGAAACTCGCTCTTGTCTGAATGGACAAGTTTGTTGCTATTGTTTTAACGAGTTTAATGACAAGGATAACTTGGTCCTTTTAAATTTTAGAGAGTCTGAAGAGAGATGGAAAAGAAACTCCAATATTCCTTTTTCGTAGTATAATCCCTTAAGTCCGAAAAAGTATAAAACAATGCGAAAAGGATGACTTTTCGATAGTTTTAACGAGTCGAACAAGACAAACGCTCGATATTTTTGTGTAATAATCCCTCAGGTCCAAAAATATTAAAATATAGAGGAGGGATGAAACTTACAATCACTTTAACGAGCTGGAGAGGCCAATTTCTCGGTAATCTTTTCATATTTTACGAGTCAGATGAAAAGAGCTTAAAGGAGACTCGTTTTTGAGGAACGAGTGATATTTTGGGTAGTAGCTGGTTCCAGGTGAGGGTTGGAACTTTCCAATTACGGTAGTGTTAAGAAGATGGCTAATAGAATCACTCGTCGCAACTATTCCTCAAAAGGGGTAAACAATCAAATGGAGGCGAATGATCGGCTAAAACAGAGTGGAGGTGATAGTAGGAACACGACCAAGGCTCAAAAGCTGATTATAATGCGTTCGCAATGGTTATTTACCAGAGGTGGGTTCATTTTTTAATGAGCTTAAACTCTGGTGGAGCATATGCTCATTGTTAGGTTTAATCTTTAACGAGCTTGAACTTGGCATAAAACTGCTTGTGCCAGTTGTATAATAAGGATGTCTCATTGATTGGTTCATTTTTTAGGGAGCTTGCACCATTCAAAATTATGCTCTAACTCCTTTTATTGTGTAAGATAGGAATGAACAATCCTACGAGTTTAAAGGGTTAAGAACCTACAAACTAAGAAAATAAATTGTCGCTTTTCACTTTCATGCAAAAAGGTTTGCATGCCCCTAGGTATAGTGAAGTAGAGTTTCCCAGGTTACCCTTCAATTTGTAGACAAAACATTTGTTCTGTCGGGAAAGGCATACCTTCTGACAGAGGTATCTTATTCTAGTCTAATCCCATTTTCCTAAACGGATGGGCATGTTAGACTAGTCATATATCCTCCGCAGAAACCTACCCTATACCTGAAGTTTTTCTGCCAAAGCAGACCAGGGTGCATGCCCCCTGGGTTTCAGTCACAACCACTGAATCGCTCACATTCTTCAGGTGGACGAACTGGAGATTGATGAGACATTCCTTGCACAAAAAGACCTGTTATGGATGGCATTTGACTATTTGAATCAAGGAATGAAAGCTGGTCTATGAGCTGGACCACTCTTCCTTCATGCGGAAAACACATCACTCGAAAGAGTGAGGAAACAATAGCTCCCATGCTATAAATGTAGTCACGCCAAAGGAGTAGATTGTAATCTAAAGGTCCTTGGACTACCATTACATTTAGATAAATGGTTTTACTTTTCAAAGTTATAGGAAAATTTGGAAGGATCCCTAATGGTCGACTGGTTCCTTTGTCGAAGCCTGTCAGATTTCGCATCTCAGGCAAAAGTGATGGAGAACCAAGCACTTTCCAAGCAGTTGAGGAAATGATACTCACAGAAGCCCCTTCATTTATGATGGTACCAACTATGACCATTATATAAGTTTTCACTATGATTCGGAATGGTACATTAGATGGTAAACGGGGTCTGCCTACTAGATTCCAATCAAAGGAGACAACTAGGTTGCTTGGAGGTGGGACCGAATAAATGGCCAGATACATCTTTGACGAACTTCCTTCCTGTAGTAAAGGAATGGGTAAATTGCCCCCATGTTCATCGGAGTCTGTGTTTACGAAAAGAATTTGAACGGTGTCGTTCTCATTCTCTTTGGTGACTGTATCATCTGAAGGTAAATCCTTTGAAGACAAGATGGGGTCAACTGCCGTCTCGACCTATTGACTTTGGTCCAATGTGGACTTAGAGGGTTCATCTTCAATGATAGGTGCTTCGATTAACAACAAAGGTGCGTCAGTCGGATTTTCAACTAGCAACGGACTCAGCAAGAGTTTCTTATATCCAGGAGGGAGTCGCTGCGGTGATGCAGGACAGTTATCCAAGATTCTTTTAGCTTCGTCTAGGAAGGGACAATGGTGGATGGCATGATCGCCTTCACACAATCTGCAAGGAAAGTTAGATTTTCCTTTCTATCCGGTGACTTCTTTTTCACTAGTTAACAGTGTACTCTCAACATGATCGTCAGAGGTTGATGACACCAGATTGTGCAAGCGGGGAGACTAGTCCCTTAAGATCCGTGGGATGCAAGGATAATCTCAATGATAGTGGTCCCCTTTGCAGATGACACATGGAGATTTAGGTTTGGATGGTGCAGTGTGTGGATTTTTGCTAGATGATGTACGGTTGCCCCTTTTTGCCGTTGGCTCCTTCTTCTTCTTCTCCTTCCCTTTCTTCTTCTTCTCAGTTACTTGGTTTTTAGTTTTACTATCTTCACCAAGTGAAGAGGAAGAAGGAGAGGGAGAAACAAACAAGGTAGAAGGTTGGGGGGTAACTCTAGTATCATCTAGTTGCTGATTTGATTACTTAGGAATCACAGTGCTTTGAATGACAGAGGTCGAGAAAAGCCATACCGGCAGGCCAATTTTCAGTCCTGGAAGGGACAATGTGGCCATATGAGGTGCACCAACATCCCCCCAAGAGGAGAAAGGACTAGGATTTCCCCCAAGGGGAAATCCTTGGTTGGTGGACTCCATTTTCTCAGCCTAAGATCAACGAGGGAACAGTGAGGTTATTCGCTTTGACACAACTTACTTTTTCAATTTTTAAGAGTCGAGAAAAAGCTAAAGATGACTCTAGTTGCCTTCGATTTTTAGTGAACTTGAAGTAACAAGTGCTCAGATGGACCTTTTCCTTTAAGGAGTCTAAAAAGGAATGAAAGAGACTACTCTAGAAACCTAGAGAGAGGGATTACCAAACCAATTACAAAACCGCATAATACTTTTTACGGTATGGCAGTCAATCTTCCCGAATGCTGTGTTTAGTGCATTGCGATCGATAGGGTGGTAGACACAGCTTCCTAAGGATAAAGGATATAGCCTATTGTGGTCTCCCAATATATACTCGACGGTACGTGGGAGCACAAGTCCGTACTGGCACTTGTCGTCTCAAAGAGGAGGAATCACCCAACCTATGATGAAAGTGACAGTTACCAGGCTTTACGACGCCGGAATACGTCTCTAGCCTAGACTTCTAGATGTTGTGCGTTAGGTTCCAAAGCGTTTTTATGTTCATTGAATTTATTTTACAGTTGATCTTTCTTAAGAAGTTTGCCTTTAAGGTTCACCGTGTGATGTAGATATACAACTCCTAAATATGCAATCTAAGATGATAAATAGTCATTTACTCTTCTTTTTGCAATGAAAATCCTAGCTACTAAGGAAAGAGAAACGAAATCCTTTCAACATAGAGCAGAGAGCACACACTAGATGCACTGTCTTAAATCAAAATCAACAAGCAGTCTAAATGAAAATGCACATGCATGTATTTGTTTTCCGCTTTCTTAATGTGTGAATGACCAAAAGAATGCTGGGTACAAATCTGAATTATATCTTCTTTCAAAGCGACAGTACTAACGATTTTCTTTTCAAAAAACGAAAGGTAGACAAGATGACACTTTGCGATTTTGAATTGAAAACTGCTATACTATTAATTCAGATCAAATACAAGAGTAACATTGTAATCGACTATCAAAAAGAGAAGGACCCTTTTCTTTTATTGAAAACGAAACTTGCGACACTTTCAAATGAAAAGACGATAGTTCGATTAAGCTACTATTTTGTAAATGAGAACTGTGAATGGAAAAAAATACATAAAAACATTCACAAATCTTTGTACAATGGAGGCTGGATGATGCAGAGGAAGGGGGTTTCAACAGTGGTCTACTGATCACAGATAACAAAACTCCTGAATAAAGCTGAAGAGAGTGAAGAAAAACCAAAATCTAGAGGCAGAAACAGTCTTATCTGATCATCGCACCTGTAACACAGGGAAACAAGGATGCATCTCACCTACTGCACATGGGAGGTACGATGCATCTAGGTTGCCAAGAGGAGAAGGTGCAATGGTCCAGGGACGAGACTTAAACTTGGTTTTTGGTCACAGTTTGCAGTTTAGTTCAGGGATTTAGGCTGAGATAATGATAGTCAGTAAGCACAAAGTATAGGGGCTGATCTAATGAGGTTACTTGAGCTACCTCTAGGGCACTTAGGATTTTTGCAAGTCAATTGTTCAGTTCATAAACAAACCCGGAGATTGACTGAAGCAACGTTGATCTACTTTGCACTCGCATAGAAAATGCAGTTCGAAGGCTAGCTGACTTAACTTCAGGCTTTGTCTGTGGTTTATGAATCAAACAAATAGAGACAAGCAATCAAACTAATCGCTCCCCAGTGGAGTCGCCATTTTGTTACTGGGAAAACTAGTGTTTATTTAGAACTGCTAGTCCCACTAAGACGAGTAGCTATCTTAGAAACAAACAAACTAAAGTTACTTGTATTTTCCTTTACAAGAGATAAATGAGAAAGGAGAAGAGAGTACCAACCTTTGTCTTTCTCTTGGCTCCTTGCTTGTTTCCTTTCCCCTTCAAGAGAATCTCACCACTGCTTCCTTACTTGTCCCACTTCAAAGAGCACCTGTAGAATCACAGCAACATAATACCATCAAAGCATAGAGATCTATCACTGTAAACAATATAGAATCAGATATATATTGACGATACAAATGCATATATCAACACAATATTCAGAGATACACAAGAATATGGAGGAAAACACAAATAGCTTTATTGATAAAAGTAGTAGAAGAGAGGATTACAACCACTTGGTCTGACCCAGTGCCATCCTCCCAGCTTGAAAGCCCTCTTCACCTCATATAAAGCAAGATCACCCAACAATGTATTCAAAGAGAAACCAACAACACTTCTTTGCAAATTACCAAATTCCAACCTTTGGATCTCTGGGATGAGGGATCCATATATAGATATTTGCAGGGGGGTGAGTCAGCTTCTGGGATTTTGATTAGTGTCATCTCTCTGATAGTTCTTGGTTCCACTTGGAGATTTCATGATCTCTTACTCATCCTTGGGCGAATTCAGGGAGGCAAGTGTCAAATGAGCAGCTTCTAGAAGATTCTCAGGGTCTCCACCTAGCAAACTGCTTGTGCCATTTGTCTGCTCTCGCTCATCGCACCCTACAGAAGGGCTTTCCAGTATGCATCGCACTTTTTGCATGTGGCAGGTGAGATGCATCGCACCCTTAGCACTGGGCAGTCTGTATGGTCTTTCTTTGACCAGTTTTGAGTAGTTTTTCATGGAGAACTTCTGGGAGATGATGTAATCAGCTGACCTTGCTCCTTTAGGGTATGAAACAACACTTTTAGGGACTTATTCCGTTCAATATGCATTCTACCATTACCCAATCCCCCTTTCATTCATACCCTTTCAATAAGCCCCTTTCACTTTACGATATGATACAATGAAGCCCTTGGTTTATGGACATATGTGATTGGGGTTGTAGTGCCCAAATATGTCTATAACACTAGGTAGGGGTATTTTTACTGTGTTCAAACAACAGTTGTCTAGTAGGTCAATTTAGGGCAACAGGGAATTATATAACGTAAAGGGCATATTTGAACAAGTGGCGGGCTTGGGAATTAGTGTAGGATGAAAAGGGGTGGTTTGGGATTAATTTTCAGTTGTGGGCATGAGTTTCAAAGGGGTAGATAGACCTGAGTTCAACCTTTAACTTTACCCTTTTACTTTTACCTGTTATTCTTGACGAGCCAGCGAGAAAATTCCACCTAGCGGGTGGTCCCCACTGTGTTACTATAGGCTATACCAAGGTCGAGGGAAGTCCCTCGCTAGGTGTTGGAATTGATCTGGACCATCAGATCTTCACTGACCTTTCAACATTGAGGGCTCACTCTATCGTTATCTTGCATGCTCGTTCACTGTTGAAGTTGATGTGGAGGAGAAGAGGGCGCGGATGAAGGGTGATCCCATTTGGGAGATGTGCGTCTTTTATCTGAGAGATGATTCAAATATACCCTTGGACCTTTGGGTTATCGGAGTTGAGATTAATCCCAAAGCTTTGTCGACAAGACATACATTGTCATGATTCAAATTCTTAATAGGGATGATCCTCTTCATTGATTTTACATTATTGACACCATTACAATCCTTAGGAACACTATTGCAGAGTTAGGGATAAAACATGCAATCGATTGTTTCATACAAGAAAGCGTGAATTCAATGCACCAAGCATATGTATGGTTATGATTCATAATATGAGTGTCATTGCAAAATCATGCCATAGTAATTCATGGATGCATCACAAAGATTCTAGCAATCTTTACACACTGAAAGATACATATCTCTAAATTAATGAGTAATTAGCTTTCACTTTTCTTTGTAGGATGAGGAATCCATGCCACTCATTCCACTTGATGGGCCCCATCAATAGGTATATTATAAGGCTAATTTTGTTATCCTTCAACCTATAATTTCTTCTTTACTCACATTAACTAACATCTTTTTGGCTATAATGTGCCACTAATGTGCTTAATAGGAAGACTAAAGGGTGTTTTCATACTTTGTGGCCTAATGTGGTTAGTGTGCAGGAAAAAGAGCATTTTTGTGTGAATTTACTGTGCAAAGGCACATTGGAGGCATATAGAGGAGATGTAGGAGGCTTTCCCTTGTATTTACTCTCCTTCAACTTGAATTGATCCCTAAAATCACTCATCTACAACTCGAGGTATACTAGTAGCTAATGAACTCAAGTAATTGTGAGGATCTAAGGGATCTAGATCCAATTTTTTTAGATTTTGGAGGGAAGCAATCCTCTTTCCAAGGAGGCTTCCCCTCAGTCATCTTTGTATAAATAAATAAGCCTAGGGGCTCAATAGGATTCAAAATTTTGAGTAGAGAAGAGCTAATAAGAGCTAAGAGATTGAGATAATCATTTTCATTTTCCTTTGAATGATGTACTTGAACTTCATTTTATGTCAATGAAAAGTTTATTGTTGTCTTACATTTGAGTTTGTTCTAGAGGGTTGGGTCCCCTTGTGTTAGGGCCCAACCCAGAAGCTCCAGTCTCTCTTTGCGTATCTTAGTTATGCATTATTTTTAGTAGTAGCATTTCTTTCTTTCTCAGTAGAAGTTTATTCGTAGAATTTATTGTTGTAGGTCTGGTTACCACCTCTCTTGTGGGAAGTGTGGTTGAAGAGTATGTAGTAGCAAGCCAAAAACATGTGGTTATTTTCCTTGTAAATTGTTAGACCTTTGATCAATGCTCTTTTACATCACATTCATTTTCAAGCTTCCATGGATGTAGTTCAGATGCATGTTGCAATATAGATTGAATTTTTAAGAAATAAAATTCAACTCATCCTTTCTTGTTATTTGGTTTCATAAAATTCAACTCATCCTTTCTTGCTTAGTTCATTTTGTTGCAATTTGATCATTAGTTTGGCATTCTTTCCAAGTGAAAAAAGGAAATTTTTATTGGTATGTAGGTACTACCAGTGGCTTGTAGGGTTGGCATACTCATCCTACATTTCCCTTGTCATCATCAACCTCAACCTCTTCCTTTTCATCTCACATTGCCTTCAAAACTTTTCCACCGAAACCATATTTCTGGGTCATTGAAGGACACCATGTGCATTTTCGTTTGTGCAAGATGGGCCTATGAGATGTGCTAGTCTTGGATAAAGCCTCATATTTTCTTCATATACCCTCATCTACCCTCTCCCACCTTTAGAACACTTTTTCCACCCTTAGGATGCTCACGCATTTAATCCTGTAGCAAAACAGGGCAATCTTGTAGCATCCAGTAGCAATCATATAGCATCCTCTAGCACCGTGTAAACTTGACAAAATTTTCTCCAAAATCTTTATTTTTTTCTCTTAGGCTTGAATAATGACCCTTAGGCTATGAATCCATGATTGAGGAAGACCAAACACCATTTTAGACCTTCCTTTTCCTCACTGTAAATACAATTATGCAATTAGGATTGGAGGAAAAATTTCTAAGTTTGAACAATAATGATGATTTTATTATGAAATGCACATGAACTCTATCACTAAAGTTAAGTTTCTTTGAAAACAGTGATTAAAAAAGTCAATTTATCAATGCAAAGTAGATTAGGCCTATTTTCTTGAATTTATGCTTTCTTAGGGTTTCAATTACAAGCTTTGTTATTCCATAGGTTAATTTCCTTTTGAAAGAAACTTTTCACATTTTGCACCTAGACTAATGATTCAAATTCTTGAAAATAACATAGAGTTGCAAGTAGATTAGTATTCAATTTCTACAAATAACACAGTCTTTACATTTCTACAACTAGGGTTAGCCTTTACATTTGGATGAACACCATTTCCATTTCTACAGGTATAATAATGCCTCCATCTCTAGAATTAGAATATAACTCTCTCTCTTTTCATGCAGTTTCCTTCCTTTAGCTAGTTGAAATAGTGGTATTTGTACGCCTTGATCTGGTCCATTGCTTGAATGTGGCATAAGTATAACTTGACCTATTACGCATATCACACTTCCACCTCTTAAGTTTGTACGAAACCCGGGTTGATAATTAAATTTAGTATCCTTGGGAGCCTCAACACTCTTGTTGTGATACTGAGGCTCATCACTTTTTGGCGTCGTTGCTGAAGAGGTGTCAAAGTAGGTGTTGTTACTTAGAGGTTTCCTTTCTTTTTCATCTTTTGTTTTGCTTCAACACTATTTGACTTGAAAAAAGTTAAAAAAAAAAAAATGAAAACCTAGAAAGAAAAAAAATTGGTCCTTTCATGCCTCGTAGGAATAGGTATAATCAAGGAAAATTTATACCAAAAATCCCCACCCCTTCAAGCATTCAACCATAACTCTTCTTTGGTGACTGTGAACTTTCCTCTCTGACCAAAGGAGAGTTGGAAAACCCTCTAGGTGAGAAACCTGGAATTTTTGAAGAACCCATAGGGTAGGAAGAGAAGTAGAATGAGTTAATTCCTATACAAGAGATAAATGGGGAGGCCAAGATGAATAATATTAGCCTCACTACCCATCCACATTTCCATGGCCTAGCCTCTTAGGACCCTGACACATTCATGTTTGAGTTTGTTGTAGTTTGTAGGAACTATGACTATACCTTTGATGAACAAAAGATGACATTGTTTCCATCCAAACTCAAGGATGCGACCTTTCATTGGTTTATGAGCCTACCTGGAGGAAGCATCATTACCTGGGAACCGATGAAAAAATCCTTTAATGATAAGTATAGGGATAAATGTAGGGTTAAGGAGACAAAGGAATAAATCTTTAGGATGACCTTAGGGCCAAATGAGTCCTTAGAAGACTATGAAGAAAGGTTCAAACTCAATTATAGGAGGGCTAACTATACCCTTGACCCTGAATCACTCAATCTTATACTTCTCCGAGGGATTAGGGAGGATGTAATGGAGACGCTCACTATGTTTTCTAGAGGATATATTTACTAGATAACCTATAATGACATCAAGAAAATATTCAATAACCATTCTAGGGTTGCTAGGAAAAGAGGAAGGTCCATTCAATCCTTGGTAAACTCTTCTCCCTCCACCTCAACCATCAAAAATGACATAGGGAGTATGGTGGAAGACTTCAAGAGTGAAATGTTGCGTACTTTTTCCTAACAGATGGATACTATGCAGATTAAAAAGAATCAAGAGGAAGTAGAAAGGGCACTAGCCATCTTTTTCCCTAGATACAGTAAGAGGCATCCCAGAAATGAGTGCCTAATGAACACCATAGAGGTATGCACTATTTATGAGGAAAACCATGCAAAAAACAAATTCCCCTCTCTTCCAAGCCTAAAATTTGTATACCAAGGGGCAGAGAATGTCTTGGAGCAGCTCTGCTTCATTAACCAGAGGAGCTCACAAGGCCCTCAACCATATCAATAGGGCGGCATGTAGGGTGCACAATATCCTTCTTACAATCTAAATCAAAATGAACCTTTCTATACTTGGTACCCTCCAACCCATCCATCATGGTTTATGCCCTCTCCTTTTTCCTATACTCCTCAGTGACCTCCTCAGCATGTTAACCCACCTTTCCAGCCATATCAACCTCAACCTTCTAAATGGGGAAACCCTTCACAAGGATGGAGGACTTAGGAAACCCAACCTCCTACTTTAATGCCTCCTCCTCAACCTCAACTACAAATACCTCACAATAACCCACCTAAGTAGCCTCAAATTCCTACCCCACCCAATCCAAACCTGGACAATAAGTAGGCACGATAAGTTTGCGATGGGTAAGCATCATATCCTACTTATGCTATGGAAATACAAGAGATAAACCTTCGGTATAGGAATGTAATTCCAAATTCTCACCCACCTTCTCCACTTAAATATCTTGAAGAAGAGAAGGAAAATAGTACCCCTCAAGCCAATGTACCTCCCTATCCTGAAAGGTTGGCCCAACCTAAACAACACACCTAAGACGAGGCTGAACTTCTTGGAGAATTGAAGAATTTGTGTGTTAAAATACCCCTTCTGCAAGTCACCAAAGATGGTCCCATTTACAACAAGCTTATCAAGGAAGAGTCTTTCAAGAGGCTTAGAAGGAGAAAAAGGGATGCCCCCACATCAATGTTGTTGGGAAGTTGTATGACCTAATGATTGAGAGGGTGATCTCTCCAAAGTATTTGGATCCTAGTAGCCCAGTAATGGATGTGCACATTAATAGCATTGTGGTTCCTAAGACCTTGATTGACCTTGGGGCTGCAATCAATTTTATGACCAAAGAAATGTTGTGGTTTCTAGAGACAACCCCCAGGTTGAGGAGAAGGGTGAGTTCCTAGGACATCTTAGAGTCTCTTGTACATGAGTCATTATTTCTCAAGAGTTGAAAATATTAAGTATTTGAATCTAGTTCAATAATTGTACTCAGAGACCAAACAAATCACACACATTAACAAAATTTTGTTCTAGCATCCACGATGGCCTACACACAAATAGTGAAGATTCTTTAGCTGTTCTAGTATAGGTGAGGGAAGATATGGAGAAAGGAATCTGGTGCAAAGGCTAGATATAGAATCTAGTGCACTAAACCTCAAAAAATTAATGTGTAGAAGAAGGAAATTAAATTAGAAACCATGAATCACATTTTAAGGCATTCAATCTCACATTTGCATGTACCATTTTCGATAACATGACACAAATAAATATAGCATATAAGATTAAATTCCAGAAGCTACAATTACACGATTTATAAGAGGAAAGAAACACATATAAAAATGATAAACAAAGACAAGAACACATACTTCACATATCAATGCTTGGAATCACCAAAAACTTCTTCATTAGTCTTTCAGAACATCATACATGTCATTAACTATCAGAACTTGCAAAACTTGTAGAATATTGCAGCCTCTTAGCATGAAAATCGAACCCTTACAAATGAGTTCATCTTCCCTTTTATAGGGAGAGTCCTAAGAAAAAACAATTACAAAAATATCTCCTAGTGCAAAAACTATCTAAACTAATAACATGTGGGAGTTTGCTGAAGGCCTAACTATTCTAATCATTATAGAACAACTTGATTCTTTCTTGGAAATAAAATATTTACAAAATTCCCAAAATGATAGTGATATGATATGATTCCAAATCAAAAGAGATCTTCAATGTTGGCTCGCTTGATCCTTTGAAGTGGGCCCATGCTCTACTATCCATCTTTGGCATGATTTCTGAAGATTAAGGAGTATCGCCAAATCAGGAGGGGAATGAGGCTTGATTTGTGTCTAATTGTTGAATATAGTCTCCCATAGCAGTGGTAGCATTTGAGTGCATATATTGGTAAGTGATTTGAAAATCAGCCAATTGGCATGGAGTTTGACCAGAAAGTGCCAATTAGTTATGCGATAAATTATGCTCAGCTAGTTAACCCTTTCTGTGAACTTAACCCCCTATTCAAGCCACTTCCTATACAAAATCTCCACATCTGGCACGTAATATTTAGGATAGCTGGAGATTCAATTTGATTCAAGTAAGGAATCATTAATGGATTCCACCAGGGCATTTGACATCTCACACACATCACTGACGATATTTTTAACTGATTGTATCTGGGCTTTCCATCCTTTAAGGATAATTGATTTATGTAGTGTATCGATTTGAGGAAGGGAATATTTTCTTCCCTCAACATTGCCTTTCCATTCCAACATTTCATTCAGGTCCTTCTTGGCTTCATCAAAATATGAAATCATCTCCATTAACTCATCGGTCAGAGACTTTCCCACCCTGCATTGTTATTGAATCAAACTCAATTTCTCAATGAACAATTGTTGTTGTCTCTATAGCTATTCATTCAAGTCACAGGCCTTCTACTTTAAATTCTTCAGCTGAAGGGTTCAACCTTGATTTTTTTTTTTATTCTATTGGGACTCTTGGGGTTGTTTATCCTTGACCTTAATT
Organism: Pinus tabuliformis; assembly: GCA_031772625.1. Classification (NCBI taxonomy): domain Eukaryota; kingdom Viridiplantae; phylum Streptophyta; class Pinopsida; order Pinales; family Pinaceae; genus Pinus; species Pinus tabuliformis. Next base: position 409,325,566 of record CM062807.1, on the reverse strand, counting down.
TCCTCTTCATGTTTAATTTGAAGGGAATTGAACTATTTTTGCAGATCTTCCAGTACAATCTCCCTTTGATCTAGTTGGGCTTTCCATTATGCTCCTGATTTATCCTACTTATTGATGAGTGCCTATTCCAGGGACGCAATCTTCTCATCCTTCTCCCTCACCAATTATTGAAATTCCATGGCTTTTTCCAAAGTGGCTAAAGCATATTACCCTCTAAACTAAGTTAATATTCCAAGTTCCTTAGTGAGGGTAGCTGAAGTAACTTTCTAGAAGACTTAAAGGGGAGAAACTTGTGAGATATTCCCTTGAACTAAGGTCTAGGACTCATCTATCTTTCTCTTCTTCCTTGTGCACATGGATGTAAAAAATATCCAATATAGGAATATCTTCAATGTTGATGAAGACCTATGAAGTAGGATTAACTGGGATAATATCTACTTCAGTACTGGTAATCGATGATGTCTTCTTAGATGTGGATTGCTTGAGCTTGACATGTTGTTGAGAATGTGGACTATTGAATGGATTCTACTACTAGAAAATAATTTCTCCCTCTAATGCCTCTTTTCCTTTTCCCCCTTGCTTAGATTGCTTAAGGGACTTATCAGAATGGTCCCATTCCTACTCTATATTTGTGTCTACCCTATGTGTCTGTCCTCCAGGATCTTAAGAACCAGTTGTTGCTACTTGTTTTTATGGAGGAGGGTCCACCAGTTGGGAAGAACTCCCAAGCTGAGTAGATGTTGAGGTGTCCTTTAGGGATATTTATCCTTGCAGAGGAAACTATAACAAATTTAGTAGTAGAGGGGTCAATATTGCATCCTAAAGGTGAGTAACTTCTCTCGCTCCACGGAATGACAACTCCTCATTCACATTTTTAAGAACCGACCCATAAGAAGCTTCCCCAACAAACAAGTCATCAACCTTGTTTTCTTGAGGGAGGAATTTTCTGACACTAGAATTTAGGGCCACTTTCTTTGCCACACCATCTGGATCATAGAACCTGGTCGGAATGGTGGCTAAATTTAATTCTTCAATAGGTTGGAGCTTATTTTCTGCGTGTGCGTAATTGGCCAAAGTGAAGATCCCAAAAGGCATAGGAAATTAAGGCCATAAATTCTTGTTGGATTATTTCAATGCTCTAGTATTTCCATGGAAAATTGTTTGGTATGCTACCATCCTTCGTAGTAGTTTGTCTGGAATGTAGAGTGGTAATACATGTGTGGGTGCATGGCTACTTAAGAATCTAATGTAGGTGAAAAAATCTTCACCAAACCAGTTAGAAATCCTCTTAATGTCTTCCATATCTTGCTAAGACATTATGGGGGGCTTGGTTTCAAATATAATTTCATAAATCAGAATGATAACATTGTGACAAATTTGATAGAAATGGCCAAAATAATTTTTCTCCTAGAGTACATCGTGGTAAATGTGGATTGGTGTGGGATCAATGATAGTCCATTTCCATCCCATGGTTGGAAAATCAAGGGAATAACATAGGGATTCCATGACATAGGCTGGCATATAGAAAAAAATGGATTTTATTCTCTGAGAAACTACAGGAAGAGCAAAAAGCTAAAATATATTTGGCTAGATTATTAGATAGTATGGTGGCCCAGTCGAAGATGTACCCCTTAGAAGCCCCATCAATTAGAGGGACCCAATCTTCGGGGAATTTGGAGACATTTTCATCCAAGTGGATTTTGGTGGTAACCTTCCTATTCCTCTTGGACCCTCGCCACTGTCTCTTTCAGTTTTTCATTTCCCTTAATTGTAGCACAATTTACTATTTTTTGCAGTTTCTCAGGTCCTGAACTTTCGGAGCTATTTTGAGGCCCTAAACGACATTTTTTTGGGAAAACTGGGGCAAACCTGAGGCTTTGATTGATTTTCCCATTCAAAAGTTGTATTCCTCAGATAGATGTTTCTAATGAGGTATTGTGCATGTCAAACGAAGATCGTATTCCAAAATTACGACCCCGGGAAGTTGATGTACCAATTTATCTAGATAGGGCCCATAATTGTGGCACTTCATCTCCTAGGGTTAGGTTTTTCGATGATTAGGGTTTTCCATTATTTCTCAATAATAAATAGGCATTCAAGCCTCATTGTAACATAGTTCAGAGGCATGTAGCTGCCACATCCCTTCTCATTGATAAGCTACCATCGCCCGAGCTAGTTTATTTCCATTATGTTTGTAAGCTTATTTTAGTATTTGATATTAATGAAATGAAGCATTATTTCTACTGCATCTCTGTATTTATGGTTATATCTATAATTTGTTGCATTCTTGTTTAAGTTTAGATCACATTTGGGAATGCATATAATCTGTAGAGCATGGATGCTACCTGACTAAAAGGAGAAGCTAGTGAATTTATGGTGTACTTGTCATCTTTCTCTTTTTTGTGCTTATTTGGGTCACTCCTCAATTCTTAATTGACTCAGTTGGATCTTCATGCTTTTTAAAGAAGTACGCCACATACTCCTTTCCATAGATGCGTTGAGGGTATGGAAAGTGGTACATATCCTTAAAGGTCTATGCTAAAAATAGACCAATTGTGATGCCCTTCTAGGTGTGGAGCTTCCTCTCCGTGATATCCAATGTTTTAATAACCCATCTGATCATGTCCATGTAGGGAAGAATGTGGGGTCTTGCATCAATCTTGTGAAATAAATAACTATCCGTATCCTATGGGGTTGCCTCTGAGGTGGGGGTTTTATGGTCGACGATCACTATTATGACGGTCACCTAGTGACCTTTATCTTTAAAATACATGTAAATTTCCTCCCATGAGGAATTCCATGAACCTCTGGTGCACACTGTGTCTGAATATAGTCTTATCCCAGGAAACATTTCATCGATGGTTCCTCTAAAAGGACCGATGGGTTTCTGCATATGAGTTTTCGACTTCCCCTTTGATTTATTCATTTCTTCCCGATGAGGGTGACGAAGGATTTTTTTGGTAGGCAGAGGGGATAGAACAATGTGAGTGCATGAAGGTCTTCACTCTGGTTATCAATTGATTGGAGATAACTGCAAACAACTAGAATGGGTTTGGCATAGAATAATTTTAAATAGATAATTTAAAGAGAAACAATTAGTATATGGGGGTATAACAGTCATTTCGCGGGGATTTTAGGTGGGAAAAGTGATGATATGGAATTGGGGAGACACATGCCAGAGTTGGATTGGGTAGAGGATAAGAGAGGATGGTTATATATCAATTTAATCTCATGCTTGTCTAAAATTCTCACTTTCCACGCTCGCTTGATAACAATCCCAACGGCTGATGTGGTCGCTGCACTAGCCTGCTAGGTGGTGAGCTAGTCTTATCTTCCCAAGGAGGGTGCTTGGGCAGAATTGGAGGTAAGGCTCCACCCCCCATAATCAATCACAACCATTGATCTATGAATTTTTCTTTATTTGACTCTAACTTTCCGAGGGCAAGCATAGGCTTAACCGCCTCGCTTGTTCAAACTCCTCTTGTGTAAGGTTTCTTTGATATGGGCGGGGATCCACTCCAAAGATAGCCTCTCTTTAATCATTTATATTTGAGAGATGTGGAAGGCCCACTGCCACTTGGTGACTCCACCATTGCTGAGAATGACGCTAGTTACTACTGAGCTGGAACCGTATGCCCTGATGGTCTGGTGATATGGTCTCTAGAAACTCGGCTTCTTTTAAAATACAATTAGACTCTATTACTGGCATTTTGACCTTTCAAGGTAAACCGTCAGGATGATGTTCTGCCAATGTCAACCAATCCACATGTCACCTTGTGATTGATCCATGTTTCATCCATATTTTGTCCCTTTGGGTACCTCAAAACATCATAATTTTCTGCCACATGTCCAACTCCCAGTGGGTACTTGCTGACACCACCTTTGCCCAATGACATGTTTCTTCCTATCCAGCCGAAGGAGAGAGAGAAAGGTCCCCAGTCCTTTACTACATGATAAGCACTTTCCATAAATTGTTCAATATCGACACCCTCAAAAATTGATTTGACTAAAGCTACGAGGGCTCTGGGGTCACAGGATCTAGGCTTCTAATCTATGTTATGGGGTTTTGTCAGTAGACGGCCCTAGCTCCAAAAGTTAACGGATCCCTGATCTTTGGTCCCTGAAGCTTTTTGAAATATCCTTTCCAATGAATTGTGAGATTCTGGGGTCACGTGGTTTCCATTGTTTTGACTTTCATGGGCCCAATTTTAACCGTCCCTATCTTTTGATACAGGAGGCCGATTTCAGACTTTGTTATATCGTTGGAATTTTTTCTAGAGAAATTTCTAATTGAGTGGGTATGATATAGTCTTTTAGTGCACCTTTTGTCTGAAAAAGTGCTCCAATTTTTTCTATGTTATGCACTTCAAACCCTTAGTTATATGAATCTCAATAGAAACAAAAGGTAGGGTACAACATTGGCTCCAACTGGGGTAGTGTCTTTCTTACAAGGCACTAAGAACCTACAAAATTGTAACCTTTTTTCTGGCATGGGGTAAAAAATATACATACAAAACTAAAAATGAAACAAACACTCTGGTATTTAGAATGGCTCATTAGTATTTAAAATGGAAACGGGTACCTAGATTTAGTGTTGAAAGTAGTGCTTGAGGTACTACCCATCAATAGGCATCTCAAACACTTCTCTATCCAATTTCTACAGCATGAATGTAGTGTTACCTTTGGCTTCAAATACTTTGAATGGCCTAAGCCACAAAGGATCAAATTTTCCATGCTTTCCCTTCCATTCTCTTTTGACATCCCATCCGAGTAGAAGTTCACCTGGATAGAAATTTATATCTTTGGCCTTTCTGTCAAATAGGGCCTTCATCTTATCCTAGTGTTTGAGTAGATTCTAAGTCACATGCTCTCTATTCTCCTGCAATTCAATCAACTAGTTTATCCTCCTAGTCAATGGATTGGACTCCTCCTTTACATCCCAAATTAACATAACCACTGGCATAGCCAATTTACTCAGGAACAATGCAACAATACCATACATTAATTCAAATTGTGACTTCCCAATGGGTCTCTTATTTGTGAAATTGTTTTCCCAAAGAGAAAATTTAAGCTGGGAGTCCTAGTTTTTCTTATTCTTAGCAATGGTTTTCTTTAAAATTATCACCAGAGTTTTGTTTGATGACTAAGCCAACCCATTTCCCTATGGATAATAGGCGGTAGAGTGATCAAGTGTGACATTATACTTCTGTTAGAAATAAATGATTATTGCATACTTAAATACTTGGGAATTATCCATCAGTATCTTCTTCGGACATCCAAACCTAGAAGAAATATTTTCTTCAAGAAACTTTATGACCACTGAATCAATTGCAGTTCGAGCAGGAATGACCTCCACTCACTTTGGAAAGTAGTTAGTGGCTTTCAAAAGATGCCCACTAGAAGGTGGGTGAATCTCTCCTATAAAAACCAATCCTCACTTCTTAATAGTTTCTTCCACAAAAAATGGGATCAACAGTAAGGGAGAAAACTTCTTCTTCTCAACAAAAATTTGGCATTCCTTGAAACCTCTCACCAGCTTGTAAACATCAAAAAACAAGTTAGGCCAGTAGAAACCATCCTTTAAGAATTTATGAGTTGTAACCTTCCAACTATAATGGCCTCCACAAGCATAGTCATGGTATTCATTAATAATCTCAGGAATTTCCTCTTTAGTTAAGCACAACAACAATATACCAATATGATCCTTCTAATATAGTTGGCCATATGTGATTACATACTTATGAGATTTCATTCTTGTAGCCCTATATTTTTATTTATCAAAACTAGTTGGGCAGCTAAGAAATAATAGATAGTGGACAATGTTTTGTACCAATATGAACAAAGGTATTTATAAGCTATTACATTATCTTTCTTACTAGACTAGTTCTCCTCACATACTACATTTGGTCTTGAAGTCTCAACCACCAAATTTATTTCCATTGCTTGGCAGTTTATTTCTCATAGGATCTTGGCTAAACCCTGACCCTTTATCAAGTTATTTGTCTTGATATCCATGTCAAACTCTTGAATTTTGGCTATTCACTTTCCCCTTTTTCCTTGTATATATCCTTGCACGAGAATGTCCTTCACAGTTACCGTAGGAACATAGGAAATAATTTTCGATTGTAAAACATAGGTCTTGAAAGCATTCATGAACTTAACTAGAGCATACGCTTGTTTTTCCAAGATGTCATACTTCAACTCTGCATCCCTCAGTACTTGGCTGAAAAATGCCACTAGTTGTTCTTTCTCTTCTTCATTCTTTTGTGATAGAATAGCTGCAATAGTGTTGGGGGATGAAAAAGAAAATATCAAAAATGGCTTCTGGTAATCAGGGTTGACTAAGATTGGAGCCTCTCCAAAGGATTTCTTAATTATGGTGAAAAATTCTCTTGCCTCTGCAATCCATTTGACCTCTCTATATTTTCTCAACACATCTGTAATCTCCTTTACAATCTCAATGTAATTGGGCACAAACCTCCTCAAGAAATTTATCCTCCCTAAGAAGACCCGTATCTCCTTTTTATTTCTTGGCAAGAGGATGGTATTGATTTCTTCCACCCTTTTGGGACCAATTCTCACTCCTTCCCTTGAGATGTACCCCAACAACTTGCCTTCTCTGAGAGAAAATTGAGATTTCTTTGGATTCAAGGATAAACCATACTTCCTGCATTTCTCAAAGGTGTGTTATAGATGATGTAAATGTTATTAATTAGAATTTTAGAACATCATTATGTCATCTAACTAAATCACCACAAATTTATCCTTCTCACCAACAAATTCTATGTCCATCGTCCCTTGAAAATTAGCTCCAACATTCATGAGACCGAAAGGCATTTAGGCATACATGAATGTTCCCCATGGAGTGGTGAAAGTTGTCTTCTTCTGATCTTTAGGATGCACAACAATTTGGTTGAACCCACAGAACCCATCAATTATGGAGAGTATTGATGACCCAACTACCTTCTTCAAAATAGATTCCATCTAGGGTTCAAGGTAGTTATATTATAGGGAGGCCCTGTTCATATTTCTAAAATCCACACACAATCTGATCTCTCCATTCTTCTTTCTAATAGGGACCATATTAGCCACCCAGTCTGAATATTACCACAATATAAAAATCCCCTATCACCTCCATAAACCTTTTAATTTGACCTTAATATTCAAACACTCGCCAGTATTTTACATTGTCAAGCACCGAGGGTTTGTTCCTGGGCTTCCACTTAATACCTCAGTAGGGGATTTTGTGGGGCTTTGAAAGTGATGCTTGTTGTTGCCAAGGAATCTACCATCCTATTCTTATCCCTAGGAATTGGATATTAAATGCCATGAGGAATTTTTCAACTAGATCCCACACCTCATTTATGTTGGATTTCAGCCCGGGATGCTTAGTTTGGCACTGATTCTTAATCTATTTCACAATAAGCTAAAATCTCCAAAAACCATCAAACATTCAATCTTCAGATATGTAGCATCTTGTAGGCCCAATAACAATGCCTCATATTCAACAATGTTATTCATAACATCAAATTCCAATTTATATGAAAGACGAATGAGGTTACCTTTGGGGGATTTCACTAATACTCTTGCTCCATTTCCTTCTTTGGAGTAGGCTCCATCAAAGAACAACTCCCACACATAGTCAAATTTAACTTCCTAATGATTGGCCTATGAGGGACTCTCCACTTGGGTATCCTCCAAGACTTGATCATCCATTTCTACCAAAAAGCATGAAAGGTATTTTTCTTGGTGATAGACTGGAGAATTGTTCGAATTATCTTCTCTAGTGACAATTTTTACAAACCTGGATTCTTTGTAAATCCTACGCACTTCTCCACTAAATACTAGAATAGTATCATATGTAAGGTTTAGTTTGATAAAACCTCCAAGATTAATTCCCCGGGATCTGGAAAGTAGCATATCAAATCTTCTGGGAATGTCAACAACCACAATGTCCATCGCCACACTCTTCATATGAATCTGGGCCAAATTGACTACTAGACCGTTGATCATCCTGATACATTTGACTCTTTTGGAATCAAAGGAATAAAAGTCATTATAATGTTTTTTTGTTTGCATGCCTACTTGTTCTGTAATAGTCAAAGTCATGATATTATGAGAGGCTCCTCAATCGAGCATGCAATTATGCATCAATAAATCATGGACCACTAAGGTAACATAAAATGGAGGAGTTGAAGGGTCATGATCCTCCACATGGGAACAAAACATGACTAAAGGCCTTTCTTCCTACAAATTTAGACTATATTGTGATGAGGAAATATGAGACACATCCATGAACTCAAAGAGTTGTTTTTTGTAACTAGGTTGTTTTAGTAATTTAGTCAAGAGAATGCATATCTTGACCTTTTCTAACTCTTTCTATAGACTAAAAGTAGAAGGATTCCTATTGACCTTCACTGGCTCAATGGTTTCTTTGTTTTCATGATGTATGGGCTTTGTTTGTATCGGTATTTGGTTTCTATTTGAAGATTTAGACTTGGAATTGATGGGATGGGAGGTTTCTCCTTTAGTTGGTGGATCACAGTTAGCAGGTTTATTCCCTTTATCAGTTGGATTTGGGGAGAGAGATTGAAAAATTCTCTCACTTTGATCTTCTTTCTGGGATCTTTTTCTAGATCTCAAATCATATCTCCTATGTAATTATGCTTGCATGAAATTAACAAACTGCTTACAATAGGAATCTCCTTCTTCTTTCTCCAAGGGGACATTATGATCATCCTAATCTCCTTCCTATTCTTATATTTCATTTTCTTCTTTTCAGAGAGTAGAGTATTGGTTCTCTTGAACCTCAATAGCATCTTGAATGTTTTCTTTAAGATCATATTCTAAATATAAGGGAGGTTGTATTTGGTCTTGGTGATCCTTTGTTTCTCTTTGTAACAGTTGCAAAGGAGGTCTCCTATAGTGCGGATTGAAGTTTCTATTGGGATCTTGTGGGATTTGTAGAGGAGGATTTTTTTTTTCCAACTCTAGCTTCACCAGTTTATTAGAAATGTTCCAAATCAACTTACTCATCTCATCCACCTTATGTTCTTGGTCATCCTTTGCTTGGACATAGGAGCTACCTTCTTCTTTCCCCCTTCTCATATCATCGTGTTGTCCCTTTACTTTCAACTTCCCTGTAGAAGAAAAGTTAGCATAAACTTCCAGGGAATCAACCTGGATCTAGTCTAGCATACAGGGTTTTCTCTCTCTGAGGGTAAACTTGAAATCTTATTCAAAGGATCCAACAAACATTGCCTTAGTTGCCACCTGTGGAGGTTTAATATTAGCAGACAAGCTGTTATAAAACTTGTTAAAATAATTTATGAACTTTATGAAACATTCATTGTGTATTTTGTTTATTGCATTAAATTCAATCAAGAAATACCCATGGTATTTCTTCTCTCCCCATTTCTACATAAAATTGTTGTCCAAATCCTCCCAAGTGTTGATTGAGTTATTTGGTAAGGTCTTAAACCACTTTCTAGCCTCTCCATCTAAGGATTAGAAAATAGTCTCATGAATACATCCAAGTGCTCTACATTCAATTTTTCAGCGAACGAACAAAAGATATCTATGTCTTTTGGTTGTGACATCACCTTCTCCATTGAATCTAGGTAGGAGCTTATGATAGTCTTGGGGAATTCCGTTCAAAGGTTGTTTTACATTAAGTGGGGCATATATGATAAGTAAAAAACTAGGGACAACCATATTTTGCAAAGGAGTGTTACATAGTATTTTGTCACACCTCCTGCACTTCCCTGTGACATACCCCAAAGTGCCCAAAACATGACCATAATGCAGTGTACTCATTCATATATGCAGCTCAGATCCTTCCTAAGATATTGATTGGAAAATTCCTTGAGCTTCCCCTGAAGGAAATAGCTCTTAAACCCTAATTTGAATATCATCGCTCTTATGAGGATAAAAACAGCAATGATCGCTTGTTGCACTACACTTGACTTGCGATGGCATTGCTCTATTCACTTGTAGACCCGCGATGATCCCAAAAAGACAATTTTCCCAAAGAGGGTGAGAGGCTTCATGATCTAGAAACTTCCAAAGCGACGAGCTGGAGGTGTTCGACATAGATGAAGTCGAATTCTCCCAACTTGGCCTCTTATCATAGTTACCGATCAAATGAGAACTATTACCTCGGGTACTCTAGCCCAAAAACCCCCAAAAAACATGAAAAAAAGGCTAAAAATGAAAAGTGTTGATGCTGGAATAACATTTTTTTGGGGTACATTTTCAACATTTTTTAAAAATGGCTATAGAAACCAAATTTTTGTGTGCAAAAAACACCTTGAAAAAAAAATTTATTGATGCTCGAATAATGGTTTTTTTTTTTTTTTAGATTAATTTTCAACATTTTTTTAATAAAGTATCATGACTCTGAAAATCTTTAAATTTCCAACAATTTTCAAGCATGAACTTGAGAAAAAATACTTATAACTGTTTTCAACCATACCATTAAAGATAAAATATTCATGACTTAGAAAAACATTAAAATATTGACAATTTTTCAACCATAGAATTAAAACATTAGAGATAAAATCTTCATGACCTAGAAAAACATTACAATATTAACAATTTTTCAACCAAGGAATTAAAACCAAAGATTATAACTACAAAAAAAAGAAAATGTTTTCAAAATATTTCGAATATGACATTATGGAAAAAAAATGACTAAAAAACCTTAAAAAAAAAATGTAAAACAAAACAAAATTAACTTGTAATATATATATAATATATATATATATACATATATAATATATATATATATATATATATATATATATATATATCAAATATTCAAATAAAAAAAAACACAAAAATAATAAAAGAAAACAAATTTACAAATATTGCAAAAAAATAAAAACACAAAATTTAAATAATAATAATAATATATATATATATATATATATATATATATATATATATATATATATAGTAAACAAACTTATAAAATGTAAAAAAAAAAAATCAAAATTTACAAGTAAAATTTAAAAATTTAAAAAATTTAACATAATTTAAGAAAAATATTAACAAAAACAAATAAAAACCATTTTTTTTAAGTTAAAAAAAATAGAAACAAAATAATTGAAAAAAATGAAAATGAATAATTAAAAACAAACAAACAACAACATTAAAAAAAATTAAATAAAAAATATTCTCCGTACAAATCATTAAAATAATATATATATATAAAAGGCCCCATGCCACTCCAAGCCCAATTTCTCTCTCTCTCTCTCTCTCTCTCTCTATCTATATATATATATATATATATAATTGAAAAAAAAACTAGAAAAAGTCTCTGGGGTGGCAAGGGTTGATTTCGGGAATTGACCCTGCCATCCGAGGGCCTTTTTTTTTTTTTTTTTAAATGATTTATATTCTAATGTTTCTGTTTAATATTTAATTTTTGTTTTTTAAATATTTTTTATTTTAATTTTTTAATATTATTTTTTTTCTTTTTAATTTTAATTTTTTTTTTTCATTTTAATTTAATTTTTTAACTTCAAAAAAATTTGTTTTTTATCTTTTTTTGTTAATTTTTAAATTTTTTTCCCAATTGTGTTGTATTTTTTAAATATTTTTCTTTTTTTATGATTATTATTATTATTTTTTTAATTTTACAACTAATGTTCTTTTTTTGTTTACATTTTTTTTTTGTCTTTTTATATATTTTTTATATTCCATTTTTTTGTCATGTTTTTTTATTTTTTATTACTTGTATTATTTTTTGTGTTTTTTTAATTGTTTTTTTTGCATTATTTTTTGTGTTTTTTTTTTATTGTTTTTTTTTAATATTTGATTTTTATTTATTTTTACAAGTTAATTTTGTTTTTTTTGTTGTTTTGTTTTGTTTTTGTGTTTTTTTTTGTCATATTTTTTATTTATTTATTTTTATGTTTTATTATCAACATGAAAATCACTAACATTAAAAAAGAAATATCTATACTTAAACACATTAGAAACTTTAAAATGTAAAAAGTAAACTCTCTAAACAAAAAGGGTTGATATTGCATTAACACTTTTCAAAATCAAGATGTAAATCACTAACAAAAAAAATTGTTCATACTAGATACATAAAAAAAATTAAAGTTTCAAAAATAAGCCTTCTAAAAAACTTTGTGTTGATGCTGCATCACACGTTTCAAAATCAGCATGAAAATCACTAACAAAAAAAATGTTCATACTAGATACATAAAAAAAATTGAAGTGTCAAAAATAAGCCCTCTAAAAGAAATTGTGTTAATGCTGCAGCAACACTTTTCAAAATTAGCATGAAAATCACTAACATTTAAAAAAAAATATTCATATTTCATACATAAGAAAATTTAAAGTGCCAAAAATATGCTCCAAAAAAACTTGTTTATTCTAAATCACCACTTTTCAAAATCGAGTGATTTTTTGCTACCTCAAAAAACAGGTACTAGGTCATTTTCTTGTTTGATCAGTAACTATGTTTCTTGGTCTTATCCCTATGAACTACATCCTTGAGATAAGGGCCTACTCCTATCTTTGGAGAGACCCTAACTCCCTTTCCCGACCTATTTATTCATCCTCTCTCATTCCCAAATGGTTAGAGGATGGTTGGCCTATGCCTATTTGCACCCTTATGCTAAGATTGTACCTATATGCTACTGATTTGGCTTGGAGAAGGAGTGCCTTGAGAGCTTAGCTTGGACTTGGATATTCATTCAAGGAGAGCCTATCAACATCAAGGCCTGGTTGTATGCTTCCCCTTATTTTCTATTAATATACAATTGCTGGTTCATTTTCTCTAAATGTGTATGCTCATGTGTCATTTACCTTAACATTCCTCGATCAGTTAAGTAGGTTACTTTTGAATATGTTATTTGTATTCACATGCATTGTTGTGTCTTGATCTCTTGTGTAGGTGCATAAATGCTAAGAGTGGCAGGAATGAGCCTGTGATGCGAGTGATTCAAGGTCTTCAACAAAGGAGATCGAGATAGCATCAGAATGAGGTAGGCCATCTTATTCGTCTCTCTTTTCAACTGCAACTTAGGAGAGTGTCTAGTGGATTGTCACTTCGGTTTTTAGACCCACTCTTTGGGCTAGAGGGAACGTATCTGTCTGCAGAGAGGATTTACCTAGACAACAAGGAGGTTGAAAAATATTTGTGGCAGGGCCTGGATGAGAGGTTGGGTGAACCACGTTGGGCAAGATTTGGTGTGAGATAGCAGTTGGGATTTGAGATGGACTATTAATGAGAATATATTTGACTTCTTCAACTTCTAGGAAGGTATGACGTGTAAAAGGATCAGAACTAATACAAATTTATATAGACTTAGGTCTCGAGAAGTAAAAGTCAAGAAGAGGAAAAGGTTCTTCTGAAAACTCTAAAGCTTTTGATGAGGCTTCAAGATATTTTATCTCAGATTTAGAGAGATAGAATTTGAGGCCTTTGAGGTAAAAACCATAGGATTTAGGGTTTTTGGGGTTCTTTCTCTCAAAATTCTCCCGTAGATAATTACCTTTGGGACAAATACAAAAGGATTTTTCTACTGTGAGGTATCTGAATGAGTATGAGGCCTCCTAAAAGGTAGGGTTATAGTCTAAGGACTTCCCTTGGTGAGATATCTCAAACCACACTTCCTTTACTCACCATACAAAAGGAATGTTCAAAATTCATACCCAGGGAAATATATTCTAATGCATTCCCCGGAAATGGCACCAGAATATGTTGTGGCTCCTAGAGACAACCCCTAGGTTGAGGAGAATGATCATTGCCCAAGGCATTTTAAAGTCTCTTGTAGATGAATCATTGCTTCTCAAGAGTTGAAAATATAAAGGATTTAAATATGGTTCAATAATCATGCTCAGAGACCAAACACATTCCACGCTTTGACAACATTTTGTTCCAAAGAATTAAATTCCAACCATGGTGGCCTACACACAAATAGTGAAGCTTCTTTATTTGTTGTAGTATAGGTGAGGGAAGAGATAGAGAAAGAAATATGGCGTAGAGGGCTAGATATAGACTATTGTGCACTAAATCTCCGCAGAATAACATGTAGATGAAGGAAATGAAATTAAAAACCATGAAGCAAATTTTAAGGCTTTCAATCTCACATTTACACGTGTCCTTTTCCATAACATGAAATAGATAAATCTGACATATGAGATTGAATTCCAGCAGCTAGAATTTCACTATTTCTAAGAGAAAAACATATAAAAATGATAAACAAAGACAGGAAGGCATACTTCACATATCAATGCTTGGAATCACAAAAAGCTTCTTCATTAGTCTTTCAGAACAACAAACGTGTCATTAACTAACATTACTTGCAAAACTTGAAGAATATTGCAACCTCTTAGCATGAAAATCAAACCCTTACAAACAAGTTCTTCTTCCGTTTTATAGGGAGGGTCCTAACAAAAATAGTTACAAAAATATCTCCTAGTGCGATAATTGTCTAAACTAAGAAACTATAGGAGCGTGTCGAAGGCCTAATTGTTCTAATCATTACATAACAACTTTATTCTTGAAAATAAAATATTTACAAAACTACAAAAATGGCAGTGATATGATATGATTTCAAATCAAAAGAGATCTTCAATGTCGTCTCACTTTATCCTTTGAAGTGGACCCATTCTCTGCTAATCCATCTCTGGTAAGTGATTTCAAAATCAACCAATTGGCATGGGGTTTGAGAAGAAAGTTCCAATTCGCTTCGAGATCAATTTTTCTAAGCGGGTTAACCCTTTCTATGAACTCAGCCCCCTATTCAATCCACTTCATACGCAAGCTCTCCACAACTAGCAAGGAATCTTCAGGACAACTGGTGATGAGATTCGATTCAAGTAAGGAATCATTAATGGATTCCACCAGGTCATTTGACATCTCATGCACATCACTAATGAGATTTTTAACTGATCGTATTTAGGATTTCCATAATTTAAGGATAGCTTATTTATGCATGCATCAATTTTAGGAAAGCCATATTTTCGCCCCTCGGCATTGTCTTGCCATTCCAATATTTCATTCAGGTCCCTCTTAGCTTCATCAAAATATGAAATAATCTCCACTAACTCATCAGTCAAATAATTTCCTAGCCTACATTGTTCCTAAATAAAATTTAATTTCTCATAGAACAACCGTTTCTATCTTTGTAGCCGTTCATTCAAGCCACGAGCCTATTGCTTGAAATCCTCTAGTTGAAGGGTTCCCCCTTGCAATTGCTTTATCTTCTATTGGGACTCTAGGAGATGTTTATCCGTGACCTTAATTTCCTGTGCATGTTGAATTTGAAAGGAATTGAACTTCTTTTGTAGATTTGTCAGTGCAATCTCCCTTTGATCCAGTTTGGTTTACCATTGTGCTCCCAATTTCTCCTGCTTATCGATGAGTGCCTTTTCCAAGGAGCCTATCTTCTCATCCTTCTCCTTCAAAATTATTGAACTTCCATGGCTTTGTCCATGGTGGTAGAATCATATTTCCTTGTGAACTGATTTAATCTTCTAAGCTCCTCGGCAAGGGCGGCTAAAGTACCTTGTAGAATTTTGTAGAATTTTTCTATAAATCAGCTAGCTCTGATACCATGTAGAACTTTTTCTACAAATCAGTTAGCTCTAATACCATGTAGAAATTTCCCACCTATAGATCACCTGGTAATGCAATGTACTAAAGAAAAACACTTGATCTACTTCTACAAACAATTTAGCGGAAGCTTAATCAACCATGAGAAACATCAATAAGAACACATATAACTGATAAGAAGGAATCAATCACACATAACAAAAAATAATTTACCCGGGGAAAGAACCTGCCTAAAACCCCATCTCCGTGTTATCATACAAATGGAAATATAGTCCGGATAACTCAAAGCCTTAGCTCGGAAGCTATCTAGCTCTCAGTACAATCCCTTTGCTACTCATAGACAGTAAAAGGCTTCTCACAAACCATCTCCTCTGCCCTCCAAACCTCCTATTTCCTTGTGCAGTTTCCTTGGGGTCCAGTGCTGCCACCTACATGAATTGGCCTCTTCACACACTCACTAACCTCTAATCTAACTGCACAAACCTAAAGGAGATAAATCCTCATCATGGATGAGCTTCCTCTATAGGAAAAATATTCATCCAACTGATAGTACATTGTCCCTTCTCTACTCTCAATTGGGTCTCTAACATAACTGACATGCATCAATTATCCATGAGTGAATACACAGTTATCTGAAAATAATAGTTGTCACATGCATGCAAGCATCAACAAACTATATCTCATTAATTTAACAACTTGTTAAATTAATCTAATTGAACTTGACTAAGTTAAACTAAGTCAACTGATCCTTTCAATATAGAACTCATCCTTAATTCCTTAATCAGTGAAGCAAATCAAGGACACATTCCCCAATGCATGGAGAAATAATTGCATGTTCTCACAAAGACTTCAAGTTTGCTTTTCCTTAACTAATTAACTCATGGAGATTAATTAATTAATATTTTAAACTACTGGTAAGACCAAATTCAATTTTACTTCCTATAGTTAGACCAGAGACTGCTAAAAATAGGAAGGGACCCAAAAATGCTATTTTTAGAAGATGCTATTTTTAGCAGTTTCACCTCTCACCCAAGGTGGCCAAAATGCTCATTGGCCAAACTGCTATTTTTAGAAGTGCTATTTTTAGCAGTTCTATTTTTAGCACTTCCTAAATTTAGCATTTCTTGTTGCACACTTTTCAACATACCTTTCTAGAGGACTTCAAGGGGAATATATTGTGAGATCTTCCCTTCAACTATGGTCTATGACTCGTCTATATTTCTCTTCTTCCTCCCTTTATTCACCATTGCCTTGTGCACAGGGCTGTAAAAAATATCTAGTGGGGGGAATCTCTTCATTGTTGATGAAGACCTCTAAAGTAGGATTAACTAGGATAATCTCTACTTTAGGCTTGGCAATTGATGATGTCTTCTTAGTTGTGGATTGCTCGAGCTTGACATTTTGTTGAGAAGGTGGACTATTGAATGGAGTCTACTGCCAGAATTTTTTTTCTCCCTTTAAGATCTCTTTCCATTTTCCCCTTTAGATTGTTTCAAGGCCTGATCAAACTGGTCCCATTCCTACTCCATATTTGGGTCTATCATATGCATCTGTCCTCTATGATTTAAAGAACCAGTTGTTGCTACTTGTTCTTATGGAGGGGGGACCACCAATTGGGAATAACTCCCTTGTTGAGTAGATGTTAAGTTGTCCTTTAGGGATATTTGTCCTTATAGAGATAATTGTACCAAATTTAGTGGTAGAGGGGCCAATCTTGCATCTCTGAAGGCGAGGAACTTCTCTCACTCCTAGAATGATAGCTCCTCATTCACCATTTTTAGAACCAACCCAGAAGAAGCTACCCCAACGAACAAGTCATTAAACTTGTTTTCTTCGTGGAGGAATTTTCTGACACTAGAGTTTAAAGCCACTTTCTTTACCACTCCATATGGACCATAGAACCTATTCAGAATGGTGGCTAAATTTAATGCTTCAATAGGCTAGAGCTCCTTTTATGTGTGTGCACAATTGTGTTAGTTTCTGTAGCATCTTATGTGTTCTAGCCACGAAATTGGATAAAGATGCTAGAATGCATGAGATCTCCAAAACCCAAAAATTGTTTCTGGAAATTCCACCTAGAGATTACTTAATTAGATTTTTAACCTATTTTTTAATGTTTCCTAATTCTGAACTTAGGAAAATTGGTTAATTAATCATAATTAATTAAGTCAATGTGAGAATGGTCTAGAAATGATCTAAGCCATCGATTAAGATTTAATATTGGTCGATGGTATCCCAGCAAGAAGATATAAGAAGGGATCGATATGGTAATGGAGAATACACCAGAGTCACTTGGAGAATTTGCTTTTCCAGAGTAGCAGCAATCAGTTGTCGGAGAGTTTGAGCTTCAATGAGGAAGTAGAGACAGTGAGGGGCAAGGACAATGAGGTTGGAGGAATATTTCTAGATCCCGTGAGTTCTTTTATGGGGAGGCAGAAGAGCCACAGTGAGGCTCATGTAGGGATTGCACAGTAGCCTCTAAAGGAAGTTCTATTTGCAAATTCGCAAAGTTGTTTTAGTTTTATAGTGGTAGAGGGATTTTGCAAAGGTTTGGATAATTGTTTCTAGAGTTAGTGGAAAACAAAAGAAGCAACTCAGATTGAGATCTAGGTCATATGAATTAGAGCCTACATATAGCCCATGCAGAGTGTGACGTAGGGAAATTCGAAGAGGGTTTTAGAGGCTAGTCTTTAGTGATGAATTTTCCTGTGGGGTGAGGAAAATTCCTCACTAGATTTTTTCTAGTATTTTTCTCTGTAGGATTTTTAAATTTGACATCCATATTATTATACTCAGATTTCATCGTTGGTTAATAATAAAAGCCCTTCGTTGCTGCACCGATTTTCCCAAGTTGGGTTTTTCCAGGGACATTTGTCCAAAAATAATTGTATCAATTTTTATGTGTGTGTGCTAGCATTTCTCAGTTTCTAACATGTTTACAATGTTAGACCCACCAACATTCAAGGGGTCTCCCCAATAAGAAGTCCCAACTAAACCTCATATCATTTGGCTTAGGAGTCCCAGCAGTGGGTGGTAATGTAATTCCTTAACTGCGATAATGCACAGAGACAAGTATGATAAATTTGGGTTGAAGCAAGTGTGTGACCTTGCAATGAGTCAAGTGAGATGAAATGGGGGTTCTAACACACATAGGGGTGTTATCAGGAAATATAGTGTCTATGCAGAGCTGCTAGTCCCACTAAGACAGGTAGCTATCTTAGAAACAAACAGATTAAAGTTACTTTCACTTTCCTTTATGAGAAGTAGATAGGAGAAGATCAAAGAATACCAACCTCAATCCTTCGCTCGGTTCTTTGCTTTTTCGTTCTCCTCACTGACCGGTCTTTGCCGCTTCTCCCTTGACCACTCCGCTTCAAAGAGTACCTGTAAATTCAAAGCAGCATAATACCTTCAAAGTGCAGAGATCTATAATCATAAACAATATGGGACCAGATATATATTGACCACACAAATGCATATACTATCAAACATACAAGAATGTGGAGGAAAACTTGAATAGCTTTATTAATATGAAGATTAGAAGAGAGGATTACAACCCATTGTTCTGACCCAGCGTCATCCTCCCAGCATGAAAGCCCTTCTTCACCTCATGAAAAGCTTAAATCACCCAACACTATGATATTCCACCAGGGAACCAACAACACTTCCTTACAAGATACTAAATTCCAGCCTCTGGATCTCTGGGATGAGGGATCCATATATAGATCATTGCATGGAGGTGAGTCAGCTTATGGGATTTTGATTAGTGTCTTCTCTCTGATAATTCTTGATTCAACTTGGAGATTGATGATCTATTACTCATCCCTAGGCAAATTCAGAGAGGCAAATGTCACAGGAGAAGTTTCTGGAAGATTCCATGATCATCCACCTCGCAAACTGTCTCTACCAATTGTCCATTCTCGCCCATCACACCCTATAGAAGGGCTTTCCAGTATGCATTGCACCTTTTACACTGGGTAGGTGAGATGCCCACCAACTTGCAATACTGTCTCATTGCTCCATTTCATTTTCATGCCCATGTCACACCCTGCAGCCTGCAAAACTGTGCACCTCCATTTACCATGGGACATAGCCAATGATGTAAAATATGGTCCAACTTGCATTGAAATGAACTCCCGACATCTGATGAAATGAATCCCACATCTATGACACGGAATGGAGCAAATTACTTTTGGAGGTGAAAAAGATCTGATGATACAGGGTTCAGGGTGGCGGTCATGAAAGAATGAAGCGTAAAGGTATTGCAGTGGATGAGACACAAGATGGGTTGGTGAATCCTCTGATCAACTTCTCTTGAACATATCGACGACACTTGAAATGTATTGGTAGCGTTAACCCCAAAGATGGATGGTACGATGGACCAATGGTAATATGACCAGTGAATGGAATAACCCAACCCGACTCAGACATGGAGTGAAAGTGTCATGTTCAAGAGCGACTTCGCTACCAATAAAGTTTCTTCAGTTTTTCTTCCCAAGTTTCCCCAGTCATTGCTGACCAGTACCTCTTTATTTTTATCAAGCTTGAGGAGGATAACATATGCTTGTTTTATAATTTGCCCTTCGGGTAAACCCGTCGCTATGTTTTAACGAGCCTAGCGGCAGTGAAACTCATTCTTGTCTATATGGACAAGTTTGTCGCTATTGGTTTTAACGAGTTTAACAACAAAGATAACTTGGTCCTTTTCAATTTTAGAGAGTCCGAAAAGGAACGTAAAGTAAACTCCAATAATCCTTTGTTAGCCTCCTATGCAATAGGTTTCATATTTCATGATTGACTGTTTTACATGCCAAATATGTCATCTTGTCATGCTGCAAGGTTCCATATTTCCAAGAAGTTCCATTTTGAAGAATTATACCATTTTTGAAGAGCTTTACAGATAAGGGAAAGCCAAACTGCTTAATCTTGGCTTCCCTAGGTTTAAATTGCTTGTTTTAGAAGATAGAGAATGAATATCTGTCCAAATAGCTTAAGCTTGGCAGATCAGTAGCTAGGTAGAGAAATGAAGGAGCCCAACTGCTTAATCTGGGCCCTTGGAAGAGATAAGGGTTGATTTTAGATAGGAGGGTAGTCAAAAGAAAAGAGGATAATCAAGGTCTGCAAGTCCAAGTGCACCCATGCAAAAAGAAGAAAAAATGCTAGGTAAGTAGTTTTGTGGTTGCAGAATCAAGCTATGTGATCCATTTCATGTTTTCAAGTGTTATATCTATTCAGATCACAATTATGAGGCAGTTTTTCATTTAGAGGAGCTCAAGTGAGGCATGTCTAACTCCCCCTTCTTCTTGTTCCCCAAATCATTCACTAACCTCCCCAAAGAGGTCAAGATCTGCTTGATATCTCTTAAGTTTCATCATTTGTCATATCATTGGCCTAAGTAAAGGTTTTCTTTGCTTAGGAATACTCTTATTCACTCTATAAGTCATTTTCCCCTTTTAATTAGCCTAAGATCTCTAAACTTAGCACTTTCTTATCATTTTCATAATTAACTTCTAACATTATTATGTAAATCCCTATCTATTTCCCCTCCCCCTTACTAAAAAGCACTAAATAGCTCCCCTATGTACATATCCCCTCCCTCTGGTTGAAAGATAACCTTGACTATGCTTGGGAATTGCTAAGTTTGCCTGAGACTTAGCCAGAACCCTCGGTTGCCTCTCTAACCATCCTCTAAATGCATTAGGACTCATTCCTATGCATAAAATTCCCCTCCAAATGTATAAAATCCATCTTTGGCCGTGTTTTACCTTTCCCAAGGCATAAACCCCTTTTTTGGCCATAAACCCTTCTCAAAGCACATAAAATCCCTCTCAAGTGCCTTTGAACTCCTCCAAAGCGTGAAATTCCTTTTTTAGGTTATCGGACCCCTTCCGAGGCCTCAAAAACCCATATTACCCAAATTTTTTAACCCCCGCCACATAAATAAATGATAAAATATTCAGTGGGCCCCGCGCACAAACCTGCCGTCAGCTCCGCACTCCGTCAACCCTCCGATCCGCCATCCCAGATCCAACGGCCCTCGGTGATTTTGGAGCCGCCCCGTCACTTGACAGTTAGCGTCCGATAGGCTAGCGATTTCCCCACCGTACAATGGACACGTGCCCGCCCTTGATTGCATCGGAGCTCCTCTGACAATTACCGCTCTCGTACAGAAGGCGGTCCGATGAAACCACAAAACGCCTTCTGTCTCTCCGCCCCTGACGTCAGTGCCACGTAAGTGCTATGTCACCTCTGCGTCAACCCCCCACTGCTACGTGTCACTGCCACCGCATCTGCCTCCGTCCCTACCCTGCCACCATGTCCTGTGCCACGTCACCCTGCCGTACTGCCATGTCACCTTGCCATGTCACTGCCGTACCGGGACCCGCCGCTGACGTCATGCTAACGTCATCACCGAAAAAGGCACGAAGGGCGAAAATCGTAGCAAAGGGTGCCCGGAATGAAAAACTGAGGCAGTTTTT
Source organism: Pinus tabuliformis (assembly GCA_031772625.1). NCBI lineage: Eukaryota > Viridiplantae > Streptophyta > Pinopsida > Pinales > Pinaceae > Pinus > Pinus tabuliformis. The sequence goes on along the minus strand of CM062807.1, from coordinate 409,303,510 downwards.
GATGCACGGTTAGCGCTTAGTGCTAATCGCGCATCGCTAAGAAAAATTGACCAAAATGGAGGGCTTCTCATGGCTCGGATACCTGCAAAACCCAAAAATTCACGGGAAGCAACAGGATTTCTTCATGAAGGTTCATATTCAATCGGCCAGCATCGACAACATTCTAGAGGCCACAAAAATCATTTGCAACAACTATCTTTGCCTTGAAAGGGTAGAAAAGGGACGATTTGATAGTTTCAAGCACATCAAGGGAGAGAAAGTGGCCTGATTCAACTGTAAAAGAGTATCAGAGGAAAGATAAAGCCCAGATTAAATTAAAGAGTATCAGTGAAGCGGCAAAGAGTATCAGATCGGCAATATCAAAGCAGTGAACATTAAAGGCCCCCAAGCAAAGTCAAAGGAAGCGGTGAAGCCATTTAAGGCTCTCAGATCATAGTTAATGCACATTAAAGCCACTCAAGAGCAGGGGATCAAAGCCCAAAGCACAGTTATGACTAAATGAACAACACAGAGCCATAAGGACACCATATTAACTCATTTTGATGCAGCTGCCTCCAGCATAGCTCAAACAAATATCTTCTTGCATTAATTTCAGGACGAGATTAGGTTAAAGAACTCATTTCCCTCAGACCTGTTTAAGGTTTGCTGTAATAGATATTTTTGGATATTTTCTCTATATAAACCACCCTAATTCATTGTTTAAAGGGTTGGTTGGTTGACAATCCTCATTCTAGACTTGCGCTGTGTTTTTTGAGAGCTCTGTAATCAAAGACTGCTGGAATGCTTTGGATGAAGAACTGACTGTTGTGTTATTTAATGGCCAAAGAGTGATTGTGGAATTCCTGTGCTACTACATGGCTCAATAAGTGTTTTCTCACCTCTGTTTATAGTTTACATATGTTTATGCACACCATTGTGTTACCATCTAAATAGCAAGAAAAAATAATAGTGCTTAGTTCTTGTTATTTCTATATGTTTTCTTTAGAAATGGTTATGAATATGCATACTTAAATGATCATGTTTACCCTGTTTCTTTCACATATGACTGTTTTTTAGGAATTCTTGACTGCTTCTAGACAAACTTTCATCCACCTTCCCTCTCTGTTAGCTAATGAAATATTCTTAGTTGCCTTTCATCTCTGACCTTCATTCCATCTTTATTCCAACCTGATATTGTTCTATGTGTAGCTATCCTGCTCTATATTCCTCTTGTGACCAAGAAAACGCAACAGCAAGCCCTAATCCATGACTCCATGCCCAATGGTTTGAACTTCTCACACTATGCATCCCAACTCTACTTAAAAACATCATCCTTCCCACCGAAATTACAACAAAACCCAGGCACACCATAACTAGCCTAAAATCAACCCAAAACAAAGTTAAATCATAAAGAGAGAGCCCTCTCTGACTGCAGGTAGGCTAGGACCTGCAACCCAAAGATTGGTTTGTGGTTACCTCGGCCGTATCCCTTAAGGAGCCAAGGGACAACTTGAGTGATAACATCATTGGTGACTCCACTGGGGAGCTTATTCAGAAAATTCCAAAAAAAAAAAAAAAACAAATTCGGAAGCTGGCTCCAAAGAGTAAAACTCGTTATACCAGGTCAAACCTAGACCCAAATCCACCAGCTATTTTTGAAAATCCCAATTTAATCTCTAGAAACCTTAGCAAACAAAAACAAGAAGAGTTTGCTGATTCTAGTTTTGAAACAGTTCAGCCAAGCTGTTTTCCAACCCCTGTTAAAGTTTTGTTTCGTTCAACCCCTACTTCCCCTTATTCATCATCCACCTCTCCAAGCACCTTTTCCACGCCTCCATTCACTGCGCATACTACCACTACCACCACTGTTATTACAACTCTTCCAGTTGTTCCAGTCATTCCACTTATCCCTGTAAATATGGCTAACAGATATGCACCTTTACAGTTACCTGCAAATCCAGGGGCTATGCCTCAGGATTATCAAACCAAAATCACATATTTTAAAGGTACTAGTTCTGGTACAGCCCTGCAACATACCAAGAAAATGCAGGACTATTTTGAGAGTTATGAAATAGATGATGATAGTGTAAGAATGAAGATTTTTCTCCAAAGTTTAACAGGAGGTGTAAGGCCTTGGTTTAGAGCACTTGCTGGAAATTCCATAGCTGACCCAGAGGCCCTTTACCAAACATTTCTTAACAGATGGGAGAAGAAGAAGGACCCTCTGCACATATTATCCGAGTATGACACTATCAAAAGAGGCCCTCAAGAAGCTGTCTTAGACTATTGTGCCAGGTTTAACAATGTTTACAACGCTATTCCACAAAACCTTAGACCTCCACCTGATCTTGATTTATACAAATTCCCTTATGGATTTGATTTAGACATGGCTTATCAGTTAAGGGAAAGATCCCCTCAAACCTTAGCAGACATGCACAATGTAGCTGTTAGTGTGGAGGAAAATCTGATTGCCAAGAGAAATAGAGCAAGAGTTGAGAGAAGAACCACTTTCAAAGATGAACCTTCAGCCTTTGAGCAAAAATTGGACACAATCATCAAAGGTATGGACATTTTTGAAAATAGAATGGGAACTATTGAAAGAAAATCCTCATGGGAAGGACAACAAAACAATCCTATCAGAAATCCAAACTTTAGAAAAAATCAGAACCCAAACGTTGGAAGGGCAAGTCCTGACCATGATATAAGACCTCCTTTTCATGAAAACTATGCTGAAGCATCCACATCTAGTGAGCAGACAGAGGACACTCACATAAACTTGATGGGTTTGAAAAGTGAAAAACAAGTATTCCTATCCCAAGAAGACCAAGATGACCATGATATAAAGCGATTTTAGACCAAGTCTGGAGAGTCATTTGACTTCAAACAAGGCTATGATTCAGCTGTCTACAAAGTCCATAAACAATACAAATTGAGAACAAGAACCATTGATGTGTCTGATCCTATCAAGCCAAAGGATGTCAAGCAAGCTAAGAAAGTAAAGGACAAGGCCGCTATCACAGAACCTGCTGATAAAACAGACCCAAAATTAAAAGAAGTGACCATAGAGGATGTATCTGACATGCAGCCCTCTAATAACCAGCCTTTTGTATCCTTTCCCTCAAAAGACAATGCAAATAGCACTCCTAAAAGCCTTCCCAAAACAGAACAATCTCAAGAAATCACTGATAACCAAGAGAAGATCATTGAAGATACAATTGAAAAGGGAAAATCTGCCAGTCACAATACTAAAACACAGTCAGAAAAACCGTTTGATTTAGAAGCAGAAATTGGTAAATTAAAGATATCTATTCCTCTCTCTGAGCTTGCCAAACATGATGTATATAGACAGCAAATCAAAAGATCACTGCAAATGCTAGAGAACAGGGATGATGTTAATGTCTTATATAATCAACCTGAATTACTTTTTGGTCCTGAAGTCAATGGTAAATCAGGACATGGAGTTGTTCTACCCTTTTATGTCAGTTTTCACATTCATCATAAAGTGTTGCACAATGCTATGTTTGATTCAGGTGCTTCACACAATCTAATGCCCAAAGCTATAATGGAGAAGCTAAACCTTGATGTCACTAGACCCTACAAAGACTTATTCTCATTTTATTCTAGTCAGGTCAAGTTTTTAGGCTTAATCAAAGACCTTTGTGTGTCTTTAGTCCAATATACCAACAAAATAACCCTAATGGACGTGGTGGTTGCTGACATTCCACCAAAGTATGGCATGCTCTTATCAAGATCTTGGGGAGAAAAACTCCAAGGATCTCCCCAGCTAGACCTCTCCTATGCCACTATTTCAGTCTTCGGGCAACCAAAGAGACTGTATAGAGAAACACTGATGAAGTATGTGGTAAGTAGTGAGGAAAAACGCCAAAACTTTCCCATTTACTCAATCCATTCTGATATGGATTCCTTTATATTGTTCAATGATGATAGCTGCCCTCCCACTGATGAGAAGCCTTTGCCTTTAGAACAAGAAATATGCATCAATCAAGAGTCGGTTGCCCATACCCATGAAACTATTAAAACAATTAGTGCAACCAGCATACAAGAAGAACCACATGAAGCACAAAACCTAGGTCCGCCCAATCCTAAAATAACTGAAACTCTTAATACTAACCACAAGCAAGAAATCACATGGTATTTAGAGTTTGATGGTTTTGTTAATAAGCTAGGAGCAGGGGTAGGAATATGGATTCACAATACACATAACAGCCATGCAGAGGGTCATGCTTACAGACTAAACTTTAAATGTACCAATAACATGGCAGAGTATGAGGCTCTCTTTTTAGGCTTTAAACTGCTCAAAGCTGTAGGAGCTGCAAAAGTGTCCATCCTAGGGGACTCCGATTTGATCATTCAACAGATGAAAGGTAACTTTGTTACTAATGACAATAGGCTAAGAGCTTATAGGTCTACTGCCACAGAAATACTTCATTCCTTCACCGAATCCAAGATTGCTAAGATTTCTAGAAGCAATAACATGCATGCTCATAATCTAGCTACTTTTGCTAGCACTTGCAAGCTGCCCTTTGAGCCCAATTACCACTTTACTGTTGAGATAAAGCATAAGCCTGCTGTCCCTAACAATATCAAAGATTGGCAAGTGTTTGAGGATGATGCTCAAATCAACAATTTTATTACCCTACAGCAAGAATTCTCAAGCTTAAACATTGATGAAGATGCCATGGATGACCCACAACAACAAATGAGCCAAAATGAGCAAACTATAACAGCTGAAGCAACAAATCAAATGCTGCACCCAACCATTTTTGATGAGAAAAACATGTAAGAGCTGAGGCAAATGCATTTAGATGAAATAGCTGAAGCAGAGGCGGAAGTGATTGATTTAAAAGACAATTTTCTACCTGCTGGCCTCACCCCATTAGAAGACATATTTGATTCAAACGATGTCCCCAAAAAGGCAAAGATGCAGCCCTTAAATGCTGCTGTGGAAGACTGTAATATTGGGAAAGCATAGAAGCCCAAAATGATTAAACTGTCCAAGTCTTTGCCTCCCGATCAAAAACCAAAATATGTTGATTTATTTAAAGAGTTTCAAGATGTATTTGCCTGGAGTTATGAGGACCTTAAGTCCTATGACACCTCTGTTATTCAACATACCATTCCCTTAAAGCCAAATCAAAAGCCCTTCAAACAAAAACTGAGGAGAATCAATCATGTGCTTCTCCCTTTGATTGAGAAAGAAGTGAAAAAAATGTTTGAAGCTGGTATCATAGCACCCATTAGATTTTCAGAATGGGTATCCAATCTTGTTCCCACAAGGAAGAAAACAGGGGAGATTAGACTATGTGTGGACTTAAGAAATCTGAACCAAGTCTCCCTTAAATATCACTACCCACTGCCAAAAATGGACCACTTTCTACAAAGAGTAGTGGGGTCTTCAAGAATTTCTTTGCTAGATGGCTTTTCAGGTTTTAATCAAATACTTGTTCACCCGAATGACAAGACAAGACAGCCTTTACAACACTATGGGGAACATTTAAGTGTGTGAAGATGCCTTTTGAACTAAAGAATGCAGGTGCAGCCTTTCAAAGGGCCATGGACATTGCATTTGCCAAGAAAATCCATGATTTTATAGTGGTTTACCTTGATGACCTTACTCTTTTCTCAAACTCTGATCAAGAGCACCTAAAACATTTGAGACAAGTGTTCCTAACATGTAGGAAATATGGCATTTCCTTGAACCCCAAGAAGTCTTTATTTGGCCTTGAAGAAGGCAAATTGCTAGGCCATATCATTTCAAAATATGGGATTAGAATTGATCCTGAAAGAATTCAAGCCATCCTTCAAATCCCTTATCCAAGAAACATCAAAGAGTTGCAAGCATTCCTAGGAAAGATCAATTTCCTAAGGAGATTTATCCCAAACATGGTCGAGCTGATAAGAATTATAAATAAAATGTTAAAGAAGGATTCCAAGGTAAAATGAACTTTATAAGCCAGGCAAGCCTTTGAGGGCATAAAATCTGCCTTAACCCAAGCCCCAGTCCTCACAAGTCCTCAATTTGATAAAGATTTCATCATTTTTTCATTTGCATCTGAACACACCATTGCTGCTGTCCTTTTGCAGAAGGATGATCAGGGAAATGAAAAGCCAATTTCATTTTTCAGCCAAGCCCTTAGAGATGCACCCTTGAAGTACCAAATCATGGAGAAGCAAGCATATGCCCTTGTTAAAGCAATCAAAGATTTCAGAATTTACATTTTATATTCACATGTGATTGCTTATGTACCAAATGTTGTTGTAAAAGACATATTAACTCAAGAGGGCATAGAAGGCAAAAGAGGCAAATAGATTGCCAATATCCTTGAGTGTGACATTGAGATAAAACCCACCAAGCTGATAAAGGGACAAGGTTTAGCGAAACTGATGTCCAAAACGAATTTTCAAGCCTTAGACATTAATCAACTAGACAATGAACAGGAGCTGGCGACTCCACAGATCAGTGAAGCTTTTTTGCAATCCCCATGGTATGTTGATATATGTTTTATATTGTTAAACCTATGTGCTCCTCCAGGGTTGTCCAGAACCAAAAAGAGATTTTTAAAGATGAAAGCATCAAAGTTTTGTGTCTTAGATAGTGCCCTGTTTTGGAAAAATCATGAAGGAATATTGCTGAATTGTCTAACTATGAATGAAACTGACAGTGTCATGAAAGAATTCCATGCAGGGGACTGTGGAGGGCACTTATATTGGAAGTCCACTGCTGATAAGATACTAAGGGCTGGTTTCTATTGGCCCTCTTTGTTTGCTGATGTGAGAAAGTTTGTTGTTTCATGCCACAAATGCCAAATCTTTGAAGGCAAAAGAAAGCTTCTGCCCTTGCCCCTTAAACCCATTTCAACCGAGAAGCCTTTTCAACAATGGGGTCTTGACTTCATTGGAGAAATCCATCCATCCTCTTCTGGCCAACATAAGTGGATTCTAACAGCCACAGATTACTTTACCAAGTGGATTGAAGCCATCCCATGTAGGCAAGCCAATGACTCCACCATCATCCAATTCCTTGAAACCAACATTTTGTCCAGATTTGGCTGTCCTGAGAAGATCATTACAGATAATGCTGCTGCCTTCAAATCCAAGAAAATGATCAGTTTTTGCCACAAATTCCACATTACCTTAGTTCACTCCACAACCTATTACCCTCAAGGTAATGGCTTGGCCGAATCATCAAACAAGAGTCTGATTAACATCATTAAGAAATTCTTGGAGGAGAACAAGAAGAACTGGCACAAAAAGCTTGTAAATGCCCTATGGGCAGATAGATTGTCAACCAAGAGATCCATTGGGATGAGCCCATATGTGTTAGTCTATGGCATGGAGGCCAAGTTCCCCTCTTCTTTGGGAATCCCTGTTATCAACTTGCTGCAAGAGATCCAGGCAGAGCCAAATGATATCCAAAGAAGAATAAACCAAACCATCCATTTGCAGCAAACAAGAGAGCAAGTGTACGACAGAGCTCAGATTTTACAAGAGAAGCTCAAGAAAATGTTTGACAAAAGAACCAAGGCTAAAGATTTCTACTTAGGCAACAAAGTCTTAAGATGGGATTCAAGAAGAGAGGACAAAGGAAAGCATGGGAAGTTTGATTTCCTGTGGAAAGGCCCCTTTATTATTTCTGTTGTTTAAAGCAACAACACATATTTTTTGAAGAGTTTGGATGGCATCACAGCTGAAGAAGGCCCAGTCAATGGCCGAATGCTAAAGCACTATCATGATTCCTTTTGTTGAATGCAACACAGCTCTGTATAATATCTGTACATTAATATTTGTATTTTCAGCACTTTTTCTTATAGCAGGCCAATAAGAGGGAACAAAGCAACAAATTTTGAAGGAAAGATCAAAGAAAGTTCTATTTCAGACCTCTGTTTTTGAAATAATTCCAAAGAAGTGCTCAAGCAGATTGCAATATGTTTACAAGCACCGAAAAGGCAAGAAGCAGGGTTGTAATGTTTCGGCAATTCAGCTCAAAAGGATACTGCATATCAGCTTAATTCAGTCAAAGGCATTGACAAGAAGGAGAATTTCAGTTTACAGCAACAAGTGAAGATCAAGGCATTCTGACCTGCTGTTCTTGGCTTTTCATCTTGAAAAACCATCCCCAAGTGGAGCCACTGTTAGCCTCCTATTGCAATAGGTTTCATATTTCATGATTGACTGTTTTACATGCCAAATATGTCATCTTGTCATGCTGCAAGGTTCCATATTTCCAAGAAGTTCCATTTTGAAGAATTATACCATTTTTGAAGAGCTTTACAGATAAGGGAAAGCCAAATTGCTTAATCTTGGCTTCCCTAGGTTTAAATTGCTTGTTTTAGAAGATAGAGAATGAATATCTGTCCAAACAGCTTAAGCTTGGCAGATCAGTAGCTAGGTAGAGAAATGAAGGAGCCCAACTGCTTAATCTGGGCCCTTGGAAGAGATAAGGGTTGATTTTAGATAGGAGGGCAGTCAAAAGAAAAGAGGATAATCAGGGTCTGCAAGTCCAAGTGCACCCATGAAAAGAGAAGAAAAAATGCTAGGTAAGTAGGCTGGGTAAGTAGTTTTGTGGTTGCAGAATCAAGCTATGTGATCCATTTCATGTTTTCAAGTGTTATATCTATTCAGATCACAATTATGAGGCAGTTTTTCATTTTGAGGAGCTCAAGTGAGGCATGTCTAACTCCCCCTTCTTCTTATTCCCCAAATCATTCACTAACCTCCCAAAGAGGTCAAGATCTACTTGATATCTCTTAAGTTTCATCATTTGTCATATCATTGGCCTAAGCAAAGGTTTTCTTTGCTTAGGAATACTCTTATTCACTCTATAAGTCATTTTTCCCTTTTAAGTAGCCTAAGATCTCTAAAATTAGCGCTTTCTTATCATTTTCATAATTAACTTCTAACATTATTATGTAAATCCCTATCTATTTCCCCTTCCCCTTACTAAAAATCACTAAATAACTCCCCTGTGTACATATCCCCTCCCTCTGGTTGAAATATAACCTTGACTATGCTTGGGAATTGCTAAGTTTGCCTGAAACTTAGCTAGAACCCTCGGTTGCCTCTCAAACCATCTTCTAAATGCATTAGGACTCATTCCTATGCATAAAATTCCCCTCCAAATGTATAAAATCCATCTTTGGCCATGTTTTACCTTTCCCAAGGCATAAACCCCTTTTTTTGGCCATAAACCTTTCTCAAAGCACATAAAATCCCTCTCAAGTGCCTTTGAACTCCTCCAAAGCGTGAAATTCCTTTTTAGGTTATCGGACCCCCTCCGAGGCCTCAAAAACCCATATTACCCAAAGTTTTTAACCCCCGCCACATAAATAAATGATAAAATATTCTGCGGGCCCCGCGCACAAACCTGTCGTTAGCTCGGCACTCCGTCAGCCCTCCGATCCGCCCTCCTAGATCCAACGGCCCTCGGCGATTTCGGAGTCACCCTGTCACTCGACAGTTAGCGTCCGATAGGCTAGCGGTTTCCCCACCGTACAATGGACGCGTGTCCGCCCTTGATTGCATCAGAGCTCCTCTGACAATTACCGCTCTCGTACAGAAGGCCGTCCGATGAAACCACAAACCGCCTTCTGTCTCTCCGCCCCTGACGTCAGCGCCATGTCAGTGCTACGTCACCTCTGCGTCAACCCCCCACTGCTACGTGTCACTGCCACTGCATCTGCCTCCGTCCCTACCTCGCCACCGTGTCCTATGCCACGTCACCCTGCCGTACTGCCATGTCACTGCCACGTCACTGCCGTACCGAGACCCACCACTGACGTCATGCTGACATCATCACCGAAAAAGGTGTGAAGGGCGAAAATCGCAGCAAAGGGTGCCCGAAATGAAAAACCGAGGCAATTTTTGATGCTAAGAAAAATTGACCAAAATGGAGGGCTTCTCATGGCTCGATTACCTGCAAAACCCAAAAATTCGCGGGAAGCAACAGGATTTCTTCATGAAGGTTCATATTCAATCGGCCAGCGTCGACAGCATTCTAGAGGCCACGAAAATCATTTGCAACAACTATCTTTGCCTTGAAAGGGCAAAAAAGTGACGATTTGATAGTTTCAAGCACATCAAGGGAGAGAAAGTGGCCTGATTCAACTGTAAAAGAGTATCAGAGGAAAGATAAAGCCCAGATTAAATTAAAGAGTATCAGTGAAGCGGCAAAGAGTATCAGATCAGCAATATCAAAGTAGCTGAACATTAAAGGCCCCCAACCAAAGTCAAAGAAAGCGGTGAAGCCATTTAAGGCTCTCAGATCACAGTTAATGCACATCAAAGCCACTCAAGAGCAGGGGATCAAAGCCCAAAGCACAGTTATGACTAAATGAACAACACAGAGCCATAAGGACACCATATTAACTCATTTTGATGCAGCTGCCTCCAGCGTAGCTCAAACAAATATCTTCTTGCATTAATTTCAGGACGAGATTAGGTTAAAGAACTCATTTCCCTCAGACCTGTTTAAGGTCTGCTGTAATAGATATTTTTGGATATTCTCTCTATATAAACCACCCTAATTCATTGTTTAAAGGGTTGGTCAGTTGACAATCCTCATTCTAGACTTGCGCTGTGTTTTTTGAGAGCTCTGTAATCAAAGACTGCTGGAATGCTTTGGATGAAGAACTGACTGTTGTGTTATTTAATGGCCAAAGAGTGATTGTGGAATTCCTGTGCTACTACATGGTTCAATAAGTGTTTTCTCACCTCTGTTTACAGTTTACATATGTTTATGCACCATTGTGTTACCATCTAAATAGCAAGAAAATGGAATAGCTTAGGTTTTTCTTGACTACACCCTATGCTCAGTTCTTGTTATTTCTATATGTTTTCTTCAGAAATGGTTATGAATATGCATACTTAAATGATCATGTTTACCCTGTTTCTTTCACATATGACTATTTTTTAGGAATTATTGACTGCTCCTAGACAAACTTTCATCCACCTTCCCTCTGTGTTAGCTAATGAAAGATTCTTAGTTGCCTTTCATCTCTGACCTTCATTCCATCTTTATTCCAGCCTGATATTGTTCTATGTGTAGCTATCCTGCTCTATATTCCTCTTGTGACCAAGAAAACGCAACAGCAAGCCCTAATCCATGAGTCCATGCCCAATGGTTTGAACTTCTCACACTGTGCATCCCAACTCTACTTAAAAACATCATCCTTCCCACCAAAATCACAAGAAAACCCAGGCACACCATAACTAGCCTAAAATCAACCCAAAAAAAGTTAAATCATAAAGAGAGAGCCCTCTCTGACTGCAGGTAGGCTAGGACCTGTAGCCCAAAGATTGGTTTGTGGTTACCTCGGTCGTATCCCTTAAGGAGCCAAGGGACAACCTGAGTGATAACAAGTACCTCTTTATTTTTATCAAGCTTGAGGAGGATAACATATGCTTGTTCTATAATTTTCCCTTCGGGCAAACCCGTCGCTATGTTTTAACGAGCCTAGCGGCAATGAAACTCATTCTTGTCTATATGGACAAGTTTGTCACTATTGGTTTTAACGAGTTTAACGACAAAGATAACTTGGTCCTTTTCAATTTTAGAGAGTCTGAAAAGGAACGTAAAGGAAACTCCAATAATCCTTTTTCGTCATACAATCCCTTAAGTCCTAAAAAGTATAAGATAATACGAAAGGGATGGATTTTCGATAATTTTAACGAGCCAAACAAAACAAGCGCTCAATATTTTTGTGTAATAATCCCTCAGGTCCAAAAAGATTAAAATCTGGAGGAGGGATAGCTCTCCCGGTAGCTTTAACGAGCTGGAGAGGCCAACTACTCAGCAATCTTTTCATATTTTATGAGTCAGACAAAAAGTGCTTAAAGGAGACTCGTTTTTTTAGGAACGAGTGATAATTTTGGGTAGCAGCTAATTCCAGGTAAGGTTTGGAATTTTCCAATCACGGTAGTGTCACAAGGATGGCTAATAGGATCACCCTTCGCAGCTGTTCCTCAAAAGGATAAACAATCAAATGGAGGCGTATGATCGGCTAAAACAGAGTGGAGGTGATGATGAGAACACGACCAAGGCTCAAAAGCTAATGATAATGTATTCACAATGGTTATTTACCAGAAATTGGTTCATTTTTTAATGAGCTTAAACTCTGGGGGGAAACATTTGCTCATTGCTTAGGTTTAATTTTTAATGAGCTCGAACTTCACATAAAAACTGCTTGTGATAATGGTCATTGATTATTTGATTTCACCGCTAACACTTTGTTCCTTCAACGGTCGTACTATCTATTCAATTATTTCATCAAACCGATTAGAAATGAACAATACATGCTTAAAAAATGAGTTAAAACACTAATACTTTACTCGAATTACGTGAAAAGTAATTTAAAAGTGGTTCTTACCCCTCATTTTACCATTTCATTTGAACTTTGGTTTGTTGGAGCTTTGGAGGTGCCTTCCCCCCTTGATTTTCACTAGCTGATTCCGGGAGATTCTGTGGACAATTCTCGGTGTCCTCTGGACCAGGTAGGAGCTAATCCTGAGCTCTTCAGTTGCATTCCTTCCTTTTTGAATTCTGAGCATGTTTCCCTATTTTTCTGAGCCCTTGGGGTTTGAAAAATTTTCCCTGGCTCCATCGCACCCTTCCTATATCAAAAGGTGCGATGCATACTGGCCTGGCCATTGGCCAGTTAGTATGCATCTCACCCAGTACACTGCTGGGGTGCGATGGGCGCAAGAGGGGAAACTTTTGCACTATTTTCTCATGGAATTTTTGCCTGTTTTTTGCCAAATCAGGACCCTGACTCTTCTCTTGTTTTTTTTGTAGAGATTCATCGGAGAAAAATGGTTGTTACATGGTGAGAACGCGAGCATGAAGAAGAGGACATGGTTGCTTTACATGATCCGGGTACGGTAACTGCACTACGGAACTATGGCCTGCTCAAGTTTTTTCGTATCTCTAGCATGAGGCAACAAATCAAATTGTTGCAATATTTCCTTAATGCATGGGATCCTACCAACCAGGTGTTCCATATCAGGGGCAAATCCATCCCCTTGACTGTCGTGGACATCTATTTTTTGACCGGTTTATCAAGGCGTGGTGCCCCTCTCTCATTATCAGGTTCTGCCCGTGGGGGTGAATCCGTGAGAGATTACATTCGTCGGTACTGTAGAGAGGGATCTCAGCCGAGTAGGGATGACAAGATCAACATCCGAGATGTCACTGACCGGTCCTTGAGGACCATTCTGTTCACTTTTGCTAGACTGGCTGGTAGTGCGGCTCTTCACGTGGCTAACATGTCCTATATGCAGTACGCCTTGGAATGCCTTGAACCAAAGGTGTTCAACTGGTGTGATGCAGTACTCCCTGTGATGAAAGAACAACTGACCAAGGTAAAAAGTGGAAAATCCAAGAATTTTGGCTATGGTTCTATTTTGACCGCTTTTGCCTTGGAAAAGATCCCACTGATGCAGCCGCAGTACATTCCACTTGGTCTACCTCCATTGACTGAGCCACAGATGCAGAGATGGGTTGACCTTATGGCCCGACATGCTGGTCAGTCCCAGGTTTCTTTCTATGATACCTTCTTCGAGTGGTTCAACCGTTAGGAGATGGTTTATGCCGAGTGTCCATATGCTGGTATGGATTTCCGAGGTGACCCGGATTTGGTGCTGCCGGCTGGTGAGCAGTGGGGTGCTATAGGTAAATTCTCTGAGCATATATCTATTTATTGTTTTTTATAATGTCCTCATGCTTTCTTTTATCAAGACTAATCAAAACTCATGCGCTCATGCAGATATTGGACCAGTTCAGCCAGCAATACGTCTGAGAGCACCAGCTGTCGTTCCAGCAGGAGAGGCTGTGGGGAGGGCTATCCTTCGTAACCTTGACATGGCCGAGACTCTTTTAGCATTGCAGGATCAGGTTGAGGGTCTCACTCTTGGTATTCCAGATGTGAGGACCGACGATTTGCCTCTGAGGTTGCAGCGACATACTACTGGCATGCCAAGTCGATGGACTAGGCTTTTACGCATGATTGCACAGGCGGTGACTTGTTATCACCAACATCATTAGACTAGGGTGCCCCCTAGAATTTTGAGTTTTGGGTCATTTGACCAATTTTGTCTTGGTTACAGAACATTATGTATAAACCATAGATAGTTATATATATATATATATATATATATATATATATACATACATTTTTTATTTTTGGAGCTTTATTTTGGTTAAGTTACATGATCTTGATGCAAATATTGATGAAATGCTTCTTTTATAAATGTTGCAAATGTCTATCTAACACATAATTTTCCAATGAGTCTGTTAATGTGTTTAAGTTTCTAGAAATATGCTAATATTGAATAGAATCAAACTGCTTTTCCAAAATCTTAACCCTTAGGAACATGCGATAGATAGTTGGATTCCGTACGAAGTAGATACCGTTGAGTTGTAGAATGACGAGTTGTGAGTCTAGCCTGATGACAAGTCAGTTTATGCCATGTGTGATGGCATCAGAGAGGAGTTATATCAACGCGTTGCATTCAGCAATGTTTTTCATTGACTGACCAATACATACCCCTCTGAAACTTACTAACTCGCCGCTTGGATCGAAGATGGCCCAAGCCGCAGAAGATAGATTCCACGAACTACGACTCGCTCCATTGGCATATCCAACAAATGATTCCAATAGGTCCAACATCTGCAAAAAATGCAAAAGTGGATCACTTAACCAAAATAATTACCCTTAGCGAAAACAAAAATGTAACAAAAGCATAAGGGTTACTATCTTGAGTCAAGCATAGTAATGCTTAAGGTACAACCCGTTGCGGGGTTGCGCCAACGGAATCCCATCATAATCCACTAACACGTAGGCTCCTTTTGCTAATACACGCTTAACAATATAGGGGCCCATCCATAAAGACTTGAACTTACCTGCTCCCAATTTATCAGACTCCTGGTCGTAAAGTAAGACCAGGTCTCCTTCTGAGAAGACACGAGGTTTGACATTTTTGTCGAAGTGCACCTTGACTCGTTTCTTATGGGCTTCGTTAGCCAGAGCAGCATCATGATGGGCTTCATCCAATTGGATTAGTTCCAAGAAACAAGCCTCCTCTTCTAAAGTTCTGGGGAGAAGGTCGACCGCGAGTTTAAGGGATGATATTTCACACTAAACCGGTAGGATTGCTTCCAGACCATACACCAGTTGAAAGGGTGTAAACCCAGTCGCATTCCTCACTAATTTTTGGTATGCCCACAAGGTCGAGTACATGATCAAGTTCCAACTCCTTTTATGGACTCCAATCATCCTTTGCAGCATCCGCTTCAGGACCTTGTTGATTGCCTCAACTTTTCTGTTAGCTTGCAGATAATACAAAGTAGAGCTGTCATGGGACAGCCCTAATTTGGCAGCCAACTCAACCATCATGTGATTGCGAAAATGTGATCCATGATCTGTAACTATGGCTTGTGGAACGCTGAATCTGGAGACTACATGATTGAAAAAGAAGAGGGCAGTCGTTTCGCTGCTGTTGTTTAATGTAGGCATTGCCTCGGCCCATTTGGTAAAATAGTCTACTGCGACTATGATATACCCATGCCCCCCGGCCGAGGTGGGGTTACATGTTATGAAATCTATGCCCCATTTAGCGAATGGCCCAACAACAACTACTAGTTGCAAAGGTGTGGGTGGTATTCTGGTTTTGTGATCGAAGATTTGACAGGCATGGAAACTTCTGACTGCGGTTATGCAATCTTTGAACATTGTTGGCCAGAAGTATCCTGCTCATAAAATCTTTTGCGCTATAGCGTAACCAGATTTATGCCCCCCACACACGCCTGAATGACAATCATTTAGGACTTTTTTCGGCCTCGTGGGTGAGGCACCTCCATAGAACTGTATCGACACCACGACAGTAAAGCGTATCACCTACGATCATGTAGTCTTTTGCTTGGTATCGAATACGTCGTTGTTCCAAGTGGGAGGTATTAGACCTATATGTTTGGGTTTGGAGATAGATTATTATGTCTCCATACCACGGATTGCTTGAAGATATCAGAAACAAATATTCGTCCACGATCGCTTCTTATGATGTTGCATCGTTGGACGACGATGGGAGATCACATAGTAACTCCGCGAAAACCAGGGCTTTCTTCGATTTGCATTTTATGAATTCCAGATCAAACTCTTGTAGAATTACTATCCATTTTGAATATTTTCCCCCCAGCAACTGTCGTGACAATATATAAGTCATGGGGTTGCAATCTGACAAAATGGTAGTTTTTCGAAAGAGGATATAGTGTCGAAATCTCTGTATCGCTTGAACAGCTATGAGAGCTAGATTTTCAATGTAGGAGTATTTGCTTTCCATATCATTTAAGTTTCTACTTAAATAATATATAGGATGCTCAATTCCATTTTCTTCTTGAACTAATACCATTGCGATGGTTGTATCTGCTGCAGCCAAATACAGGTTAAAGTCTTTTTGATAATCAAGAGCATACATTAATGATGCTTTTATTAGGGATTCCTTTAAAGCATCAAAGGAAGCTTGCGCGACCTGATCCCAGATGAAGGGTACTTCTTTTTTCAATAGACAAGTGTAACCTTTAGTGAGTTCGATGTAATTTGGAATGAACCTCCTCAGAAAGTTTGCTTTCCCTTAGAGTTTCTGAATCTGAAGCAAATTTGAAGGTGGAGGCAAATCAATGATTGCCTAAAACTTACATGGGTCGAGACGAATCCTATCCTTTGAGACCACAAAGCCAAGTAAATGTCCAGAACTGACACAAAACACACATTTGTGTGGATTGAGTCATATCTTGTAGTGTCGGCAACGTAGAAATATCGCTCTTAAATGCTGTGGATGATTGGTCCGCTTTCGTGAATGAGCCGAAAGGTCATCGAGATATGGTTGAATGATGTTCTTTATGTCATGGAAGGCATAATTCATTGCCCTCTGAAATGTTTCCCCTGCGTCCTTTAAACCAAAGGGTAGCTTGTGATATGCGAATGTGCCCCACGAACAAATAAATGCAGTCTTTGACTGGTCCTGTGGGCGGATGTTAATTTGATTATACCCAGAAAATCCATCCATAAATGAAAAGATTTCACATCTAGCGCATTCATCAATTATTTGGTCAATGAAGGGTGTAGGGTAGTTGTCTTTCGGACAAGCTTGATTTACATCCCTATAATCAATGCACACTCTAATCATTCCTTGTTTTTTCATTACAGGAACAATATTCGATACCCAATCGGTTAGAGGAACCGGGTAAATAAAACCAGCATGGAGAAGTTTTTCAACTTCTACCTTGATGGCAATGGCTTTCTTGGGGTGCACCTGCCATAGCTATTGTCGTACTGGTTTGACATCTAGATACATCTTAATTTCGTGTTCAACTATGCTCGAGTCAATGCCCGGCATTTCATCATACAACCAAGCAAATACATCTCTGAACTCACGAAAAAGAGCGTAATATATTTCTAGTTCTGAAGAAGAACAAGATTTGCCGACATGAATATTCTCTACAACATCTATTTTGGTCGAGATATTTATGGCGATAGTCTCTTCAATATTGGACAAGTTTCATTCGGAATCCACCGTGTTTATAGTATTTGATAGAAAATCAAAAACTGTGGGATGATGAAGGTCACTAGGAGTATCTTCCTTGTAATCCGGAAGATGGGAACGATGGTGGTAATCTTCCCATGGTGCCCCGTCAATCATCATTGACTGAACAATTCCTTCGTCTGTAGGATGTACTTGTGACCAAGGATCTGAAGGGGTGCCATATTCCTTAGACCTATCTATCCAAATGCTTGATGAGTGTTGATTTGGGTTTGCCTCCCATGCCGAAAACATTGATTGCTACAATATTTCTATTGGGCTTGGAGGCAATACCTGCAGATGATCCATGTTAATATCATTTTCGGACATCTTTTGAATAGAAGATATCATATTGCAGGTTCCCACTGTTCCCACTTCCGCTAGATTTATTGGAGGTGGTAGGGCAAAAGTCCCCATTAATATAGGGTCTTTTAGTAGGCATACTCTGATATTTTGAAGCGAATGAGGCTTCCATGGATCATCGGAATGCTTCCCGTAACTTGTGAACTGTTGGGGAGAAATGTTTTCTGGTCGATGATTGTAATACCTCCTTGGAAGGGAAATGAAATCTTCCTGAAGTAGGTCGACACAACGGCAGCCATAGCATATATCCAGGGCCTTCCCAATAGGATGTTGTAATCGAGGTTTCTGTCAATCACTTCAACATCAATTTCTACTGTTTTTCCCCCTAGTTCGACTTGCAAGTTACTTAAAATCCCATATGGGGTGTATGTTCATCCATCAAATGCTTTTAATGTCATCGAAGATCACGACAAGGGTGGAGATCCTAAAGTTTTCCAGCAACTCATCGAAATAATACATGTAGATGCCCCCTCATCAATAATTGTTCGATGAGCAGTTTTGTTGAGGGCTTTCACTTGAATAAGGAAAGCTAGTTGAGCTGGTAACTGAGGGTCATATCCTTTGTGATTAGAGGACACAAGATTGGAATCCGTTGGGTCAATCCCACCTATTGCTGATAATAAAGCCTACCTTTGGGAGGGGCAATTTTGCAGTACCTCAAGTGTCGACATAGCGGACGACGATTGGGCCAGATCCTCCACTATATTATAATGTTGTGCTACTCTGGCATGAGGATTAAATGTCGATTTGTGTACTACTCCCTTTGGCAGCTTTATCGTTAGTTCAGAAATGATGGGTGGCACATCTTCGGTCAAAGTTGTTGTCGAACTACTAGGTTGATCATTAGCCTTATTGTCCGACAGCTATGGATTCCCGTAATCTTTATTCCTTGTCGATATTAAAGCATCATTTTGCTGCTTCAAAACAAACAACATTAACACTTGGGATGGGGAAGCATTGTCACTAGAAACCATATTTGTTCCTGGATTCGGAAACGGATCAGTCAATACTGCCAAGATTTTTGAACTCTTTAAGAATTTTCTAAGCTCGGCTTTGTATGGACAATCTTTCATCCAATGATCCTCATCACATATAAAGCATGGATGACTTGGTTTCCTATCTCTAGAAGGGTTTGCAGAATATTTTTCAGGAGACAACTCCTCCTGTTTTTTCTTCTTCCCTTTCTTTTTCTTCTTGCTCCCTGGTTGCTTTGGTTCTTTGCTTTGTCAGTTGAAATGGCATTTACCTCTAAGGCGAGAATTTCTTCATTTGCATTTTGACTTGGAACCGTACGAGCTTTCTTTGATGTAGCTTTTACGGTTTTCGTGCTAGTTGCACCTATCATGCCATCTCTGGCATGAGAGTCTTTACTTGATTTAGGAGGGGGAGGAACAGAGAATTCTGGTCCTATCAAACACACAAGAATGTGGAGGAAAACTTGAATAGCTTTATTGATATAAAGATTAGAAGAGAGGATTACAACCCATTGTTCTGACCCATCATCATCCTCCCAGCATGAAAGCCCTTATTCACCTCATGAAAAGCTTAAATCACCCAACACTATGATATTCCACCAGGAAACCAACAACACTTCCTTACAAGATAAAAAATTCCAGCCTCTGGATCTCTAGGATGAGGGATCCATATATAGATGATTGCAGGGAGGTGAGTCAGCTTCTGGGATTTTGATTAGTGTCTTCTCTCTGATAGTTCTTGATTCCACTTGGATATTGATGATCTCTTACTCATCCCTGGGCAAATTCAGAGAGGCAGGTGTCACAGGAGAAGTTTCTGGAAGATTCCATGATCATCCACCTCGCAAACTATCTCTGCCATTTGTCCATTCTCGCCCATCGCACCCTACAGAAGGGCTTTCTAGTATGCATCGCACCTTTTACATTGGGCAGGTGACATGTATCACACCCTTAGCAATGAGCAACCTGTATGGTCCAGTTTTGACCAGTTCTGAGCAGTTTCCTGTGGAGAACTTCTGGGAGATGATGTAATCGGCTGACCTTCTTTCTTTAGGGCATGAAACAACACTTTTAGGGACTCAAAATCCCTTGGTTTATGGACATATATGATTGGGGTTGCAGTGCCCAAAAATGTCTATAACAAGGGGAAAAATAAGTGTGCCCCTTAGAATCCTGTAATAGTATGCAACCTGAAAGGAACACACGATCAGAAAGAAATCACAAGATAAAATGTGGAATAGTCCACAAATTCCAGTGACGAGTTAATCCAACAACACACATTCAACAAGATTCATATAATTTCATACAAAGTAGTTCATAATAAAATGCATAATTTAAAAAGCATGCATTGCTAAAACAACCAGAATAGTCCAACTACAATAACAACATATGCATGAAATCATGTTGGCTTTGTTATTATTATTATAAGTGAAAGTTACATCCATGCATACACCATTGACAGCCACTAGCCCCAATAGCAGAACATTATAGTCAAGAACACATGCTCCTCCAAATAAGCATACTCTCTCTACATTGCAGAGAAGTCAAGGGTCGTCAAAATACTCCCAAGCCTTCTCTAAGCCTAAGCCTAGCCAAAATCTTGGCTCCCAAAAGACTCTTCTATGAGTGTGAGGTTATATTTATAAAAAAGGGTGGGGTGACCCTTGACATTTGCCTTTGTGACTCTTTCACTACCCTCATGACTCTTCAACTTTCCTACAAATAAATCGTTACATAATATGATGACCTTTCATATTCCACTAATGACACTTAGAATTTCACTTACAACATATTCACAAATAATATTACATTTTCCACATGTACTCATGTGAGACAAAATAGGCTAGAGACAGCTTAACAAGACAAAACACTATGACTCCGAAGTTTGGGGAAAGACCAAATCAGCAACCTCCACTTGGTGCTTCTCGGTCAAATACTCATGCTAAGCTTCGTACTATGAGATGATGTCCCCAAACTATTTGATGGTGTCTTTCTGATAGTGGACTCTTGCCTCCATATCATCTGGGTATATGGTCTTGGAACCTGTATCCAACTTGTCCTGAAGCATGTGAAACATGGTGTTGACCATGACGGGACCACAAATGTACTTCTTCATGTTGTGTGCACTAAGCTCCAAGTCATCCCTAGTGGCCTCTCGCCTTAGATACTCCATGTAACTGTTGATATCTAGCTAGACTTGGTTTTTGTGTTTAGCCTCGATGAGGAAACCAATTGAAGAGATCTTGTGCATTCTCACCATGACATCCAAACTCTTGTACAACCATGCATATGAGGCTTGTATGCTGCTAACGAATGCAGTGAGTTGCTCATAGTTATGGATCAACATTCGGACATTTTCTTTCTCCATCTTTGCCTAAGGCCTCATTATCTTTGACAAGTGAAGAGGGGCCCCTTTGTACTGCATTAACCACTCTTTCACATGGGTGATGGCAACATGTATGTCTCTGAGAGTTTGAACAAACGTTTTGCTCCACTACTGTAAACCATACATATGGAAAATTTCTTTATGCACAATGATGAATCTGTCATAGAGCTTCCGCATGGTAGTCTCAAGTGTTGACACTTCATCAAGTATCACTTTCCTCATCTCTACCATTGCGGAAACTGCGCTCTACTCTCTGAGTTGTTATGCCTCTTTCCTGGCTGCTTGCAAGTTCTTTGGCATTTGTTCATTCTCGGAACACGAACTTAAAATTAGAGCTTGTGGCTCCTACAGAGGCAAAGGTGGCATCGAAAATGGTAGTTGGATGCTTTCTGACATATGACACTATCACACTTTCATTCATGAATTCAGATGATGTGTGATCATCCAAAAAGTGATTCCTCCATGCCTGTACAATATTCTTCTACAAATCATCAAATGAGAGATTGTACACATCCATAACTGGATCATGGTCAAGGAGAACAACCTCTCCTTTCTCGCTCGAGATTGGTTCTAACACTAGAGGTGGTGGAGACTGAGAGGTGACCTCGAGTGCTCTTGGCATGGGGTGAGTGTCTCCATTCAGTGGCTCATCCCCCAAATCCATGTCCTTCACTTCAATTAGTTGCTCAATCTATTATGCAAGCTCCTGATCCTACATCTATTCAACCTCTTCTTCCACTTCTAGTTGTTTTGACTCCTTGACCTGTATGGGTGTTTTTTTCTCTATCATCATGCATTTCCTTTCTTATTCCTCGTCTTTCTTCTTCTCTTCCATTTCTCTCCTTCTCAGCACTTTCTCTTCCTTCAACTTCTTCTATGTTTCCAGCCTTTTATTTTCTTTCTTCCTTTGCTCTGCCTTCTTTATCCGTTTTTACCTCTTTGCCTCCACTTCCAAAGCTACTTTCTCAATGATAAGATCTGCTCTCATCGTGTAGGTTTTCTCAACCTCTCGATTCTCAACAATCTTCCTCTTTCCTTTGTCCTACACTAGATTTCTACTTATTGTTGTTGTTGTTGTTGTTGTTGCTTCCTACACTCTTGCTGCCTGTAGAGCAACCTTCCAAGTTGTGGCTATACTAACCAGCTCGTGGAGTTTGGAGTCATTGTAACAATATCTCCATGGGTCCTCCTCATGCCAGTGAAACTCCCCATGGATCCATGGATAGTACACCTTCGCACAGTGGTTCTTGAAAATACCATGGGGATCATACAGATTGAAGTCCTTGGTATCAAACCCAAACTTCAATATTTCCTTGGCTTTGGCATCTTCATTGTTCAAGCTCTTAATCTCATATAACCCAATCCATAAAGGAAGAGTGGACCATGGTGCCTTCTTCTTCCTGTGAAGTCTTGTTGATAACCTTGTGGAGAGGTGATATAGACCTCTTGCATGGCCAACTTGTCCATGGCATACCTTTGTAGAACATGCAAAGGCTTCTCTCTGCCAAACACTCTGATGAAGGTGCTACTGGGTTGAGGCATACCAATCTGCAATGTCAAGTATCGACTCCATCACTTCTTGGGACATGGAAGGTGGATCCTACTCAAAGATCGGCTTGTCTAATGGGATGAAAAAATGGTTAGTCAACCTTGTCATTACTCCTCAGTAGCTGCAGTCAGAAGGAAACTTGCAATAAATATTGGTGACAGTCTCTTTCGATGTCCATGTCCAGCTCATGTCAGGAAACTGCTGCTGAGCACATATTGCATCTGGTAAGTATGAAGACATGTAGAAACTCGCTTGCTCATCCTTGGGTAGATTCTGGATGTTGTTCACACGGAATTTCAACTGAAAAGCCAACAAGTCCAACCAGTTGAATGGTCTTCCATCATTCACCAATGGGTCCGACACAACTACCCAACCTTCAAGAATGATCTCGGTGTTTTCTTGACTGTATATTCGGCATGCAAAGATGATTAAGAACTGGTAGGCCTTCTTGAGTGACTTGGTCTTATAAACATGATTGGGTGTTTGTCGGAACTTTGACGACTCTTTCACCCAGTGCTTGAATATATATCTCATGTTCACTTGGTTGTTGGTGGCATAGAAAAGTGTCCAGGCTCCTCGCCGGCTGAGGTAAATGATACATCTGATGATAGTTCTCTACCCTAAAGGTGGCGAGATCTATCCCACTGGCACTACTTAATGTCATAGTCTTTGGATTTGTGTGTGAGACAATCCAGTTGATGATGTCCGCACATGGGAAGGTGGGGTACCTGAATACAACCTTGTAAAATCTTAACAGTTGAATACTAATATACACCTGCCAGTCCTCTAAGTCTTCCTTGAATTCCTTTGCAAAATTATCCTTGATATGCTACCATGTCAACTTCATGCCCTTCTCCATCAATAGTTCAGTGTCTACATAAACTAGCAAGTTAATTGAAACCTTCTCAATTGCTTCCCCGGTACTACTCTCAAAAATTTCCTTTGATGTTGCTCTCTTGGAAGACATGTTAACTGTAACTGCTAGAGAGATTCTCAACAAATGTTGTACTTAGAGATAAATAGGACACTCATGGCATGAAAATGTAAGCTTAAAACCAAAATCACTTCAAGACAAGGCCAAAGCAGAAAATTGGGCATATGCTGGGAGGGATTGTGCAATCCTCATTCACATGGGTGACTAGTTGCTTGTTGAAACTGTGCATTGTGCAGTCCCAGCAGCAAGTGAGGGAGGCTTGCTAACTAAAACTACACAATGTGCATTTCAATCTGAGCACGGGGCAAGAGAGACTGTCCATTGCATAGTCTCAGTGACATGGATTAGGAGGCTAGCTCCTGTAACTGCGCAATGCGCAGTTGAAGCCAGGCCAAGGCAACCTTTGTGCAATTCCAGAAACCAAGGTTGGGGCTTGATATCCTAGAATGTGTAGTGCATGCAAGGGGAGGCAATATCTAGGTAAGGGAAGCCCAGATATTCATCAAGAGGAGTGTGAAATCAAGAAGATTTGAAGGATGGTGATATGATGAGTGCAAATTTAACTAAGTGATGATGCATGTAAGTAAAACAAGTGTAGGAATCAATGAAACTGAAGGAAAATGAAGCATGTGGAGAGATTCGTTGTAACAATGACTGTTAGTGAAAAACATGGGTAATGCATGCGAAACTTGGGAAAGGCAATGAAAAACTTAAAAAAACACTTCTACAAGCTAAAGTTGTAGGTTTTAACCCCGTACAGAAATTACCTGAATACAAATTCTAAAACACAGAACATAAACAATGCGAGAGCATAACACATAAAACACATATACACAAAGATTTTCCCCTGGATCCCAAAACCGGGACTACCAGCCTGATTTTTCATTATGTTCCTTTCAATGTTATAATACATATTTATATATGCCAAAGAATCCAATACCATGGACCGAAAACCATCACATCTAAAACCATGTACGAAAAAATCATACACAAAACCATAGGTAGGTCCGCCCCACCTAATATAGGGTCCAAAAAAAAAAAAATTTGGGGCGCTGCCCCAGACCCCATAGAGTGGGGTTACTTGCACCCCTCAAAGCCCCTATGATACCCCTGCTACGCAATCTGTGCAATGAAGGGGTGGCTCCGCCCCCCTTCTAACCCCCCGGTTAACTACGTGGGCAGTCGTGGAAAGAATATAACACAACCCAACATTCTCCCACTTGTTGTTTTCTTTCCATAGGGGGCTAAAAGAGAGCTTAGTCATTTATCCATCCCTACAATGCCCATTGTTTCTCTACACCAAGAGAACTTCTTAGAGCTCACAAATTTTTCAATGCATCTACAGTTTTCTTCAAAGTGTCCACCTTTACTAGCAACACCTTTTTGTCTTCTATCATATCCCTCACAAAGTGATACTGAACATCAATGTGGTTTGTCTTTGAATGGTAGGCAGGGTTCTTTGCCAAGAAAATTGCACTTTTGTTGTCACTGTCTATAATTATAGCTCCCTGTACTAACCCCATACTTGAACATAATCTCTGCAACCAAACTATTTCCTTGATTGCATGAGTGGTTGCCATGTATTCTGCCTCTGTAGTTGATAGTGCCACTATAGATTGTTTCTTACTCATCCAACTAATTGCACCTCCAAATAGGTTAAACACATACCCACTTGTAGATCTTCTTTGATCTAGATCTCTAACCCAGTCTACATCAACAAAGCCATGAATATCCAACACTCTGTCCAATCCTGGTCTTCCTTGGTAGCACAAGCCATAATCACTAATGCCATGCAAATACCTGAAAACCCGCTTCATTGTTGTCCAGTGCTCCTTCCCTGGTTTTGACATAAACCTGCTCAATACTTCCACTGCATGTGCAATGTCTGGTCTAGTATAGACCATTGCATACATCAAACACCGATTGCACTTTCATATGGAACACGGGACATGTCCTCTTCCTCTTCTTGTGTCTTGGGACACTGTTCAACAGATAACTTTACACCTATAGGAATAGGAACCTTCACTGGTTTACTATCTTGCATATTAAACCTCTGCAGTATTGTATCGACATACTTCCTTTGTTTTACCCAGAGCTTCCCCATTGCCCAATCTCTTTTAATCTCCATGCCCAAAATATAGTTTGCAGCACCAATATCTTTCATGTCGAATTTGGAGGACAATTGGGTCTTCAAATCTTGGATAATTTCTTTGTCATTTCCAACCAGCAACATATCATCCACATACAAGACCAAATAAATAACACGGTCACCAATTAATTTAAAATATACACATTGATCTGCCTTGCTTCTAATGAAGCCAAGTCCCCGTATAAATGTATCAAATTTGTGATACCAGATCCTTGGTGACTGTTTTAACCCATACAAAGACTTCTTTAACTTGCATACCAATTCTTTCTTACCCTTCACCACAAAGCCTTTAGGTTGCTTCATGTAGATCTCCTCTTCTAAATCCCCATGAAGAAAGTTTGTCTTCACATCCATATGTTCTACCTTAAAATCAAAAGACACAGCAACATATAAAAGTAATATAATCGAAGCTACCTTGGCAACAGGAGAAAAAATATCACCAAAATCAATTCCCGACAACTGGGAATAACCTTTTGCTACCAACCGAGCTTTGTATTTCTCCACCTTTCCTTCTGCATTTGTCTTCTTCTTGAACACCCATTTGCTACCAATGGGTTTCCTTCCAGCTGGCAACTCCACCAGATCCCATGCCTCATTTTTCTGCAAAGATGCCATTTCATCAACCATGGCTTGTTTCCAGAGTTTGCCATCCTCTGAATCTATTGTTTCCTTCACAGTTCTGGGATCATCATGAGTAATAGATAAAGCAAAATTTGAACAAAAAGCAGATGGACTATACCTTTCTGGTGGCCTTCTTTCTCGAACTGGTCTTCTCACACCTAGAGTTTGTGGCTCTTCATCTTCTGATTCCTCTTCTGTTGTAGTGTCACATTCTTCCTCCTTAAGCTCAAACTCTATCTTCTCAGGTTCCTTTGGTTGGACTTCATGTTTAATAGCATCTTTCACCTCTCTGAACACCACATCTCGGCTATACACAACCTTCCTTGTTACTGGGTTCCAAAGCTTATAACCCTTTAAATCATCCTTATACCCAATAAAGATGCACTTTTCAGATTTACTATCCAACTTGGTTCTTTTCTCCTTTGGAACATGTACATATGCATCACATCCAAATACCCTCACATGTGAAAGAGAGGGTTTCTTACCAGTCCATACCTCTTGTGGAGTCTTATCCTCCAACATCAATGAAGGTGATCTGTTGACTAGGTAACATGTTGTCTCCACCGCCTCTGCCTAGAATTCTTGTCCTAACCCGGCACCACTGAGCATGCTTCTTGTCCTTTCCATCAATGTCTTGTTCATTCTTTCTGCAACTCCATTTTGGTCAGGTGTGTATGGAGTACTCTTCTGCTGTGCTATACCACACTTCTTACAGAATTCTTCAAATTCCTTGCTACAAAACTCTCCACCATTATCTGACCTCAACACCTTTATCTTCTTCTCTATCTGGTTTTCCACCAAAGCCTTAAATTCTTTAAACCTATCAAAGACTTTAGATTTCTTCTTAAGGAAATAAATCCATGTATTCCTTGAGAATTCATCTATAAATGATACATAGTACACAGACTTACCCAGTGATGGAACCTTCACAGGTTCAAACACGTCACTGTGCACAAGCTCTAATATATGTTTCTCCCTCTTACCACTAGAGGGGAAGCTCACCCGATTCTGCTTCCCATATACACAATTTTCACAAAAATCAAAATCTAGAGAGCTTTTACTCATACATTCTACCATACCTTTACCATGAAGTATTCGAAGGCCCTTCTCTCTAATATGTCCAAGCCTTTGATGCCACAGCATGGTCTTCTCTCCAAAGACCACTAGATTTTCTGCTCCACATTCAGGAACCACAGAACTGGTGCACCAATCAACAACAATGCTACCTTGTAGCTTGTACAGAGATCCAATCCGAACTCCTAGCAATAATACCAATGCTCCCTGAACCATCTTGTAGGTATCCTTCTCGAACACTGTTTTTACACCTGCATAATCCAGCTTGCTTACAGAAATCGTATTTTTGGCCAATGCAAGAATATGCAGAACACCCGGAAGTGTTCTAACCCTTCCACCTTGCAACTTCAACTTTACCTTTCCACGACCAACAATTCTAGCCTTCCTGTCATCCCACAAGAAGATATCGCCACCATCATATTTCTCATCCTCGCAGAACCACTCTCTATGGGGAGTGAAGTGAAAGGATGCACCTGAGTCAATCAACCATGCATCATGATCTATATGTGTACTTGAAGAAGCCAAGTACACATCCCCACCTTCATCTAAGGTGGTTTTCACCTCTTTAGAAGGAGCATCATCAGATCCCTTTCATTTGTCAGGAGCTTTAGATTTATAGCCCATTTCGTAGTGCCCTTCTGTTATAGACATTTTTGGGCATTGCAACCCCAAGCATAAAATGTCCATAAACCAAGGGCTCCTAAGTCCCTAAAAGTGTTGTTCTAACTCCTAAAGGAACAAGGTCAACTGATTACAGCTTCTCCCAGAAGTTCTCCATGAAAAACCACTCAGAACTGGTCAAAACAGGCTCATTTCACCTGCTCCATAGGCAAAATGCGTTGCATCTCACCTAAGTACACTCTGTGGGTGCGTTGCATTTCAAAAAGCCCTTCTATGGGGTGCGATGGGTGAGAAGTGACAAATGGCAGTGTCAATCCACGAGGTGGAGAGGCATGGAATCTTCCAGAAACTTCTCCTGTGACACTTGCCTCTCTGAATTCAACCAAGGATGAGTAAGAGATCATCAATCTCCAAGTGGAAGCAAGAACTATCAGAGGGAAGACACTAATCAAATCACAAGATGACTCATCTCCCTTACAGATATCTATATATGGATCCCTCATCCCAGAGATCCAGAGGCTGAAATTTTGCATCTTGTAAGGAATTGCTATTGGTTTCTTGAGGCAGCATCTTAGTGTTGGGTGATCTAAGATTTGCATGAGGTGAAGAAGGGCTTACTTGCTGAGAGGATGATGCTAGGTCAGAACAACTGGTTGTAACTCTCTTGGCTCTTTCTTGATTATCAATAAAGCTATTCAAGTTTTCCTCCATACTCTTGTGTCATTTATGTTTTATGAATTTGTATGGTCAATTTACATCTGATCATAGATTGTTTATGATTATAGATCCATGTTCTTGTATAGTGTTATGCTACTTTGATTCTACAGGTACTCTGTGAAACTGGGCGCACAAGGAAGCAAGTAGCAAAGGACTATTAGAAGAGAGAGGAATTGAACTAGGAACCAAGCGCAAGACAGAGGTTGGTCTCCTTTATTCTTCTCTCATCTATATTTCATAAAGGAAAAACGAAAGTAGCTTTACTTTGTTTGTTTCTAAGGTAGCTACCACACCTTAGTGGGATTAGCAGTTCTGCATAGACACTTTTCCCTGTAACACCTTCCTTTCTACATTTCCAGCACACCACCTTTACAGGTTTTCCTAGAGATTTAGATCTACCTCTAGATTTAATTCTCCCACTTGATGACTTATTTTTGCTTCTGTTCTAGGACCCTCCTCATACAGACAAGGCATCACCATTCCGGTTCTCCATATTTTTCCATCTTATCTCCTCCGTCAGTAAGGATGAGACTATTTCATCAAACTGCAAGGCAGTTGCATTGCTACCTATTGCAATAACCAGACTATCTCACGAATTTGGTAGAGAACACAACAAACTGATGCACTTATCTTCATCTAAAATTTTAATATCAACAGATAATAACTTACTTACCACAATATTAAATGTGTTCAGATGCTCTGTCACTGAGTCTCCATCTTTCATCCTCAAGTTATACAGCTTTCTCCGTAGGAACAGTTTATTCACCAGAGACTTAAATTGGTACAAAGTCCCTAACTTGTCCCACAAAGCCTTAGTCGTAGCTTCCCCTGATACATGTAGCAATACTGAATCTAAGACACACAATCGTATTGTGCTCTTTTCCTTCCGATCCAACTTCTTCTATTCTTCATCTGAAAATCCCGTTGGTTTAGTACCCAGATCTATCGTGATCCATTGATCTTTATCCACCAACAGATCCTCCTTTTTGAGTTTCCATAACTCAAAACTCTGACCATTAAATTTCTCGATCTCTATCTTTCCACTACTGGCCATCTTCTTTCACCACCAGAATCGATCTCGCAGATCTCCCACTGAACAAGGTCTACCATAGGCCCGAGCGAAACCCCTTAGCAACAAAGGTGTCCCTTTGAAGACAAAACAACTCTGATACCAAATGTAGGTTTTAAACCCGTACAGAAATTACTTTCATACGAATTCTAAAACATAGAACATAAACAATGTGAGAGCATAACACATAAAACACATATACACAAAGATTTTCCCTTGGATCCAAAAACCAGGACTACCAGCTTGATTTTTCATTATGTTCCTTTCAATGTTACAATACATATTTATACATGTCGAAGCATTCAATACCATGGACCAAAAACCATCACGTCTAAATCCATGTGTGAAAAGTCATGCACAAAACCATAGGTAGGTCCACCCAACCTAATATAGGGTCCAAAAACAAAATTTTCTGGGGTGCTGCCCCAAACCCCATAGAGTGGGGTTACCTGCACCCCTCAAACCCCCTATGACCCCCTTGCTACGCAATTGGCACAACGAATGGGGGGCTCCGCCCCCTTTCTAACCCCCTGATTAACTACGTGGGCTAGTCGTGGAAAGAATATAACACAACCCAACAAAAACAAGTTAAAAAACCAGTGGTCATTCAACTAAACAAGTGAAACAACACTCTCACAAGCTAAACAAGCAAAAGCGACAGAAAAATGGCAAAAGACTAGAAAAGCAAGACTTACCCAAAAAAGCGATGATGATCACACCGATGGTTCCTTGATCTCCTCAAGAATGCCAGAACTCCAAGATCGAATGTGCAAATGATCTCTAGCTATGCCGATTAAATAGATTTGGTTGGTTTAGGGTTTATGATGCGAAGGCCAAAAATCAAGGAAAAAGTGACACTTGGCAAAAGTTTTCAAAATAACTCAAGTGTCTCCTCCAAGCTACTAAAAAGAGATCCCTATTTTCTAGGGATGTTTTTTCGCTTTTTTTTCTTTTTTCTTTTTCAAGAAAAGCTTCTATGCATTGCTCAGAAAGATTGCGCAGTTCAAGGAAGTATTAGGCAACTCACCAGCTCATGCACTTAACAGCTTCTGAGAAAGAGGCTTTTATGCAATTTCTGGGTTGAGTGGCTTTGGGCTGCCTCTCAGGATCTGCGCAATTTCTCAGCTAAAGGTTGGTTATCAAATTGCTCTACATAATTTTGGAGCTGAAGGCTCACAACCAAATTGAACTGTGCAATTCCCGACTGTTAGGGTGGTTCCCCTCAAGGATTGTGCAATTCTATAAGGCAAGCCTAGAACTAGGTGGAAACCAAGTCATGAAATTGGCTTGTCACTTAGCCAATAAGTCAAGTAAGCAAACATAAGCCATGATGTAAAGATGAGGCTCAATCAAAGCATAAGTACTTGGGTCAGTGCAAGATGAGCTACTATAATTTAGAAGGCACGCTCCAAAACGAAGCATAGGAAAACTTTTGGAGGGTGGTTGTAGTTGCTACAACATGACGCTAATTTTCATCCCCAGTGTTTATTTGTGAAAATAATAGTGTGAATTATTTGGTATTTTCCATAGCAAACTGCAAAAAAATTATTAAATAAATTATAAATTAGGAAAATAATTTCTAGTTGTTGTGATAGATGAAATTTTCACATGCTATCAGAGTGTGAGTGATCAGCCGAGAAGTTTAGAAGTAGAGAAGGGAATTTCATTGTTCAGTGAGAACAACATGCCTAAATTACTATAGGCAACAGAGTCCATTTTTAGGCAGGCCAAGTTGCTTGTGGAAGTTCAACTTTTTTTCAGTGCAGAGTGGTAGAAAAATTCAACTTTCCATATTGAGTTATTCCTGCAGTTAGAGGGATTAGCAACAACTAAGATTTTTGCTAAGTAGATTTCTGGTTGGACAAAGAGGGTTTTGTAGCAGTTTGCAGTTGTAGAATGAACATCGAGCAGAAGAGAAAAGAACACACAACAAAGGGAAAATTTAACTTAGGGACCTTCGAGTCTCAAATGTTCAATTTTTTAGGTAAATTAGTAATAGCTGTGTAGATTTCCTCACTCCATAAGGGAGTGCATATAACAGAGAAGCAACCAAGCAGAGGGAAAGAGGGAGTTTTTGACTTGATTCAGAGATGGCCACAACAAGGCTTAGAGATTAGGATAGGTTGGATGGTGCTTCCAACTATGTCATCTAGAAGGATAGGATGTCTTTCCTTCTAGATAAATATGGCTTGAAAGCCTACATAGATAATGTGGTTACAGTTCCCCAGGATGCAAACCAGCTCAAGAAATACATGAAGGAAATGGCGAAGGTGAAGTGGTTGATCCTAGATAGGGTCTCGGATCATATAGTCTCACATATAGAGGCCAAGGGAATAAACAAAGATATGTGGGATATTATCTCCATGCTATACAAGGGTACTTTCGAGCAATGAAAGATGCATTTGGAAGAAAAGTTGAGATGCAGAAAGGGGAAGGCATAGATCCCTTTCTCACCAGGATTTAGGAAGTTCGAGACCAACTTGCGCTATTGGGGAAGCACCTCAACCTTCAGAGCTATTATAGTTGGTACAAAATAGTGCCTTGGAGGATTGACAAGTCTTTTTCCAAAGAATATTGGGAAGAGACATGCTACCAAGATGGGACATAATGTGGGATGACTTGCAACAGGAATATTTGAGGTGAGCTTTGTTAAAGACATCCATCAATGGCAATAGTAGCAGTGGACCGAAAGGTGTGGAGGAGGAGAGTGTGGCCCTCACATTAAAGGGCCCTAGTTAGGGGCAGGGGTTGCAAAAGAAGAAGAAGAAGGACCTATCTAAGGTCAAGCGCTTAAGGTGTGGCGAGTTTGGCCACTACAATACCCATTATCCTCTCAGAAAGAAGGACAAGTACGGGAAGCATGAACATGTGGCAACACATGTTCAGATAGATAGGCTATCCTCTAGGTTGGATGAATACATTGTGATGATGGTAGCGATACCTCTAGGACTGATGTGGGGTGACTTGGAGTTGTAGCTCCAAAGAAATAAAAATATTGGGCATGATCCTTGAGGATCATTACCTTTCTATGGGGGGCCCACAATATGGATCAGTGTTAGTTGATGTAGTCAGTACCAGAGTGATAGTTACAGACTAGTAGAAATTATATACTGAGGAGCATAGTGCAATGTTGACAACAGAGTAGGTAGCTCAGTGTAGAGTTAACAACAACACAGATTCTTCAATGACAATGCATATTCCAGTAGCAGTCACAGAATCGGGATATAGATGCATCATACTGAACACATATGATTCAGTATTTTGGATGCTTATCAGTTGCAGTAGTTGTAGTTACAGCAACAACAAATGAGAGGTAGTTGCAATGCAAATGTAGAGTTAGCAACAGTATGGCAGTGTCAGCAGTAGCACAGATGCAACATTAGATTTGCACAGTGGTTGGTGGGTAGTATGGATAGACATCAACAACGTGACAGGAGGTGATATAGATAATGGGTGTTTTGGCAGGATGTGAAGCACTAGAGAGAACATATTGCTCACTAAGAGGGAGTGTTATTTTCTGTAGCATTAGATGTGTTCAAGACATGAAATTTGATAGAGAGTCTAGAATGCATAAGATCACCAAAACCCCGAAATCGTTTATGGAAATTCCGTGTAGAGATGACTTAATTAAATTATTAGCCTATTTTTTAATGTTTCCTAAGTATAAACTTATGAAAATTGGTTAATTAATCAGAATTAATTAAGTCAAGTTGAGAATGGTCTAAAAATTCACATGGATCGATCCAAAAATGATCTGAGCCATTAATTAAGATTTAATCTTGGTCATTGGTGTCCAAATAGGAAGATATAAGAAGGGATCGATGTGGTAATGGAGAATACACCATAGTCACTTGGAGAATTTGATTTTTGATAGTAGCAGCAGTCAATTGCTGGAGAGTTTGAGCTTCAGTGAGGAAGTAGAGACAGTGTGGGGCAAGGACAATGAGGTTGGAGGAATATTTCTAGATCTAGTGTGTGCATTTGTAGAGAGGCAGAAGAGCCACAATGAGGTTGACGTAGGGAATGTGTAGTAGCCTCTAAAGGAAATTCGATTTGCATATTCCAGAAGTCGTTTTAGTGTTCCAGTGGTAAAAGAATTTTGCAGAGGTCAGGAGAAGAATTTACAAAGTTAGTGGAAAACATAAGAAGTAGCTCAGATTGAGATCCAAGCCATACAAATTAGAGCATGCACAGATCCCACATAGAGGGTGATGTAGGGAAATTTGTAGAGGGTTTCAAAGGCTAGTCTTCAGTGCCAACTTTTCCAGCGGGGTGAGGAAAATTCCTCACTATTTTTTTGCTAGTATTTTTATCTGTAGGATTGCTAGATTCAACACCTATATTATTATACTTAGATTTCACTGCTGCTTAATACTAAAAGCCCTCAGCTACTGCACTGATTTTCTAAAGTTAGTTTTTTCTGAGGACATTTGTCCAAAAATAACTATGTCAATTCTTCTGTGTGTGTGCTAGAATTTCTGAGTTTCTAGCGCTAATTTTTTTCCGTAGTATTTATTTATGAAAATCACAATGTGAATTATTTGGTATTGTCCATAGCAAACTGCAAATAAATTGTTAAATAAATTGATTATTAGGAAAATAATTTCCAGTTGTTGTGATAGATTAAATTTTCACATGTTATTAGAGAGTGATTGATCAGTCGGGAAGCTCAGAAGTGGAGAAGGGAATTTCGTTGTTCAGTGGGAGCATCAAGCCAAAATTCCTAGAGGCAGCAAAATCTGTTGCCAGGCAGGCTAAGTTGCTTGTGGAAGTTTGATTTATTTTTTTCATTGCGGAGTGGCAGAAAATTTTGAATTTTCAGATTGAGTGATTCCAGTAGGTAGAGGGACAAAAAAAAACTCAGATTTTCTCTGAGCAGGTTTCTGGTTGGACACGAAAGGTTTTGTAGCAATTTCCAATTTCTTAATCAACTATGGGTGGAAGAGAAAAGAAGACACAACAGAGGGGAAATTTCTCTCAAGGAATTCCAAGTCTCAGAAGTTCGATTTTCCAAGCAGATTGGAAGTAGCTGAGTGTATATTTCCTCACTCTAGAAGGGAGTGTGTATAGCAAAGAAACAACCAAGAAGAGGGAAAGAGGGAGTTTTCGACTTGATTTAGACATGGCCACAACAAGGCTTAGAGATCAAGATAGGTTGGATGGTGCTTCCAACTATGTCATATGGAAGGTTAGCATGTCCTTCCTTCTAGATGAATATGGCTTGAAAGACTACAAAGATACTATGGTGGCAATTCCCTAGGATGCAGACCAGTTCAAGGAATACATGAAGGAAATGGTGAAGGCAAAGCAGTTGATCCTAGATGGAGTGTGGGATCATACAGTCTCACATATAGTAGCCAAGGGAATGACAAAAGAGATGCGGGATGCTCTCTCCATCCTATACCAAAGTACTTCTAAGCAGCGGAAGATGTTCTTGGAAGAAAATTTGAGATGCATCAAGATGCAGAAAGGGGAAGGCATCGATCCCTTTCTCACCAAGATTCAGGAAGTATGAGACTAGCTTGCGGCTGTTGGGGCAACACCTCAACCTTCAAAGATAGTACAGTTGGCCCTAAATAGTGTCTCAGAGGATTGGAAAGTATTTTTCCAAAGAATATTAGGTAGAAGCATGCTACCAAGATGGGACAAAATGTAGGTTGACTTGTAGCAGGAAGAGTTGAGGTGAGCTTTGTTAAAGAGCTCTATCAATGGCAACAATAGTAGTGGACCGAAGGGTATGAAGGAGGAGGATTATGTGGCCCTCGCATCAAAGGGTCCCAGTCAGGGGCAGGGGTGCAGAAGAAGAAGAAGGACCTATATAAGGTCAAGTGCTTCAGGTGTGGTGAATTTTCCCACTACAGTACCCAGCGTCCTCTCAGAAACAAGGACAAGTTGGAGAATCAGAACCAGACGGTAACACATGTGGAGATAGATAGGTTGTCCTCCAGGTTGGAGGAAGACTTCGTGATGATGGTAGCCATACCTCAAGTGAGGTGGGGTGACTTGGATTTGTAGCCCCAAAGAGCTACAAAGATTGGGTAGGATCCTTGAGGATCATTACCTTACTATGGGGGGCCCACAATATTTAGTAGTATGATGTATCAATGGTAGTTGATGTAGTCAGTACCAAAGTGATAGTTGCATACTAGTAGCAATCAAATACTGAGGAGAACAGTGCAGTGTTGATAGCAAAGCAAGTGGCTCAGTGTAGAGTTAGCAATAATGCAGATTCTTCAGTGACAGTGTAGATTCTAGTAGCAGTCAAAGATTCGAGATACATATGCATAATACTGAACACGAATGATTCAGTATTTTTGATGCTTCTCAATTGTAGTAGTTGTAGTTTCAACAACAACATATGAGAGGTAGTTGTAGTGCAGATGCAGAGTTGGCAGCAGTATGGTTGTGTCAGCAGCAACACATATTCATCATCAAAGTGGTGCAGTGGTTGGTGAGAAGTATGGATAGACATCAATAACGTGATAGGAGGTGAGATAGAGACACGATGTTGTGGTAGTATGTGTAACACTAGAGAGAACATAATCCTCGCTGAGAGGGAGTGTTAGCTTTTTAGCATTGGATGTGGTCTAGCTATGAAATTTGGTAGAAATTCTAGAATGCATAAGATCTCCAAACCCCGGAATTAGTTTTAGGAAATTTCATCTAGAGATGACTTAATTAGATTATTAGCCTATTTTTTAATGCTTCCTAAGTCTAAAATTATGAAAACTAGTTAATTAATCAGAAGTAAGTCAAGCTAAGAATAGTCTAGAAACACACATGGATTGATCTAGAAATGGTCTGAGCCATTGATTAAGATTTAATATTGGTCATTGTTAGAGAGTTCAAGCTTCAGTGAGGAAGCATAGATAGTGAGGGGCAGTGATAGTGAAGCTAGAGGAATATTTCCATATCTAGTTTGTGCATTTGTAGAAAGGAAGAAGTGCCATAGTGAGGTTGACACAAGGATTGCATGGTAGCCTCTAAAGGAAATTCGATTTACAGATTCAAGAAGTGTTGGGTTCTGTTATTTTCTTTCCACAACTAACCTATGTAGTTTATAGGGGGGTTAGAGGGGGGGCGGAGCCCCCCCTTCATTGTGTCGACTGCGTAGCGGGGCGGTCACAGGGGGTTTGAGGGGGGCAGCTAGACCCCCTCTATGGGGTCTGGGGCAGCACCCCAGGGAAACTCCTTTTGGACCCTATATTAGGTTAGGAGGACCTACCTATGGTTTTGTGCATGGTTTTGGAAGCACTGATTTTCGGTCCATGGTATTGGATGCTTCGGCATGTATATATATGTATTGTAACATTGAGAGGAATATAATGAAAAATCAATCTAGTAGTCTCGGTTTTGGGATCCAAGGGAAAATCTTTCTGTATATGTGTTTTCTGTGTTATGCTCTCGCATTTTTTATTTTTTGTGTTTTAGAATTCGTATGCAGGTAATTTCTGTACGAGATTAAAACCTACATTTGGTATCAGAGTTGTTTTGGCTTCAAGGGGACGCCTTTGTCACTGAGGGGTTTTCTTTCAGGCCTGTGGTAGACCCTGTTCGGTAGGAGATCTACGGGATCGATTCTGGTGGTGAAAGAAGATGGCGAGCAGTGGAAAGATTATGGGTAGAGGTGGTGGAGATAGCATGTTACTTGGTCAACAGATCACCTTCATCAGCATTGGAGGATAAGACTTCACAAGAGGTATGGACTGGTAAGAAACCCTCTCTTTCACATCTGAGGGTATTTGGATGCAATGCATATGTACATGTTCCAAAGGAGAAAAGAACTAAGTTGGATAGTAGATCTGAAAAGTGCATATTTATTGGGTATAAGGATGGTTTAAAGGGTTATAAGCTTTGGAACCCAGTAATAAGGAAGGTCATGTACAGCCAAGATGTGGTGTTCAGAGAGGTGAAAGATGTTATTAAACATGAAGTCCAACCAAAGGAACCTAAGAAGATAGAGTTTGAGATTAAGGAGGAAGAATCAGACTCTATAGCAGAAGAGGAATCAGAAGATGAAGAGTCACAAACTTCGGGTGTGAAAAGATTAGTTGAAGAAAGAAGGCAGCCAAAAAGGTATAGTCCATCTGCTTTCTGTTCAAATTTTTCTTTATTTGTTACTGATGATGATCCTAGAACTGTGAATGAAGTAGTTGATTCAGAGGATGGAAAACTCTAGAAAGAGGCCACGGTTGATGAAATGACATCTTTGCACAAAAATGAGGCTTGGGATCTGGTGGAGTTGACGTCTAGAAGGAAACACATTGGCAGCAAATGGTTGTTCAAGAAGAAGACAAATGCAGAAGGAAAGGCGGAGAAATACAAAGCTTTGTTGGTAGAAAAAGGTTATTGCCAGGTGTCGGGAATTGATTTTGGTGATATTTTTTCTCTTGTTGCCAAGGTAGCTTCTATTAGATTACTTTTATCTGTTGCTGCTGATTTTTATTTTTAGGTAGAATAGATGGATGTGAAGAAAACATTTCTTTACAGGGATCTATAAGAGGAGATCTACATGAAGTAAGCTGAAGGCTTTATGGTGAAGGGTAAGAAGGAACTGGTATACAAGTTAAAGAAGTCTTTGTATGGGTTAAAACAGTCACCAAGGATGTGGTATCAGAAATTTGATACATTTATACGCGGACTTGGCTTCACCAGAAGCAACGCAGATCACTGTGTGTATTTTAAATTAATTGGTGACCGTGTTATTTATCTGTTCTTGTATGTGGATGATATGTTGTTGGCTGGAAATGACAAAGAAATTATCTAGGATTTGAAGACCCAATTGTCCTCCAAATTTGACATGAAAGACCTTGGTGCTACAAACTATATTTTGGGCATGGAATTAAAAATATCGGGCAAAGAGGAAGCTCTAGTTAAACCAGAGGAAGTATGTCGAGACAATACTACAAAGGTTTAATATGTAGGACAATAAACTGGTGAAGGTTCCTATTCCTGTTGGTGTAAATTTATCTATTGAATAGTGTCCCAAGACATAAGAAGAGGAAGAGGACATGTCCCATGTTCCACATACAAGTGCAGTTGGTAGCCTGATGTGTGCGATGGTCTGTGCTAGACCAGACATTACACATGTAGTGGGAGTATTGAGAAGGTTTATGTCAAAACTGGGAAAGGGGCATTGGACAACAGTGAAGTGGGTTTTTAGGTATTTTCTTGGCACTAGTGATTATGGTTTGTGCTACCAAGGAAGACAAGGATTAGACAGAGTTTTGGATATCCGTGGCTTTTTTGATGCAGACTGGGTTGGAGATCTAGATTAGAGAAGATATATGAGTGGGTATGTACTTAACCTATTTGGAGGTGCAGTTAGCTGGATGAGTAAGAAACAATTTGTAGTGGCATTATCAACTATAGAGGCAGAATACATGACAGCCACTCATGCAAGCAAGGAAGCGGTTTAGTTGTAGAGATTGTGTTCAAGTATGGGGTTAGTACAGGGAGCTATAAGGATACACTGTGACAGCCAAAGTGCAATTTACTTGGCAAAGAACCTTGCTTATCATTCAAGGACAAAGCACATTGATATTCAATATCACTTTGTGAAGGGCATGATAGAAGACAAAATGGTGTTGCTAGTATAGGTGGACACTTTGAAGAATACTGCAGATGCATTGAAAAAATCTATGAGCTTTGAGAAGTTCTCTTGGTGTAGAGAAACAATGGGCATTTTAGGGCTGGATAAATGACTAAGCTCTCCTGTGGCCCCCTGTGGAAAGAAAACAACAAGTGGGAGAATGTTGGATTGTGTTATATTCTTTCCACGACTAGCCTACGTAGTTTACAAGGGGATTAGACCTTCGTTGCACTAACTGCGCAGTGGGGGGGTCACATGGGGGTTTGAGGGGGGTGTTTAGCCCTCCTCTACGGGGTTTAGGGCAGCACCCGAGGGAATTTTTTTTTCGAATCTATATTAGGTTGGGAGAACCTACCTATGGTTTTGTGCATGGTTTTCGCACATGGTTTTGGACGAAATGGTTTTTGGTCCATGGTATTAGATGCTTCAACATGTATATATATGTATTGTAACATTGAAAGGAATATAATGAAAAATCATTCTGGTAG
Source organism: Pinus tabuliformis (assembly GCA_031772625.1). Lineage (NCBI taxonomy): Eukaryota > Viridiplantae > Streptophyta > Pinopsida > Pinales > Pinaceae > Pinus > Pinus tabuliformis. The sequence continues at coordinate 409,263,402 of CM062807.1, read as the reverse complement.
TCCTGGTTTTGGGATCCAGGGGAAATCTCTATGTATATGTCTTTTATGTGTTATGCTCTCGCATTGTTTATTTTCTGTGTTTTAGAATTTGTATGCAAGTAATTTCTGTATGGGGTTAAAACCTACAAGAAGTCGTTTTAGTATTCCAATGGCAGAAGAACTTTGCAGAGGTTGGGAGAAGTGTTTTCAAAGTTAATGGAAAATAGAAGAAGCAACTCAGATTGAGATGCAGGTTGTACAAATTAGATCTTGCACAAAGCCCATATAGAGGGTGACCTAGGGAAATTTGTAGAGGGTTTCAGAGGCTAGTCTTCAGTGCCAAATTTGCGTGTGGAGTGAGGAAAATTCCTCACTAGATTTTTTCTAATATTTTTCTCTATAGGATTTCCATACTAGGCATCCTGATTACTGTGCACATATTTCACTACTACTTAATAATAAAATCCCTTACCTATTGCGCTAGTTTTCCCAAGTTGGGTTTTTTCCAGAGACATTTGTCCAAAAATACATGTGTCCATTTTTATTTGTGTGCTAACATTTCTTAGTTTCTAGCATTAGTTTTTTTTTCCGCAATATTTATTTTTGAAAATCACAATGTGAAGTATTTGGTATTTTCGTACCAAACTACAAATAATTTGTTAAATAAATTAACAATTATGAAAATAATTTATGGTTGTTGTGATAGATGAAATTTTCACATGTTATTAGAGTGTTAGTGATGAACCAGGAAGATCGGAAGTGGAGAAGGGAATTTCATTGTTCAGTGGGAACAATAGCCCAAAATTCCTAGAGGCAGCACAGTTTGTTGCCAGGAAGGACAAGTTTCTTGGGGAAGTTTGATTTTTTTTTTTTCAGTGCAGAGTGGCAGAAAAATTCAACTTTCCAGATTCAGTGATTCCAGCAAGAAGAGGGAGCATCAACAACTCATATTTTTGCTAAGAATATTTTTGGTTGGACGCAAAGGGTTTTGAAGCGGTTTGTAGTTGTAGAATCAACGTCGGGTGGAAGATAAAATCACACACAACATAGTGAAATTTTATCTCAGGGAACTTTGAGTCTCAGAAGTTCGATTTTCCAAGTAGATTGGTAGTAGATGAGTGAATATTTCCTCACTTGAGAAGGGTGTACGTATAGAATAACAACATCCAAGCAGAGGGAAAGAGGTAGTTTTAAACTACATTCATAGATGGCCACAACAAGGCTTAGAGATCTGAATAGGTTAGATGGTACTTCCAACTATGTCATCTTGAATGCTAGGATGTCCTTCCTTCTAGATGAATATGGTCTAAAATCCTACATAGATAATGTGGTGGCAGTTCCCTAGGATGCAAACCAACAGCCAAGGGAATGACCAAATATATGTGGGATGCTCTCTCCATGCTATACTAGGGTAATTCCGAGTAGCGGAAGATGTTCCTGGAAGAAAAGTTGAGATGCATTAGGATGCAGAAATGGGAAGGCATAGATATCTTTCTCACCAGGAATCAAGAACTCTGAGACCAACTTGTGGCTGTTGGGGTAGTACCTCTGCCTTCATAGCTAGTACGGTTGGCAATAAACAGTGTATCAAAGGAATAACAAGTCTTCATACAAAGCATATTGGCCAAATACATGCTACCAGGATTGGACATAATGTGGGTTGACTTACAATAGGAAGAGTAGAGGCAAACTCTACTAAAGAGCTATGTCAGTGGCAGCAGTAGCAGTGGGCTGAAGGGTGTGAAGGAGGAGGAGAATTTGATCCTTGCATCAGAGGGTCATAGTCAGGGGAAGGGGGTACAAAAGAAGAAGAATAATGGCCTATCTAAGGTTGAGTGCTTTAGGTGTGGCAAGTTTGGCCACTACAGTACCCAATCTCCTCTTAGAAAGAAGGAAAAGCAGGAGAAGCTGGACCAGGCAACAAAACATGTTGAGATAGATAGGATGTCCTCTAGATTGGAGGAAGACTTCATGATGATGGAAACCATACCTCCAGGAGTTAGGTGGGGTGACTTGGAGTTGTAGCCCCAGAGAGATACAAAGATTGGGCAAGATCCTTGAGGATCATTACCTTTCTATGGGGGGGCCAAATTATTCAATAACATGATGGATCAGTGGTAGTTGATGCAGTCAGTACAAGAGTGATAGTTCCATACTAGTAGAAATAAAATACTGAGCAACATAGTGAAATGTTGATAGCAGAGCAGGTGCCATAGTGTAGAGTTAGCAGTAGTGCAAATTCTTCAGTGGTTGTGCAGATGCTAGTAAAAATCAGAGACTCATGAGATAGATGCATCATACTGAACATAGATGATTCAATATTTTGGATGCTTCTCAATTGCAATAGTTACAGTTGCAGCAACAACAGATGAGAGGTAGTTGCAGTGTAGATGCAAAGTTTGCAGTAGTATGGCAATGTCAACAACAACACAAAGTCAACATCATATTTGCGCAGTGGTTGGTGGGTAGTATGGCTAGGCATTAGTAGCATGACAAGAGGTGATACAGAGATAGGGTGTTGTGGTAGGATGTGCAACACTAGAGAGAAAAAAATCCTCACTAAGAGGGAGTGTTAGTTTATGTAGCATCGAAAGTGTTTTATCCATGAAATTTTGTAGAGAGGCTAAAATGCATGAGATCTCCAAAAAAAATAAATCGTTTATGGAAATTCAACCTAGAGATGAATTAATTATATTATTATCCTATTTTTTAATTTTCCTAAGTCTAAACTTAGGAAAACTAGCTAACTAATCAAAATTAATTAAGTCAAGGTGAGAATAGTTTAGAAACTCAGATGGATTGATCCATAAATGATCTGAGCCATCGATTAAGATTTAATCTTGATCATTGGAGTCCCAACATGAATATATAAGAAGTTATCGATGTAGTAATGGAGAATGCACCATAGTCACTTGGAGAATTTGATTTTCCGGAGTAGCAGTAGTCAGTTACTAAAGAGTTTGAGCTTTAGTGAGAAAGCAAAGACAGTGAGGGGTAGGGACAGTGAGGGTGGAGGTAGATTTCTAGATCTAGTGAGTGCATTTGCAGAGAGGTAGAAGAGCCATAGTGAGGCTGAAGCAGGGACTACACAGTAGCCTCTAAAGGTAGTTTGATTTGCATATTTGAGAAGTTGTTTCAGAATTCCAGTGGTAGAATAATTTTGTAGATGTCGGAAGAAGCATTTCCAGAGTCGGTGGAAAATAGAAGAAGCAGCTCAGATTGAGATCCAAGACATATAAATGAGATCTTTAGCAGAGCCCACATAGAGGGTGATGTAGGAAATTCTCAGAGGGTTCCAGAGGCTTGTCTTTAGTTCCAAATTTTCCTGTGGGGTGAGGAAAATTCCTCACTAAATTTTTCCTAGTATTTTTCTCTGCGGGATTGCCAAATTTCGCATCCAAAATATTGTACTCATATTTCACTGTTGCTTGATAATAAAAACCCTCAGTTTTTTCATCGATTTTCCCAAGTTGGGTTTTTCTGTGGACATTTTCCCAAAAATAACTATGTCAATTTTTATGTGTGTGTGCTAGTATTTCTCAGTTTCCAACACTAGTTTTGTTCCACAGTATTTATTTGTGAAAATCATAGTGTAAATTATTGGGTATTTGTGGTAGAAAAATGCAAATAAATTGTTAAATAAATTAACAATTAGGAGAAAAATTCTAGTTGCTATGATAGATGAATTTTTCAAAAATTGGCCAAAGTGAAGATCCCAAAAGGCATAGGAAATTAAGTCCATAATTACTTGTTGGATTCCTTCAATGCTCTAGTAATTCCATGGCCAACTATTTGGTGTTATACCTCTCTACATAATAGTTTTTATGGAACGTAGAGTGGTAGGACATGTGGGGGTGCATGGCTTCCTAAGACTCTAATGTAGGTGAAAATATCTTCACCATACCAATTCCCAAACCTCCTAAGGTCTTGCACAACTTGTTGAGACATTATGGGGGGCTTGGTTTCAAATATAATTTCATAAATAAGAATGATAACATTGTGATAAATTTGATAGAAATGACCAAAATAATTTGTCTCCCATGGTACACCATGGTAAATGTGGATTAGTGTGGGATCGATGATAGCCCATTTCCATCCCATGGCTGGAAAATCAATTTAATAGTAAAGAGAGTCCATGACATAGGATGACATATAGAACGAAGGGATTTTGTTCTCTGAGACACTATGGGAAGAGCAAAATAGTAAAATATGTTTATCCAAATTATCAGATAGTATGGTGGCCCAGTCGAAGATGTACACCTTAGAAGCCCCATCAATTTGAGGGACCCAATATTCAGGGAATGTGGAGATATTTTGGAATGCATATAACCTATAGAGCATGGCAGCTACCTAGCTAAAAGGATAAGCTAGTGAATATATGATGTTCTTACCATCTTGCTCCTTTTTTTATTATTTTGGGCACTCCTCCATTCTTTAATTGAATCAGTTGGATGTTTATGCTTTTCAAAAAAAATCACCACATACTCCTTGCCATAGATGTGTTGAGGGTCCTAAAAGTGGTACATCTCCTAAAAGTCCTATGCTGGAAACAAACCAATTTTGGTGCCCTTTTGGGTGTGGAACTTCCTCTCCATGATATCCATTGTTTCAATAACCCATCTAATAATGTTAGTGTAGGGAAGAATGCAAGGCCTTGCTCCAATCTTGTGCAAGAAATAATTGGCCGCATCCTAAGGGGTTGCCTCTGAGGTGGGGGTTTTATCATCAACGACGACTATTTTGATGGTCACCTGAGGGCATTCATCTTAAAAATACCTGTAAACTACCTCCCATGAGGAATGCCTTGAATCTCTAGTGCACATTTTGTCTGATAATAGTCCCATCCTAGAAAACTTTTCATCGGTGGTTTCTCTAAAAGGGATGGTGGGTTTCTACACAGATGTTTTTGACTTCCCCTTTTCTTTCTTCATTTCTTCCTAATGAGGGTGGAAAAATATTTTTGGTAGGCAGAGGGGATAAAACACTGTGAGTGCAAAAAGGTCTTCACTCTAGCTATCAGTTGATCAGAGGTATCTACAAACATATAGAATGGGCTTGACATAGAAAGGTTTTAAATAGATAAGTTAAAGAGAACCATTTGGATCACAGGGGTATAACGGTCAATTCACAAGGAATTTAGGTAGGAAAAGTGAGGGGATGACATGGGGGAGACACATGGATAAGTTTTATTGGGCATAGGACAATAGAGGAGGGTGATCTATCAATTTAATCTTGTGCTTGCCTAACATGCTCACTTGCCACACTAGCCTAATAACGGTCCTAGCGGCCGACGTGGTCATTGCACTGGCCTACTAGGTGGTCAGCTAGTTTTATCTTCCCTGGTGGAGTGTTTGGGTGGAATTGGAGGCAAGGCTTCACCCCTTGGAATGAATCAAAATTGTTGATCTGCGAATATTACTTTATTTGACTCTGACTTTCCCGGGGCAAGCACTCACTTAACTTCCTCACTTGTTCATTCATCGGAACTCCTCTTAGGTGAGGCTGCTTTGAGATGGGCAGTGATCCTATCCACAGATGGCAACTCCTTAATCATTTATATTTGAGAGATGTGGAAGGCCCACTACCACTTGGAAACTCCTCCATTGCTGAGAATGGTGCTAGTTACTGTTGAGCTGAAACCCATTTTTCCCAATGCTCCACTGACCTAGTCCCCGGAAACCTGACTCCTTTTAAAATGAAATTAGACTTTGTTACTGGGCTTTTGACCTTCCGCTGTAAATTATTCAGATGACATCATGTCGACGTCAAACATTCCATGTTTCACCTTGTTATTTATCCATTTGTCATCCATATTTAGGCCCTTTGGGTACCTAAAAATTTCATAATTTACTGCCACATGTCCACCTCACAATGGGTGGTTGTTGACATCACCTTCACCCAATGACGTGTTGTGGCATGTTCAGTCAGAGGAGAGAGAGAAAGTTCCTTATTCCATCACTAAACAAGTAACTCTTTCTGTAAATGGTTCAATCTCGGTGCCATCAAAAATTGATTTAACTTAAGTTACGGTGGCTCTGGGACCACGGGATATAGGCTTCCAATCTCTGTTATTGGGTTCCATCAGTAGATGGCCCTAAATCCAATAGTTAACAGATCCTTGATCTCTAGTCCTCGGATCTTTTTGAAATAGCCTTTCCAATCAATTTCGGGATTCTAGAGTCGCGAGGTTTCCAAGGTTTTGACTTTCAAGTGCCCAATTTTAATTGTCCCTATGTTTTGATCCAGGAGGCCAATTTCAAAATTCTTTATATTTGTTGGACACCTAATCCTTTAAGGGTTATGGTGTGGAAGATAAACAGTTAAAGGGAGTCCAAGAGACATTGGAATATGAATCCAATAATCATATGAGTGTATTATATATGTGTATCATTTGTTAATAGTAAATGCATTCACATTTTACCTTATTTTTCTTTCCAGATTCCATGTATATCTAACATGGTATCAGAGCAGGCGAATTCCTTCCCTGCTCTTGAGCCACTAGTTTTGTGGCCATAATGCATTTCATGGCCACTATGAATTTTAGTTCTGCCATCATGAGCTTGCCATAACACTGATTAGAGGCCTCGCTTTAAATGTGTCTACAATATCTACCACCCAGTCAAGTTTTCTATTTGTCAATGACATTTAATAACTTCTACATTTTCGCTTGTCCTCCTTGGCGCTCATGAAAATATGTCAGTGCATTTGGGTGTTATTTTTTCCACCATTCGCTACCTTTTCTAATGCTTTTAAGGCATTCCCATGACCATCATGATCCTATTACTATCAACCTCCACTCCTTGTAAGGCATTACTCTAAGCATTTTTGGCATTCTACCGCTCTATCTGACACCTCTATTCCCTGGCCTGGTAGAAACGCCTCGATCTCCTTATCTCTCATTATAGGAAATTTCAGCCTAAAAGTGCCCACAAAATTTTTGTGCCATTTCCATGTAATAATATGTAAACCAATCAAAATCCTTTAAATTTAGAAAGAGGTACATATAAAATTTTTGGAGGGAAAAGAAGAAAAACTACTTTACTAATTGTATTTTTAGCTTATCTCCTTATAGGTTTACTCATATTTCAAGTGTAGACACTTGTTGGATATGAAATTAAATTCCACATCCAAAGAGTAGCCATTGTGCATACTTTTGAGAAGACCCACACTAATAAAAATTGAAGATACATTGAAAAGGTGTGTTGAACACAACTTTTTAATGGATCTTCAATTTTAATGAATGTGGGTCTTCTCAAAAGTATGCATAATGGGTACTCGTTGGATGTGGAATTTAATTTTGCATCCAACGAGTGTCTACACTTGAAATTTGAGTAAACCTATAAGGATATCAGCCAAAAATACAACTAAAAAAAGTAGTTTTCTTCTTTTCCCTAAAAAATTCATAACTATTATTTTATTATTTAATCTATTATTTTATTATTTTTCCTTAGGAGGCCACTTTTAAGATAAAATTTCCTCTAATGCTTATTATGATAACTATTCCCATTATTTTATTAGTGGGTCTACACATCCAACATTACTGAGGCATTACTGTATCGTCCTAGTTGTAACGTTTCTCTTCCATAACTATATCATCTAGTTACTCCATCAGATCATTGAGTCACTTTTTTCTTTAAAATTTAGGTCAAATATCATAGAGGGGGAGTTGATCGCTTTTCACTATTTGTGTTGTGTGGCATTTCATTCAGAATTCAAAGCTACAGGATGTCTATCTTGATGATTTAAGTTATCATCTTGACAAAATTGTTCCATTCAATCTATTTATACTATATTCAGGAGCCATGAGAGGGTTCCCTAATGGACCAACATAGCCAGCTGAATGCAGTGCCTCTAGAATCAAACTTTGGGGATTGTTCGAAATTTTTCCAGTCTCTAATTTCACTTTTTCTAGTTGTTCCTTAAGCTCCTTGTCAAGAAAAGTTGTGTTCCTCACACTATCAATCAACAATTCTACCATCTCAGTGAGATAGGTTTTGAGAGCATAAAAAGTGTAACCCATTTGTTCTCAGGATGCCAATGTCGTAACATTCCCTTTGATGGCTTCCAAGTCGTGCACCATTCAAAGATGGCTTCGGTTCTTTGTGGTCTTGAACACCATTCGTTCCAGGAGGTGAGTTTCCCTGCTAGACAACAGGGTCTCATACACGGAACCATAATCAACGTACAATCCAATTGATGAAAGGGGGGCTCAAAGAGTTTTCAAATGCAAATTTGAGACCATTTGGAAGGCTCATGAAAATGGTCTTTGTTAGTTCCACATAATCTAGAAGTGTAAGCGGAAGATTCATGCCTAGCAGGGGAAATCAAGGGGAGGAAGAGATTCAGATTTGTTTCGTGTAATCCATGAGAACAATCCACCAGAGGAGGAATATGCAATTTATTTTCGAGAAAGCCTTGGTGTTTTCATGGCAAAATCCTTTTTGAGCCGCATTGAGTGTAGCATGCAACCACCATATTAACCTGCTCTGGGTATGTTGTTTTCTTCTGGTAGTCCATTTCAGTGTGGTGGAATGGTACGTCAATGAATTGGTTTTATACATTAAATTTTTTACGTGAGAGCATATGTTCATATGTGTAAGGAGTCGTATGTTCAGAATGGTGTTGTAGTGAACAATTGCATTACAAAGTCCATTTACTGGTACTTCCCCTTTGAATATACAATATTGGTCTCCTTGTGGTTGTTGATGGTGGACTTTTAAAGTAGTGTGGCATAATGAAGCCATTTTATAGTCAATTTTGATATTATTTGAATAGTATGTGTTGTACCGAAAACTGAGTCCATAAGGACAACCCTCATCAATTTTATAATGTGTGCACTCAGGATGAAGTATTTTACATCTCTACATGTTGATATTTTACTACTTGATGGCATGTATTGGTTGGTTGTTGGACTAGTCGTGAAATGTTGTGCATAAGTTGTGAACATCAGGAAGGTCTCTATACAAGTTTGAATTGAATAATTAATGTGCGTTGGTGTCGATAAATTGTATATGTGCATTAAATGCAAATTTATTGCCATTCCAAGAGTCTAGAAGACAAATAAAACGATTTTCCATTAGGAACAAATATTGATGTTCTGGCATTCTTTAGTATTGACTCATATATAAGTCTCCACCAAGAACCAACTTGCATTGTATAGTTTGTTGGCTCCTTGTGAGTATTGAGCAAGAAAGAATTATAATTTTGAAGGAATACTGAAATTGCTTATTAGCCTGGTTTAAATATTTTTTTTGGACTCCTTGCACAAATTTCTTGAAAATAAGACGCTTATTTTTTTACTTTGAGCATTTATTCTGAGACAATGGTCGGTCTTGATGATGCATTAGAGTTGTTGAACACTGATACTTTCCACTATTGATAGTATGGTAAGTTTCATAAAAGCCTCTCTCTCTCAAATTTGAAACTGTTTTCAACATGCACATGAAAAGATTGATTTTTTTTAACTAGAATCTCAATTCCAGCAAAAATAATTTCAACAGTGGAGTCACCATTCTGAACTTGTTTCTATTCAGAACATTGATACGTACTCTTATCAATGGAAATAATATAAAGTTAAGCTTTATTTACATTCACTGCCTAGTTCAAAATTAGAGTTGCATGCAGAAGCAGAAACTTAGCATATGCTTCCCAAGCCCATCATCAAACCTTGGCAAGAGCTTGTACATAACAAGTAAAAAACCAATATTGGATATGAAAATCATGTGTCCTTTCATATTCCGGATTACTCAAAGCCCATGAAATTTTAGAGTGTTGGATTTCTTCATGGCGGTTCACCTTCACCTGTTTCGAATTCTACTCCACATTCGCAGCCAAAAGTTATTAAATGCCAACACTATGATCGAGTTGTCCATGTGAAATATCATTGTTTTGATCTCCATCTATGCAATAATTGTGGTCAACATACTCACTCTTCACACAGATGCTTCAAAAACAATCCTCCTACAAGAACAAAGATTCATCTTGGATGGATCACTTCTTAGCAACAGGATTTGTTCTCCTATTCAAGTTGAAGGACCCCCTCTCCAAAGCATTAGGGACACTTCCTCTAGAAGAATATTTCAGCTTCTTTCTAGACATGGAAGAGTTTTAGGAATTGCATTAAGTGTTCCAATGTTGGTGATCATCCTTAAACCACCCCCTTATACAAACATTTCAAAGAGCACATTCAGCCTAGTGCTACCATGTGTTACATACATATTTGGGCACTTCAACCCCAATCTTATATGTCGATAAACAGGGCTCTTTAACCCCTAAAAGTTTTGTTTCATACCCTAAAAGATCATGGTCAACTAATTACATCATTCCCCAAAAGTTCCACTTGAAAAACCATCCAGAATTGGCCTAAACTGGACCATACTAACTGCTCCAATGTCAAGATGCGATGCATACTGACTTCTACACTAGCTAGGTGTGATGCATACTGATGAGGCCTTCTTTAGGGTGCGATGAGCGAGGATGGAGAAATGTCCGAGACAGTGTGCTAAGTGGATGCTCATGGAATCTTCTAGAAACTTCGCCTATGACACTTGCCTCTCTAAATTCGCCCAAGGATGAGTAAGAGATCTGAACTTCAGTTATCTCCCCTCTTGTGGAACTAAATGTAACAAGTTGAATGACACTAATCAAACCCCAGAGATGACTCACACCCTTGCACACATCTATAAATGGATCCCCCATCTAAGAGATCTAGAGGTTGGAATATTATGAATTGCAAGTAGGTGCTGATAGTTTGTATTTGAGAAAGAGCATTGTATTGTTGGATGATCTTGCTATTTCATGAGGTGAAGAGGGCTTTCATGCTGGGAGGATGATGCTGGATCAGACAACTGGGTTGTAATTCTACCTTCTATATAATAAATTTCTTCGAGTTTTCTTCCATATAACTATGCAATTGTGAATGTTATTATTCGTGAATGCCATTATATGTTCATTATATTTATGATTCCGTAATGATTATGATATAATATATCAAGATGCTTTGACGGTTCTTTGTTACTGTGTTCCTACAGGTACTCTCCAAGTGGGATAAGTACGGAGAGGAGTTGCAAGCTTTGTCAAGGGGGAGAGAGATCAAGCAAGGAGTTAAGCAAAAGATCTAGGTTGGTTCCTTTGTCTTTCTCTTATCTGTTATACATAGAAGAAATCACGAATTGCTTTAAACTGTTGTTTCTAGGGTAGCTACCAAACCTAGAGGGCTAGTCAATCGAAAAGACACTAGTTTTCCCAGAAACAAATTGGAAACTCCACTGGGGAACTATAGATGATTATTTGTTGTTGTTTTTTGTTTTATAAACTATAGATGGAGCCTGAAGTCATCTAGGTAGCCTTCGAACTGCTCTTTCTTTGTAATTGCATAGTAGATGAATGCTACTTCAGTCAATCTCCAGTTTAGCTTATGAATTAAACATTTGACTTACAAGCATTCTAGATGCCCTTTTGGTGGCTCAGTAACCTCTCGAGATCTTTCCTTTGTACTGTGATCTTTACTGTCCATCATAGCTAAGCTTAAATCACTGAAATTAGCTACAAATTTGAGCCAAAACCCACTTCAGTTGCACTCCCTGGCCCATTGCACTGTCTGTCACTGTGAACCAATATGAATCGCACCTCCCGAGCCAGTAAAGTGTGATGCATCCCTGTTTTTGTGAAGCCTAGGTGCGATGACTGTTGAGATTGCAACAAGATGATGGAGCTTAGTGAAAAGAGTCGCCTTCACTAAGTGGGCCCGCAGGCAAATTATGGCGCAAGTTCTATTTTTGATCCCAGCAGGGATGATCACAGTGTGGGTGACCACAGTATGAGTGATCACAGTGTGGGTGACCATAGTGTGAGTGATCACAGTATGAGTGATCAAATTCTATTTTTAGACTAGCTGTCAAAAATAGAAAAGTCAAATATTATTGTCTCATAATAATATTTGGACTATAAACTTGATCTTATTCTCTTGGAGCACTTCAGGATGAGCTACGGATGTGGTACATGCAGATCCCAGAGGGAAATACATGGTTACCTATGGGATGACTAATATTTGCATGCAGGACTTTAGTTAGAACTCAAGTGAGTTGAGTTTAGTGGACTGGAGGTGCAGTTGATGGAGTTGTGTTCAATTTAGCTTTGTTAAACTGGTTGTATTTAGTCTAACTGGCAAATAGACTAGAGATGAGTTGGGTGAATTAGTTATTAATTAATTTACAAGTTATTAACTCATAATGCAACTATAGAATACATCATTTAACTCAGTTGCATGTCAGTGCATGTTCAGTTCAGCAGGGACAGGTGTTAGAGGATAAAATTGCTATCAGTTGTGACTATAGTTGTGCATGATGATTTGCACAATCAGAGGGATTGAGTATGCCAATGAATTGGCTAATATCAAGAATTGTAGCCTGTGCTCACGTCCAACACAGTGTGAGTGATTCTTTGCAGGTGAAATATGAGTTTGGTAAACCATTCTCATCAGTTCTTGAGCAGGTATTGAGATGGAGAGGCAGGAAAGCAGTGGAATAGATTTAGAGATCAGATCTGAGCTGTATTGTGTGTAACATGTGGAGCTGGTACTGGATTGCTTGTGATAAGCATTGTACTTTGTAATGTTACATGTTCTCAATCATTAATATACAGATAGTGTGGGGTTTTTAGCGAGATTCTTTCCCCGGGTTACATACTGTGTTAATGTGTGAATGCTCTTGATGTTTTATTGTTATTGATGCTGCTATATTGATGATCAACGTAGAGGAGCTTATGTATTGTGTATGTATTCCACAATAGTACATGATCAGGATAATCTCCATTGAATATGTGTTAAATTATTCAAAATTTCTACATGGTATCAAAGCTGTTGATCATCAGATCTACTATTCAGGAAGTGTTTACATTCTATTTCTTCAGGCAGAGTCTGTAATCAGGCCAGGTAGCCTCTGGATTCATCCTTCCTTTGGAAGGGAGATATCTGGTGAATGCCCATACAGTCAATCTCTGTACGAGAAATATTGTGTTCTCACGAATCTTAGATCCGAGGCGGTTGAGTTGGTTTCTGGTGGAATTCGAATTTGCAGCAGTGTTTTCTTGGTGACAACGCAGCGATGTCTTTCGATGGATTGCGATTGGAGTATGCTCTTGAGGGCAGCTCAAACTATATTGCATGGAAGGATAGGATGGAGGCAGTATTGGATGATAATGGGCTGAAGGAGTTCATAGATACGGATATCCCGAAGCCTACTGATGCTGCTGAGGCGGAAGTTTGGCAAAAGAAGACCGCAAAATGTCGAAGGATTCTGTTGGAGGGTGTGAAGGATCACATTGTGTCCAGCCTCCATGGAAAGGCTACTCCATATTTGATGTGGAAATCATTAACAGAATTATTCCAAAGCAAGAGTGATCAGAGGAAGTTGGTGCTCAAAGATAAACTCAGAAACATCAAATGCGAGAAGGGTGACAGTATTCCCAAGTATCTCACGAAGTTCACTGAGTGTCGAGATGAGCTGGGAAGTGTGGGGGTTACTGTCGATGAGGAGGGCTTGGTGAGCTTGGCTCTCCTTGGTCTTCCGAAGAGTTGGCATTCCTATCAGGACTCTGTCAATGGTCGGGAGAAATTGCCAGGATGGGAAAGACTATGGTCAAATCTTGTGCAGGAGGATCTCAGGCGGAGTACCAGGGACGGATCTTCGTCAAAGGGAGCTGATGAAGAGAATTGTGCTTTGGCTTCCAAAGCAAAGAAAGGGAAGAGCAAGAAGGCTTCTCAGTCTGGTGCGAAAGGCAAGAAGCAGGATATGTCCAAGGTGAAGTGTTTTCACTATCACCAGCACGAACACTATGCCACTAATTGTCCGCAGAAGAAGAAGAACAAGTAGGCTGCTGGATCTTCAGCAGGAGAGGCTCTAGCCTCACAGTTTGAGCTTGATTTTTCATTGATCGCATGCTTGGTTTCAAGTGTGACGGGATCAGTGTGGTTCTTGGACAGTGGTGCGTCTTTTCACATGACGGGAGATAGAGATTTGTTCTCTGATCTGGAGGACAGAGATCTTGGAGTGCACATCGAGATGGGCGATGATGGTAGATACAGTGCGACCGGTATCGGTACCATTTCCTTTGAGAGGGAGTCTGGTAAACCCTTCGTATTGAAGGAAGTCACGCATGTTCTAGGATTGAAGAAGAATCTTATCTCAGTGGCGATGTTAGAAGACAAGGGGTATGATGTTGTTTTCAGCGAGGGAAAGGCTTTCCTATGCAGCAAGACAACTGGTGAGACCTGGAAGATAGGGGTTCGAGTGAGGAACCTTTATCAGTTGCATGTAGATGGATGCGCAGCAATGGCGGGCAAGGTAGAAGGATTGGTGAGCCGGGATGATGGCAAGTTTTGGCACAGGAGATTGGGTCACCTTCACCATGGAGCCTTGAAGATACTGTAGCAGATCACTACAGGGCTTCGTAAAGGAACACTTGCACAGTCAGCTCAGTGCAAGGGGTGTACTTTGGGGAAGTTTGTGAAAGCCACCTTTCATGAGAAGGATAGTCGCGCCAGGACGATCCTTGAGAGAATTCACACAGACGTGTGTGGACCTTTCTCAGTTGCTTCGACAGCAAAACATAGGTATTATGTGATTTTTTTGGATGATTTCTCTCGTAAGTGTTGGATCTTCTTCATGCAGAAGAAGAGTGAGACATATTCAAAGTTCTGTGAATTCAAAGCACTGGTCGAGAAGGAGTCGGGGAAGAAGGTGAAGGCTCTTAGGAGCGATAATGGTGGTGAATACATCTCAGACGAGTTCAAGGATTTCTGCAAGGCAGAAGGGATTCGAAGAGAGCTCATAGCTCCCCATAACCCACAGCAGAACGGGGTAGTTCAGCGGAAGAACAGAATGATTGTGGGTGCTGCACGGGCAATGTTGCATGATCAGGGCCTACCCCTTCACTTGTGGGTGGAAGCATGCAATACAGTAGTTTATGTGCAGAACCGTTGTCCTCATAGGATACTTGGCATGAGTACACCCGAGGAGGCTTATTCTGGTAAGAAGCCTGATCTTTCTCATTTGAGTATTTTTGGTGCTAATGTTTACATGCATGTGACGAAGGATGCCAGGAAGAAGTTGGAGCCGATTGCAGAGGTTGGGATATTTGTGGGGTACACTGATACGCCCCACAACTATCGTGTGTATTTTCCAGACAGTGGTAAAACTATCGTGCGACGGGATATAAAATTTCAGGAGGAGAAAGCCATGAAGTGTTCGCTTGAGAGGGAGCTACACTTGCATGCAGATGAGGAGCTATTAGTTCCTAAGGATGAGCTTCAGGACGTGGATCAGCCACAGGACGAGGTTCATGGAGTGGAAGAGACCACTCATGCAACGCCAACCATCAGAGGGCGAAAGCGCTTGACAGAAGCTGAGCGACTGGCTCAAGATGCAGAGAAAGTTGTAGGACCACCTACAGCCCAACGCAGGCAGAGACAGTCACCTGATCGGTACACTGGATACATGGCTCTTATGAGCAAGTGTGTTGTGACTAAGCCATCCTCTTTCGAGGAAGCTGTGGAGGATCCCCCATGGGTAGACGCCACGGTGGAAGAGTATGATTCTATTGTCAGAAACAGTGCATGGGAGATTATTCCTAGACCGGAAGGGAAATCAGTGGTGGGTTCAAGATGGATCTACAAAGTTAAGCAGGTAGCTGACGGGAGTGTGGAGAAGTACAAGGCAAGATTTGTTGCCCGAGGCTTTTCACAGATAGAGGGGATCGATTATGAGGAGACCTTTGCACCTGTCGCAAGGTATTCTTCCATACGGACGATTCTTGCTCTCTCAGCGCAGATGGGATGGCACATTCATCAGATGGATGTGAAGACTGTGTTCCTCAATGGAGTCATTGAGGAGGAGTTGTACATTGAGCAACCCGAAGGCTTTGAGGTCTTCAGCAGCGAGTCACATGTGTGCAGGCTCAAGAGAGCGTTGTATGGGTTGAAGCAAGCACCACGTGCTTGGTACACACAAATAGACAGCTATTTCACAGGACTTGGATTCTCCAAGAGCGAGGCGGATCCTAACCTATACCAGATTGTGGTGGAGGATAAGTTTCTTATCATTGTACTGTATGTTGATGATTTGATTCTAACGGGTGATGAGTTGTTGATACTGTCATGCAAGAAGGATCTTGCTACAGAGTTTGAGATGAAGGATTTGGGCCTCCTTCACTATTTCCTAGGATTGGAAATATGGCAGCGCAGTGGTGGACTGTTTGTTTCTCAGGGCAAGTATGCTCGGGAGATACTGGAGAAGTTCAACATGCATGGCTGCAAGCCTGTTGATACTCCTCTTCCTGGAGGTTGGAGGAAGGAGGATGCCACTTCGGGATAAGAAGTGGATGCCACTGTTTATCGACAGTTGGTGGGGTCACTGATGTATTTGGTCAATACACGACCTAATATATGCTATGCAGTTAACCAGCTTTCACAAGCTATGGTTAATCCTACCAAGCTCTTCTGGAAGGCGGGCAAGCATGTATTGTGCTACTTGAGAGGCACATCGGGATATGGATCTTGGTACAAATAGGAGGATGCATATTGGGCAAGGAGCTCAAGAGGCCGAGTATATGGCAGCAAGGACATCAGGTACCATCATATCAGAGATTGTGTGCAGCAGAGGATCATGTTGCTTTCATACATTCCAACGAAGGATCAGGATGCTGATATTCTGACGAGCTCTCACCAGGAGCAAATTCGAGTACCACCGAGGCAGGATAGGGGTTGCTGATAATCCATATCTTATCGAGAGGGAGTGTTGAGATTGCAACAAGATGATGGAGCTTAGTGAAAAGAGTCGCCTTCACTAAGTGGGCCCGCAGTCAAATTATGGCGCAAGTTCTATTTTTGATCCCATCAGGGATGATCACAGTGTGGGTGACCACAGTATGAGTGATCACAGTGTGGGCGACCACAGTGTGAGTGATCACAGTATGAGTGATCAAAGTCTTTTTTTAGACTGGCTGTCAAAAATAGAAAAGTCAAATATTATTGTCTCATAATAATATTTGGACTATAAACTTGATCTTATTCTCTTGGAGCACTTCAGGATGAGCTACGGATGTGGTACATGCAGATCCCAGAGGGAAATACGTGGTTACCTATGGGATGACTAATATTTGCATGCAGGACTTCAGTTAGAACTCAAGTGAGTTGAGTTTAGTGGACTGGAGGTGCAGTTGATGGAGTTGTGTTCAATTTAGCTTTGTTAAACTGGTTGTATTTAGTCTAACTGGCAAATAGACTAGAGATGAGTTGGGTGAATTAGTTATTAATTAATTCACAAGTTATTAACTCATAATGCAACTATAGAATACATCAGTTAACTCAGTTGCATGTCAGTGCATGTTCAATTCAGCAGGAACAGGTGTTAGAGGATCAGATTGCTATCAATTGTGACTATAGTTGTGCATGATGATTTGCACAATCAGAGGGATTGAGTATGACAATGAATTGGCCAATATCAAGAATTGTAGCCTGTGCTCACGTCCAACATAGTGTGAGTGATTCTTTGCAGGTGAAATACGAGTTTGGTAAACCATTCTCATCAGTTCTTGAGCAGGTATTGAGCTGGAGAGGTGTAGAGCCTCTACTTTGCACTTGATTATCCATCATTACCTACAGTTTTCCCTCACTCATCTCTCTCTTTTGCCTCATTTTCCTTGCAAACCAACCCAGATCATTACATTTAATGTCTTTAAGCATGATTAAGTGAACTTTGCTAATGTGTGACTGTTTTGTTTAGATTTTGACATATTTACAGAGATTCCGCAGCTGTCTGGCAATTCCGCAGCCATTCAACGATTCCGCAGCCATCTGATGATTCCGCAGCCTTTTTGTTAATCTCAAGGTTCCACGTGTCATTTTGCAAAACGAGCCACATGGGCATGTAGGGATAAAGGTGCTCGAGGTTCCTGTGCTGTTAGTTCGGTCAGCCACATCATCTACACCTCCGATCAACGAGGGTCAAGCCACGGTCAACAAAGGCAGCTTAAACGGTGATACGTAAGCTGTTGGGTCACGTCAATGCAACTGGTGATTTGTCCGTGTTACGCAGGTTGTGGAAGACATAATCCAACTCTGGATTCAATTCCCATAACGACCAGAACCTCCAGCTCATCCACGAAACTCATGACGTGTTGCTGAACCTTTATTACGCATGACAGATTAGTTAATTTTCAGTTTCTAGCTTTCCGCATTAGGCAATCGTTTAGATGCCTATAAAAACTAGCGTTTGCATACGCTTAATGTTACTTTTTAGTTGCTGTGTTTTATGAACTCGTTATAATTTTAGTGCATTTCAAGACTCTGTTTTAATAGTGTTGTTCTAGCACTCTTGACTGTAATTTTCTGCATATGGAGTAATAGAAGACAGCGCTGTTCTGAAGTTTTCAAATCCTTGAGTCTTCTTTGGGTTATATGAATGGAGGTCCCCTGTTCATGTTAGCCCTTGTATAGTATTTTATGTTCAGCATTTCCTTATTTTCCATTCAGCATTTCTTTTCTTTGAAACATGTACAGCTTGATTCACTTTCATGTTATTTCATTTCCAGCCTTTATTTTAAGCTGATCAGTATTGTTCTTTTGCAGGTTTTTTAACCCAGGATTGTTTTTGTGTTTATGTATTTGCTTTATAACTGATGGTATTTTCAGTTGACAGATTCAAAGTTGCTGCCTTTACTTTATTTTCATAGCTGATTTTTAGTTTAATTTCTCGAAGTTGTCTGCTAACATATGAATGGTCTCTTTATCACAAATTGTTTATCTTTTAGAGATCAGAATACTGATAAATTACAGCTGGCTTTGAGTACTTTTTAGGCTAATCTTTAACTACTTTTTAATCGTGCTTTACACAGTACTATGTGTTAGAAGCAGAGTTAGAAAGAGCTGAACATTATAACTAGTCTTTAAAGTAGATTTTTCTCATTTTTTTCACTTTTCTAACTCATCTTTAGCTACTTCCTAATCGTGTTTTACACAGTACTATGTGTTAGAAACAGGGAGTTAGGAAGAGATAAACATTATCATTGGTTTTTAAAGTGATTTTCTTACCTTTTATTTGCAGCAGCATGAATGGTGTCTAGTGCCATTAGAAAGTGATTCTTTGCTTTCAAGTCATTTCAAGTTATTTATTTCTTTCAAGCTTTTCCTTTTCAGCAAGTAGTTAGAAACCACTAATCACACACTCTCACTCATCTAGAACTCACCTTACACACACTATCACTCATCTGTTTATAAATCACCACTCCATCTTAGGAAGATAAATTAACCACAAACAACACCCCAAACGACAAAAAGCTCTAAGAGGTTGCTTAAGTACATATAGTACACCTTCACTTCATCAGCTTACGAGCCCCGGGTTGACAATTAATGACATCAATTTAGGAACACTAAATTGACTAAACATTTTGGTGCCGTTGCCGGGGAAGTGAAATTAAGTAGCCATATTCTTAGAAAAAAAAAACATAAAAATTTCAAGGAAAGAAGTTGATAACCTATCAAAGTATGCTCTCCTCTTGCACTTCAAGGTGATCTGGAGGATCAGAAAAGAGAAAGTTATTGATTTGGTAGTTTCTTGAGTATGCTCTCTTCTTGCACCTAGAGTGAACTGGAAGATCAGAAAAAGAACTATTAACTTGACTTGAAGAAAATAATAAAAAATGACATGCATAGAGCTAGAGATTCTAGAGGAAGGTTTTTAGCTAGAGCTCGAAGTTCAATTTTTACAAGTCCATCTGCTTCAAGGGATAGACAAGAGACACCCCCCTTATCTCCAACCGAAACTCCTAGTCCTAGAATTCCTGGAATTCAAGAGCCAAGAGTTGACTCTCCTACACCTTCTATTGAGTTTGAACCAGGAAGAGACTCTTCTCTTTCTCCTACAGAAAGACCAATTGTAATTGAGGAAGTGGAATCATCTGAAGAAGAAGGAGAAATCTCTTCTCATTCACCTTTTGTAGAGGAACCAGAAGATTTTGAAATCCCTAGGAGAATCATCATGGCAGAGGAAGAAGGAGGTGGTAGGGGTAGAGGTATAGGTAGAGGAGGAGGAGGAAACAACAATAACAATAATGGAGGAAGAGGTCCCCTTGGAGGAGGAAATAGAGATGGGGATAATTCATTTGGGTTTCCCATTGTTAATGAGGATTCCCGAGCCACCATGAAAAACATATCACCATCTGTCCTCCCTAACTTCCATGGGTTAAGGACTGAGGACCCTGAAACATTCTTATTTGAGTTTGAAGTGGTGTGTCGAACTTATGACTACCTGGATGACTCCCAGAAACTCAAACTGTTCCCTTCAACACTGAAGGATCAAGCCTTGAAATGGTTCATGGGGTTACTCACTCAATCCATTAGGACTTGGGATGAAATGAAACAGACATTTTTGGATAGGTATTTGGATTATTGTATGCCTACTAATCACAAGGACGAGGTTTTTAAAATGATACAAAGAGAAGATGAGAGCTTAGAAGATTTACTTGAGAGATTTCAATATAACTTGAAAAGAGCAAAAATGAGTACCTTGGATGAAGAGACCTGAAAAGCCCTCTTATTAAAAGCCATTAGGGATGAATGGATAGATATCCTAAACATGATGGGGAAAGGGGATATTTCTCAACTTTCACTCAATGATATAGCAGAACTCTGTATCCATCTCTCAAGGGGCAAATCAAAAACTCAAAAAGGGCCTAGAGATCCTTCTCTCCTTAGGGCAAATAAATCTGCAACAGGATCAGTGAGTAGGGCTGAAATCGGCAGTATGCTTGATGAATTTAAAACTGACATCTTAGGGAGTCTTAGTGAACAACTTGATACCCTTAAGATTCACAATAAACAAAAAGCAGAAGCTGAGGCTTTGGCTATCTTTTGCCCGAAGTGTAGAAAGAAACATGCTTTAAGGGAATGTCCCTTAGATGCACACGTTGTAGAAACATGTGTAATTTGCTCAGAAACTCATGAGACCAAGGATTGTCCTTCAATTCCTGGCCTCAAAGCAGTCTTTCAAGAGGATCCAGATACACTTGAATCTCTCTGTTTTATTGCAAGGAGACCTTGGCAAGGACAACAGAATCAAGGGTTTAACAACTCTATGAATTCTCAATCCCAACCAAATTGGAATCCTTGGCAACAACCTTGGCCTCAACCTCAAAATGCTTTTCAAGCATGGATGCAAAGCATGCAAAATCCTTATGGGAGATTTGCTCAATTCTATCAATATCCTCCATCATTTCAGAATCAGCAAGCCCCACAACTTCCAAATCAAGGTCAACAACTATCATTGCCATACCCTCAACAACAACAACCTCCTCCACAAAATCAAAATTCTCAACTATCACTTCAATCCCAGCAGAAATCAAATCAACTTCCCTCTCAGCCATTACCAAATCCAAATAATAGGAACCCTCAAAATGCTTACATGATGGAAGGTCAACCATTCCCTACCTATATGGTTGTTCCTCTCAATGAAGTACAACTCAGATCAGGTAGAATCTTAGATCAACCTTCTACAAGTGTTCAACAACCAGGCATTTCTGAGGAAGAATCTCTCAAAGTCAATAAAGGTTCTGAAGTATCACTTCAAAACCAAAATATCCAAAAAGAAAAAGAAAAAGAATCAACCTCTACAACTCCCATAGTTGAGCAACCTACACCTTTAGCTACACCTCCTTTTCCTGAAAGATTGCAAATTGACAAAGGGGTGGAAAAGCAGATATGGGTGCCTGACTATAATTTCCTAGATGAATTGAAGAATGTCTGTATCAAGATTCCCTTGTTACAAGCCATTAAAGAAATTCCCATTCTAGCGAAGACAATAAAGGAGTTGAGTTTGAAGAAAACAGGAAAAAGAACCAGAGATACTAAAAGGATACATCTAGTTGGAAAAATTGCAGACATTATGATGGGTAAGATTACCATGCAAAAGTATGTGGATCCCGGTAGCCCTATTGTCAAAACTCATATTAATGGGGTTGAAATCCCAAATACTTTGATTGACTTAGGAGCCGCGATCAACATCATGAGTAGACAGACCATGGATCAGTTAAAGCTTCCTAACCTTATCTTTACACCTACTTTACTGCAACTTGCAGATAGATCAATCATTAAACCTGATGGTGTATTGGAAGACATTCCAGTCTCCCTAGACTCTTGGGAATATCCAGTTGATTTTATGATTTTAACTCCCAAGAACAATCTAGGAGGACATCCTCTTATTTTAGGAAGACCTTGGCTGGCCACAGCTGATGCTTTCATAAGTTGTAGGTCTGGGGACATGTATATATCAGATGGTAATTCCACCAAGAAATTCAACTTGTATCCTCCAGCAAAGGCAATAACAGAAATAGGAGAAGATGAGTGGGTTGATGATGAGGATACTATTCAACCTGTTCTAACCATCTCTGAAATCAGTGAGGATAGTCAAATTCTAAATACATTAGAAAATTTTGAAATACCTTTAGAATATGACTCTACACAGTTTCAGTTAGATGCAGACATTGAATATCTCTCCTCTAGACAGATGTCTCTCTTCTCAATGGAAGAGTTTGGTAGTTCTACAGTTGAAATCCTTCCAGGAAAAACATTGAACATTAACAAAAACTTGGGAAGACCACAACAAGAAGAATTAACCAAACTGTTGCAAAAACATTCCACTGCCTTTGCATGGGAATACACTGACATGAAAGGAATCGATCCTAAGACTTGTATTCATCACATCTATATTGAAGAAAACAGCAGACCTATTAGGCAACCACAAAGAAGGATGAATCCAAACCTTAGGGAAATCGTGAAAGAAGAACTCCAGAAATTGCTCAAGGTAAACTTCATTTACCCCATTTTAGATAGCCAATGGGTTTCTCCCTTGGTTATAGTGCCCAAAAAGAATGGTAAATGGAGAGTTTGCATTGATTATCGAGAATTGAACAAAGCAACCTTAAAGCATCATTTCCCTCTACCTTTTATTGATCAGGTACTAGACACTTTAGCAGGTAAAAAGTATTTCTCATTCTTGGATGGTTTTAGTGGGTATAATCAAATTCAGGTAGCACCTGAAGATCAAGACAAAACCACATTTACTTGTCCTTGGGGAACTTTTGCCTACCGAGTACTTCCTTTTGGATTGTGCAATGCACCCGCTACATTTCAAAGGGCTGTACTAGGAATCTTTTCAGATCTGATTCATGATTGTGTAGAGGTATACATGGACGATTTCACAGTTTATGGTAATACATTTGAAGAAGCTTTGGAAAATTTGGAAAAAGTACTGGTAAGATGTAAGGAAACAAATCTTTCTTTAAGTCATGAAAAGTGTTTTATGATGTTTACTGAAGGGATTGTTTTAGGACATCATATTTCAGGAGATGGGATTAAGGTTGATAGATCCAAAGTTGAAGTCATCTCTAAGTTACCTGTTCCAAATTGCCAGAAGGATGTTAGAAGTTTTCTTGGGTTTACTGGGTATTACAGAAGATTTATTGAAAACTTCACTAAGATAGCATCCCCTCTTTTTAAATTGCTTACCAAGGACTGTGAGTTTAAATGGGATCCCGAGTGTCAATCTGCCTTTGAAGCTTTAAAGACTAGAATATCTGAAGCACCCATCTTAAGGGGGCCAAATTGGAAACTCCCTTTCCACATTTCTACTGATGCTTCAGATACAGCTCTAGGAGCTGTTTTGGGACAAAAGGATTTGATCCCTTATGCCATTTATTACACAAGTAAGAATTTGACTCCCACTGAGTTAAATTATACTGTTACAGAAAAAGAGTTCTTAGCTGTGGTACATGCAATCAACAAGTTTAGACACTACATAACCGGCTATGAAACCTTTGTCCATACTGATCACTCTGCCATAAGATATTTAATGAACAAACCTGTCACTAATGGTAGAGTTACAAGATGGCTTTTACTCTTACAAGAATTCAACATTACTGTGTTAGATAGACCTGGAAAACAAAACACAGTAGCTGATTTCTTGTCTAGAATCCAAAACAATAATGAAGATTCTCCAGTAGAAGATAAGTTTCCAGATGAATACTTGTTTGCAGTGACTACCAAGACTCCTTGGTATGCAGATATGGCTAATTATCTTGTTACAGGGAAGCTTCCTCTACACTTATTTCCTAATGAGAAAAGGAAAATCATTCAGGAGAGTGCACATTATTCTTGGATTTCTAATGAATTGTTCAAAACAGGGCCAGATTGTATAATCAGAAGGTGTGTTCGGGAAGATGAAATGCCTGACATCCTTAAGGCATGTCATGATGAACCATGCGGCGGGCACTTTGCTGACAAGAGGACAGCCTATAAAATCCTTTCTCTAGGATATTATTGGCCTTCTCTCTTTAAAGATGCAAAGCAGTATGTTAGAAGGTGTGACAGCTGCCAAAGAATTGGGAAACCAACTCCTTCAAATGAAATGCCTCTACAGCCTCAGGTATGCATCGAACCCTTTGAGAAATGGGCTCTAGATTTCGTTGGACCAATTAATCCACCATCAAAGCAAAAGAAGTATATACTGGTTTGTACTGATTATGTTACTAAGTGGGTAGAAGCAAAAGCATTGCCTTCTGCCACTGAAAATTCAGTTGTTCAATTTCTTTTTGAGGATATTTTCACTCGTTTTGGTGTCCCAAGGGAAATTGTGACAGATCAGGGCAGCCAGTTTACATCTAAATTGATGGAGAAGCTGATGGAGGAATATAAGATCAAGCACAGAACATCTACTCCATACCATCCACAGTCAAATGGCCAAGTGGAATCTACCAATAAAGTTCTTGAAGGCATTATCACCAAGACTGTTCATCTTCATAGAAGAGATTGGGCGGAAAGGCTTCCTGAAGCCTTATGGGCCTATAGGACTACATGGAAGAACACAACAGGACATTCTCCCTATGAACTTGTTTATGGGAAGGAAGTCCTGCTCCCCATTGAGTTCCAAGTCAAGACCTTCAAGATGGCAGTCCAATTGGGAATGAGCCTCTCAAAAGCCCAAAGACACATAATGGACCAGCTAAATGAGCTAGATGAAATAAGACAAGATGCAATTCTAAGGACCGATCTAGTTCAGCACCAAAGATCTAAATGGCATGATCGTCATATCAAAGAAAGAAAGTTTCAGAAAGGAGATTGGGCTCTATTGTTTGATTCAAAATTCAAAGACTTCAAAGGAAAGTTTCAAACTCATTGGCTTGGGCCATATGAGATTGATGAAGTCTTTAGCAATGGAGCAGTTCGAGTGAAAACTATTGATGAATTTCATACTCCTCTTATTGTGAATGGCCATCGCTTGAAAATCTACCAAAAGCCATTCTCAAAAGAAGAGTTTGTCAAGTTGTTTAAAGAAGATTCTGCAATCAGGTTGGTGGAGAAGGATTCTTCTCCTCCATCAGCCTAATCTTTGGTTTTTGAAAAAAAAAAAAAAAAAAAAAAAGAATAAATGTATGAGCCTGAAAACCAATCTCTGATTGGAAGTCTCATGCAGAAAACCTGAGGTGAAAATCAGGGTCACCTGACACCTCATGTTTTCCAAAAAAAAAACAATATCTCTCTCTTCCATCTCATTTCGCCATTCCATCCACTTCATTCATCATCTCATTCATTTAATCATTCTCACTTCACCTCATTTCTTTCCATCCATCCATCCATTCATTACATTTCATTCCATCAATAAAGTTATTTTTTTAGATAACTGAAGTTGTTTTATGCAGCCGGAGGGTACCACTGCAGTTTCCGCAGCTGTCTGGCAATTCTGCAGCCATTCAGCCATTCCGCAGCTCTCTGCACCTGCATAAAAAAAAACACAGTCTGTTTGAAAAGAAATTTACAGTTCAGAAGTCATCAACAATAAGTGGAAAAGAGTCATGCAACAGCAATAAAACAATGAAGGGTTAGTGGAAAATGATCAAAGGCAATCCAAGCGCGGATCTGAGGTATGATCTAAATCCTAAACTTACGGTTATCTCATTTTGCAAAGTTTCCGGGGTTATGTTTTCTGCCATTTAATGTAATGATTACCAGTTTTTCCCATCATGCGACCAAAAATCCACGTATCCCCCACACTTATCGGTCATGATCCTCACGATTTTGAAACTCAATTGCGGCTGCTCCTCCATTAAGATTTTCGTACCTAAGTGACGTAGACTACTGTACTACGTCTCTCTAAGTCATAATCCCGCAGCCAAGTGTAAACCTATGACCGAAACCTAAGGACCTAACCGTTTCTACCCATCATTTCATAACCCTCCTACGCTTGTATCATTCCATTCACGCTGTTTCATTTCCACAGTTTCCTTGTTCCGCTGTGCTCACTACGCTGCTACCTTAGCCATACTCTGTTTTACTTCTTCCTCTCTGCTAATTCTGATTATCAGTGAACGTATGTTACGGCTGTTCTATTAGAGCCGTAAAATTACTGTGTTAAGGCCACTGTTGAAGCCGTGTAACCTTTTTTCCAAAAGTCTTAGAACAGAGCCGTAGAGCCAATGGGTAAACTCTTAAGAGTAGAACCAGAGGGTTCAAAATTTCTGGAGGGATATCCTCAAGTTAAAGAGGCTTTGCAGAAAGCAAACTGGCTCCAATGCATCCAGAAATTCAGAGGTTACCACAAAGAGGTTACGAAGGCCTTTGCACGTTCCTTTAGAGACAAAGACAATCAAGTGGAGATAGGGGACCTAAAGTTTACAGTCACTGAGAGCAATATAGCACAGGCCACTTCACTCCCACAAACTGGAGAAAGATGGTTTAAAAACAGATCAGTACAAGACCAACAGTGGAAGCAAATCTTAAAGAATCCAGGTATGGATACCAGCATTTTTACAAAAGGGATTCCTGTTACTTATGTCAAGGAAGAATGGACAACTTTACTTTTATTAGTGCAAAAATTCTTTACTTGTGAGGGAAGGTTTGGAGTTTTATATGTTTACCATGCCAAAGTCATGATGCATTTCTTAGGAGAAGATATTAACCTTCCATATTTTCTACTCTCAAGTCTTAGAAAAATGTGTTCAATTGTCCAAAGGAACCCAAGAAACATTGAATCACATCTGTATCATCATGGTCTTGTTAAGATGCTAGTTGAAGAACAGTTGAAAGCAAAAAGAGATACCTGGGAGAGATTTCTTGTGAGAAACCATTTTGAAGAAGCAGGAGAAACCTCTGTGCCTAGAAAGAGTAGAAGAAAAAGAAAAGAGGCTACCCCTGAAACTGTTGTCCAAGAGGAAACTGTCCAAGAACAGATTGAAGAAGAAACTGATGTACATCATTCTGAACATGAAATTGATCCTGAGCCTGCTGTGGACATTGATCAAACAGCTCAAGGAATCATCACAGAAACCCTTTCAGAACTTGCCCAAGAAGTTGCTCAAAAGAGAAAAGAGGGTAGGAAGAAACAAAAAAAAGATAAAGGAAAATCCATAGCTCAAGAAACCTACCTTACTCCAGAGAATTCTAGTGAAGAAGACACTCAGCCCTTAGCATAAAGGTTGGCCCAACTCCATGAAACTGCCCTTTCCAAGAAGGTGGAAAAACAAAAGCAAAAGGCACAAAAAGAAAAACAGAACATCACCACCGTGAGAAGAAGCAGCAGGTTACAAAAAAAAGTGGGGGCCACCGAGAATAAAAAGTCACTCATCATTGACTTGAGCACACCTGAAAAGGTTGCTACAAGACCTGACTTTGAGAAAAGCTCTCCACACGCTGAGTATGTTGAGACCAGTCCTCCACGTGAGGAAAGTCCTTTTGAGCATGAACCTGAATATGAACATGGATCCGAATTTCAGTATGAACCCAGTCCAAAGAAGTCACCTGAGGTTGACCCAGATCAGCAGAAAGTTTATAATTACCTGGAGACGTTAGAACAAGCAGCTGCTGGTCCGAGCACTGTTCAACCTTTGGAACAGCAAGTGCAATCACTGAAGCAAGAAGTATTTGAGCTGGAGGTACTAAATCGCCACATCAAACAAGAAAATGAAAAACTGAAGGTACAGAGCAATGTGGACAAGATGGTCCAAGATAACACCATGCTTCATATGGGCCTGTGGCAAAAGGAAAACAAAAAGCTCAAGAAGAGATGCAGGAAGTTAAATAGAGCTTTGATCAATCTAAAATTCAGATGTTTGATGAAAAGACCAAGAGTCAATATAGCCACACAGAGAAAGAAGAGAAGGCTGGATGTCTTAGCAGAGGCATCTCAGCGGGTGGACTGAACAATGTTTTTGATTGCATGAGGACATGCAATGCCCTCGTAGTGGGGGTATGTAGAGCCTCTACTTTGCACTTGATTATCCATCATTACCTACAGTTTTCCCTCACTCATCTCTCTCTTTTGCCTCATTTTCCTTGCAAACCAACCCAGATCATTACATTTAATGTCTTTAAGCATGATTAAGTGAACTTTGCTAATGTGTGACTGTTTTGTTTAGATTTTGACATATTTATAGAGATTCCGCAGCTGTCTGGCAATTCCGCAGCCATTCAGCGATTCCGCAGCCATTTGATGATTCCGCAGCCTTTTTGTTAATCTCAAGGTTCCACGTGTCATTTTGCAAAACGAGCCACATGGGCATGTAGGGATAAAGGTGCTCGAGGTTCCTGTGCTGTTAGTTCAGTCAGCCACATCATCTACACCTCCGGTCAACGAGGGTCAAGCCACAGTCAACAAAGGCAGCTTAAACGGTGATACGTAAGCTGTAGGGTCACGTCAATGCAACTGGTGATTTGTCCGTGTTACGCAGGTTGTGGAAGACATAATCCAACTCTGGATTCAATTTCCATAACGACCAGAACCTCCAGCTCATCCACGAAACTCATGACGTGTTGCTGAACCTTTATTACGCATGACAGATTAGTTAATTTTCAGTTTCTAGCTTTCCGCATTAGGCAATCGTTTAGATGCCTATAAAAACTAGCGTTTGCATACGCTTAATGTTACTTTTTAGTTGTTGTGTTTTATGAACTCGTTATAATTTTAGTGCATTTCAAGACTCTGTTTTAATAGTGCTGTTCTAGCACTCTTGACTGTAATTTTCTGCATATGGAGTAATAGAAGACAGCGCTGTTCTGAAGTTTTCAAATCCTTGAGTCTTCTTTGGGTTATATGAATGGAGGGCCCCTGTTCATGTTAGCCCTTGTATAGTATTTTATGTTCAGCATTTCCTTATTTTCCATTCAGCATTTCTTTTCTTTGAAACATGTACAGCTTGATTCACTTTCATGTTATTTCATTTCCAGCCTTTATTTTAAGCTGATCAGTATTGTTCTTTTGCAGGTTTTTTAACCCGGGATTGTTTTTGTGTTTATGTATTTGCTTTATAACTGATGGTATTTTCAGTTGACAGATTCAAAGTTGTTGCCTTTACTTTATTTTCATAGCTGATTTTTAGTTTAATTTCTCGAAGTTGTCTGCTAACATATGAATGGTCTCTTTATCACAAATTGTTTATCTTTTAGAGATCAGAATACTGATAAATTACAGCTGGCTTTGAGTACTTTTTAGGCTAATCTTTAACTACTTTTTAATCGTGCTTTACACAGTACTATGTGTTAGAAGCAGAGAGTTAGAAAGAGCTGAACATTATAACTAGTCTTTAAAGTAGATTTTTCTCATTTTTTTCACTTTTCTAACTCATCTTTAGCTACTTCCTAATCGTGTTTTACACAGTACTATGTGTTAGAAACAGGGAGTTAGGAAGAGATAAACATTATCATTGGTTTTTAAAGTGATTTTCTTACCTTTTATTTGCAGCAGCATGAATGGTGTCTAGTGCCATTAGAAAGTGGTTCTTTGCTTTCAAGTCATTTCAAGTTATTTATTTCTTTCAAGCTTTTCCTTTTCAGCAAGTAGTTAGAAACCACTAATCACACACTCTCACTCATCTAGAACTCACCTTACACACACTATCACTCATCTGTTTATAAATCACCACTCCATCTTAGGAAGATAAATTAACCACAAACAACACCCCAAACGACAAAAAGCTCTAAGAGGTTGCTTAAGTACATATAGTACACCTTCACTTCATCAGCTTACGAGCCCCGGGTTGACAATTAATGACATCAATTTAGGAACACTAAATTGACTAAACAAGAGGCAGGCAAGCAGTGGAATAGATTTGGAGATCAGATCTGAGCTGTATTGTGTGTAACAGGTGGAGCTGGTACTGGATTGCTTGTGATAAGCATTGTACTTTGTAATGTTACATGTTCTCAATCATTAATATACAAATAGTGTGGGGTTTTTAGCGAGATGCTTTCCCCGGGTTACATACTGTGTTAATGTGTGAATGCTCTTGATGTTTTATTGTTATTGATGCTGCTATATTGATGATCAATGTAGAGGAGCTTATGTATTGTGTATGTATTCCGCAATAGTACATGATCAAGATAATCTCCATTGAATATGTGTTAAATTATTCAAAATTTCTACAATGACTGACTGAACCTATTTCCATTCTTGAAATTTGGGGGTTTTGTCCTTGTTTTCAGTTTTGTTTAGTTGATTTGTTGCTTATGAACAGTGCCTCCTTACTGAAGCCTCCTTTGTTAAAATTGGAAACCAGGGAAAAACTTCATTGTGGGTCATCTTATTCATGGCTGATAATATTTTTATTAGATTCCTCTCGTCGAGAGGTGTAGGATTGATATAAAGATCATCCGATTCCAATAAGTATTCATGGAGATATGAATTTATTTTGATTATGGAATTATTATCAAGCCAACCTACAACTCATGTAGGCTCAGAAGCCCAACAGCCGTATCTATTCACCCACCAACGTTGTGTATAAATATAAGAGGAATTTTCCTCATTTGGACTCACTCATCTCATCACATCTCTCTCTCTCTACTGCACAGAAATGAGTCTCTTCTCTACTGTGCTAAAATGGGTCTCTCTCTCACACATGTGAAGCCGTAAGCTGTTGAATTTGAAGCTGCAACTGCAGAAGTAAATATTGACTTGCGTGGCCTAGAAGATCTCCTCTTTGGAACTGTGCTGTAGGTTCATCTGAACCTCCTCTGAAAGCCGCAACTTTTGGTGGTGGAATGAAGTCAATCCGATGAACGGTTTGCAAGATATCGACTGCCCTAGTTTGAAGCCGAAAACTGCTGAAACTGAAGCTGCAACTGCAGAAGTAAAGATTGACCTGTGTGGCCTAGAATATCTCCTCTTTGGAACTGTGCTATAGGTTCATCTGAACCTCCTCTGGAAGCCGAAAATTTTGGTGGTGGAATGAAGTCAATCCGACGGTCGGTTTGTGAGATATGGTCTGCCCTAGTTTGGTAATGAAGCCGCTAATGCTGATGCTACTGATCTAGGGTTTGATACTGCTGATATGAATCAGATTTATTGTACTATTTCTCTCTTTTGAATTATTGAAGATAAAAGAAGATTTGATCAAAGGGTTTCCCCACACATTGTGGGGTTATCCCTGGCTAGCCGCCACATCTTGTGTCTCTTGTCTTGGCTTGTTTTCTGTCGATCGTTTAATGTTCTATCTGCACTTTACTTTATGTACATGTGATTGCTAATCGGTGGAATATAATAAGAAAAAGAAGTAAACTGTTATAAGCATAGAACAAACCATAACTTAACATCCTTGCATCACATAGATCAGCCTCCATTAATTAGAATTAGTAAATTCTTTTATGTATTTTTTCATCATTTATAATCCTTTGTCGAAAAGATGCTTCAATCGATCTATTGCTTTGGTACAAAAAGTGTCCTAACTGTTGTTTTGTGTCAAAAAGAGAAGTGTCGTTGAGTCTTCCTTCCCCGGATAGTCGATTGAAATTTTTTTCAAGTATTTGATTTGATTTGTTGATATTTGAAGTGTCGAATGCATTTTCTATTCGAAATTGAAAAGTGTCATCTAGTCTTCCTTTCTATTTTGAAAAAGAAATTGTCGAAAATGTTGCTTTGAAATAAATATTTCAGATCTTTGCTATACTTAGTTTTCCTTTTGAAATTTTTTCACATTAAGGGGAACGAAAAAAAAATACATGCATTTTCATTCACATTTAGTTTGTGTGCAAAAAATGATTTAGGAAAATGCACTAGTGTGTGCTGTTTGCTCTTTGTTTGAAAGAATTGTAATCTTCTTTCCCTAGTAGCTAGGATTTTCATTGATCAAAATAAACAAGAATTGTTTATCATTGTAGATTGCATTTTAGGAATTTCAAATCAACATCACATGGTGAACCATTGAAAGGAAAAATTTAAACAAGATCAACTCTAAAATAAATTTCAATGAACTTAACAATGCTTTGGAACTTAACGCAACACATCTAGAGGTCTAGGGTAGAGACATGTTCCGGCGTCGTAAAAACTAGTAACTATTGTTTTCATCGAAGGTTGGGTGATCCTCTTTGATACGACAAGTGCTAGCACGGACTTGTGTTCCCTGTACCGTCGCGTATATATTGGGAGACCACAATAGGCTTATATCCTTTATCCATAGGAAGTCGAGTCTGCCGCCCTATCGATTGCAATGCACTGAACAAAACATTCAGGAAGATTGACTGTTGTACATAATTCCTTGGTAATTTCTCTTTAATTTATCACCAAGGTGTATTTTGCAGTTTTGCGATTGGTTTGGTAATCCCTCTGTCTAGATTTCTAGAGTAGTCACTTTCGTTCCTTTTTTACTCTATAAAAGAAAAGGTCCATCTGAGCACTTGTCACTTGAGGCTCATTAAAAATCGAAGGGGACTAGAGTCATCTTTAGCTTTTTCTTGACTCTTAAAAATTGAAAAAGCAAAGTTGTGTCAAAGCATCATTAAAATTTATTAATTCGGAATAACATCCCTGTTCCTTCATTGATCCTAGGTTGAAATAATGGATTCCACCAATCATGGAATCCCTTTTGAGGGGAATCCTAGTCCATTTTCTTCTTGGGGAAATATTGGTGCTCCGTATATGGCCACATTGTCCCTTTCGGGACTTACAATTGTCCTGCAAGTATGGCTATTCTCAACCTCTGTCGTTCAAAATACTATAATTCCTTAGCAATCGAATCAACAAACAGTTGATACTGATGTTGACCCTTCACCACCTTCTTCGTTTGTTTCTCCCTCCCCTTCTTCCTCTTTGCTTGGTGAAAATAGCGATGCTAGTAACCAAGTGGATGAGAAGAAGAAGAAAGGAAAGGAGAAGAAGAAGAAGAAGCCAATTCAGCAAGGGGGCAACCATGCAGCATCTAGTGAAAATCCGTACACTAAGCTTTCCAAACCCAGATCTCCCTGCATAATTTGTAGAGGAGACCATTTTCATCAAGAATTTCCATGCATTCCTCGGATCTTGATAAAATGGTCCCCCCATTCGCACCAACCAGTGTCATCAACCTCTAGTGATCATGTTGACAGCACACCATCAACTAGTAATAGTGGATAGAAAAGAAGGGTCAAAATTCCATGTACATTATGTGAAGGGGATCATACCCTTCCCTGTTGTCCCTTTTTGGATGAGACCAAAAGAGTCATGCATAACCGTCTTGCTTCACCGCAGCAAATTCCATCTGGATACAAGAAACTCTCCCCAAGTCCTTTACTAGTTGAAAATCTGACTGACATAACTCAACCGTCAGTCAAAACACCTATCGCTGAAAGTGAATATTCTGAGTCCATACTGGACCAAAGTCAACAGGTCGAGGTGGCAGTCAACCCAGTTCAAATTCTTTTTGTTACTTTAGAGTCCGATGAACTTGGAGGCAATCTTCTCGTCCCTTCATAACAGGAAGAGAATCCCCCAGTTCCCGCTACTCAAGGGTTATTTCACCCATTTATTTGGTACCCCCTCCAAGTAACCTAGTCACTTCCTTTGATTGGAATCGATTAGCAAGATCCCGCCTTCCTTCTTATATACCATTCCAGATCATAGTAAAAGTTTACAAAATGATCGTGCCTGGCACTATCATAGATGAAGGGGCATCAGTGAGTATCCTTTCCTCAACTGCTTGGAAAGCGGTTGGTTCACCAACACTTATGCATGTCACACAGAATTTGTCAGGCTTTAACAAAGGAACCAATCGACCATTAGGGATCCTGCCTACGTTACCGATAAATTTGGGAAGGAAAATCATTCACCTGAATGTGATGGTAGTCCAAGGACCGTTAGATTACAATCTACTCCTTGGACGTGACTATGTTTATAACATGGAGGCTATTGTTTCAGCACTCTTTTGAGTGATGTGTTTCCCACATATAGGAAAAATTGTCACTGTTGACCAGCTTTCATTTCTTTGTTCAAGCACAGCTCCAAGTCGACCATCATCCCTAAATAGTCCTTGTACTTCAGCGGTATCTCTTCAACCTTCATTCCATCCACCTAATTACCAGGAGTAGTTCGATGAATGTAACAAAGATTAGGGGGCATGCACCCTTGTCTATTTGACGGATGAACCCAGCTGAAAAGATAGGTTTCCCTGTAGGTTATGTGATTCGTCGAGACACCATTCGCCTTCATCTATTTGGCAGACGAAGGCAAGGAATTGTTTTGTCTATTTGGCGAACAAAACCATCCTACCATATGAATTTCCCTGTAAGTTAAGTGATTGGTCTGACACACCATTCACCTTTGTCAATTTGGTGGACAAAGCCTAGGAAGTGTTTTGTTTGCTCCATGGATGAAACAATCCTACTTAACCACAGTGATTTCCATATGGTTACTGTAGACTCTCCTTTTCATCATGCTGGGGGCATGCAAACCTTTTTCAATTTCATTCTCTAGGTTTTTAGCTTTTTAGCTTTTTAGTTGTTTAGCTTCTTAGGTTAGGTGATTGGTCCGACCACCATTCACCTTCATCTGTGCCGCGGACAAAGCAAAGGAAGTGTTTTGTCTAACCGCTGACAAAAAACCATCCTACCTAACCTCAGTAGTTCCTTAGCTTTTTAGTTTTTCTAGCTTTTTAGTTTTGTCATTTCTAGTTCGCATAAAAAGAAAAACTAAAAACCGAGCATATGTTGTCGCATGGTTCAAGCTCATTAAAAAATAAACCTACCACTAAGCATGGTTCCCCATGATTCAATCTCGTTAAAAAATGAACCCACCTTCGGTAAATAACCTTTTTGATTGCCATACTATCAGCCTTTTGAGCCTTGGTTGTGTTCTTGCCATCACCTCCATTCTCTTGGCTGACCATACACTTCCACTTGATTTTTTACCTTTTTGAGGAACAATTGCGCTGAGTGGTCCTATTAGCCACCCTCTTTACATCACCATGTTTTGATAATTTCCAAGCTTACCTGGAACCAGTTGCTACCCTAAACACCACTCGTTCCTAAAAAATGAGTCTCCTTTAAACTCTTTTCAGACTCTTTAAATATGAAAAGATTGTTGAGCTATTGGCCTTTTCAGCTCGCTAAAGTAATTGAAAGTGCCATCCCTCTTGTAGATTTTAATATTTTTCGGACCTAAGGGATTAGCCCACAAAAAAGTTCGAGCGCTTGTCTTTTCGGCTCGCTAAAGTGATTGAAAAGTCATCCATTTCGTATTATTTTATCCTTTTTCAGACTTAAGGGATTATGCTATGAAAAAGAACTGCTGGAGTTTCCTTTTCGTCCCTTTTCAAACTCTCTAAACATGAAAAGGACCGAGTTATCCTTGTCGTTAAACTTGTTAAAAAAATAGCGAAAAACTCATCCAGGGGAGACAGAGTTTCATTTTCATCCCTTTCCAAACTCTCTAAACATGAAAAGGATCGAGTTATCTTTGTCGTTAAACCCGTTAAAAAAATAGCAACAAACTTGTCCACCTAGACAAGAACGATTTTCACTGTCGCTAGACTCGTTAAAACATAGCGACAGGTTTGCCCATAGGGAAAATTATAGAACAAGCATATGTTATCCTCCTCAAGATTGAAAAAAATAAAGAGGTACTGGTCAGCAATGACTAGGGAAAAAGGGAAGAAAACTTGAAAACTTTATGGTAGCAGGTCACTCTTGAACATGACACTTTCACTCCATCACCGTGACTGAGTCGGGTTGGGTTATTCCGTTCACCAGTCACTTCACCATTGGTCTTTCAAACCATCCATTTTTGGGGTTAACGCTACCAATCCATCTCAGTGTCACCGATATGTTCAAGAGAAGTCATTTAGTTGAGAATTCACCATCCAGTTAATGCCTCATCCATTGCAATACCTTCAACCTCCATTTTTCATCACTGCCATTCCTGAACCTTGTGTCGACAGATCGTTTTCACCTCTAGAAAATCATTTGCTTCGTTTCATGTCATAGATGTGGGATACATCAAGGCCCTCCTACGATGAGTCACTTCTTGTCGACATCAGTTCATTATCCAAGAAGTTGACTTAGAAACAACCCTTTCAATACTTTGAAGCTTGCATGCCTCAATGGAAAGTTTCTCACTTCCGGCGACAGGTTGACATCAATGGCCTTCGACCGAAAGATTTTGCGTGGTGTTCGACATCGGATCATATATTCACACCACCTGAATTGCACTGTAGTACCTTGAGGGTCATTATCATTATCGGTGATTCCTCTTGCGTTTGTTAACAGCTTACATTATTGGCTAGTAATCAGGCAATGTATTTCCATGTTCGACTTCAGAACGTCTTTTCACATGGATCGACTTGTACATCAAGAAATGATTGAACAAGTTTGAAGACCCCCAATCTAGTTTCATCCATCTAGGCTGCTTCATGGATATAAAGACATCAAATGTACACAGAAGCTGCATACATAGTCATCCAAGCCAGGGATGATGACTCTACATATGAAGAATCACCAGTCTGCAACTGCAGATGATTATCTGTTCTATGTACACGAAATGAATTTATAAAGTTGAGCATGGGAATGCCCACCTCAGCTAGATCATGAAAATTATATTATGATGATGTATTGTATTGTATCTTATATAGGTCACCTTCCAATTTCGAGGCCTCGGATCCTCATGATAAATCATTTCACCGGACATCAAAGATTTACGACTTCATGTTTTAGGTGGCAATTGTTATAGACATATTTGGGCACTTCAACCCCAATCTTATATGTCAATAAACTAGGGATTTTTAACCCCTAAAAGTGTTGTTTCATACCCTAAAAGATCATGGTCAACTTATTACATCATTCCCCAAAAGTTCCACCTGAAAAACCATCCAGAATTGGCCTAAACTGGACCATACTGACTGCTCCATTGTCAAGGTACGATGCATACTGACTTCTACACTAGCCAGGTGCGATGCATACTAATGAGCCCTTCTATAGGGTGCAATGAGCAAGGATGGACAAATGTCCGAGACAGTTTGCTAAGTGGATGCTCATGGAATCTTCTATAAACTTCTCCTATGACACTTGCCTCTCTAAATTCGCCCAAGGATGAGTAAGAGATCTGAACTTCAATTAGCTCCCCTCTTGTGGAACCAAATGTAACAAGTGGAATGACACTAATCAAACCACAGAGATGAGTCACACCCTTGCACACATCTATAAATGGATTCCTCATCTAAGAGATCCAGAGGCTGGAATATTGTGAATTGCAAGTAGGTGTTGATAGTTTGTATTTGAGAAAAAGCATTGCATTGTTGGATGATCTTGCTATTTCATGGGGTGAAGAGGGCTTTAATTCTGGGAGGATGACGCTGGATCAGACCACTGGGTTGTAATTCTCCCTTTATATAATAAATTTCTTCGAGTTTTCTTCCATATAAGTGTGCAATTATGAATGTTATTATTCGTGAATGCCATTGTATGTTCATTATATTTCTGATTCCATAATGATTATGATATAATAGATCAAGATGCTTTGATAGTTCTTTGTTACTGTGTTCCTACAAGTACTCTCCAAGCAGGATAAGTACGGAGAGGAGTTGCAAGCTCTGTCAAGGGGGAGAGAGATCAAGCAAGGAGTTCAGCGGAAGATCCAGGTTGGTTCCTTTGTCTTTCTCTTATCTATTATACATAGAAGAAATCACGAATTGCTTTAAACTGTTGTTTCTAGGGTAGCTGCCAAAACTAGAGGGCTAGTCGATCGAAAAGACACTAGTTTTCCCAGAAACACCATGCATTTTTGCACATTTTGTATTACAACTCTCTTCTTGGACTCATACATACCCATTCGATTAAGGTGGGGAAAGTTGGACACCTAATCCTCTAAGGGTTATGGTGTGGAAGATAAATAGTCAAAGGGAGTCCAAGAGACGTTGGAATATGAATTCAACATTCATATGAGTGTATTATATATGTGTATCATTTTTTAATAATAAAGGCATCCACGCTTTAACTTATTTTGTTGTCCACGTTCCATATATATCTAACAATATCATTGGAAAATTTTTCCAAAGAACTTTCTAATTGAGTGGGTATGATATAGCCTTTGAACACACCTGATTCTCTAAGAAAAGGCTCCAAACTCTGCTATGTTATGCAATTCAACCCCTTAGTTATATGAATCTCAATAGAAACAAAAATTAGGGTACAACATAAACCTTGCTAAATCTCAACCTCCAAGGAGCATTGAGGACAACCACTACAATGTTGTAGCTTGCAGATAGATCCATAGTATCCCTTAAATTAGTTATTGAGGATGTGATGGTCTCTATCAACTTTTTGGAGTATCACATAGATTTCCTTATCCTGTAGCCCAAAACCAAGTTTAATGGTTAACCTCTCATCCTATGGATACCTTGGTTGGTGACTATTGATGCTTACATTAGTTGCAGGGTTGGGAACATGACCATCAAGAATGAGTATCCCTCAAAGAAACTTGTATTATATCCCCCTTCTCAACCCTTTGTTGAGCATGACTTACCCTTATGGATAGAGGACGAGGCAAAAGGAGACCTTTATTAGTCATCCATCTACCCAGTTTCTGTGCTAGACACTGCTGTAGGAAGTAGGCAATTGGATGAATATGACCATATTGACCACTTCTTATAGAATCAACCTCCTATTGCCATGCCAATTGATGAATTGGTGGAAGAATCCTTAGAGAAACCTAAGAAAAATCCATGGACTGATCTATGTTATGCTGATTCTGATTTATATCATGCTAAGGTTGTGGAAATCAACCCATCCATAACTCTAAAAATCAACCCCTCCCTCTTAGTCGAGCAAGAAGAGAAATTATGCATTGTGTTGAGGCAACATCTTAATGAATTTTCTTGGACTACAAGGAAATTAAAGGGTTGCTTACTTCAGTTTGTACTCATCATATCTACATCAAGGAGGGATGCAAACCTGTGTGTAAACCCCAGAGGAGGATGAATCCTACCCTTAAGGATATTGTAAAAGAATAACTGTGAAAGATGTTGGATGCAGGGTTCATATACCCCATTTCAGATAGTGTGGGGGTGTCTCAACTTGTCATAGTACCCAAGAAAACTGGGAAGTGGAAGATTTTTATTGATTATAGAGAGCTTAACAAGGCTACAAAGAAGTACCATTTCCCTCTGCCTTTCATTGATCAAGTCCTATATGGCCTTGAAAGGAAGAAATTATTTTCCTTCCTAGATGGATTAGTTGGTTACAACCATATTCAAATCAGCCTTAAGGACCAAGAAAAGCCTACAGTCACATGTCCATGGGTGACCTTTTCCTATATGGTCTGTGTAATGCACCTACTACTTTTCAGAGGGAAATTTTGAGAATCTTTGTTGACCCTGTGCATGACACT
This sequence comes from Pinus tabuliformis, assembly GCA_031772625.1. Lineage (NCBI taxonomy): Eukaryota > Viridiplantae > Streptophyta > Pinopsida > Pinales > Pinaceae > Pinus > Pinus tabuliformis. Next base: position 409,223,761 of record CM062807.1, on the reverse strand, counting down.
GTTGAGATATACATGGATGATTTCACCCCTTATGGGAGTGATTTTCCAAAAGCTCTTTCTAATATATGCAAAGTCTTAAGGAAATGAATTGAGATGAATCTTTCATTAAGTCCCGAGAAATGTGAATTTTTTATGAATACAAGGATTGTCCTAGGCCATTTCATATCCAAGGAGGGGATCCAGGTTGACCCCAAAAAAGTTTCCATCATTGAAAGGGTCCCTACCCCTCAAAAACAAAGGGATATCAAAAGCTTCCTTGGATTGGATGGATATTACAAAAGATTCATCAAGGAATTAAGTAAGTTTGCCTCACCCCTATTTTCATTTTTGGCTAAAGATTCATACTTTTGTTGGACAAATAGGTGCCAAGGGGCATTTGAAAAACTGAAAGAAAAAATTACCACTGCACCAATCCTTAGAGGCCCAATTGGGTATTTCCTTTCCACATCCACACATAGGCATCAAGTAAATCTATAGGAGCAACCTTAGGATAAGTGGAAGAAAAATTTCACTATGATATATGCTTCATCAGTAAGAACCTTTATAAAGTTGAACTCAACTATACAATCGCTGGAAACGAAATCCTAGTTGCAGTGCACTCTTTGAATAAGTTTAGGCACTATACCACTAGATATCAAGTCTTTATTCATATTGATCATGCAAACCTTAAATATTTAGTGAATAAACCTGATATCAATGTTAGAATAATTAGATAGTTATTTTTATTGCAACAATTTGATCTAAATATCGTTGACAAGCCAAGGAAAGAGAATGTGGTTGCATATTTTTTGCCAAGTATAACCTTTCCTACATTAAATGAGGGGATGGTAGATGATCAAATTCCATATGAACACCTCTTTACCATCTTGGTACTATCGCCTTGGTATGTTGATATAGAAAATCACTTGGTTTCTAGGAGGTTCCCTCCTATCTATCCTCCAAGGAGAAAAACAAGATTGTTAGGAAGAGTGCCCATTTCATCTTGATTGGGGGAAATCTATTCAAGTTGGGACTAGATCAGATTTTGAGAAGATGTGTAAGAGAGGAGGGGGTCTTTGACATCCTCTCAACATGCCATGATGGACCCTGTGGGGACCATTTTTCTCCTAGAAGACAACCTTCAAGGTTCTACAAGTTGGCTACTACTGGCCTACTCTACATCAAGATGCAAAGAGTTACACTACTAGATACGAAAAGTGCCAAAGGATGGGAAATCCTACACCCAAGGATGAAATCCCCCTGAAACCTGAAATGACTCTGGAACCATTTGTGAAATGGGGCATGGATTTCATTGGGCCTATTGATCCCAAATCTGGGGAAAAGATGTATATCATCATGTGCATTGATTACTTAACCAAGTGCGATTACGAAAAGGTAGTGAAGGTAGAAAATGAGCATAAAGTGGCTGAATTTCTAAGGGAGAACATATTCTACAAGTTTGGTTTTCTAAGGGAGTTGGTCATTGATCAAGGCGCACAATTTACCTCAAAATTTATTGAAGGCATTATGGAGCAACACCATATCAAACATAGGAAATCCACTACATATCACCCTCAGGAAAATGGGTAAGTGGAGGTCACAAATAGATCCTTGGAGAACATATTGGCCAAGGTTGTGAGCAACAACAGAATGGATTGGGCATACCAACTTGTAGAGGTCACTTGGGCCTACAATAACACCTGGAATACCATCGCTAGATTCACCCCATTTGAGTTTATTTATGGAATGAAATACCTATTGTCCATTGAGTTTGAGTATAATACCTTGATGATGTCAAAATAGTTTGATTTATACCTCAATGCAACACAACAAGAAAGGCTATTCCAACTCAATGGTTTTGATGAGTTTAGATTATAGGATTTCATGCACACTAAGGTAGTTCAACTACAGAGGAATATTTGGCATGATAAGAGCATTAGGGAGAGAGCCTTTCAAGAGGGTGATTAGGCCCTTCTATATGATTCAATGTTTAAGGATTTCAAAGGGAAAATGATGATAAGGTGGTTGGGCCCGTATCTAGCGAAAAAATCTTATGATAATGGATCTATCCAAATAACAACAATTGATGAGGAAGGCTTTCCATTACTTATTAATGGTTACTAGTTAAAGTTATACAAGAAGCCTCTGTCAAAAGATGAGTTTACTAGTTCAATAAGTAAGGAGTTTAATGTAATTGGGGGGCTCACAACCCTCAACTCCGTAGAAAATCTGATATAGGTTAACCAGATAATGCAATATAAATCAAAGAAGAATACTATAACCTACTTCTACTATCAATTTGTAGAAGCTTAAAGATCGAGCTAAACAATATAACCAGAAGAAGAAGAATCAATGGCACAATACACATGAAAATACTTTGGGGAAAGCCTCAGCTAAAAACCCCACACTATTGTATTATTATACATGGTGGAAATACATAGGAATTATACAACGCCTTAGCTCTCACAGCTAGCCAGCTCTCAGTACAATCCTCACTAATGCTCACAAGAAATCTTGGCTTCCAAGCTCCTATTTCCTTGCATAGTTCCTTGTGGATGATTATCCTGTTACCAAGTGGAAAACCCTCCTTCAAAACTGCGCAATCCTCAAGGATAAATCCTTGACTGCATGCATGAGTTTTCTCCATGACAAAACACATGCAACTAATAGTACACGGTCCTTGAACATTAATCTCAACTGGGTCTTTCTCATAATAGACATGCATGAGTTTCTGATGAGGGAATCTTCAATTAACTGGAGTAGCACTAGTTGAGTGCATTAATGCATCAACTGACTGTTAATTCACTATTAGTTCCTCAAACAGTTTGGAACTAATTTAACTGGACTTAACTCAGTAAACTGAGTTAACTAATTACAACTCAAATATAACTCTATCTTATCTCCTTAATTTAAGGGATAAGTCTTGCATGACTTCAAAAAGACTTCTAACTTGAATTTCTCCAACTAATTAATTTAAAATAAATTAATTAATTATTTCCAAGTAGCTGTTAAGGCTAAATTCGATTTTAATTAACAATTTAATTCAAGGACAAATTAAATTGGAATATTCTTGTTGCCATATTTCAACACTCATTCTCAACAAGAAAGGGATTATCTTCCACCCCGATCCTGTCTCTATGGAACTCGAATTTACACTTTGACAATGCCTTTGTCAAAATGTCAGCATCTTGCTCCTTTGTCGAAATATACTGCAACAACATGATCTTCTCGACCTGTGAAAGCCACGAGCAACAAATCTTGCCTTATGCTTCTCCACACTACCATCAACAGCTTGCTTTACCATGTAAAGCCAACAGGAACTCACAACTGACTTGTTCTCCGGTCTCGGAACCATGTCCCAAACACTGTTACGAACTATGAAGTCATACTCCTCCACCATATCGTCAACCCAAATCAGCTGCTGCACTGCTTCCTCAAAGGAAGATGGCTCGACCTCAACACATTCCCCAACAAGGGCCATGTATCCAGTGTGCCTCTAAGGTGACCTCCTCTATCTACGCTAAGAAGATGGTGCTCCCACATTCTCTCTCACATCCTCCAACAATTTGTCAGCTTTTTTTGCGTGCTTTCATCCATCTCTGGAAGACTCCGCTTGAGTGCATGTCTCCACTCCTGGAACCTCTGTATGTGGCTACTCCGCATCAATCTGAGGCTCCTCCTCCTTAGGAACCAACAGTTCCTCCATAGCCTGTAGTTGGAGCTCCCTCTCAAGAGGAAATCACATGGCCTTTTGCTCATCAAACTTGAGATCTCTGCGAACCACTATCCTCCAACTGGTAGGCAAGTACACCCGATAGTTATCAGGTGTATCAGTGTACCCAACAAATATCCCCAACTCTGTTTTCCGCTCAAGCTTCTTCTGTGCATCCTTTGTCACATGGAAATATACTGATGAGCCAAAGATCCTGAAGTGAGCCACATCTGGACTCTTATGAGAGAAACCTTCCTTTGGTGTCTTCATCCCAAGTATGTGATGCGGGCTTCTATTCTGCAAATAGACTGTTGTGTTGCATGCCTCAACCCACAAGTGAAGTGGTAGGCCTTGGTCATGCAGCATTGCATGTGTTTCCCCTACAACAGTTATGTTCTTCCTCTCATCCACCCCATTCTATTGTGGTTTATGAGGTGTTGTCAACTCTCATTTAATTCCTTCCACTGCACAGAAGTCCTTAAACTCTTGAGAGACATATTTGTGACCATTGTCATTTCTCAAGGCCTTGATCTTCTTCCCTAACTCTTTCTGGACCAAAGCTTTGAACTCACAAAACTTTGTGAAAGTTTGGTCCTTCTTCTGCATGAAATAAATCCAACATTTATGAGAATAGTCATTAATGAAAATCACATAATACCTTTGCTTCGTTGTGGATGCCGTCGAGAATGGTCCACACAAATCAGTATAAACTCGCTCTAAGATAGCCTCTGCTCGATTGTCTCGATCATGAAAGGGAGACTTGGTGTACTTTCCCAAGATACAACCTTTACATGTGTCAACTTTCTCAATTTTACCTTTGGGAAGTCCTGTAGATATCTATTGAATTATCTTCAAAGCCCCATGATGAAAATGGCCCAATCGCCTGTGCCACAACTCGCCAATGTCTTGGCTTTGCACCAATTCTACTTTTGTACTCAATGCTACACAATCATCTACCTATAGTTTATATAGATTCTTCAACCAAATCCCTATCCTCTTGGTCTGACCCATGTCTATGTGTCTTAGGAACGTCTTTCCTTTATTGAAGACAACATCATAGCCTTTGTCCTCCAACATCGCGACCGATACCAAGTTCTTCTCTAGTCCAGGCACATACATCACATTTGTCAAGGTGAAAGGAGCTCCATGCTCCCTTTGAAAAGTAACTGTGCCCACTCCTGAAACACTATACCTTCCGTCTTCACCCATCTCTATGCGCATCTTGAGGTCTTTCTCCTCCAAGGCACTGAATAAATTTTTATCATTGGTCATGTGGAATAAGGCTCCACTATCAAGATACCAGACACAACCCATCATTAATGACACCAAGCATGCGATGAGGGTAAAGTCCATTTTGAACTGAGAGGCTAATGCCTCACCTTCTAATCCTTCCGAGGATCCCATCTTGGACTTCTTCGATGGGCAATTAGTCACATAATGTCCCATCTTGTGAAAATTAAAGCATCTTACTTTAGACATGTCACCCTTCTTCCCTCCATGAGAAGAATTCAATTTGAAATGGGAATCCTTCCCCTTCCGTTTCCTTGCCTTAATTGCTAAGGCAAAATTTTCTTCATCATCATTCTTGGATGAAGAACCATCTCGTGTGCTCCTCCTGATCTCCTCTTGCATAAGATCCGACCATAGTCATTCCCAATCTGGAAGTTTCTCCCTTCCATTCACAAAGTCCTAGTAGCTATTCCAACTCTTTGGAAGGCCAAGGAGGGTGAGGCTCACCATATCATCATCGACAGTAGTGATTCCCACACTACCAAGCTCATCTTTACAGGTGGTGAGCTTGTTCAGATATGTGGAAAAAGTATCACCCTTCTCCATCTTGATTCTTCAAAGCTTATCCTTGAGCGCAAATTTCCTTTGGTCACTATTGTTCTGGTAGAAATCCTTCAATGTCTTCCACATTGAAAATGGAGTATCCTTCCCATGGAGACTCGATACAATATGGTCTTGAACTCCCTCAAGGATGATCTGTCTCGCCTTCACCACACACTTCTTCCACTCAACCAACTCTTGTGCATTAGTTGAAGCTGGCTTTGGGATTTCTTTATCAATGAATTCCTTCAAGCCAGTGTCTTCTAATACAACCTCCATTCTATCTTTCCATGCTATGTAATTTGAGCTACCTTCCAAGGTATACTCAAGTCTCAAGCCATAAAATGCCATTGGCCAACCTTGAAGTATGATATGAATTTGATTTGCACCTGCAACCCCAAACTTTAAACTTCGAATTCTCTTCTCAATATACTATTCACAGCTGTGATACCATGTAGAAAATCTGATATAGGTTAGCCCGATAATGTAATATAAATCAAAGAAGAACACTATAACCTACTTCTACTATCAATTTAAGGAAGCTTAAAGATCAAGCTGAACAATATAACTATAAAAAGAAGAATCAATGGCACAACACACATGAAAATACTTTGGGGAAAGCCTCAACTAAAAACCCCACACTATTGTATTATCATACATGGTGGAAATACATATGAATTATACAAAGCCTTAGCTCTCACAACTAGCCATCTCTCAGTACAATCCTCACAGATTCTCACTGGAAACTTTGGCTTCTCTCTAACCTTCCTCTCTGCCATCCAAGATCCTATTTCCTTGCGTTGTTTCTTATGGATGATTATCCTATTACCAAGTGGAAAACCCTCCTTCAAAACTGTGCAATCCTCAAGGATAAATCCTTCATTGCATGCATGAGTTTTCTCCATGAGAAAACACATGCAACTGATAGTACATTGTCCTTGAACATTAATATCAACTGGGTCTTTCTCAGAATATACATGCATGAGTTTCTGATGAGGGAATCTTTAGTTAACTGGAGTAGCACTAGTTGAGTGAATTAATGCATCAACTGACTGTTAACTCCTCAAACAATTTGGAACTAATTTAACTGGACTTAACTCAGTAAACTGAGTTAACTAATTACAACTCAAATATAACTCAATCTTATCTCCTTAATTTAAGGGATAACTCTTGCATTACTTCATAAAGACTTCTAACTTGAATTTTTCCAACTAATTAATTTAAAATAAATTAATTAATTATTTTCAAGTAGTTGTTAAGACTAAATTCGATTTTAATTCACAATTTAATTCAAGGAAAAATTAAATTGGAATATTCTTTTTGCCATATTTCAACAAACTCATACAGCCTATAATCAACAAAATAAGGGAAAGAAAAAAACACAAATAAGGGAAAAAAAAGTGAGAAAATAAAAAATAAAAAATAAAAGGCCTAGGTGAAAACCTCCACAAGGCACCTAAGGCCAACTTTAGGGTATAAAACCTACATGAGGCAACACAAGAGCAGAAAAAGAGAAAAATAAATGAAAATGTCCCTAGGTGAAAACCTCCTATGAGGCACCTAGGGCAGGCCTATAGATTGAAAAAAAAAACGCATAGGTAAAGGAGCCCTTACACTAGTTCTTTTGACAAGTTTTTTGCAAGGTTCCAGTCACGGTAAAAGTGACAATAGTCAAGGGAAGTAGGGGTCCACATCCAAATTTTCCACCTCCAAGCTAGCCTCTTGTATTTCCTTCATGATTTCACCCATCTCCCTACATCCCTCCATCATCAGGAAACCCATCTCACTCAATTCTGCCTCAATACTTCAGTGCTACAAGACTGTCCTGAACTACTACGGGATTGACCAGAATTTCTACAAGATAGATATCAACATATGGATAGGGGTTATATATCATTTTTTCCTTAGGAGAATGAAATTAGAGGTCCACCACACCTCCATCATTGTTCATCCACATCATTAAGCCATTTTTCCATCTAAAACTTCACATTTCTTGCTGAAAAAACTCCATTTCCACCCCTTCTTCACAAATTTTCACCACCATCAAAGTGTCCAGTCCCTGTTAATGGGATCACCATGACTTATCAAAGCTTCTAAATGCATTTCATGAAGGAGTTTATGATTTTGGAAGGGTCTATGTGACTACTACAGGAAGGGATCAAATCCTATAACAACTTGCAAAAACCCTACATAACCATAGTCAAAGACACTTGAAAACACAAAAATGAAGACTTGGTTATACTGAAGCATTGAGAGACCATCCTTGAGATCTTGGGAAGCCACACCACTCTTGAGGAGAAACTACAGGGTCATTGATCACCTCCAACAACAAAAAATCGATCCATCACTAGAAGAACCTACATCAGAATACTTCACTCAGTTAGGAACATATTATAGAATATCCACAAAATATATACTTCAGAGAGAGTGCCAATGCATGAAATAACTAGCATGAAAGAGAGAACCTCCAAAGGCCAGTAGATTGATCACTATCCAGAATTAGCATGCAGGCTTTAATAACAACTCCAAATCACCAGGTAGGCTCAGGCATGACACTCCTTGCTTCTTCCTTTAAGTTCATAATGGCTCAAAAGTGTTTTTAATGAATGAGGAACAAATTTTACAGGTTGTAGGTGTGCAGTAGACTTGGCCACCCTCGAATAGTTAAAGTGTAGTTCACTCACCGTCCATGCAACGTGGAAAAGTCAAAACAAGAGGGTGATAATTACAAGGAGTGGGGCCAACGGTCCAAAAAAGGAAATACATGTATGGTAGGTAGAGGTCAGCTCACAAAGTGAGTTGATCCCACTACCACAAGAGGAAATAAAAAGGACATGCCTGATTTCATTTGTATCGAGAAACTCATTCCAAAAATGGTTAGAGAGTCCCACTAAGCCATCAAGAACTGAGCTAGTTATGACTAGGGGTCCCTTAGGGTGCTAAGAGAAGCTACAGGGTCAGCTAGCATGTGCTAAAGAATCAGAGGCAAGTTCTACATGATCAGATGTAGTTGCTATAGGATCCAAAAAATTGCTACATGATTGCACAATTTTATAGGATTGGGCCAAGAGGTGAAAGAGGGTTTGAATTGACAAGAATTTTCCTCCAAACTGCACACAATCATGGAGAAATAATCTAGGGAAGGGTAGGTAGCATTTTCTCCTCACCTTCCATGGTAAAAAAATGAAATAATTTGGTTGAAATTCTACCTACACAGACATCTTATAGCAAACCCTTGCAGAATTGAATTTCTCTAACAAAAAGTACTTTTTTCATATGAGGGAGGCAAGGTGGTAGTAGAGGTATTTTACTTGTAGTTTGGTATATAATCCTCCTCCCTCTAACCATAATAAGAGAACCAACACTCTCACCCTTGTCTTGAAACCCTATGTTGCTTAGAACAAAACCCTTCACAAAGAATTCTTTGAGAAAACTTGAGGAAGAAACAATAGGAAACATGGGAGGGGGTTTCAATAGATTGGGACCCTAATTCAAGATTGGGAGATTCACAACTGATGGCCCTAGTCTCTTGGCTTGTCCATGGAGAAAAAATGGTTGAGGAAGTAAAGAAGGTAATTGCTAAGAAAGAAAGTGAGCCCCTATACATCATATCAAAGTTAATAAGACCCAAGGTTGTCATAAGCAACCATAACATTATCTTTACAGATCCCAAATTGGCCCCTCGCTATTTGGAGAAATAAGAACAAGTTGTCATCCATTTTAAATATGTTTTTAGGCTATTTAGGACAGTTAGTTTGCAGGCATTCCAAAGGAGATGGCATGTTCTGCCCCAAAATCAATGAATTAGGGAATATCACTCCCCTGAAGGATTGAGGAATTCCCTAGAGAGAACCCCATACTACAAAAGAATTGTTCAAAGGTTGAATATCAATTAGATAGGGTTAAAACTCAATCCTCCCTTGCTATTAGGCTTACATGAGATAAGATATCAAGAAGAGGAAAAAAGGGAGTGGGCAACCATAGAGGAAAAATGCAGTATTTTATCCACAGGAAGATACACAATATGAGGTGCCTTCGTATAAGAGAGAGGACACCAGACCAATGCATGAGCTCCAAATCAGTGAGTAAGTTTCTCAAAGGGTGAGAAACACCTTTAGCAGGGGGGTGATGATGGGCCCCATCAATAGGTATATCATAAGGCCAATTTTGTTATCCTCCATCCTACAATTTCTTCTTTTCTCACATTAATTAACATCTTTTTGGCTATAATGTGCTTAATAGGATGTCTAAAGGATGTTTTTCATACTTCATGGCCTGATGTGGTTAATGTGTATGAAAAAAAAGCATTTTTGAGTGCATTTACTATGTAGAGGCATGTTGTCGGCATCTAGAGGAGATGTAGGAGGCTTGTCCCCTACTTTTACTCTCCTTTAGCTCAACTTGATCCCTAAAATCACTCATCTACAACTTCAGGTCTACTAATAGACATTGAACTCAAGTAATTGCGAGTATCTAAGGGAGATAGATCCACTTTTTTCGAGATTTTGAAGGGAAGCATCCCTTTTTTTAAGGAGGCTGACCCTTAGTCATCTTTGTATAAATAAACAAGCCTTAGAGCTCAATATAATTCGATTTTTTGAGCAGGGAAGAGATACTAAGAGCTAAGAGCTTGAGACTGTCATTTTCCTTTTCCTTTACATGATGTACTTGAACTTTATTTTATGTCAATGAAAAGATTATTGTTGTCTCACATTTGAGTTTGTTTTATAGGGTCAAGTTGCCTTGGGTTAGGGCCCAACCTAGAGGCTCCAGTGTCTCTTAGTGTATCGTATCTACGTATTATTTTTAGTAACAAAAGTTATTTCTTTCTTAGTAGAAGTTTACTTGTAGAAATTGTTGTTGAAGGTATGGTTACTACCTCTATTGTGGGAAGTGAGGTTGAAGAGTATGTAGTAGCAAGCCAAAAACATGTGGTTATTTTCCTTTTCATATTGTTAGACCTTAGATCAATGCTCTTTTACATACTCAGTTTTTGCATATTTAGGAGATAAATCACATTCATTTTCAAGCTTCCATGGATGTAGTGTTGGAAATAATACAGAGAAGGGCGGGGGGGTGAATCAGTATTAGAAATTCAATAATATTTCATTTCAGAGTTATATACGCTACTTCAGTTAATCAAACTTGCATGTATATGCAACTGTATTTAAGGCAACTAGCATATACCCTTCAAACTTATAAAGTAGTTAATTCATCATATGTTGATCTTTAATCTGTGCATCAGAACCATATAAACAGTAACCAAGTGCAGTAAAAACAAAACAGACAATCACACACATGAACACAAGATATAAGGTGGAAACCCAATGTGGGTGAAAACCACTTGTTGCAGTCGTCTCTATCTTCTTTTAATAAGAAACTTCTTTTTACAATTTTTGCACTGGTGCAGTCTTATACCAGTACGCAGGCTTCTAGCTACAGAAGGCTACAACCTTCTCTCATTCTTCAGCTTCTCGTGGAAGGGAGCTACAACCCCCTAGCTCTTGTACTAGTTGATGTGTTTACTAGTATGTAGGTGCTGGCCTACAGAAGGCTACAACCTTCTCTTGTCTCCCAGGGACCACGTTTGATAAATTTTCAGACGGGTTCCATCAAACAAAATATATCTACATCAATCAATCTCATTTGCACCAACCAAAACTGAATCAATCAATCACCTTTCAGAATGTTGTAACCAGAATACAGTAACAGAAACAAAAATCCAAGCTAGAACCCAGAAAACTGCAACAGCAAACAGAAGTAGCTAAAGCATATTTTATTAGGTATATGCTACTTCAGTGTGTCGAACCTATGTACATACGCTGATTTCTCAAGGCGAACCTGCGTATACATTGTTTTGATATGCAGAACCGACGTGTATACACACATCTGCTAAAGTGAACCAGCGTACAGATCTATAAATGATGATTTAAATTTTACAACAATTCCAGACACCAGTTATACCCAGATTATCATATTTACAGATTACAACATGCGCCAGTTATTCATATAAAAGATCAAAACCACACAAAGATACTTCTCTTCAAGCCTTAAGATCTTGACCCATCAATAGAACTTATCCTTCATCAAGCGCTCTGGTTCATCCTTGATTCAGATCCAGCTGTGCACCATAACCCATTAACATGTATTCTAGATCTTGCTCTTCATTAGATATTCAATTCAGGAGTGCCTTTGCCTAATGATCTTCTCCTCCTTTTATATTCTTAGGCCTTACTCAATACCATGGTCCAAAAACACTTAGAATCAATACCTTGGACCAAATACCTGGTGTCAACACAATGGACAAGAGACCTTGGACCAATACCATGGATCAAAATACCATGGACCAAATACCACGGACCAAAAATAAGTTTTCCAACATGTACGCGCCTTTCCTTCCGTGAAAGTGCGTGTGTACACTATACACGCCTTTTGGTATGCGAACCCATGTGTACACGTGGCTTGGTTAATGGGGAACCTGCGTATACCTCTCTTTCTTCATTATATGAGCCTGAACTGTGATCTGTCAACTGTGTGAGTTTCCATCAAGGACAACACGTGTGTCATAGTGCCAGATCTGTTTCATAATGCCAACAATCTCCCACTTTGGACTTGATGGCAACCCCAAGACACTCTCCCCCTTTGTCATCAAGGGTAAAGGGTTATGCTCCCCCTAAGTACATGTTGAACTCTCTGATATGTTGAAGTGTGTTGTCCATGCTCCCCCTGAATATAAGCAAGGTCTGCAAAAGGATGACTCTATACATACATCATAAATGACCTTCCCATCACTAATGACTCATACATACATCCATCTCCCAACCAAGTGGGGATATACCTGTTACCGGGAATAGTGTCTATGCAAAGCTGCTAATCCAACTAAGGCTGGTAGCTACCTTAGAAACAAACAAACTTAAAACTACTTTCTTTTTCCTTTATGAGAGATAGATGAGAGAAGAATAAAGGAGACCAACCTCTATCTTGTGCTTGGTTCCTTGCTCAATTCCTCTCTCTTCTGATAGTCCTTTGCTACTTGCTTTCTTGTATACCCAGCTTCACAGAGTACCTGTAGAATCAAAGTAGCATAACACTATACGAGAACATAGATCTATTATCATAAGCAATATAGGATCAGATGTATATTAACCATACAAATGCATAAAACATAAATCATACAAGAGTATGGAGGAAAACTTGAATAGATTTATTGATAATCAAGAAAGAGCCAAGAGAATTACAACCAATTGTTCTGACCCAGCATCATCCTCTCAGCAAGAAGCCCTTCTTCACCTCATGAAAAGCTTAGATCACCCAACACTATGATATTGCACCAATAAACCAGCAGCACTTCCTTACAAGATACAAAATTCCAGCCTCCTGGATCTCTGGGATGAGGGATCCATATATAGATGTCTGCAAGGGAGGTGAGTTAGCTTTTGAGATTTGATTAGTGTCTCCCCTCTGATAGTTCTTGATTCCACTTGGATATTGATGATCTCTTACTCATCCCTAATCGAATTCAGAGAGGCAAGTGTCAGAGGAGAAGTTTCTGGAAGATTCCATGCTTCTCCACCTTGCGGATTGACCCTGCCATTTGTCCCTTCTCGCCCATCACACCCCATAGAAGGGCTTTTTGACATGCAACACACCTACTATATGTATTTAGGTGGGATGAAACGCACTTTTCCTATGGAGCAAGTGAAATGGTCCAGTTTTGACCAGTTCGTAGTAGTTTTTCATGGAGAACTTCTGGGAGATGTTGTAATTAGTTGACCTTGTTCTTTTAGGGGTTGGAACAACACCTTTAGGGACTTAGGAGCCCTTGGTTTATGGACATTTATGCTTGGGGTTGCAGTGCCCAAAAATGTCTATATCAGTTGCCTCCTAAAGCATGAGGTCGTTAATCTTTTTGATGTCGGGTGAAATGCTTTATCATGAGGGTCTGAAGTTCTTTCATGCTGGAAGGAAACCTATAATAAGATACAATACAACACATTATCTTCATAATATTTTCATGATCTAGTTGAGGTGGGCATTCCCATGCTCAGCTTTATAAATTCATTTTTCATGTACATGAGACAGACAATCATCTGAGTGTAGACTGATGATTCTGGTAGAGCCATCATCCCTTAGATTGGATGATTATCTGTGCAGCAATGATGTACATTTGATGTCTTTATTTTCCTAAATATATATCGCAGCCCGGATGGATGAAACTAGATCTGGGGTCTTCAATCTCGTTCGATCTTCACTCAAAGTACAAGTCGATCCATGTGAGAGATGTTCTGGAGTCAAACATGGAAAGACATCGCCCGATTAATAGCCAATGATGTAAGCTATTAACAGGTGCGAGAGGAATCATCGATAATGATGATGACCCTCAAGGTACTACAGTACAATTTACGTGGTGTGAATAAAGGGTTTGGCGTCGAACACCACGCAAAATCTTTCGGTCGAAGGCCATTGGTGTAAACCTGTCGCCGGAAGTGAGAAACTTGCCATTGAGGAATGCAAGCTTCAAAGTACTGGAAGGGTTGTTCCTAGATCGACTTCTTGGATAATGAGCTGATGTCGACAAGAAGCGATCCGTCATAGGAGGGCCTTAATGAATCCCACATCAATGACACGGAACGGAGCAAATGATTTTAATGGAGGTGAAAACGATCTGGTGATATAAGGTTTAGGGTGGCGGTCATGAAAGAATGGAGCGTAAATGTATTGCAGCGGGTGAGACACAGGTGAATTCTCTGAGCGACTTCTCTTGAACATATCAGCGACACTGACATGATGGATCGGTAGCATTAACCCCAAATGTGGATGGTGTGATGGAACCATGGTGATGTGACCAGTGAATGGAACAACCCAACCCGACTTGGATGCGGAGTGAAAGTGTCATGTTCAAGAGCGACTTGCTACCAACAAAGTTTCTTCAAGTTTTCTTCCCAATTTTTCCCCAGTCATTGCTGACCAGTACCTCTTTATTTTTTTCAAGCTTGAGGAGGATAACATATGCTTGTTCTATAATTTTCCCTTTAGGAAAACCCATCGCTATGTTTTAACGAGCCTAGCGATAGTGAAACTCGTTCTTGTCTGTTATGGACAAGTTTGTCGCTATTAGGTTTTAACGAGTTTAACGACAAAGATAACTCAGTCCTTTTCAATTTTAGAGAGTCTGAAAAGGGACGTAAAGGAAACTCCAAAAAATCCTTTTTCGTCATCTAATCCCTTAAGTCCGAAAATGTATAAAATAATATAGAAGGGATGAATTTTCGGTACTTTTAACGAGCCGAACAAAACAAGCGCTCGATCTTTTTGTGTAATAATCCCTTAGGTCCAAAAAGATTAAAATCTAAAGGAGGGATAGCACTTCCGATCACTTTAACGAGCTGGAGAGGCCAATGGCTCGGCAATCTTTTCATATTTTACGAGTCAGTTGAAAAGAGCTTAAAGGAGACTCGTCTTTGAGGAACGAGTGATAAATTCGGGTAGCAGCTGATTCCAGGTAAGGTTTGGAATTTTCCAATCACGGCAGTGTTACAAGGATGGATAACAGGATCACTTTTCGCAACTGTTCCTCAAAAGGGGTAAACAATCAAGTGGAGGTGAATGATCGGCCGATACAGAGTGGAGGTGATGATGAGAACACGACCAAGGCTTCAAAGGCTGAAGTACCACATTCACGATAGTTATTTACCGGAAATTGGTTCATTTTTTATTTTAAAATGAGCTTAAATGCTGGGGGAAACACTTGCTCATTGCTTATGTTTATTTTTTAATGAGCATGAAGTCCTTGTTAAAACTGCTCGATATAACGGTCATTTCTTGACTTTACCATTAATAGCTTTGTTCCTTCGAAGATTGTACTGCATGCTCAATTGCTTCATCAAACTAGTTAGAAATGAACAATATATGTTTGAAAAATGAGTTAAGACACTAATATTTTACTTGAATTATGTAAAAAGTAATTTAAAAGTGCTTTTACCCCTCATTTTACCATTTCATTCGAACTTTGGCTTGTTGGAGCTTTGGAGGTGCTTTTCCCCCTTGATTTTCACCTGCTGATTCCGGGAGATTTTGTGGACGATTTTTGGCGCCATCTGGACCAGGTAGGAGCTAAACTTGAGCTCTTTCATTTCATCTTTTCCATTTTGCATTCTGAGCTTGATTTCTAGTTTTTCTGAGCCTATGGGGTTTGAAAAACTCACTCTGGCTCCATCGCACCCTTTCTACATCGAAAGGTGCATTGCATGTTGGCCTACTCACTGGATAGTTGGCATGCAATGCACCCAAGAAAAATCTGGAGGTGCGATGGGTGCAAGGAGGGAAATTTGTGCACAGTTTTCAATGGAAATTTTTTCCTATTTCTCACCAAATCAGGATCTAACTCTTCTCTTGTTTGTTTTCAGAGATTTATTGGAGCAAAATGACCTTTACATGGTGAGAACGTGAGCATGAAGAAGAGGACATGCTTGTTTTACATGATCCGGTTACAGTAAATGCACTGCGGAACTGTGGCCTACTGAAGTTTTTCTGCATCTCTAGCATGAGGCAACAAATCAACTTGTTGCAGTATTTTCTCGATGCTTGGGACCCTACCAGCCAGCTGTTCCAGATTAGGGGCAAATCCATCCCCTTGACTGTCGTGGACATCTATTTTTTGACCAGCTTATCGAGGCGGGGTGCCCCTATCTCTTTATCAGGTTCGGCCCGTGGAGGCGAATCTGTGAGGGATTACGTTCGTAGGTATTGCAGAGAGGGATCTCAGCCAAGTAAAGACGGCAAGATCATCATCCGAGATGTCACTGACAGGTCTTTGAGGACCATTCTGTTCACCTTTGGTAGGATGGATGGTGGTGCGCTCTTCATGTGGCCAACCAGTCTTATATGCAGTACGCCTTAGAATGTCTCGAACCGAAGGTGTTCAACTGGTGTGATGCAGTACTCCTTGTGATGAAAGAACAGTTGACCAAGGTAAAAAAACGGAATATTGAAGAACTTTAGATATGGTTCTATTTTGACTGCCTTCGCCTTGGAAAAGATACCACTAATGCAGCCGCAGTATATTTCACTTGGTTTACCTCCACCGACTGAACCACGGATGCAGAGATGGGTCGACCATATGTCCAAGCATGCTGGTCAGTCTCAGATTTCTTTTTCTGATACCTTCTTCGGGTGGTTCGATCATTAGGAGATGGTTTTTTCTGAGTATCCATATGCTGGTATGGACTTCTGGGGTGACCCGGATTTGGTACTGTTGGCTGGCGAGCAGTGGGGTGCCATTGGTAAATTCTTGACCATATTTCTGTTTATCGTTTCTCTTTTATAATGTCCTTGTGCTTTATTATGTCAAGACTAATCAGAACTCATGTGCTCATGCAGATGTTGGTCTCGTTCAGCCAGTAGTATGCCTGAGAGTGCCAACTGCCGCTCCAGCAGGAGAGGCTGTGTGAAGGGCTATCCTTCACGACCTTGATGTGGCCGAGACTCTTTCAGCATTACAGGATCAGGTCGAAGGTCTCACTCTTGGTATTCCAGATGTGAGGACTGACGAGCTGCCTTTGAGGTTGCAACGACATACTACTGGCGTGCCAAGTCGATGGACTAGGCTTTTACGCATGATTGCACAGGCGGTGACTTGTTATCACCAGCATCATTAGACTAGGGTGCCCCCTAACATTTTGAGTTTTAGGTCATTTGACCAATTTTTTCTTGGTTACAGAACATTATGTGTAAACCATAAACAGTTATATATATATATATATATATATATATATATATATATATATATATATTTTTATTTTTTTTTCGGAGTTTTATTTTGGTTAAGTTACATGATCTGAATGCAAATATTGATGAAATTCTCCTTTTTATAAATGTTGCAAATGTCTATCTAACACATAATTTTCCAATGAGTCAGTTAATGTGTTTAAGTTTCTGGAGATATGCTGATATTGAATAAAATCAAATTGCCTTTCCAAAATCTTAACCCTTAGGAACATGCGATAGATAGCTGGATTTCGGACGGAGTAGATACCAGTGAGCTATAGTATGACGAGCTGTGAGTCTAGCCTGATGACCAGTCGGCGTATGCCATGTGTGATGGAATCAGAGAGAAGTTCTATCAACGCGCTATATTCAGCGATGTTATTCATTGATCGACCAATACATACCCCTCTGAAACTTACTAACTTGCCGCTTGGATTAAAAATGGCCCAGGCCGCAAAAGATAGGTTCTGCGAACTACAACTTGCTCCGTCGGCATATCCAACAAAAGATTCCAATGGGTTCGACATCTGCGACAAATGTAAAAAGTGGATTTACTTGACCAAAACGATTACCCTTAGCGAAAACAAAAATGTAACAAAAGCATATAGGTTACCACACTGAATCATGCATAGTAACGCTTAAGGTACAACCCGTTACGGGGTTGCACCAGTGGAATTCCGTCATGATCCATTAACTCGTAGGCTCCTTTTGCTAATACTCACTTAACAATATAGGGGCCCATCCATAAAGACTTGAATTTACCTGCTCCCAATTTATCGGATTCCTGGTCATAAAGTAAGACCAAGTCACCTTCTGAGAAGACACGGGGCTTGACATTTTTGTCGAACTGCGCCTTGACTCGTTTCTTATGGGCTTCGTTAGCCAAAGCGGCATCACGCCAGGTTTCATCCAATTGGATTAGTTCCAAGAAACGATCCTCCTCTTCTGAAGTTCCGGGGAGAAGGTCGATTGCGAGTTTTAGGGACGAGATTTCTCACTGAACTGGTAAGATTGCTTCTAGGCCATACACCAGTTGGAAAGGTGTAAACCCGGTTGCATTCCTTACCGATGTTCGGTATGCCCACAAGGCCGAGTACAGGATCAGGTACCAACTCCTTTTGTGGACTCCAATCATCCTTTGCAGCATGCGCTTCAGGACCTTGTTGATTTCTTCAACTTGTCCGTTGGCCTGCGGATAATATGGAGTAGAGCTGTCGTGAGACAACCCTAATTTGGCAGCTAATTCGGCCATCCTGTGATTGCGAAAATGTGATCCATGATCTGTGACTATAGCTTGTGGAACACCGAATCTGGCGACTACATGATTGAAAAAGAAAAAGGTAGCTGTTTCACCAGTGTTATCTAATGTAGGCATCGCCTCGGCCCATTTGGTAAAATAGTCCACTGCGACTAAGATGTACCCATGCCCCCCGGTTGAGGTGGGGTTACATGTCATGAAATCAATGCCCCATTTGGCGAATGGCCCAACAGCAACTATTGGCTGCAGAGGTGCGGGTGGTCTTCCGGTTTTGCTATTGAAAATTTGACAAGCATGGCAACTTCTGACTGCGGTTATGCAATCTTTGAACATTGTTGGCCAGAAGTATCCTGCTCGTAAAAAATTTTGCGCCATAGCGTAACTGGATTGATGCCCCCCACACGCGCCTGAATGGCAATTATTCAGGACTTTTTCGGCTTCCTCATGGGTGAGGCACCTCCTCAAAACTGTATCGACACCTCGACGGTAAATCATGTCACCGACGATCATGTAGTCTTTTGATTGGTATCGAATACGTTTTTGTTCAGAGCGGGAGGTGTTAGGCCTATATTTTTGGGTTTGGAGATAGATGATTATATCTCCATACCATGGATTGCTTGAAGATATCAGAAACAAAGATTCATCCACGATTGTTTCTTCGGATGTTTCATCGTTGGACGACGATGGGAGATCGCATAATAATTCTGCAAAAACCAAGGCTTTCTTTGACTTGGATTTTACAAATTCCAAATCAAACTCTTGTAGAATTGCTATCCATTTTGAATATTTGCCCCCCAGCAACTGTCGCGACAATATATAAGTCATGGGGTTGCAATCTGACAGAATGGTAGTTTTTCGAAAGAGGACATAGTGTCGAAATCTCTGTATCGCTTGAACAGCTGCGAGCGCTAGCTTTTCAACATAAGAATATTTTCTTTCTGTATCATTTAAGTTCTTACTTAAATAATATATAGGATGTTCAATTCCGTTGTATTCTTGAACTAAAACCATTGCGATGGTTGTATCCGCTGCAGCCAGATACAGGTTAAAGTCTTTTTGATAATCAGGAGCATACATTAATGATGCTTTCATTAGGGATTCCTTTAAAGCATCAAAGGAAGCTTGTGTGACCTGATCCCAGACGAAGGGCACTTCCTTTTTCAATAGACGTGTATAACCTTTAGCAAGTTCAGCGTAATTTGGAATGAACCTCCTCAGAAAGTTTGCTTTCCCTTGGAGTTTCTGAATCTGAAGCAAATTTGAAGGTGGAGGAAAATTAATGATTGCCTGAACCTTACATGGGTCGAGACGAATCCCGTCCTTTGAGACTAAAAAGCTAAGTAAACGACCAGAACTGACACAAAACACACATTTGTGTGGATTGAGTCGTATCTTGTAGTGTCGGAAACGTAGAAATATTGCTCTTAAATGCTGTGGATGATCAGTCCGCTTTCGCAAATGAGCCGGAAGGTCGTCGAGATATGGTTGAACGATGTTTTTGATGTCATGGAAGGCATAATTCATTGCCCTCTGAAACGTTGCCCCTGTGTTCTTTAAACCAAAGGGTAATTTGCGATATGCGAATGTGCCCCACGGACAAATAAATGCAGTCTTTGACTGGTACCGTGGGCGGATATTTATTTGATTATACCCAGAGAATCCATCCATGAATGAAAAGATTTCGCATCTGGCGCATTCATCAATTATCTGGTCAATAAAGGGTGTAGGGTAGTTGTCTTTTGGACAAGCTTGATTTACATCCCTATAATCGACGCACACTCTAATTGTTCCTTGTTTTTTCATAACAGGAACAATGTTCGATACCCAATCAATTAGAGGAACCGGGTAAATGAAACCAGCATGGAGAAGCTTTTCAACTTCTGCCTTGATGGCAGTGGCTTTCTCGGGGTGCACCTGCCGTAGCCATTGTTGTACTGGTTTGACATCTAGATACATATTAATTTCGTGTTCAACTATACTCAAGTCAATGCCTGGCATTTCATCATATGGCCAAGCAAAGACATCTCTGAATTCGCGAAAAAGAGCGTTATATATTTCCAGTTCTGAAGGAGAACAACATTTGCCAACATAAATATTCTCTACAACATCTATTTTGGTCGAGATATTTATGGCGATAGTCTCTTCAATATTGGACAAGTTTTGCTCGGAATCCACCGTGTTTACAGTATTTGATAGGAAATCAAAAACTGACGGATGATAAAGGTCATCACGAGTATCTTCTTTACAAGTCGGAAGATGGGAAAGATGGTGGTAATCTTCCCATGGTGCCCCTTCAATTACCATTGATTGAACAATTCCTTCGTCGGTGTAATGCACTTGCAACCAAGGATCTGAAGGGGTTCCATATTCCTTAGACCTATCTATCCAAACGTTTGATGAGCGTTGATTTGGGTTTTCCTCCCATGCTAGAAACATTGATTGCTACAATATTTCCATTTGGCTTGGAGGCAACACCAATAGATGATCCATGTTAATATCGTTTTCTGAGATCTTGTTAATAGAAGATATCATATTGCAGGTTCCTATCGCTGCCACTTCCACTAGGTTGAGTGGAGGTGGGAGAGCAAAAGTACCCATTAATATAGGGTCTTTTAGTAGGCCTACTCTAATATTTTGAAGCAAATGGGGGCTTCCATGGATCATCAGAATGCTTCCCGTAACTTGGGAACCATTGGGGAGGAAAGTTTGTTGATCGATGATTGTAATCCCTCCTTCGAAGGGAAATGAAATCTTCCTAAAATAGGTCGACACAACAGTAGCCATAACATATATCCATGGTCTTCCCAGTAGGATGTTGTAATCGAGGTTTCCGTCGATTACTTCAACATCTATTTCTACTGTTTTCCCCCCTAGTTCAACTTGCAAGTTACTTAGAATACCATACGGGGTATATGTTCATCCATCGAATGCTTTTAATGTTGTCGAAGATCGCGACAAGGTTGGAGATCCTAAAGTTTTCCAGCAACTTATCGACATATTACATGTAGATGCCCCCTCATCAATAATTGTTCGATGAACAATTTCGTTGAGGGATTTCACTTGAATGAGGAAAGCTAGTTGAGCTGGTAACTGAGGATTGTATCCTTTATGATTAAAGGACACAAGATTAGAATCCTTTGGGTCTATCCCACCGATAGCTGATAATAAAGCCTGCTTTTGGGATGGGAAATTTTGCAGTACCTCAAGTGTTGACATAGCGAATGGCAATTGGGCTAGATCTTCCACTATATTATAATGTTGTGCTGCTCTAGCACGAGGATTAAATGTCGACTTGTGTACTACTCCCTTTGGCGGTTTTATTGTCAGTTCTGGAATGATGGGCAGCGAAACTTCTGTCGAAGTTGTTGTCAAACTACTAGGTTGATCTTTATCCTTGTTGTTCGACAGCTGTGGATTCCCGTAATCTTTGTTCATTGTCGATATCAAAGCATCATTTTGCTATTTGGAAACCGACAACATCAGCACTTGGGATGGGGAAGCATTTCCACCGTCAACCAGATTTGTTCCTGGATACGGAAACGGATCAGTTAATACTCCCGAGGTTTTTGAATTCTTGCAGAATTTTTTAAGCTCAACTTTGAATGGACAGTCTTTTGTCCAATGATCCTCATCACATATTATGCATGGATTTTTTGGTTTCCTATTTCCAGTAGGGTTTGCAGAAGATTTTTCAGGTGACGATTCCTCCTGTTTCTTCTTCTTCCCTTTGTTTTTCTTCTTGCCTCCTGGTTGCTTGGTTTCTTTGCCTTTATCAGTCGAGATGGAATTTACTTCCAAGGCGAGAAGTTCTTCTTTTGCATTTTGACTAGAAATATTACGGGTCTTTTTAGATGTAGCCTTTGTCGATTTCGTGTCTGTCATGCCAATCACGCCATCGCCGGCATGAGAGTCATTGTTTGATTTAGGAGGAGGGGGGACCGAAAATTCCGGTCTAGGAGCATCAGGTATTTTATCATAGAGCGTGCCAGACTGAGTGTAAATCAAGTCTAAATATTGCGCACGAGCGATAACTTGCTCTTCGGTGACGACTCCTCCTTTTGCCACATCTTCTGTGATGGAAGGAAATAATGACTTAATAAACCATTCAGCTAAAAGCTGATCAGGAACATACGTTTTTACCATTCTACGACAACGTCGCCACTCATGAATATGATCGGATATGTGAGTGGCCATTGTTTGCTTGAAATTGGTAAGAAGTTCTGTTCCCGTTTCGTACCTTATCGGTAATTGAAAATGGGTTAAAAAGGTTGTGGCTAGGGTACTGAAGTTGTCAAACGAAGCTCTGGGTAATTCGATATACCATTTTGTCGTCGGACCAGTTAACGTCCTCTGAAAAAGGCGAAGCCTAATCGAATCACCGTTTAGGGTGTTTGATGAACACCACAGATGAAAGGTCATCACATGATTCGACGGATCTTCACCCGTATTTCCATTAAATTTAGGAATATCTGACAGAAGTTTATGCGGAATCCTTGGCCACCAAGGGGCGTAGGCAATTGGATCGTTTGTTAACCGATTTAGATTTGGTAACTCTAAAGTCGCCACGAAGGATAACTGTTGATTCAGGTTGGGCAAATCATACCCAGGATAAGATGGAATCGCCTGAGCAGTTGGTCTTTGTGTACCAGCATGATGCATTTGATGCTGGTAACCTTGGTAAGGTTGATGGGCATAACCATTGTAGAATGGTTGATTTTGACCGTTTTGAATATACGGTTGCCCACTATTTGCAAAGATTTGTTGCTCAGATCCTTGGTATACCTGTTGGAATTGCGGTTGTTGGTATTGCACCAGCCATGGTTGCAAAGCCATGTGCTATTGTCCAATACTGACTGTTTGACCAAGATGAGGGGTAATTGTACCCGTTTGGGCCTGTGTCATTCCACTAGTTGGCGATTGTTGTTGAGTCACAGGGACAAGAGGCTGTTGCATTACAACCTGAGAAACCTAAGGTTGCCATACAATAGGCAGCGCTTGTACTTGCGACACTGTCACAATAGCCGGCGTAGTTGGTATATTTGGCATAGGTAAACATTGTTGCATTGAATATAGAACTCTTGGTTGTTGAGGTAGTATCGGCACCCAACCGCTCGATGTAATTCCAGCATAACCTGAATTTTGTTGTGAACTCCCGTATGGTTGTCCTCCTAGAGGAGACAATGAAAGGGTATATTGCCCCCCATACGGCAGTAATCCGGTACTTAAAGGAATTGTTTGCCCTTGAGGACCGGACTGCCCAAATTGACACCCTGAAGGATCAATTTGTTGAGACTCAACATAAGAGTTCCCGGATACTATTCTAGATGAACAAACAGGAACGGACCATACTGTCGAAATAGCCCCTGTGTGGGCCCCTTCTAGCGATTGAGAACTAGTTGGGATAGATGGTATACCGGCGAACATTGTTGGAGTGACAGCAGGAAGTTCTGTCGTCGCTGTGTCAGACGACACAGTCCTAGATGTTGACGGTTGTTCAGACATTTCTAGTTTATCCAAAAGATTGCCTAGCGATTCTACAGGAGCTTCCGATGGTGGTAGACTAATTTCCGATGAAGAAGGATACAGAGTGATCCTGACTCCAAATTGTGATGGAGTACTAGATGGAGGATCCTCCACAATCTCTTCTATAGAAATCAGACCAAGTGGAAGAGGTAGACCGTCTGGTCCGTAAAATATTTCTGATGCCGAAGAAGGTATGGAATCTGCAGTGACAGATGCTTGGGGAATAACACCCTCTGAATCAGTTGTAGATGGAACTGGTTCAGTAACACAAGTGTTTACCCTCACACTAGGATCAGTGCTACTGTCCTTCGGTGGCTGTTGAACTTCTTCTGTAAAGGCAGGGATACTAGAAATGTTTGGAGTAACGGGAGTCTCTGATGGTGTTGGAACACTCGTTCTAACTTTACCAGGGGATTTGGAACCGGTTAAACGAGTTCGCTTTGTCCGTAACAGTTTCGATTCCGGAGACAAAGACAGTTGACTCGTAAGCCTCCACGAATGACAGGGTTTCAAACTCTCTTCCACGATTGCGGATTACTCGATCAACTAAAAATCAAAGGGGAAGTATGTTTCTGAATTAGATGAATTTTAGACGCTTTGACACAACTTGTTTTTTCAATTTTTAAGAGTCGAGAAAAAACAAAAGATGACTCTAGTCACCTTCAATTTTTAATGAGCTTGAAGTGACAAGTGCCCAGATGGACCTTTTCCGTTAAGGAGTCTAAAAAGGAACAAAAGGGACTACTCTGGAAATCTAGACAGAGGGATTACCAAACCAATTGCAAAACTGCAGAATACTTTTTACGGTACGGCAGTCAATCTTCCCGAATGCTGTGTTCAATGCATTGCGATCGATAGGGCACAGACACGGCTTCCTATGGATAAATGATAAAGCCTATTGTGGTCTCCCAAAATATACTCGACAGTACGTGGGAGCACAAGTCCGTATTGGCACTTATCGTCTCAAAGTGGAGGAATCACCCAACCAACAGTGAAAACAACTGTTACCAGGATTTATGACGCCGGAATATGTCTCTAGCCTAGACTTCTAGATGTTGTGCGTTAGGTTCCAAAGCATTTTTAGATTCATTAAATCTATTTTATAGTTGATCTTGCTTAAGAAATTTGCCTTTCAGGTTCACCGCGTGATGTAGATGTACAATTCCTAAAATGCAATCTAAGATGATAAACAGTCGTTTAGTCTTCTTTTTACAAATGAAAATCCTAGCTACTAAGGAAAGAGAGATGGCGTTCTTTCAACAAAGAGCAAAGAGCACACACTATATGCATAGCCCTAAATCAAACCAACAAACAGTCTAAATGCAAATGCACGTGCATGTATTTTTTTCAGCCTTCTTAATGTGTAAATGATAAAAAGAAAGCTAAAGTGACAATTACTAACAAGCTTCTTTTCAAAACAAAATGAGGACAATGACAACACTTTGCGATTTGGAATTGAAAACTTGCTTTCGACACTAGAAAAACTACTAATTTAGATCAAATACAATAGTAATAGGGTAATCGACTATCAAGAGCAATTAGATTCTCTTCTATGACTGAAAACGACACTTGCGACACTTTCAAATCAAGAAACGACAGTACAATTACGCTACTTCTTTGTAAGGGAGAACTGAAAATGACTCAAAAAATACATAAAAATAATACAGTTCTTTGCACAATTGAGGCAGAATAACAACAAGGAAAGGGGTTTCAAACAGAGGTGTACTGACTACAGGCAGCAAAACTCCTAAATAGAGCTGAAAAGAATGAACACAAAAACCAAAATTTAGGAACAAGGTCTTGTCTGATCAGCGCACCTGTAACACAGTGAAACTGAAATGCAACGCACCTACTACACTCGGGAAGTGCGCTGCATTTGAAGTTCACAGAACAAACAGTACGCTGGACTAGGGACGAGACTTTGATTGGGTTCCAGGTCACAATTTGCAGTTCAGTTCAGGGATTTTGGCCGAGCAAGTGGTAATCAGTAAATCAATCACAGGGGTAGATCTAAGGAGGTTACTAGAGCCACCACAAGGGCAATTAGAGAGCTTGTAAATCAATTGTTTAATTCATAAACAAAACCCGGAGATTGACTGAAGCAGCGTTGATCTACTTTGCACTTGCATAGCAAATGCAGTTCGAAGGCTAGCTGGCTTGACTTCAGGCTCCGTCTGTAAGTTTATAAAGTAAAAAAATGTAGATGAACAAACAATCTACTCGTTCCCCAGTGGAGTCGCCATTTTGTTACCAGGAATAGTGTCTATGCAGAGCTGCTAATCCCACTAAGGCTGGTAGCTACCTTAGAAACAAACAAACTTAAAACTACTTTCGTTTTCCTTTATGAGAGATAGATGAGAGAAGAATAAAGGAGACCAACCTCTGTCTTGCGCTTGGTTCCTTGCTCGATTCCTCTCTCTTCTGATAGTCCTTTGCTACTTGCTTTCTTGTATATCCAGCTTCACAGAGTACCTGTAGAATCAAAGCAGCTTAACACTATACGAGAACATATATCTATTATCATAAGCAATATAGGATCAAATGTATATTAACCATACAAATGCATAAAACAGAAATCATACAAGAGTATGGAGGAAAACTTGAATAGCTTTATTGATAATCAAGAAAGAGCCAAGAGAATTACAACCAATTGTTCTGACCCAGCATCATCCTCTCAGCAAGAAGCCCTTCTTCACCTCATGAAAAGCTTAGATCACCCAACACTATGATATTGCACCAATAAACAAGCAGCACTTCCTTACAAGATACAAAATTCCAACCTCCTGGATCTCTGGGATGAGGGATCCATATATAGAAGTCTGCAAGGGAGGTGAATCAGCTTTTGAGATTTGATTAGTGTCTCCCCTCTGATATTTCTTGATTCCACTTGGAGATTGATGATCTCTTACTCATCCCTGGTCGAATTCAAAGAGGCAAGTGTCACAGGAGAAGTTTCTGGAAGATTCCATGCTTCTCCACCTTGCGGATTGACCCTGCCATTTGTCCCTTCTCGCCCATCACACCCCATAGAAGGGCTTTTTGACATGCAACACACCTACTGTGTGTATTTAGGTGGGATGCAACGCACTTTGCCTATGGAGCAGGTGAAATGGTCCAGTTTTGACCAGTTCTGAGTAGTTTTTCATGGAGAACTTCTGGGAGATGCTGTAATCAGTTGACCTTGTTCTTTTAGGGGTTGGAACAACACCTTTAGGGACTTAGGAGCCCTTGGTTTATGGACATTTATGCTTGGGGTTGCAGTTCCCAAAAATGTCTATAACAATACCAAGTTTGACTCATCCACCCAACCAAGTGGGTATATACCAAATTTTTATACATGTCAGAACAAGAACATTACATCACCCATCCCATGCATAGTGGGGAAACAAAAAAGTTCATTTCATGACCTTGAATATAAAAGATATACATGACATAGAGACCAAATATCTAAAACAAGACTATGATAGTTATCAACAACTATCATCAGCATTATCTATCAATCACCATCCAGACCAGCGACCATGATCTCCCCCTGAACCTGTTCCACCTGAATCAATAACAACTGTGAATTTATACCAAGATCTTCTAAGATAATACCAACAATGCATTACTATAAGTATATGCTCCCCTTGAACCTGTGCCAGATGATCACTGTCAGACCCATATCAGACTCCTTTCATCCACTGTTTTTCTTCAAACCAACATATACGCAACTATATCCACAGAAACCAACGTATGTATGCAGATACGCTTCATGAAACTCACGTACAACCACTTGTTATCGGGAAATCTAGTGTCTATTCAGAGCTGCTAGTCCCACTAAGACGGGTAGATATCTTAGAAACAAACAGATTAAAGTCACTTGTTTTTCCTTTACGAGAGAGAGATAGGAAAGAAGCAGAGAGTACCAACCTCAGTCTTCCACTTGGCTCCTTGCTTGTTTCCTTTCCCCTTTGACAGAATCTCGCCACTGCTTCCTTACTTGTCCAGCTTCAAGGAGCACGTGTAGATTCACAGCAGCATAATACCATCAAAGCATAGAGATCTTTCACTGTAAACAATATAGGATCAGATATATATTGACCATACAAATGCATATAACAAACATAATATTCAGAGATACACAAGAATATGGAGGAAAACTCAAATAGCTTTATTAGTAAAAGTCATAGAAGAGAGGATTACAACTACTTGGTCTGACCCAGTGCCATCCTCCCACCTTGAAAGTCCTCTTCACCTCACACAAAGCAAGATCACCCAAAAATGTCTTCAAAGAGAAACCAGCAACACCTCTTTGCAAATTACCAAATTCCCACCTTTGGATCTCTTGGATGAGGGATCCATTTATAGAATTTGCAGGGAGTGAGTCAACTTCTGGGATTTTGATTAGTGTCATCTCTCTGATAGTTCCTGGTTCCACATGGAGATTTTAGATCTCTTACTCATCGTTAAGCGAACTCAGAGAGGCAAGTGTCAAATGAGCAGTTTCTAGAAGATTCTCTGGGTTTCCACCTAGCAAACTACTTGTGCCATTTGTCTACTCTCGCTCATTGCACCCTATAGAAGGGCTTTCTAGTATGTATCGCACTTTTTGCATGTGGCAGGTGAGATGCATATCACCTTTAGCACTGGGCAGTCTGTATGGTCCTGCTTTGACCAGTTCTGAGTAGCTTTTCATGGAGAACTTCTGGGAGATGATATAATCAGCTGACCTTGCTCCTTTAGGGTATGAAACAACACTTTTAGGGACTTAGAATCCCTTGGTTTATGGACATATGTGATTGGGGTTGCAGTGCCCAAATATGTCTATAACAGTTGCCCCCTAAAGCATGAGGTCGCAAATCTTTTGATGTCGGGTGAAATTCTTTGTAATGAGAATCCAAGGTTTTTTGCACTGGAAGGTGACCTGTAATAAGATACAATACAATACATTATCTTCATAATATGTTCATGATCTAGCTAAGGCGGGCATTCCCATGCTCAGCTTGATAAATTCATTTTCATGTACATAGGACAGACAACCCTCTATGTGCAGACTGATGATTCTGGTAGAGTCATCATCCCTTAGTTTGGATGATTATCTATGCAACAATGATGTACATTTGATGCCTTTATTTTCCTGATTATATCGCAGCCTGGATGGATGAAACTAGATCCAAGGTCTTCAAAACTCGTTCAATCTTCGCCCGAAAGTACAATTTGATCCATGTGAAAAAGATGTTCTGATGTCGAACATGGAAGGACATCGTCTGATTACCAGCCAATGATGTAAGCTGTTAACAGACGCGAGAGGAATCACCGATGATGATGATGACCCTCAAGGTACTGCAGTACAATTCACATGGTGTGAATACATGAGTTGATGTCGAACACCACGCAAAATATTTCGGTCGAAGGCCATTAGTGTAAACCTGTCGCTGGAAGTGAGAAACTTGCCATTGAGGCATGCAAGCTTCAAAGTACTGGAAGGGTTGTCCCTAGGTCGGCTTCTTGGATAATGAGCTGATGTCAACAAGAAGTGACCCGTCATAGGAGGGCATTAATGGATCCCACATCTACGACACGAAAGGGAGCAAATGATTTTGTGGAGGTGAAAACAATCTGATGATACAAGGTTCAGGGTGGCAGTCATGAAAGAATGAAGCATGAAGTATTGTAGCGGATGA
The DNA here is from genome assembly GCA_031772625.1 of Pinus tabuliformis. Lineage (NCBI taxonomy): Eukaryota > Viridiplantae > Streptophyta > Pinopsida > Pinales > Pinaceae > Pinus > Pinus tabuliformis. The sequence continues at coordinate 409,194,027 of CM062807.1, read as the reverse complement.
GACACAAGCTGGGTAGTTGAATTCTCTAAGCGACTTCTCTATAACATATTGACGACACTGAAATGGATTGGTAGCATTAACTCCAAAAGTGGATGGTACGATGGACCAATGGTGATATGACCGGTGAACGGAATAACCCAACCTGACTCAATCATGGCGATGGAGTGAAAGTGTCATGTTCAAGAGCGACCTGCTACCAATAAAGTTTCTTCAAGTTTTCTTCCCAATTTTCCCCAGTCATTTCTAACCAGTACCTCTTTATTTTTGTCAAGCTTGAGGAGAATAAGATATGCTTGTTCTATAATTTTCCCTTTGGGCAAACTCGTTGCTATGTTTTAACGAGCCTAGCAACAGTGAAACTCGCTCTTGTCTGAATGGACAAGTTTGTCGCTATTGTTTTAATGAGTTTAACGACAAGGATAACTTATTTCTTTTTAATTTTAGAGAGTCTAAAAAGAGACAGAAAGAAGACTCCAATATTCCTTTTTTGTAACATAATCCCTTAAGTCCTGTTAGCGCTTGAAATTTCACCTCAGGCTGAGAAAGGTAAACTCCAAGGCAACATCAAACCACTTAGCCTCGTAACTAGCCCTACGGGGCAGGAGAGGGCTCTCTCTGGTCTATCTCGGTAGAGATCTTCAACGGACGAGATAACCAATAAAGAAAACTGATTTTAGGCTAGTAAACTGATAAAAGGTTTGATTTGAGATTTTTAGGATTTTGGTGGAAAATCGGGAAAAGGCAATTTTGGGTGCGGGGATTGGACACAGTTTTTGCAGGGGGTTCTTTGGGGCAAGGTAGGAGACTGTATTGATGCCTTTGAATTAAGTGAATGGATAGGAATGACTGGTGAGGAGCTAAAGAGAGCAAGAAACCTTCAAGAGTTCTCTTTAGATAGATTAAAACATAAATATTAAGCAAACTTAAAAGCAGAGCATGACAATCATGAATTCTACTTTAACACTTCATTTGCCTAATTTGCAGAAGGAAAAGTAAGAAGATGATTCACATAAAAAACTTAAAAGTACAAAGAGAAACACACCATCAATACATGTAACCACAGGAATCCCAAAAAGGACTGCAAAACCCTGGTCTTTCTTCCTTTGCCAAAATTGCAGAGATACAATGAGTAATACAATAGAGCTTTCTCCCTCAAGAGTCCAACCATGAAAATGACCAAGAAAGTACATAATATAGGAAATCTAACATCTTTCCTTGCCTCTAGGGGTCGAGCTCACTATCCTAGGAGTTGTTTCAACCAATTCTAAACTGAGCACTAAAATCTAGGCAGTCAAAACAACTTGCCTCTATAAGCTAGGAAACCAATTCATTCATTAAATTTTTGCCTATCACATGAATGAATCTTCTAGAAGAGATAAATAAGTGTCAAAATATCATAAAGTTACATCATTTACAACAAGGAGGATCAAAATCTACTCCAAAAAGTCAAATCCAGTCAAAACTGCGTTTTGCTGAGCTATAGGTGAATTTCTGTGAAAACTGCCCAACACGTCGCGCCCTAATCCTGAACACGTCACGCGCCTTTGGATCTGCTTTTGAGGCACTTCCAGGTGTCCAAATAAGGAAAAAGTGGGCTTTTTGGAAAGGTATAGATGTCTACTTTCTAACCCAAGTGGAATTTCTGAATTTGGTGGCCATTTGCCCCTCCAAAATTGCAATCTCCCAAGACTGCTTCCTGTGTGTCAAAAAGGTGGCAGAAAGTCATTTTTTGCTTGTTTTTTGACCTTCTGGAGGCTCAAAACTTGATGAAATCTCTTGGTAATTGCTGAGCAGGTGTATCTTTGCATGAAAAATCCAAAAATGCTGAGTTTTCCCAAAATGGAGTTGCCCATCGAAAGGGTCGCGCGCGGCACGCGACGTGTTGGTGGAGAAAACCTGTTTTTTGCCCAAAAATTCACAAGTGACCAAAAATGCTCAAAATTTTTTGAAATTTATGCTGGAGTTAAGTCATTTAGTATCATGCTCCTTCAAGGAAGCCTCAGCCAAGATGTGGAGGGGATCGGGCCTTTTCCTTCGTTTTAGTGCTTTAGCCAACCGCCCTTGGATCACCTTCATTTTCGCCTTGCATACGTGCATTCGGGCCCAATAGTGGTTTTTCATGTTCCGGAGCAGGTCCTTATCTTTGTTGGCCTTGGCCAGCAACCTCTCCAAATGAGCATTGACCCGGAGAAGCATAGCCTCTCGCTCAACGGGTACCAAATCACCGGGTCTCTTGCGCGCCAAGTTGCGGTCTTCATGGATCCTCCGCAACTCATCAAGAGTGTGCTCCTCCTCAAGTTGCTTGTTGCGCTGCTCTAAGTACGTGATCATCCAATTTGCCATTTCCAATCTTTGCTGCAATGAGTCATTTTCAGCCCTTAGGTGCTGAATGATCTCCTTTGACTCTAGGCGAGGAGAACTGATATCAAGATCAACAACCTCTATGCCTGGAACACCTGATGGCCCCTCATCAATCTTGGGCTACTTGCCTCTCTCTGGTACCTACGCTGCTGTCAGAGACGAGGCCCCTTCCACCTGGTGTGGAGATAACACTCGTGGTGCTGATGAAGAAGGCGAGACCCCTTCCACCTGGTGTGGAGAAAATACTCGCCTAGCTGATGCAAATAAGGCCCTGTGGCCTTTCTGATATGTGACCCATGGAGGAGAACTGACATGTCTGGTCTCAGGAATATCATGCTGCTGTGAAGGCCCTCCCTCCTAATGAACAACCTCAGGGGGTGATGATGCTGGTGCTGTGAAAAAATCTCGAGAGATAAAATCCTCCCATGGGATACCCTGCTGAGCCAACTGATGTATGACCACAAGCTGGATCAAACCATAATGATAGATGCTCCTGTGTTGCTGTGTTGGGCTCTTTCTCTACACCAAGGGCACCATCTTCTCAATATTCCGGCACATGAAAAATGGTATGTTCATCATCCGTACTCGTGTGAAATGCATCAACAAGCGAATATGGTACGAATACAAACATGAAAATCTACCCTCATAGGTGAAATAGCGCATGATGAGCCTCATCAAGGGAGCATACTCATCCCTCAAAAATCTGAAGGGAAACACACCAGTCATGTACCTCATGTAGGCAGGTTTAATGTAAGGCTCATACTAAAATCTATCCAATAGTTTGCGCTTGTTCCACTCTTCTCCCACATTGGGTATCCCTGTTGCCTGAGCAATAATTTCAGATGACAATATAAAATCCACCCCTGCAAGATTTACATGCCCATCATGCAGATGCAAAACAAACAAGCGGACCAATTCCCTATGGTGCTAAATTTGAGAAATCCTCTCGCAAAATTCATAACATGAGAGGTAGCGGAAACATGTGACTGCAAGTGGACAAGCCTGCAAATAGGTCAAAGAGGTGGGCTCCTCTCTCACATGGTGACCACTCTTACCACCCCTGTGAGGCCTCCTTTGTTCCTCAACTTCTGGTGTTGACTCACGGTCATCACTTTGCTCATAGTCGGTTTCGGTTTCTGACATGGTTTTAAGAGCAAAGTGGCTGAAATGTACTGCTGCTTCTGCTGAAATGACCTGATGTTTTTCCCTGTTTGAAATGTTGTTTCAAGGGAACAAATAACATAAGGGAGATGTTAGGGAAGGGAGACTTCTAAGGGGAATTAGGGAAAATACATGAAAAAGGGAATTAAGGGAAGGAATCATGACTTATACAACATCATACCATTATCATTTGCGAAGATTTTATGGGAAGTAGGGTTTAAGGTTATATTATTGGATTTTAGGGATATGGGTAGGGTTTTGGCCCTTTGATATTTTTTGGTAGGGAGATTAGGTAAAAATGATAAGGGAGATGGTTGGGATGTGGGGGAAAAAATGGGAGTGAAAGGGATGACCTTGAGAGCAGCAAAACAAAACCCTATCTCTATTTGCACTTTGACATTTTTAAAGCAAATATACATGAACTTCTCATTTCAACTTGATGGCATTAAAACACATTTCCCATGCCCATGTTTCTTTATCAAGCAAAATACTTTGATGATCAGAGGCCTACCTGCAATCTTGAAGAAATTTGAGGTCGTTTGGCAGTTTACTGGCAATTTTTGTGGATGAATTCCCAACAGGTCGCGCGCTGGTCTGGACGGGTCGCGCGCACCCAACACGTCGCGCCAGTGTTATTTCCCAACTGCTAGGACCCCCTTGACACGTCGCGCCTGCACAACACATCGCGCGCAGGTCTTGACAGGTCGCGCGCGAGCTCTGTCTGCAATTTCACCGAATTTCTCTCCAAATCGCTTTTCACTAGTGCTTTGAGGCAAATGATGATCAAATGGAGGGAGAGAGAGGCTTTATAGGCTTGATTTAAATTAATTTCCCCTCAAACCCTCTTTCTAATGTTTACAACTTGACACTTTTTTAAAATTCAAATGTTGCTGACTTTATGGTTTCTTTTTGTCCTGAAATTGGTTGAACTGATGCTTTTTTTCTTGAAAATTTTTGCAGGGATAGCTTCTGAGGAATCTTGGCAAAGGGGACCAGGGCTGCATGCTGACTTTCGAAGAATTTTGAATTTTTACAACTTTTTACAAATATGAGAAAATGACCTTGTCTTTAAAAAACAGGGTTTTTTTTTTAAAATCCAAGGTAAAAATTAGCTGTACAAGATGAAACCTTTTGAAGAAATACTTTGATAGTCATCCCTCTGGCCTGCTGGGCATTTATTGACTCTTAAAGACATGACCTCAAAGACAAATTGGACCTAAACCCTAGACCTAGGACTTTTGACCTCAAGACAAGACAAGTAACCTTGAAAGAGTTTATTGACTGAAACAACTTGATCCAGCAGTGCCAAGAGGGGAATAAAGACACCAGCTCCTCCATCAAGGTTATGGCATGCCTAATGGAATGCAATGAGATGACACTGATGAGACACCTACTTATGCAAATGCAAAGAGCTTTGATCGCTGATGGAGGGCTACTAGACCGACTCTAACAAGTCCGAAAAAGTATAAAACAATGCGAAAGGGATGACTTTTCGATAGTTTTAACGAGCCGAACAAGACAAACGCTCGATCTTTTTGTGTAATAATCCCTTAGGTCCAAAAAGATTAAAATCTAGACGAGGGATAGCACTTCCAATCACTTTAACAAGCCGGAGAGGCCAATCACTTGGCAATCTTTTCATATTTTACAAGTCAGATGAAAAGAGCTTAAAGGAGACTCGTTTTTTGAGGAACGAGTGATGTTTTCAGATAACAGCTGGTTCTAGGTAAGGTTTGGAACTTTCCAATCATGGCAATGTAAAAAGGTGGCTAATAGGATCACTCGTCGCAGTTGTTCCTCAAAAGGGGTAAACAATCAAATGGAGGCGAATGATTGGCAACAATAGAGTGGAGGTGATGGTAAGAACATGACCAAGGCTCAAAAACTGATGAAAATGCATTCACAATGGTTGTTTACCGGAGATGGGTTCATTTTTTAATGAGCTTAAACTCTGGTGGAACATATGCTCATTTCTAGGTTTAATTTTTAACGAGCTTGAACTTCGTGTAAAACTGCTCGTGCCAGTCGTATAATAAGGATGTCTGATCGATAGGTTCATTTTTTAGCGAGCTTGCACCATTCGAAATTATGCTCCGACTCCTTTTATTATGTAAGCTAGGAACGACCAATCCTACGAGTTTAAAGGGTTAATAACCTACAAACTAAGAAAATAAATGGTCTCTTTTCACTTTCACGCAAAAATTTTGCATGCCCCCATGTATAGCGAAGTAGAGTTTCCAAGGTTACCCCTCAATTTGTAGAGAAAACACTTGTTCTATCGAGAAAGGCCTACCTTTTCAGGTTACCCTTCAATTTGCAGAAAAGACATTTGTTCTATCGAGAAAGGCCTACCTTCTAACAGAGGTATCTTATTCCGGTCTAATCCCATTTTCCTAAATGGACGGGTGTGTCAGACCAGTCATATATCCCCTGCGGAAACCTACCCTATACCTGAAGTTTTCCTGCCGAAGCAGACCAGGGTGCATGCCCCCTGGGTTTCAGTCTTGACCACCGAATCACTCGCGCTCATCAGGTGGACAGACTGGAGATTGATGAGACATTCCTTGTGCAAAAAGACCTGTTAGGGATGGCATTTGACTATTAGCTATGTGTGAACCGAGGAATGAAAGCTAGTCTATGAGTTGGACCACTCTGCCTTCATGCGGAAAACACATTACTCGGAAGAGTGAGGAGATGATGGATCCCATGCTATAAATGTAGTCGCGCCCAAGGAGTAGATTGTAATGTAAAGGTCCTTGGACTACCATCATGTTTATATAAACGGTTTTCCTTCTCAAAGTTATAGGCAAATTTGGAAGGATCCCTAACGGCTGACTGGTTCCTTTATCGAAGCATGTCAGATATCACATCTCAGGCAAAAGCGATGGTGAACCAAGTGCTTTCCAAGCAGTTGAGGAAATGATACTTACAGAAGCCCCTTCATCTATGATGGTACCAACCATGACCATTTTGTAAGTTTGCACTATGATTCGAAATGGTACATTAGATGGTAAACGGGGTCTGCCTAGTAGATGCCAATCGAAGGAAATGACTAGGTTTCTTGGAGGTGAGACCAAATAAATGGTCGGATACAACTCTGATGAATTTCCTTCTTGCGGTAAAGGAATGGGTAGATTTCCCCCATGTTCATCGGAGTCTATGTTTACGAAAAGAATTTGAACGGTGTCGTTCTCATTCTCTTCGATGACTGTATCATCTGAAGGTAAATCTTCTGAAGTCAAGATGGGGTCGACTGTCATCTCAGCCTGTTGACTTTGGTCCGATGTGGACTCAGAGGGTTTATCTTCAATGATAGGTGCTTCGACCGACTCCAAAGGTGGGTAAGTCAATTTTCAACTAGTAATGCATTCGACAAGAATTTCTTGTACCCAGGAGGGAGTCGCTGTGGTGATAGAGGACGATTATCCAAGACTCTTTTAGCTTCTTCCAGGAAGGGACAATGGTGGAGGGCATGATCGCCTTCACATAGTCTGTAGGAAAATTTAGATTTTCCTTTTTGTCTAGTGACTTCACTTTCACTAGTTGACGGTGTACTTTCAACATGATCGTCAGAGGTTGACGGCACCGGATTGTCCAAGTGGGGAGACCAGTCCCTTAGGATCCATGGGATGCAAGGACAATCTCTGCGATAGTGGTCCCCTTTGTAGATGACACATGGAGATTTAGGTTTGGATGGCGCAGCGTGTGGATTTTCGCTAGACGATGTACAGTTTCCCCCTTTTGTCGTTGACTCCTTCTTCTTCTTCTCCTTCCCCTTCTTCTTCTTCTCAATGACTTGGTTTTTAGTTTTACTATCTTTACCAAGCGAAGAGGAAGAAGGAGAGGCAGATATAAACGAAGTAGAAGGTTGGGGGAAAACTCTGGTATCATCTAGTTTCTGATTCGATTGTTCAGGAATTATGGTGCTTTGAACGACAGAGGTCGAGAAAATCCATACCGGCAGGCCAATTGTTAGTCCTGGAAGGGACAATGTGGCCATATGAGGTACACCAACATCTCCCCAAGAGGAGAAAGGACTAGGACTCCCCCCAAGGGGAAATCCTTGGTTGGTGGACTCCATTTTCTCAACCTAAGACCAACGAGGGAACATTGATGTTATTCCGATTAAAATAAATTTTAGACGCTTTGACACAACTACTTTTTTCACTTTTTAAGAGTCGAGAAAAAGCTAAAGATGACTCTAGTCGCCTTCAATTTTTAATGAGCCTGAAGTGACAAGTGCACAGATGGACCTTTTCCTTTAAGGAGTCTGAAAAGGAACGAAAGAGACTACTCTGGAAATCTAGACAGAGGGATTACCAAACCAATCGCAAAACTGCAGAATACTTTTTACAGTATGGCAGTCAATCTTCCCGAATGTTGTGTTCACTGCATTGCGATCGATAGGGTGGTAGACACGGCTTCCTAAGGATAAAGGATATAGCCTTTTGTGGTCTCCCAATATACACTCGACGGTACGTGGGAGCACAAGCCCGTACTGGCACTTATCGTCTCAAAGAGGAGGAATCACCCAACCTACGATGAAAGCAACAGTTACCAGGCTTTGCGACGCCAGAATACGTCTCTAGCCTAGACTTCTAGATGTTGTGCATTAGGTTCCAAAGCATTTTTATATTCATTAAATTTATTTTACAGCTGATATTTCTTAAGAAATTTTCCTTTCAGGTTCACCGCGTGATGTAGATGTACAATTCCTAAAATGAAATCTAAGATGATAAATAGTCATTTAATCTTCTTTTTGCAATGAAAATCCTAGCTACTAAGGAAAGAGAAATGAAATTCTTTCAACATAGAGCAGAGAGCACACACTAGATGTACTGTCCTAAATCAAAATCAACAAGCGGTCTAAATGCAAATGCACATGCATGTATTTTTTTCCGCTTTCTTAATGTGTGAATGACGAAAAGAATGCTAAGTACAAATTTGAACTATTCCTTCTTTCAAAGCGACAGTACTAATGATTTTCTTTTCAAAAAACGACAGGAAGGCAAGACAACACTTTGAGATTTTGAACTGAAAACTTCTTTCGACACTTGAAATACTTATAAATTCAGATCAAATACAAGAGTAACAGTGTAATCGACTATCAAAAAGAGAAGTATTCTTTTCTTTGACTGAAAACGACACTTGCGACACTTCCAAATCAAAAGACAACAGTTCGATTAAGCTACTATTTTGTAAAAGAGAATTGTAAATGGCGCACAATACATAAAAACATTCACAATTCTTTGTACAATAGAGGTTGGATGCTACAAAGAAGGGGGTTTCAACAGTGGTCTACTAATCATAGACAACAAAACTCCTGAATAAAACTGAAGAGAGTGAAGAAAAAACCAAAATCTGGAGGTAGATTTAGTCTTGTCTGATCATCGCACCTGTAACACAGGGAAACAGGGATGCATCCCACCTACTGCACACGGGAGGTGCGATGCATCCAGATTTCCAAGAAGACAGGGTACGATGGTCTAGGGACGAGACTTTAACTTGGTTTTTGGTCACAGTTTGCAGTTTAGACCAGGGATTTAGGCCGAGCAAATGATAGTAAGTAACTACAAAGTATAGGGCTGATCTAATGAGGTTACTCAAGCTACCTCTAGGACACTTAAGATGTTTGCAAGTCAATTGTTCATTTCATAAACAAGCCCGAAGATTGACTGAAGCAGCGTTGATCTACTTTGCACTTGCATAGCAAGTGCAGTTCGAAGGCTAGCTGGCTTGACTTCAAGCTCCGTCTGTGGTTTATGAATCAAACAAATAGAGGTAAGAAATCAAACTAATCACTCCCCAACGGAGTCGCCATTTTGTTATTGGGAAATCTAGTGTCTATTCAGAGCTGCTAGTCCCACTAAGATGGGTAGCTATCTTAGAAACAAACAGATTAAAGTCACTTGTTTTTCCTTTACGAGAGAGAGATGGGAAAGAAGCAAAGAGTACCAACCTTAGTCTTCTACTTGGCTCCTTTCTTGTTTCCTTTCCCCTTTGACAGAATCTCGCCACTGCTTTCTTACTTGTCCAACTTCAAGGAGCACGTGTAGATTCACAGCAGCATAATACCATCAAAGCATAGAGATATTTCACTGTAAACAATATAGGATCAGATATATATTGACCATATAAATGCATATAACAAACATAATATTCAGAGATACACAAGAATATGGACGAAAACTCAAATAGCTTTATTAGTAAAAGTCATAGAAGAGAGGATTACAACTACTTGGTCTGATCCAGCACCATCCTCCCACCTTGAAAGCCCTCTTCACCTCACATAAAGTAAGATCACCCAATAATGTCTTCAAAGAGAAACCAACAGCACCTCTTTGCAAATTACCAAATTCCCACCTTTGGATCTCTTGGATGAGGGATCCATTTATAGATATTTGTAGGGGGGTGAGTCATATTCTGCGATTTTGATTAGTGTCATCTCTCTGATAGTTCCTGGATCCACATGGAGATTTTAGATCTCTTACTCATCCATGGGCGAACTCAGAGAGGCAAGTGTCAAATGAGCAGTTTCTAGAAGATTCCCTGGGTTTCCACTTAGCAAACTGCTTGTGCCATTTGTCTGCTCTCGCTCATCGCACCCTATAGAAGGGCTTTCCAGTATGCATCGCACTTTTTGCATGTGGCAGGTGAGATGCATCACACCTTTAGCACTGGGCAGTCTATATGGTCCTGTTTTGACTAGTTATGAGTAGCTTTTCATGGAGAAATTCTAGGAGATGATGTAATCAGCTGACCTTGCTCCTTTAGGGTATGAAACAACACTTTTAGGGACTTAGAAGCCCTTGGTTTATGGACATATGTGATTGGGGTTGCAGTGCCAAAATATGTCTATAATAGTTGCCCCCTAAAGCATGAGGTCGTAAATCTTTTGATGTCGGTGAAATGCTTTATAATGAGGATCCGAGGTTTTTTGCACTGAAAGGTGACCTATAATAAGATACAATACAATACATTATCTTCATAATATTTTCATGATCTAGCTGAGGCGGGCATTCCCATGCTCAGCTTGATAAATTCATTTTCATGTACATAGGACAGACAACTGTCTGTGTGCAAACTGATGATTCTGGTAGAGCCATAATCCCTTAGTTTGGATGATTATCTGTGCAGCAATGATGTATATTTGATGCCTTTATTTTCCTGATTATATCACAGCCCGGATGGATGAAACTATATCCAAGGTTTTCAAAACTCGTTCAATCTTCGCCCAAAAGTACAAGTCGATCCATGTGAAAAAGATGTTCTGATGTCAAACATGGAAGGACATCATCTGATTACCAGCCAGTGATGTAAGTTGTTAATAGACGCGAGTGGAATCACCTATGATGATGGTGACCCTCAAGGTATTTTAGTACAATTCCCGTGGAATACATGAGTTGATGTCGAACACCACGCAAAATCTTTCGGTTGAAGGCCATTAGTGTAAACCTGTCGCCGGAAGTGAGAAACTTGCCATTGAGGCATGCAAGCTTCAAAGTACTGGAAGGGTTGTCCCTAGGTCGGCTTCTTGGATAATGAGCTGATGTCGACAAGAAGTGACCTATTGTAGGAGGGCATTAATGGATCCCACATCTACAACACGAAACGGAGCAAATGATTTTGTGGAGGTGAAAACGATCTGATGATACAAGGTTCAAGGTGGCGCTCATGAAAGAATGAAGCGTGAAGGTATTGTAGCGGATGAGACACAAGCTGGGTAGGTGAATTCTCTTAGCGACTTCTCTTGAACATATCGGCGACACTGAAATAGATTGGTAGTGTTAACCCTAAAAGTGGATGGTACGGTGGACCAATGGTGATATGACCGGTGAATGGAATAACCCAACTCGACTCAATCATGGCGATGGAGTGAAAGTGTCATGTTCAAGAGCGACCTGCTACCAATAAAGTCTCTCCAAGTTTTCTTCCCAATTTTCCCCAGTCATTTCTAACCAGTACCTCTTTATTTTTGTTAAGCTTGAGGAGGATAACATATGCTTGTTCTATAATTTTCCCTTCGAGCAAACCCGTTGCTATGTTTTAACGATCCTAGCAACAATGAAACTCGCTCTTATCTGAATGGACAAGTTTATCGCTATTTTTTTAACGAGTTTAACGACAAGGATAACTCGGTTCTTTTCAATTTTAGAGAGTCTAAAAAGAGACAGAAAGAAGACTCCAATATTCCTTTTTCGTAACATAGTCCCTTAAGTCTGAAAAAGTATAAAACAATGCAAAAGGGATGACTTTTCGATAGTTTTAACGAGCCGAATAAGACAAACGCTCGATCTTTTTGTGTAATAATCCCTCAGGTCTAAAAAGATTAAAATCTAGAGGAGGGATAGCACTTCCAATCACTTTAACGAGCTGGAGAGGCCAATCACTCGGCAATCTTTTCATATTTTACGAGTCATATGAAAAGAGCTTAAAGGAGACTCGTTTTTTAAGGAACGAGTGATGTTTTCAGATAGCAGGTGGTTCCAGGTAAGGTTTGGAACTTTCCAATCACGGCATTTTAAAAAGGTCACTAATAGGATCACTCATTGCAGCTGTTCCTCAAAAGGGGTGAACAATCAAATGGAGGTGAATGATTAGAAACAACAGAGTGGAGGTGATGGTAAGAACATGACCAAGGCTCAAAAACTGATGAAAATGCATTCACAATGGTTATTTACTGGAGATGGGTTCATTTTTTAATGAGCTTAAACTCTGGTGGAACATATGCTCATTGCTAGGTTTAATTTTTAATGAGCTTGAAATTTGCGTAAAACTACTCGTGCCAGTTGTATAATAAGGATGTCTCATCGATAGGTTCATCTTTTAGGGAGCTTGCACCATTCAAAATTATGCTCCGTACAAATCTGAATTATTCCTTCTTTCAAAGCGACAGTACTAACAATTTTCTTTTCAAAAAACAATAGGAAAACTACTTTCGACACTTGAAATACTTATAAATTCAGATCAAATACAAGAGTAACAGTGTAATCGACTATCAAAAAGAGAAGTATTCTTTTCTTTGACTAAAAACGACACTTGCGACACTTCCAAATCAAAAGACGACAGTTCGATTAAGCTACTATTTTGTAAAAGAGAACTGTAAATGGCACACAATGCATAAACACATTCACAATTCTTTGTACAATAGAGGTTGGATGCTGCAAAGAAGGGGGTTTCAACAGTGGTATACTAATCATAGACAGCAAAACTCCTCAATAAAACTGAAGAGAGTGAAGAAAAAACCAAAATCTGAAGGCAGATTGAGTCTTGTCTGATCATCGCACCTGTAACACAGGGAAACAGGGATGCATCCCACCTACTGCACACGGGAGGTGAGATGCATTGATATTGCCAAGAAGACAGGGTGCAATGGTTTAGGGATGAGACTTTAACTTGGTTTTTGGTCACAGTTTGCAGTTTAGTCTAGGAATTTATGCCGAGCAAATGATAGTCACTAACTACAAAGTATAGGGCTGATCTAATGAGGTTAGTCAAGCTACCTCTAGCGCACTTAGGATGTTTGCAAGTCAATTGTTCAGTTCATAAACAAACCCAGAGATTGACTGAAGCAACGTTGATCTACTTTGCACTTGCATAGCAAATGCAGTTCGAAGGCTAGCTGGCTTGACTTCAGGCTCCATATGTGGTTTATGAATCAAACAAATAGAGATAAGCAATCAAACTAATCACTCCCCAGTGGAATCACCATTTTGTTATCGGGAAATCTAGTGTCTATTCAGAGCTGCTAATCCCACTAAGATGGGTAGCTATCTTAGAAACAAACAGATTAAAGTAACTTGTTTTTCCTTTACGAGAAAGAGATGGGAAAGAAGCAGAGAGTACCAACCTCAGTCTTCCGCTTGGATCCTTGCTTGTTTCCTTTCCCCTTTGACAGAATCTCGCCACTGCTTCCTTACTTGTCTAGCTTCAAGGAGCACCTGTAGATTCACAGCAGCATAATACCATCAAAGCATAGAGATCTTTCACTGTAAACAATATAGGATCAGATATATATTGACCATACAAATGCATATAACAAACATAATATTCAGAGATACACAAGAATATGGAGGGAAACTCAAATAGCTTTATTAGTAAAAGTCATAGAAGAGAGGATTACAACTACTTGGTCTAACCCAACGCCATCCTCCCAGCTTGAAATCCCTCTTCACCTCACACAAAGCAATATCACCCAACATTGTCTTCAAAGAGAAACCAGCAGCACGTCTTTACAAATTACCAAATTCCCACCTTTGGATCTCTTGGATAAGGGATCCATTTATAGATATTTGTAGGGGGTGAGTCAACTTCTTGGATTTTGATTAGTGTCATCTCTCTGATAGTTCCTGGTTCCACATGGAGATTTTAGATCTCTTACTCATCCCTGGGCGAACTCAGAGAGGCAAGTGTCAAATGAGCAGTTTCTAGAAGATTCCCTAGGTTTCCACCTAGCAAACTGCTTGTGCCATTTATCTTCTCTCGCTCATCGCACCCTATAGAAGGGCTTTCCAGTATGCATCGCACTTTTTGCATGTGACAAGTGAGATGCATTGCACCTTTAGCACTAGGTAGTTTGTATGGTCCTGCTTTGACTAGTTCTGAGTAGCTTTTCATGGAGAACTTCTGGGAGATGATGTAATCAGCTGACCTTGCTCCTTTAGGGTATGAAACAACACTTTTAGGGACTTAGAAGCCCTTGGTTTATGTACATATGTGATTTGGGTTGCAGTGCCCAAATATGTCTATAACAGTTGCCCCCTAAAGCATGAGGTCGTTAATATTTTGATGTCGGGTGAAATGCTTTATAATGAGGATCCGAGGTTTTACGCACTGGAAGGTGACCTGTAATAAGTTACAATACAATACATTATCTTCATAATATTTTCATGATCTAGCTGAGGTGGGCATTCCCATGCTTAGCTTGATAAATTCATTTTCATTTACATAGGACAGACAACCGTCTGTGTGCAGACTGATGATTCTGGTAGAGCCATCATCCCTTAGTTTGGATGATTATCTGTGCAGCAATGATGTACATTTGATGCCTTTATTTTCCTAATTATATCATAGCCCGGATGGATGAAACTAGATCCGGGGTCTTCAAAACTCGTTCAATCTTCGCCCGAAAGTACAAGTCGATCCATGTGAAAACGATGTTTTGATGTCGAACATGGAAGGACATCGTCTGATTACCAGCCAGTGATGTAAGCTATTAACAAACGCGAGAGGAATCATTGATGATGATGATGACCCTCAAGGTACTGCAGTACAATTCACGTGGTGTGAATACATGAGTTGATGTTGAACACCACGGAAAATATTTCGGTCGAAGGCCATTAGTGTAAACCTGTCACCGGAAGTGAGAAACTTGCCATTGAGGCATGCAAGCTTCAAAGTACTGGAAGGGTTTTCCCTAGGTCGGCTTCTTGGATAATGAGCTGATGTCAACAAGAAGTGACCCATCGTAGGAGGGCATTAATTGATCCCACATCTACGACACGGAACGGAGCAAATGATTTTTTGGAGGTGAAAATGATCTGATGATACAAGGTTCAGGGTGGCAGTCATGAAAGAATGAAGCGTGAAGGTATTGTAGCGAATGAGACACAAGCTGGGTAGGTGAATTCTCTGAGCAACTTCTCTTGAACATATCGGCGACACTGAAATGGATTGGTAGCGTTAACCCCAAAAGTGGATGGTACGTTGGACCAATGGTGATATGACCGGTGAACGGAATAACCCAACCCGACTCAATCATGGCGATGGAGTGAAAGTGTCATGTTCAAGAGCGACCTGCTACCAATAAAGTTTCTTCAAGTTTTCTTCCCAATTTTCCCCAGTCATTTCTAACCAGTACCTCTTTATTTTTTTCAATCTTGAGGAGGATAACATATGCTTGTTCTATAATTTTCCCTTCAGGCAAACCCGTTGCTATGTTTTAACAAGCCTAGCAATAGTGAAACTCGCTCGTCTGAATGGACAAGTTTTTTGCTATTGTTTTAACGAGTTTAACGAAAAGGATAACTCGGTTCTTTTCAATTTTAGAGAGTCTGAAAAGAGACGGAAAGAAGACTCCAATATTCCTTTTTCGTAACATAATCCCTTAAGTCCGAAAAAGTATAAAACAATGCGAAAGGGATGACTTTTCGATAGTTTTAACGAGTCGAACAAGACAAACGCTCGATCTTTTTGTGTAATAATCCCTTAGGTCCAAAAATATTAAAATCTAGAGGAGGGATAGCACTTCCAATCACTTTAACGAGCTGGAGAGGCCAATCGCTCGACAATCTTTTCATATTTTACGAGTCAGATGAAAAGAGCTTAAAGGAGACTCGTTTTTTGAGGAACGAGTGATGTTTTCAGATAGCAGCTAGTTCCAGGTAAGGTTTGGAACTTTCCAATCATGACAGTGTAAAAAGGTGGCTAATAGGATCACTCGTTGCAGCTGTTCCTCAAAAGGGGTAAACAATCAAATGGAGGCTAATGATTGGCAACAATAGAGTGGAGGTGATGGTAAGAACATGACCAAGGCTCAAAAACAGATGAAAATGCATTCACAATGGTTATTTACCGGAGATGGGTTCATTTTTTAATGAGCTTAAACTCTGGTGGAACATATGCTCATTACTAGGTTTAATTTTTAACGAGCTTGAACTTCGCATAAAACTACTCGTGCCAGTCGTATAATAAGGATGTCTCATCGATAGGTTCATTTTTTAGGGAGCTTGCACCAAGCAAGGACATTTCAAATTCTTGCTGCATTACCAAAGAAAAGTTTTGACTCATGGCTTCTTCATTGCTACCAAAAATGATATCATCAACATACACTACAAGTATTATCAATTTATCATTATCAATCTTTATATATAGATTGCTATTAGCTGATCCTTTTGAAAAAACTTGTTGATAGACGTATTTGTCAAGACGGTAATACCAGGCCCTTGGAGCTTCTTTTAGACCATAGAGAGCCTTTCTGAGTCGGCATACAATTTTTGGATCATTTCCAAGGATGAATCTATCTGGTTGCTCAATATATACTTCTTCTTCTAAGTCTCCATTAAGCAAGGCAGATTTTACATCCATTTGGTATACTTTAAATTTTTGAAAGCTAGAAAGAGCAAGGAACATTATTATGGCTTCAAGTCTAGCAACAGGTGCAAAAGTTTCTTCAAAATCTATTCCTTCTTGTTGAGCATATCGTTTACAAACAAGTCTAGCCTTGTTTCTAATAACTTCACCATTTTCATTCAACTTGTTTTTAAATATCCATTTGGTTCCTATGATATTCTTATCATGAGGTCTAGGAACTAATTCCCAAGAATTATTCTTTTCAATTTGCTCAAGTTCTTCATTAATGGCCTTGACCCAACATTCATCTTTGCATGCTTCATTTACATTTTGAGGTTTGATGGAGGAAAGCAATGCTAGATAGCTTGAAGCTTCTATAATAGTTCTTCTTGTCTGCACACCTGCCTCTTTCTGTCCCAAAATTTGAGTCTCTAGATGATTTTTCTGAACATACCTGGATGCAGTATTTTCTTCTGTCGTTATCTGTTCTTCTGGTGCTTCATTAGTTTCTTCTTCTTCAGAATTAGTCTGATTTGATGTGGAAGGATAATCCTCATCTTCTTCACACTCTTCAGTTTTTACCTACTTTGGATTTTTGCCTGCTTCATCAACCACAACATTAATACTTTCAATAATTTTCCCATGTCTTTTATTATAACACTTATATCCTTTACTTCGGGAAGAGTAACCGAGGAGAATGCCTTCATCTGCTCTAGGTTCAAACTTGCCAAGTTTTTCATGAGTCCTTCTGATGTAACATTTGCTTCCAAAATTCTTGAAGTATTTTACAGTAGGAGTCTTACCATACCAAAGTTCATGTGGAGTTTGAGTGTTGTTTACCCGAATGTTTGCTTTGTTTAGGATAGTGACGGCAGCAAATGCAGCTTCACCCCAGAAGGTTGCAGGAGTTCCAGATTCATCTAGCATGGCACGAGCCATTTTTTGAACAGTTATGTTCATCCTTTCTACCACTCCATTTTGCTTAGGAGTCCTTGCAGTGGAGAATTCTCTTTTTATTCCATGTTATTCACAAAATTCGAAGAATTCATCCGAGGTAAATTCCCACCCTCGATCAGATCTGAGGCATTTGATTTTGCGATCTGATTCATTTTCAACCAAAGCTTTGAAGGCTTTGAACTTTTCAAATGCTTCATCTTTATGCTTTAGAAGTCCTATCCAACACATTCTGGAAAAATTGTCAATGAACAATATAAAGTATTCTTCTCCACGAGGTGACTTTTTCCTTGATGGACCACATAAATCAATATGAACAAGTTCAAGAGGCTTACTAGCTTATCCTTCCTTCTCAGGGAAATGTGCTCTGGTTTGCTTACCAAATTGACATGATTTTCATATTGTATTTTCTGGAACGTTGATATCACGAAGATCACGAATACTCTAGAATTTGCATGCTTTCCTTATTTGTGGGAAACTTAGATGCCCCAATCTTCTGTGCCATAGCCAGTGTTCATCATTTTTGCTTAGATAGCATTTTTGTTGTCCTCCCTTGAATATGTATAAGTTGTTTGGAGTTCTTATGCCTTTGATCACGGTTTCTCTTGTATCAAGCTCACGAACAACACATCCATTTGATCGAAATACTACTTCATTTCCTTGATCACACATTTGACTGACACTCAATAGGTTATGCTTTAGACCATCAACATACATAACATTCCCAACTTTAACCTTTTCTTTTAAGAGAACAGAACCTTTACCTTTTATGACAGCAGGAGTGTCATTTCCAAATGAGACCTTCTTTTCCTTTTCTAAGGCATTGTATGGCTGAAGTTTTTCTTTATCACCTGTCATGTGTTTCGAGCATCCACTGTCGATGTACCACTGATTTTCTTATCCTTCTACATACAAGGCTATACCACATATTTCTGTTTGTGGTTCTTTCTTTATCCATATTTTAGGACTCAATGAAGTCTACTCCTTCTGAGATGTTCCTGAAATTTACTATTGCATTTAGATTCTTCATGACCAAAGTTGTTACAGATAGAGAATTCTATTTCAATTTCAAGAAGCAAAAAGTTATTGTAGGTCCTTTTCATGATCCCTGTCACATTCCTTTGATTTCGTGCTTCTCTAGTCATGATGGTCTTGTAGGAAACACATTGAGCAGCTTTGCATCCAAAATTATGACATGAAAAACACTGGCCATTAAAGAAGTTCCTGCGATTATCGAATCTACTGACCTGGTGATTGTAGTTTCCATTGACATTCATTCTTGACGAAAATTGAGTATGATTTACTTGAGGTTGGTTGCAACTTTTGTTCATCCTTGAAGTAGATTGAACCCGATTTACTTGGTGAACTGCTTTATGCCTTTGCTGACGATTGTCAAACGGTTCACTACTCTTTGCTGCATCGAGATAGCTTTTAGTGGAGGTTGACAGCTTTTATGCTTGAGATGCTTCTTCAGTATATCCAAGACCTATCTTTATCAGAGGAGAACACTGCACTTTGATAATTTCATCTAAATTTTCTGATCCTTTATCAAATCTGAGATTGAGAGCTTTTGTATTCTCAATATATTTCCTTAGACCCACAATTTCACATTCTAGTTTTTCATTGTGTTTTTCTCTTTTAGCAAGTTGGAATGTCAGAGTATCTATAATCATATTCTTTTCTTCTAAATAGATTTTGAGTTTAGAGATTTCTTCATAAAGATTATCTTCATCTAAAGCATCCAAGAAATCATCATCTTCAAAAGCCATTAGACGTCTATAGTCATTATTATCTTCATCACTATTTGATAAACCATCGCTATCTTCATGCGTATAGTAGCTCTTCTTACTTACACTTTGTTTTTTATTCCATTTTACTGATTCCTTACCTTTATCAAGCTTATCTTTATGAGGACATTTAGCAGCATAGTGACCGACTCTTCCATAAGCAAAAAATTGAAGGGTAATTTACCTCTGAATCTTCCAGAACCCCGTTGAAGGTTCTTGACAAATTTTGCTTCTTCCTCTTCTTCTGAAATATGTCCTGATTCATTCAGTTCTTCTCTTCCTGAAGCTTTGAATGTGGCTTCTGTCATTTCTGATGGACCTCCTTTTCTCATTTCGAAAGAAGTTAAGATTCCGTGCAGCAGTCTCATAGTGATACTCTGAAGATTCTACTTTTCTTTCATGGCAGAAACTTTTGATTCAAACTTAGTAGACAAGGATCTTAAAAGCTTTTCAACTAAAGTAACTTCTTTTATCTCTTCACCCAAGTTCTTCATGCAATTAACAATCTCATTTATACGTAATAAGTAATTAGTTATACTTTGATCATTGTGCATTTTAAGAGTTTCATATTGGATTTTGAGAGATTGCAGTTTTTCACGTTTTACCTGATTGTCTCCTTCATAGCTTAGAACGATCTTGTCCCATATTTCTTTTCTCGGTTTTGAGCTGCATAACTTTGACAAATTTTGATTGTGACGAACTTCCCAATAATGTATTGACATCCTTGACATTGGTTTCATATTGCTTTTTACCTACCGTATCTGTAGGAAATGTTGATGGAAATGTATATCCTCCTTCCACGATTTCCTAGACATCTGTTCCAAGAGATTGAAGAAAGGTTGTGGTTCTTACCTTCCAATAAACGAAGTTGCTCCCTTCAAAGATTGGTGGTCTAATGGATCCCTCTCTTTCGTAGTTACTCATGATGATAGATCTTCCTTCAAGCGATCAAGCTTCTTCTAAAGGACTTGCTCTGATACCAATTGTTGGAAATACTACTGAGAGGGGGGGATGAATTAGTATTAGCAAGTCAATAATATTTCATTTCAGATTTATATACGCTACTTCGGTTAGTCAAACTTGCATTTATACGCAACTCTATTTATGGCAACTAGCGTATACCCTTCAAACTTATAACTTAGTTAATTCATCATATGTTGATCTTTAATCTATGCATCATAACCATATAAACAATAACCAGGTGCAATAAAAATAGAACAGACAATCACACACATGAACACAAGATATAAGGTGGAAACCCAATGTGGGTGAAAACCACCTGTTGTAATTGTCTCTATCTTCTTTTAATAAGAAACTTATTTTTACATTTTTGCATTGGTGCAGTCTTATACCAGTATGCAGGCTTCTACCTGCAGAAGGCTACAACCTTCTCTCATTCTCTAGCTTCTCCTGGAAGGGAGCTACAACCGCCTAGCTCTTGTACTAGCTCATGTGTTTACTAGTATGTAGGTGCTAGCCTACAGAAGGCTACAACCTTCTCTTTTCTTCTAGGGACCACATTTCATAAATTTTCAAACTGGATCAATCAAACAAAATATATTTGCGTCAATCAATCTCCTTTGCACAACCAAAACTAAATCAGTCAATCACTTCTCAGAATGTTGTAACCAGAATATAGTAACAGTAACCAGAATCCAAGCTAGAACCCATAAAACTACAACAACAAACAAAAGTAGCTAAAGCATATTTTATTAGGTATACGCTACTTCAGTGTGTCGAACCTATGTACATACGCTGATTTCTCAAGGCGAACCTACGTATACACTATTTTGATATGCAGAATCGGCGTGTATACACACATCTGCTAAAGTGAACCAGCATACAGATCTATAAATGATGATTTAAACTTTACAACAATTCCAAACATCAGTTATACCCAGATAATCATATTTACAGATCACAACATGCGTCAGTTATTCATATAAAAGATCAAGATCACACAAAGATACTTCTCTTCAAGCCTTAAGATCTTGACCCATCAATAGAACTTATCCTTCATCAAGCGCTCAAGTTCATCCTTGATTCAGATCCAGCTGTGCACCATAACCCAATAACCTGTATTCTAGATCTTGCTCTTCATTAGATATTCAATTCATGAGTGCCTTTGCCTAATGATCTTCTCCTCCTTTTATAGTCTTAGGCCTTACTCAATACCATGGTCCAAAACCACTTAGAATCAATACCTTGGACCAAATACCTGGGGTCAACACTTTGGACAAGATACCTTGGACCAATACCATGGATCAAAATACCATGGACCAAATACCACAGACCAAAACTAAGTTTTCCAACATGTACGCGCCTTTCCTTCCGTGAAAGTGTGTGTGTACACTATACGCGCCTTTTGGTCTGCGAACCCACGTGTACACGCGGCTTGGTCAATGGGGAACCTGCGTATACCTCTCTTTCTTCATTCTATGAGCCTGAACTATGATCTATCATTTGTGTGAGTTGCCATCAAGGACAACACCTGTGTCATAGTGCCAAATCTATATCATAATGCTAATAATCTTCCCCTTTAGACTTGATGGCAACCCCAAGTCACTTTCCCCCTTTGTCATCAAGGGAAAATGGTTATGCTCCCCCTGAGTACATGTTGAATTCTCTGATATGCTGAAGTGTGCTATCCATGCTCCCCCTGAATATAAGCAAGGTCTACAAAAAGATGACTCTATACATACATCATAAATGACCTTCCTATCACTAATGACTCATACATACATCCATCTCCCAACCAAGTGGGGATATACCAAGTTTGACTCATCCACCCAACCAAGTGGGTATATACCAAATGTTTATACATGTCAGAACAAGAACATTACATCATCCATCCCATGCATAGTGGGGAAACAAAATAGGTCATTTCATGACCTTGACAATAAAATATATACATGAAATAGAGACCAAATATCTAAAACAAGACTATGATAGTTATCAGCATCTATCAATCACCATCCAGACCAGCGACCATGATCTCCCCCTGAACCTGTTCCACCTGAATCAAAAACAACTGTGAATTTGTACCAAGATCTTCTAAGATAATGCCAACAATGCATTACTATAAGTATATTCTCCCCCTGAACCTGTGCCAAATGATCACTGTCAGACCCATATCAGACTCCTTTCATCCACTATTTTTCTTCAAACCAACATATACATGACTGTATCCACAGAAACCGGCGTATGTACGCGGATACACTTCATGAAACTCTCGTACAACCACTTTTCTCTTAAATAGATAAGTTTTAACAGCAATATGATGCATCAACTACTCCCAGCTTATGTCTAAGATATTCAAATGTTTCTCTGGGTAGTGGATTGGTGAATATATCAACAACTTGTTCTTTGGAGGGAACATACTCCAATTTGACCTTTTGTTCAAGCACTTGTTCACGTAGAAAATGATATTTGATGGGTATGTGCTCGGTCTTGGAATCCATGACTGGATTCTTTGAAATACTGATTGCACTTGTATTATCACATAGAATGTGTTGAGAATGCAACAAGATGATGGAGCTTAGTGGAAAGGAGTCGCCTTCACTAAGTGGGCCCGCAGGCAAATTATGGTGAAAAGTCTATTTTTAGACTATGTCTATTTTAGACATATGGATCATGGTCTATGAGTTGCAGGATGTTTTTTATGGATGATTGGTCATGTTGGGAAAAATAGATGGACTTCTATTTTTGGATCACAGCAAGAGTGATCAGAGTCTATTTTTAGGCTACTAGTCAAAAATAGAAAAGTCAAATATTATTGTCTCATAATAATATTTAGACTATAAACTTTATCTTATCCTCTTGGAGCACTTCAGTTTGAGCTACAGATGTGGCACATGTAGCTATCAGAAGGAAATACGCTTTTCTTGTGAGTCAGTTGAGCTATTTCATGCATGACATTAGTTAGAACTCATGCATGTGAGTTCTGTGGAGTTGATGGAGTTGTGTTCAGTTTGACTTGGTTAAACTAGTTGTAATTAGTCTAACTGCAAATAGACTAGTAATGAGTGATGTGAATTAATTGATTAAAATAATTCACTAATTATTAACTCATAATGCAACTGAAGAATACATCAGTTAACTCAGTGCATGTACAGTTCAGTGGAGACAAGTGTTAGAGGTTGAGATTGCTATCAGTTGTGACTATAGTTGTGCATGAGATCTTGCACAAGCAATGTATTGAGTATGCCCATGATGATTTCCAAATATATGCCCAGTAGAATAGCCTGTGCTCACGTGATTTCCAGTGTGAGTGATTCTTAGCAAGTATTGTGCAATAGAGGCAAGCAAAGCAGCAGAGAAGATTTGAACCTGTGACTTGTTTGGATCTGAGCTAGTTTTGTGTGTAACAGGTGGAGATAGTGCTGGATACTTGTGAGGAGTATTGTACTATGTAATGTTACATGTTCTCAATCATTAATATACAAATAGTGTGGGGTTTTCAACTGTAAGCTTTCCCCGGGATACATACTGTGTTAATGTGTGCATGCGATTGATGTTTCATTGTTTTTGATGCTGCTAAATTGTTGACGTAGAGGAGCTTATGTATTATGCATGTATTCCGTAATAGTGTATAATCGGGATAATCTCTATTGAATATGTGTTTATTATTCAAAATTTCTACATCGTATCGGAGATGTTGATCATCAGATCTATTATTCAGGAAGTGTTTACATTCTATTTCTTCAGGCAGAGTTTGTAATCAGGCCAAGTAGCCTCTGGATTCATCCTTCCTTTGGAAGGTGAGATATCTGGTAAAATCCCATACAGTCAATCTCTGTACAAGAAATACTTTGTTCTCACGAATTCTAGATCAGAGGCGGTTGAGTTTGGAGCTGGTGGAATTCGAATTTGCAGCAGTGTTTTCTTGGTATCAACGTGGCAATGTCTTTCAACGGATTGTGATTGGAGTATGCTCTTGAGGGAAGCTCGAACAATATTGCATGGAAGGATAGGATGGAAGCAGTATTGGATGATAATGGGCTGAAGGATTTCATAGAGGCTCATGTCCCAAAGTCTACTGATGTTGTGCAGGTTGATGCTTGGCAAAAGAAGACAACAAAGTGTTGAAGGATTCTGTTGGAGGGCGTGAAGGATCACATTGTGTCCAGCCTGCATGGAAAGGCTTCTCCATACTTGATGTGGAAAGCGTTGAAAAATCTATTCCAAAGCAAGAGCGATCAAAGGAAGCTGGCACTCAAGGATAAACTCAGAAACATCAAATGTGAGAAGGGAGACAGTATGCCCAAGTATCTCACGAAGTTCACTCAGTGCAGAGATGAGTTGGGAAGTGTGGGGGTGACTATCGATGATGAGGACTTGGTGAGCTTGGTTCTCCTTGGTCTTTCGAAGAGTTGGCATTCCTATCAGGACTCTGTCAATGGTTGGGAGAAATTGCTAGGATGGGAGAGACTTTGGTTAGATCTTGTGCAGGAGGAGATCAGGCGGAATACCAGGGACGGATCTTCATGAAAGGGAACTGATGAAGAAAATTGCGCTTTGGCTGCCAAAGCAAAGAAGGGGAAGAGCAAGAAAGCTTCTCAGTTTGGTGCGAAAGGCAAGAAGCAGGACATGTCCAAGGTGAAGTGCTTTCACTATCACCAGCACTGACACTATGCCACTAATTGTCCGCAGAAGAAGAAGAACAAGCAAGCTGCTGGATCTGCAGTAGGAGAGGCTCTAGCCTCGCAGTTTGAGCTTGATTTTTCATTGATCACATGCTTGGTTTCAAGTTTGATGGGATCGGTGTGGTTCTTGGACAGTGGTGCGTCTTTTCACATGACAGGAGATCAAGATTTGTTTTCTCATCTAGAGGACAAAGATCTTTGAGTGCACATCGAGATGGGCGATGATGGTAGATACAGTGTGACTGGTATCGGTACCATTTCCTTTGAGAGGGAGTCTGGTAAACCCTTCATATTGAAGGAAGTGATGCATGTTCCAGAATTGAAGAAGAATCTTATCTCTGTGGCGATGTTAGAAGACAAGGGGTATGATGTTGTTTTCAGCGAGGGAAAGGCTTTCCTGCGCAGTAAGAAAACTGGAGAAACCCGGAAGATAGGGGTTCGAGTGAGGAACCTTTATCAGTTGCATGTAGATGGATGCGTAGCAATGGCATGCAAGGCAGAAGGATTGGTCAGCCGGGATGATGGCGAGTTGTGGCACAGGAGATTGGGTCACCTTCACCATGGAGCCTTGAAGATACTGCAGCAGATCACTACAGGGCTTCCTAAAGGCACTCTTGCGCAGTCAGATCAGTGCAAGGGGTGTACTTTGGGAAAGTTTGTGAAAGCCACCTTTCACGAGAAGGATAGTCGCACCACGACGATCCTTGAGAGAATTCACGCAGACGTGTGTGGACCTTTCTCAGTAGCTTCGACAGCAAAACACAAGTATTATGTGATTTTTGTTGATGATTTCTCTCGTAAGTGCTAGATCTTCTTCATGCAGAAGAAGAGCGAGACATACTCAAAGTTCTATGAGTTCAAAGCACTGGTTGAGAAGGAGTCAGGGAAGAAGGTGAAGGCTCTTAGGAGGGATAATGGTGGTGAATACATCTCTGGCGAGTTCAAGGATTTCTGCAAGGCAGAAGGGATTCAAAGAGAGCTCATAGCTCCCCATAACCCACAGCAGAATGGGGTTGTTGAGTGGAAGAATAGAATGATCGTGGGTGCTGCACGGGCGATGTTGCATGATCAGGGCCTACCCCTTCACTTATGGGCGGAAGCATGCAATACAGCAGTATATGTGCAGAATCGTTGTCCTCACAGGATACTTGGCATGAGTACACCCGAAGAGGCTTATTCTGGTAAGAAGCCTGATCTTTCTCATTTGAGGATTTTTGGTGCTAACGTTTACATGCATGTGACGAAGGATGCCAGGAAGAAGTTGGAGCCGACCGCAGAGGTTGGGATATTTGTGGGGTACACTGATACACCCCACAACTATCGCGTGTATTTTCCAGATAGTGGGAAGACTATTGTGTGACGGGATATAAAATTTCAAGAGGAGAAAGCCATGAAGTGTTCGCTTGAGAGGGATCTACACTTGCATGCAGATGAGGAGCTATTAGTTCCTAAGGATGAGCTTCAAGACATGGATTAGCCACAGGACAAGGTTCATGGAATGGAAGAGACCACTCATGTAGCGCCAACCATCAGAGGGCGAAAGCGCTTGACAGAAGCTGAGCGACTGGCTCAAGATGCAGAGAAAGTTGTAGGACCACCTACAGCCCAACACAAGTAGAGATAGTCACCTGATCAGTACACTAGATACATGGCTCTTATGAGAAAATGTGTTGTGACTGAGCCATCCTCTTTTGAGGAAGTTGTGGAGGATCCCGCATGGGTAGACGCCATGGTGGAAGAGTATGATTCGATTGTCAAAAACAATGCATGGGAGATTGTTCCTAGACCAGAAGGGAAATCAGTGGTGGGTTCGAGATGGATCTACAAAGTTAAGCAGGCAGCTGACGGGAGTGTGGAGAAGTACAAGGCAAGATTTGTTGCCCGAGGCTTTTCACAGATAAATGGGATCGATTATGAGGAGACCTTTGCACCTGTCGCAAGGTATTCTTCCATACGGACGATTCTTGCTCTCTCAGTGCAGATGGCATGGCACATTCATCAGATGGATGTGAAGACTGCGTTACTCAAGGGAGTCATTGAGGAGGAGGTGTACATTGAGCAGCCCGAAGGTTTTGATATCTTCAGCAGCGAGTCGCATGTGTGCAGGCTCAAGAGAGCACTATATGGGTTGAAACAAGCACCACGTGCTTGGTACACACGGATAGACAGTTATTTCACCGGACTTGGATTCTCCAAGAGCGAGGCAGATCCTAACCTATACCAGATTGTGGTGGAGGGTAAGTTGCTTATCATTGTACTGTATGTAGATGATTTGATTCTAATGGGTGATGAGCTGTTGATACTTTCATGCAAGGATGATCTTGCTAAGGAGTTTGAGATGAAGGATTTGGGCCTCCTTCATTATTTCCTGGGATTCGAAATTTGGCAGCGCAGTGATGGACTAGTTGTTTCTCAGGGTAAGTATGCTCGGGAGATACTAGAGAGGTTCAACATGCATGGCTGCAAGCCTGTTGATACTCCTCTTCCTGGAGGTTGGAGGAAGGAGGATGCCACTTCGGCAGAAGAAGTGGATGCCACTATTTATCGTCAGTTGGTGGGGTCGCTTATGTATCTGGTCAATACACGACCCGATATATGCTATGCTGTTAGCCAACTTTCACAAGCTATGGTTAAGCCTACCAAGCTCTTCTGGAAGGCGGGCAAGCATGTATTGCGTTATTTGAGAGGCACATTGGGATATGGTTTGTGGTACAGACAGGAGGATGAGGTGAAGCTATGTGGCTTCATGGATGCATATTGGGCAGGGAGCCCAACAAACAGAAAGAGCACATCAGGAGGGATCTTTAGTATCGGGTCGACAGCAGTTTCTTGGTACAATAGGAAGCAGAGATCCATGGCACTCAGTTTAGCAGAGGCCGAGTATATGGCAGTAAGTTTCGCTGCATGCGAGGCTATATTGATGAGGAAGATCCTGGTCAGTTTGTTCGGTTCTTACTTGGAGCCTATTGTGATTTACTGTGATAACCAGAGTTGCATTAAAATCTCAGCTAATCCCGTATTTCATGATAGATCTAAGAATATTGACATCAGGTACCATCATATCAGAGATTGTGTGCAGCGGAGAATCATGTTACTTTCATACATTCCAACGGAGGATCAGGATGCTAATATCTTGACGAAGGCACTCACCAGGAGCAAATTCGAATACCACCGAGGCAAGATAGGGGTTTTTGATAATCCATATCTTGTTGAGAGGGAGTGTTGAGAATGCAACAAGATGATGGAGCTTAGTGGAAAGGAGTCGCCTTCACTAAGTGGGCCCGCAGGCAAATTATGGCGCAAAGTCTATTTTTAGACTATGTCTATTTTTAGACATATGGATCATGGTCTATGAGTTGTAGGATGTTGTTTATGGATGATTGGTCATGTTGGGAAAAATAGATGGACTTCTATTTTTGGATCACAACAGGAGTGATCAGAGTCTATTTTTAGACTGCTAGTCAAAAATAGAAAAGTCAAATATTATTGTCTCATAATAATATTTAGACTATAAACTTTATCTTATCCTCTTGGAGCACTTCAGTTTGAGCTACAGATGTGGCACATGCAGCTGTCAGAAAGAAATACGCTTTTCTTGTGAGTCAGTTGAGCTATTGCATGCATGACATCAGTTAGAACTCATGCATGTGAGTTCTGTGGAGTTGGATGTGGAGTTGATGGAGTTGTGTTCAGTTTGACTTGGTTAAACTAGTTGTAATTAGTCTAACTGCAAGTAGACTAGTGATGGGTGATGTGAATTAATTGATTAAATTAATTCACTAATTATTAACTCATAATGCAACTGAAGAATACATCAGTTAACTCAGTGCATGTACAGTTCAGTGGAGACAGGTGTTAGAGGTTGAGATTGCTATCAGTTGTGACTATAGTTGTGCATGAGATCTTGCACAAGCATTGTATTGAGTATGCCCATGATGATTGCCCAATATATGCCTAGTAGAATAGCCTGTGCTCACGAGATTTCCAGTGAGTGATTCTCAGCAGGTATTGTGCAATAGAGGCAGGCAAAGCAGCGGAGAAGATTTGAACCTGTGACTTGTTCGGATCTGAGCTAGTTTTGTGTGTAGCAGGTGGAGATAGTGCTGGATACTTGTGAGGAGTATTGTACTATGTAATGTTACATGTTCTCAATCATTAATATACAAATAGTGTGGGGTTTTCAGCTATAAGCTTTCCCCGGGATACATACTATGTTAATGTGTGCATGTGATTGATGTTTCATTGTTTTTGATGCTGCTAAATTGTTGATCAATGTAGAGGAGCTTATGTATTATGCATGTATTCCGTAATAGTGTATAATCGAGATAATCTTTGTTGAATATGTGTTTATTATTCAAAATTTCTACAGAATGGAGATGGGTGGAGTACATGTGATCTGAATGTCTTGCAATGTTTGCATCATCCAAAGGCGTTGTGTATAGCAAGATGCAGGAGCCACATATTCTGCTTCAGCTGTAGATAATGCAATTGAACTTTCTTTCTTGCTGAACCAAGACACTAATATGGAACCCATATAAGATGCACCACCACTAGTGCTTTTTCTATCATCCACGCTTCCTGCCTAATCTACATTTGTATATGCATGAAGTGTAAGATCTGTATCCCTAGGATACCATAAACCAAAATTCTGAGTTCCTTGAAGATATTTGAAGATCCTTTGACTGCCTGAAGGTGTGATTCCTTTGGATTTGCTTGGAATCTTCCAACTATTCCCACTGCATGCATGATGTCTGGTCAGGTACCTGTTAGATAAAGCAAACTGCCAATCATGGATATGTAGGTTGGTTGATGTACTGCTACTGATTCATCATTTGAGCTAAGACTGCATCCTGTTACCATGGGGGTACATACTGGTTTAGAATCTTCCATGTCGTATTTTTTTAAGATTTGCTTGAGATATTTGGTTTGTGATAGAAAAATACCATCTTTATTTTGTTGAATTTGTTGGCCGAGAAAATATGTGAGCTCACCAAGTAGGGACATTTCAAATTCTTGTTGCATTACCAAAGCAAACTTTTGACTCATGGCTTCTTCATTTCTACCAAAAATGATATCATCAACATACACTACAAGTATTAGCAATTTATCATTATTAATCTTTATATATAGATTGTTATCAGTTGATTCTTTTGAAAAACCTTGTTGATGGAGGTATTTGTCAAGACGGTAATACTAGGCCCTTGGAGCTTATTTTAGATCATAGAGAGCCTTTCTGAGTCGACATAAAAATTTTCGATCATTTCCAAGGATGAATCTGTCTAGTTGCTCAATATATACTTCTTCTTCTAAGTCTCCATTAAGAAAGGCAAATTTTACATCCATTTGGTATACTTTAAATTTTTGAAAGCTAGAAAGAGCAAGGAATATTCTTATGGCTTCAAGTCTAGCAACAGGTGAAAAAGTTTCTTCACAATCTATTCCTTCTTGTTGAGCATATCCTTTACAAACAAGTTTGGCCTTGTTTCTGATAACTTCACCATTTTCATTCAGCTTGTTTTTAAATATCCATTCGGTTCCTATGATATTCTTAGCATGAGGTCTAGGAACCAATTCCCAAGTATTATTCTTTTCAATTTGCTCAAGTTCTTCATTCATGGCCTTGACCCAACATTCATCTTGGCATGCTTCATTTACATTTTGAGGTTTGAGGGAGGAAAGCAATGCTAGATAGCTTAAAGATTCTGTAATAGTTCTTCTTGTCTGCACACCTGCCTCTTTCTGTCCCAAAATTTGAGTCTCTAGATGATTTTTCTGAACATACCTGGATGGAGTCTTTTCTTATGCCATTATTTGTTCTTCTGGTGCTTCATTGGTTTCTTCTTCTTCAGAATTAGTCTAATTTGATGTGGAAGGATAATCCTCATCTTCTTCACACTCTTCGGTTTTTACATGCTTTGGATTTTTGCCTGCTTCATCAACCACAACATCAATACTTTCAATAATTTTCCCAAGTCTTTTATTATAACACTTATATCCTTTACTTCTGGAAGAGTAACCGAGGAGAATGCCTTCATCCACTCTAGGTTCAAACTTGCCAAGTTTTTCATCAGTCTTTTTGATGTAACATTTGCTTCCAAAAACTTTGAAGTATTTTACAGTAGGAGTCTTACCATACCAAAGTTCATGTGGAGTTTGAGTGTTGTTTACCTGAACGTTTGCTTTGTTGAGGATAGTGACAGCAGCAAATGCAGCTTCACCCCAGAAGGTTGCAGGAGTTCCAAACTCATCTAGCATGGCACGAGCCATTTGTTGAACAGTTCTATTCATCCTTTATACCACTCCATTTTTCTAAGGAGTCCTTTCGATGGAGAATTCTCTTTTTATTCCATGTTCTTCACAAAAGTCAAAGAATTCATCCGAGGTAAATTCCCCTCCTCGATCAGATCTGAGGCATTTGATTTTGTGTTGTGATTCATTTTCAACCAAAGCTTTGAAGGCTTTGAACTTTTCAAATGCTTCATGTTTATGCTTTAGAAGTCCTATCCAACACATTCTGGAAAAATTGTCAATGAACAATATAAAGTATTCTTCTCCACGAGGTGAATTTTTCCTTGATGGACCACATAAACCAGTATGAACAAGTTCAAGAGGCTTACTAGTTGATCCTTCCTTCTCAGGGAAATGTGCTCTAGTTTGCTTACCAAATTGACATGATTTTCATATTGTATTTTCTGGAATGATGATATCAAGAAGATCATGAACAACCTGGAATTTTCATGCTTTCCTTATTTGTGGGTGCCATAGCCAGTGTTCATCATTTTTGCTTAGATAGCATTGTTGTTGTCCTCCCTTGAATATGTATAAGTTGTTTGGAGTTCTTATGCCTTTGATCATGGTTTCTCCTGTATCAAGCTCACGAACAACACATCCATTTAATCGAAATGCTACTTCATTTCCTTGATCACACATTTGAATGACACTCAATAGGTTATGTTTTAGACCATCAAGATACATAACATTACCAGATTTAACCTTTTATTTTAGGAACAGAACCTTTACCTTTTATGACAGTAGGAGTGTCATTTCCAAATGAGACCTTCTTTTCCTTTTCTAAGGCATTGTATGACTAAAGTTTTTCTTTATCACCTGTCATGTGTTTCGAGCATCCACTGTCGATGTACCACTGACTTTCTTGTCCTTCTGCATACAAGGCTATACCACATATTTCTATTTGTGGTTCTTTCTTTCTCCGTATTTTGGGACTCAATGAAGTCTGCTCCTTCTGAGATGTTTCCTGAAATTTACTCCGACGTTTAGAATCTTCATGACCAAAGTTGTTACAGATAGAGCATTCTATTTCATTTTCAAGAAGAGAAAAGTTATTGTAGGTCCTTTTCATGATCCCTATTACATTCCTTTGATTTCCTGCTTCTCTAGTCATGATGGTCTTGTAGGCAACACATTGAGCAGCTTTGTTTCCAAAATTATGACTTGAAAAACACTGGCCATTAAAGAAGTTCCTGTGATTATCGAATCTATTGACCTGGTGATTGTAGTTTCCATTAACATTCATTCTTGAAGAAAATTGAGTATGATTTACCTGAGGTTGGTTGTAACTTTTGTTCATCCTTGAAGTAGATTGAACCTGATTTACTTGGTGAACTGCTTTATGTCTTTGCTAACGATTGTCAAATTGTTCACTGCTCTTTGTTGCATCAAGATAGCTTTTAGTGGAGGTTGACGGCTTCTGTGCTTGAGACGCTTCTTCAGTATATCCAATACCTGTCTTTATCATAGGAGAACACTTCACTTTGATAATTTCATCTAAAGTTTCTGATCCTTTAGCAAATCTGGATTGAGAGATTTTGTTTTCTCAATATCTTTCCTTAGACCCACAATTTCACATTCTATTTTTTCATTGTGTTTTTCTCTTTCATCAAGTTGGAATGTCAAAGTATCTATAATCATATTCTTTTCTTCTAAATAGATTTTGAGTTTAGATATTTCTTCATAAAGATTATCTTCATCTAAAGCATCCAAGAAATCATCTTCAAAAGCCATCAGAAGTCTATAGTCATTATTATCTTCATCACTATTTAATAAACCATCGCTATCTTCATGCGTATAGTAGCTCTTCTTACTTGCACTTTGTTTTCTATTCCATTTTGCTGATTCCTTACCTTTATCAAGCTTATCTTTATGAGGACATTTGGCAACATAGTGACCTACTCTTCCACAAGCAAAACATTTTAAGGGTATTTTACCTCTGAATCTTCTAGAACCCAGTTAAATGTTCTTGACAAAGTTTGCTTCTTCCTCTTCTTCTGAAATATGTCCTTGTTATCACCCCAAGAAACTCTCTTAGGTTGTATATCAGAGATGCTCGGGAACATTATAAACTCAACAAAGATGTTGGAAAATGGTGGATGAATGGAAGGAATGATGCATATTCAAGCCAGATAACCACTTCTACTATGCTTAACCCCAGACATGGGTGAACACCCCCAAACTACAAGGCTTTAGACCACCAATTACTCACAGTTTGGGGAATAGGTGAAGATGGAGAATATTGATCACACCAGCAGATGCACAGGACCCTGTGATGGCCAGCTGCAACCAGTAAAGAGGTCTGTAAATCTATTTCCTAATGCACAGACAGGATGACAGCTCTCTGGCACTAAAATAATAGAAACCTGCATACAAATTCAATGATACAAACTAGATTCTAACACAGAGGTGGGATTACAACCCCTCTACTATTAAACATCAAGAGCACATGAAAAATGCATAACAAGCACAACCTGGAACAAAGAAAAAGAAGTGGAAAGTGAGCAATTAACAGCAAAAGAAGCTTGCATTAGCTAAAAATGAAGACCAGAAGCTGCAAGTATCGCAATAGTTACAGTCTCCAGAAGTTGAACTTTACACCAAAATAACATTCATCAACCATCAACCTTCTGTCTTCTGGATATATATAGAGGTTGATTACAAACACACTCTGTTATGATATTCGTGGAGGGGTCATAATGGACCACCAACCACATTAATTCTTTGGAATGGGCCTCTGCTATGATCTGCTGCTTTAAATGGACAGATCTGATCTTTTCTGATATTCTGTTGTCCTTCCTGAGCAGCTGGAGTGTAATACGAAGCACGCCCCATAACTGATAAATTCTTGATCTGCTCGAGGCATGTCCTCTCCTTCTTCGGCCATCTTTTCTGTTAAATGCAATCGCTGAGGAATAACTGTGCCAGGCACAGGTAGGTGATCATCTTCATTCTTTGGCAGTAGAGAGCAGTCGGGAGTGTTACAGAAAGTATGGCGAGGCAACAGAGAAACGAAGCTCCACCGTCGGATCGTGTAGATTGACGGTCGAGACCAGTTGTTAAGGAGTATCGGGAGGTTATAGAATCGGGATAGATGAAGGGAATGATAGGAATAGATAACAACTGTTAGATCCAGCAGATGAACGGTGGGGAATGGTTCGCGGACGATATCGGGAAAGAACGGAAGCAGACAAACGAGAGCCATCAGATCAGGGCACGGTGGATCCGACGGTCATCGCACGAGAAATATGCGCGGACGATAACACGTGGGGCACGGTGGTTTCGCGGGCGGCCAGTATTCCCCGCACCGATTTCGACGTCGGGCGGCTTTCGTATGCGATGGTGCTATCTCATAAAATTAAAACGCATGGCGGATGAAAACCGCCACCCCCGCAAGTTAACCTACACGCAGGTCACACGATTAGGGTTTGCGACTACCGTTAGATCTTGCGATGGACGTGATCAACGGTGGGGAAAAGAAACAAGGTTTAGCGTGTAATAAAAATAAGAGAGACCATCGAATCGTGATGCAATCGATGGCAGGGATTAAGGCAGATGGTTATATGGGCAATTTGCAATAGCGACTGAGGGGAAAAGGCCTATAGAACTTCTTTGCGAAAGCGCGCAGGTATGTGGGCTTGAACGTATAAGCGGGAGAAAATGGGAATACATGTTTATGAAGGATTTTGGAGGAGAATAGAAGCAACGAGAGGTTAAGAGGGTGTAAGGAAACCAAAGGAGAAGAAGGTGAAAGGAGTGTTGCGGCTCCTTAGACATCAAACAACACTGCCACATTAGTAATTTGGTTCTCCAAATGCATGAGTACATAGCAGAGCTAACACTGGCTCCTTCTAGGGATGAGATCCTCCCTGTGAGGTCTTAAGAACCTGCAGACCAATGCCTTCATATAAAAACAGCTTAAAAACATTTGCCTAGTATCCATTGGGCATGGAGTCAATTTAAGTCTATACCTAAAAGAACACAATTACAATATTAAGGCTTTAAAACTTAAAACTTCAAAAACTGCCCATCTGCTGGGCCACCAAAATTGTTGCTTGTTAGCTGGTTCATCATAGATCAGCAAAACTGGATTTATTTGATCCTCTACCTCAAAGAGTTTAGGACATTTGAGCTTAATAGGTAGATATGGATCAAATTTCATTTCCCTTCTGTGTTCTCTCCTCCTTGGATGTTCTTCATGGGAGCCTTTGTACACCTGTTGAATAATCATGGTTGCTGTGTACTTATCTTTGTCACCTGTGGCCTGCACAATTAATATGAATGGTGTACCAATGTGTTCATGTGTGGAGGACACAGAGACCTCATCTACTCTAGTATCTTGCTTTGAACAATCTTCATCCAAGGAAGATTCCCAAAATTGTGCATCCTCTGCCTCTGTCATCTGATAAGCTGCCTTTTCAATCTATGTGGAGGCCACCTGAGTAGGTTTCAGAATATCAAGACTGAGATGATCAGTTTCAGCCTTGATCATTGAATTTTGTTCTGCCTCAGTGTTCAAGGGGAAACTTTGAGGGATTTTCACTTGAGTAGACAGAGAAACATAAGATGATGGGGAGCTTTCTTCTCCCTTCTTGATCGCTGGTCTGGGGAAAAAAGCAGGCTGGCTAATTTACAGATCTATATAGTCATGCGAAGGTGAGCTGGCATTGGGCACAACTTCTTCGAGGATGAGAGGATCTGCTGCTACTTGCTTCTGCTGATCAGCTTGTTGTTCTGCAGCTACAACAAACTCATGAGCAGTGCCTCTGGATAATGCTTCTTCATAGGCAGCTCTTGTTAGGAAAGGGGCACTGCCCTTATCTTCCAAACCATGGACCTCCTCCTCTTCCTCAAACAGCTCTTCTTCCATGACTATGTTCTGTAAAAGGGGTTGTTACACAAAATATTGTCACCATGACTATTTACAGTCAATATGGGTCTATCATCATTCATACTGTCCTCCTAAGCAAGTCTCAAACCTCAGCTCTTCATGTCAAGCTTTGAAAATGAGAGAAAGACCTTAAAAATCAACAAAGCTCTAGTTCCGCACTTTATCTCACTATTGCCTATGGTCCCGCACCCTTTGTTCATGTTACCTGCGGACCTGCCCGCTCTGTCTCTAAAGGAGTGGGTGTGGACCCCTGTGAAAGTCAAAAAGGCGCAAGTTTATTCTAAAAAACTCATTTTGGGTTAATTCTAGATGATTTTAGAAGCAATTTTGACGTGGATGGTTCACTCTTAGGTGGTTCATGCATCCCAAAAGTGAAGGAGCTAATCCCTTGATGAGAGGAGCTATCCCTTTGAAGGAGGGCTTTATCCCTTTGAAGGTGGACCTAGTAACTTCCCTCCATTGCACTATAAATTAAGGCATTGGGCTGGTTGCTAGGGAGGTTAGAAGCTGAACATTTTTTAGGGTAAATGCTGGTGGAATTGAGACTTCCTAGTTAAGCTTGAGAGGAGAGATCACATACCTTTTGGCTTCATTGGGAAGAGAGTGAAACTTGTCAAAGTAGAGGAGACTTCTTGATGGACCCTGGGAGGAGCTTGTACAGCATCAAGGCACAGGTTGTAAAGTTCTTCTTTGATTTGAATTAATACAATCAGATTCATTTTTCTCAACAAATTGTCTTATGTGATTTGTTTCATGAATTCCTTGATCATCATGATAAGTATGCTTTATTATATTGGCTTTTCAGGTGTTATTTAATTTGTGTGCTTGTTTGTGTTTGCAGATTCACTACAAGGGAGCTCATTTGGATCAACAGAGCGAGGCTTCCACAAACTTGCATTGGACCCAAGGTAGGCCTAAAACACTTGTTTGCCTTTATTTATAAACTGCATATTTAGAGAAAGATAGGATTTGATTGGCTTGCTTGTCACTAGATATCATTAGATACTAGGGAGGTCAGTCTTGTCCGCAAGAACGACTCATTTCGTGTGACAAAATGGCGACTCCACTGGGGACTTTATTTTTTTTATTTGCTTTACTTTGACTTGAGAAACTGTGTTTTTGTTTCTGTTTTTGGCTTGTTGTGTGTGGAATTGGGTAGATTTAGTAGATCTTGGATTATTTTTTGTTTTTCATACTTTTGGGAGAGGACTGCACCCTCTGCTTGTAACACAGTGCGGACCTATCCGCACTTTTGCTTTACACACAGAGCGGTACCGCACCTGTGTGGACTGCGGACCTGCGAACCCTGTCAAAATTTTGAAGAACTTAATATTTTCTCTTTCAGTCAGCTTAGATTTTGTTTAGGTGTTTGTATCCCCTGCCCAGACCTGCATGTGACTTGTCAGGAACTTTTCTTAGGTTAATTCCATTGGCATTAGGGTTTTAGGTGAAATTCCTAGAAGTTTTGGTTGCCGGGCTTGATTTTCATTTTGGTCTTGTAGTAGCTCAGAGCTTAGAAGCCTTAGAAGCCTCAAATCACCTTGGTTTTTATTGGCCTTCTTATGAGTCTGACCATTTGCAAAATCTGCCTTTGTTGAGGAATCCATCTTGTGTTTCTCTTTGCGAAACTTCGAAAAAGACTTGTGTTAAAAGTTTTGGATTTCATTTTTAGAAAAGAAAACAAAAATTGGTTGTTTTTTGACTGATTTGTGATTCTAGACAAATTAGTCCTTATTTTCTTTATAGCTAAGTAAAACATCCTTGAAAAGAAATCTTGTAAGCTTTCACTTGAAATAGTTCTTAGAATTTATAGATCTCAAGATTAGATTTTTCCATAGTTTTGAGTGTTTTATAAAAATAAAAAATAAAAATCTCTTTTGGAAAAAGTTTGTTTTTGTAGTATCTGAGTGTTTGAAAGAAAAGGGAAATTTTTGTGAGCATAACTAGTTGTCTCATTTTTTAGTGCATTGGAAAAGACAAAAAGCTCTTCTTTTTATTTGTTTGTTAAGGAAAAGATTTGTTTTTACAAGCATTTGCATTCTCAACTCTTTCCTAGCTAGAAATTCATTGAAGGGAAAAGATTGCTTATCATCTTAAGTGCATTTTTTTAGTGATTTCGAGTCGAGTCTTCACACCATAAGTTTCATCTCTGCACCTCTTGACTTAAAGAAAAACCAATAAAAATAACGCTTAAAGTAAAATCTATCTAGTAATCTTTTTATTTCTAGGGCTCTATTACACCAACATAGCTTAGGCTAGTGTCTTGGAGTAGGGAGTAATTAACTCTCCAAGATAGTAAAACAAACAAGTAGTTGTATCTTGCGGTAGGAGAAAAATCCAATTGTTACATCTATGCTCTGGGAAAGCTCCTCTTAAAGGAGAAGCACGAGATCATGTCCGAACCAGTGTGGGAATCAATCCTTCCTCATTGGGAACGACACCAGATATTCACGTATTAAAAATGGTAAACCTTGGATTAACCATTGTCGAGGAGCCTGGGGTCACTTGTTGGTAAACCTTGGATTATGTCAAGGAGCCTTCAAGGGGATTGAGCTTGTTACTTTTCCCTTGCATGCATATCGGATCGTAGACTGTTCCCCCAGGTATATTTGTTTCCGTTGGTAACCATAGTGACCATATTCTATAGGATTCTTTCCTAAGGTGATGGTGGAGGGAAGATCCCACTGTACCTGGAGCAGACGTCAGCTAGACTCACTTGGATTTTCTAGGGGGTTCTCTTCACTCGAGACGGTTTAGTGGAGAAACTTGTGCCAGTCTATTCATTAAGCAGGTTGTCGGGGTAACTGTTCCAACCGCCATTTCTGTATTGAACTCTGCGACGTTGGATTTCATCACCAACTAGTGTTTTCAGTACGGAAAGTTACTATTTGTGTGTGGTTTGATCTCCTAGATTCTTTAGGCGTGTGATTCAAAATTGTTTGGTTCTTTAGAGACTTTAGGTGGTTTTCATTGAGATTTTTCTTTGTTTGCGTGTGAAGTAGTTAAAATATTTAATCGTGGCTGAATTACCGAGGAAGTCCCGTAGACTTCGGGGCCAACCTCCTAAGTTTTCACCGAGCCAGCCTGAAGGGTTACGAGCCCTTGTAACTCCTAGAGACAGTAGAGTTGGGTCACCTGAAGAAGGAGAGTCTTCTTTAGTGGTACATCCTGATTATCAAGCTCTAGTAGCAGATTATAATCCACAATCTGTTTCTGTTTCCGAATTTATTGGTAGTTTTTCATCTACTAGTGATTTAGGTGAGGAACTTGATATATCTGAACCTAAAACTGAATTTGCTGTTATGCCAACATCGAGATTTGCCTCTCCAACTTCTAGTGGTCTTGGTTCACCCAGGGTAGAAAGAATAATTACCCAAAATCTTCCTTCTGGACTTATAGCTATTGAAGAACTTGCTACTCCGGAAGAAGAAGGTATCCCTATCCCTGAAAATCAACCTGTTATAGAACTTAGGGAGCGTGAATCAATCTTTTACAGTCCACTTAGGAGCAACGCTTGGTATCTTTCAATGACCAATTTTTTGGAAAACCCGGGACTAAGTTTTTCACCACCTCGTATTCCTTTTCATCCAACACCTAGGGGTTACTATCCTCCGTTAAATATGTCAAGACAGTCGTCCATGTTTTCTCAATCTCCAGAAACCTTTCTATACGGCGGTCCTTCTGTTCCCTCTGGGTATCAGTCACTTACTGGTACTTTTTCGGGAGCATCTCCTCAACCTACTGAACAAGGGTTATTAACTAGAAATAATGGAACTAAGTCGTTGAGTGTAGAAGATATTCTTATGATGTCAGGTACTATTCATAATCCTCAACCTCAAGGTGGCCAGTTACCACCTGGGGGGCAGCCTCAAAGTCCTCAATTATCGCCT
Organism: Pinus tabuliformis; assembly: GCA_031772625.1. Lineage (NCBI taxonomy): Eukaryota > Viridiplantae > Streptophyta > Pinopsida > Pinales > Pinaceae > Pinus > Pinus tabuliformis. The sequence goes on along the minus strand of CM062807.1, from coordinate 409,153,979 downwards.
GGGGGGCAACCTCAAGGTACCCAATTTCCGCCTGGGGAGCAACCTCAAGGACAATACATACCTACGGGACAGTACGTTCCTCAAGGTCAACCCCAGACTCAATATGTACCTCAAGGTCAACCCCAGTATCAATATGTACCTCAAGGTCAACCCCAGTATCAATACGTGCCTCAACGTTATCAACATCAAGGTCAGTACCCAACCCAAGGTTTCCAACCACCTTCCAGTCAATCATATGTTCAAGGAGCTGGAAATGTACCTTTGAATTATCAACCCTACCCTCAACCCGGTTATGGTCCTCAATATTCTCAACTTGTTATGGGTTCGTACCCCAAAATGGACTTAGTGTGGGATCCATCTCAATCTCAACAGGTCTTGCAACCAAATGTACAGTTGTCATCTCAAACTAGACAACCCTTGGTTTCTGGTTCACCCCAGCAACCTGTCCAGTCTACTATTCAAACTTCTGCACCTTCTGTAGTTTCTCAGTCTAGGCCTAGTACGCCTCGTACTCCACCTCAAACGACTGCTGCAACATCTGTTCAATCTACCCCACCTACTTCTGGAGTATCGACAGCTCCGGTTTCTACTGTTCCTGTATCAACTCCTCAGACATCTTTACCTCAGTCTGGATCCACAATTCAGACTTCGGTTCAAATGCCTGTAGGACAACCTGGTCCAAGTACGGTTGTCACAAGTCAACCTCAATTTACTTATCAACCGTACCAAGGATAGTACCAATTCGGTCCTGCTATGCAGCAGCCAGTCTATCAGTATCAACCGTACCCTGGGTATACATATCAGCAACCTCAACAACCCCAGTACGGTCCGGTTAATCTTGGTTTTCCAGGAGGATATAATATCCCAAATGCAATTCCAATTCCTAGTTATCCTGGATATCCTCCTCCTGGGGCTGGTCTCATGACCCAGGGTTTCAGGGACCCTAATCGTCAGTTACCGTTTATTGCAACTTTGGACTTGCCTGACTTGTCGCGCCTTACAAACGATCCCATTAACTATCTTCCGTTTTGGCCGCTAATGCCGAATAAGTTGCCTAGTGATATTCCTAAGTTTGAAGGCAAATCAGGATAGGACCCGTCGAACCATGTGATGACTTATCACCTCTGTGTGCGTCTAATTCCATTTCAGATGATTCAATTCGTTTAAGGCTTTTCCAGCGCACTCTAATTGGTCTTGCGGCCAAGTGGTACATTGAGTTACTACGAGCCACTTTTTATAACTTTAGTCAGTTAGCTACTTCGTTTTTAAGTCATTTTCAGTTGCCAATCAGATATGACAATGGCACGGAATTATTAACGTCATTAAAACAGTCAACGTCCACTTACATTTCAGATCACATTCATGAATGGAGACATCGACAACGTTTAGTGAAGGTTTTTATTCTGGATCAAATCTTAGCTGAATGGTTTGTAAAATATTTATTACCGAAGATCACTGAAGATGTAGCTAAGGCCGGAGTCATTACTGAGGAGCAAGTAATTGCTCAAGCTCAATACCTTGACTTAGTTTATACGCAGTCAAGTATGTTACACGAGAAAATCCCCGATCTTCCTAAAAAAAATCAAATAACTGCAGCTCCTTCAGGGTCTCATGCCGTTGATGGTATGATTGGTACGGTTAATACCAAAAGTAAGAAGAAATATTCCAAGAATTCTTCTCCTATCATAACTTTACCAGATTCCCCGACAGGAGATTCTTCCACGGAAATTTCCGCCGATATTCATGTTGTAGAGTCATCTACAACCAAATCAAAATCCGGCGGTAAGAAGAAAGGGAAGAAGAAAAATAAAACAAATAAAAATTCGAAAGAGAAACCAGAAAAAGCGGAATCAACTGATGAGAAATGCAAACCATGTTATCCTTGTCTCATTTGTGATGAAGAGCATTTTACAAGAGATTTTCCTCATCGTGCAGAGGTTGCGAAAATTGTCAAAGGTTCCCAAACACCTGCTGTTTTGAAGGATCCTTTTCCTAGTCAAGACAGTAAGATGATAGGTTCTTCCTCAAATGCCTCCGAAGAACCCATAATGATGATGTCCCATGTTAGGATTGTGACTAGATCGCATGATTATGGAAGTGAAAGTCCTGTTGATGGTAAAGAAGCAGAATCTTCTCATTCTAACCCATCAACCTCAGCTTCCGGTTCCGATCTGCTACAGATCGAGAAACCTAACCTAGACTTAGTCATCAAACCGCCTACCAAGGGTATACTTCGAAATTCAACTTTCAATCCACATATGAGAGTGGCTCAGAACTATAACATTGTTGAAGATTTGGCTGTTTCACCTTCAGCAATGTCGGCTTTGGAAGTGCTGCAATCATGTCCAGCACAGCGTAAATTACTATTGTCGGCTATAGGATTTTTTGACGTTCAGGACTCGAACCTTATAATTTTCGATCTAGAAAATAGTACACCGTGCTTACCTCATCAAATGGCTTTCCAGATCCCAGTGTTAGTCAAAAACAGACCTTGTTATAGGACTCTGATTGATGAGGGAGCCTCAACGTGTATTATGTCGATACAGTGTTGGAGATCGCTTGGTTCTCCTACGCTAAATCAATCCCCGATGATTCTAAAGGCCTTTGATGGCCTTGGGTTTCATCCTTTTGGCATTCTACAAGATTTACCTATAGGGTTTGAAGGCAAAATAGTTAATCTAGATGTGGAGGTGGTTGATGCCCCTCTAGATTACAACCTTCTCTTGGGTCATAGTTGGTCTTACGCTATGACAGTTGTTGTTTCATCGGTCTTTCGGCTTATAAAGTTCCCTCATAATGGAAAGATCGTAACTATAGACCAGCTGACTTACTTTTCATCCGACCCAGCCTCTTCTGAAAGCATTCAGCATGTCGGAAAAACAACTATCTCGTATAAGGATGTTGGAGTAGGACTAGTTAAAGATTTTTGTTTACTAGGAACTTTTCCTTTTCCTCCTATCAACGCATCGTCTTCTACTGCAACCATTCATATGATTTCGTCAGACACTATTGTTTATGATGATCCTTGGATCGTACCTTCTGAATCTGAGATAGACTCATTTGGTGATGTTATGCCTTTGAGTCCATATGAAATTGCGTATCAGGCCATGCAGTCGTTTTCCGACCCTTCTTCAACCAAAATTGACTTAATGAATGTGGTCCATAAGGAATCACTTTCAACATCAAACTCGGTTTCAACAACGTTTTCCGAACTTGTTCACACTGATGAGAAAATTCGTGAAATAATGTATGTCGATGATTTACCATGGGAAGATCTTCATCATAGATCTTCGTTTTTACCTGAGATTGATCGTTTTGAAAATGATTTTTCATCTATTTTTACGACTGAATATGTCAAGGAACCTCAAAATCCAATGAAAAATCCCGATTCAAAGTTAAATTTGGGAAACATTTCTCGAACTATTCCTATTGATATTTTGGTTAAGCCTGGAATTGTTGAAAACATTCATATAGGTGCCTCTTGTACAGAAAATGAAATTCAAACATATAAGGCCCTATTTCAAGAATTCCGTGACGTGTTTGCCTGGTCATATGAGGAAATTCCAGGAATTGACCCAGAAATTGTTGTTCATGAAATCAAAACTTACCCGGATGCTAAACCCGTCCAGCAACGTTTGCGTTAGATCCACCCACGAAAAGCTGCTTCTATTAAAGCAGAAGTTGAAAAATTACTGAAAGCAGGTTTCATTTATTCGATTCTATTAACGGATTGGGTATCGAATATTGTTCCTGTTAACAAAAAGCAAGGGACAATAAGAATACGTATCGATTATAGGGACATTAATCGAGCCTGTCCAAAAGACAATTACCCAACTCCCTATATCGATCAAATCATTGATGATTGTGCCAGTAGTGAAATATTCTCCTTCATGGATCGTTTTTCTGCATACAATCAAATCAATATTCTACCTGCTGATCAACCAAAAACGACTTTCATTTGTCCATGGGGGACATTTGCTTATTGTAAATTACCTTTTGGGCTCAAGAATGTCGGGGCAACTTTTCAAAGAGCCATGTCTTACGCGTTTCATGACATCAAGAACATTGTGCAACCCTATCTCGATGATTTACCTGCTCGTTCATTACATCGAACTGATCATCTCATCCATTTACGAGCAAAATTTATGAGGTGTAGGCATTATTGAATTAGGTTGAATCCACACAAGTGTGTTTTCTGTATAGAAACAACTCGGTTACTGGGGTTTGTTGTTTCGAAAGCTGGCATTCGCGTCGATTCCTCAAAGGTTGAAGCTATTGTCAAATTTCCTCCTCCTTCGAGTCTTCGCCAACTCCAAAGTTTGCAGGGGAAAGCAAAATTTTTATGTCGATTCATTCCTAACTACGCCAAGATCACAAAGGGTTTTACCCGATTCTTGAAACAGAATACTCCATTCTTTTGGGTTGAGATAGCTGATAAATCTTTTGATGCACTAAAACACGCATTAACCCATGCACCGTTATTGCATCCTCCCAACTACAACCAGGACTACTTGTATCTCGCCGCCTCGCATTCCACCATCGGAATGGTGTTAGTTCAGGAAGATGAATTCGGTACTAAACATGTGATATATTACCTTAGTCGCACTTTAAATCCAATTGAGCTAAAATACTCACATGTGGAGAAATTGGTATTGGCAGTTGTTCAAGCTGTCCAACGTTTTCGTCATTACATTTTACTACATAAAACTACAGTAATTTCTGATTGCAACCCTATGATCTATATTTTGACCAAACAATTTCTAGGGGGCAAGTACTCCAAATGGATCGTGATCCTGCAGGAGTTTGACTAGGAGTCTGAAAAGTCTAAGTCAAAGAAATCTTTAGTTTTTGCGGAGTTAATGTGTGACTTCCCGCGCGCTGACATGGAAACTGTGGCGAAGGAGCCCATTGCGAACAAATCCTTGTTTCTAATCAACACTTTAGATCCATGGTATTGGGATATCATCGTTTATCTCCAGAACCAATCCTTTCAGCCAGAAATTTCAAGGTCAAAACGTCGAAAAATACGATTCCAGTCCCAACAATTCAAAATTATTGGAGATACTCTTTATCGCCATGGGGCGGACTCTGTTTTTCAACGTTGTTTAACTCATGAGGAAGCTGAAAGGGTTCTAAATGACTGTCACTCTGGAGCATGTGGCGGTCATATGTCTGGGTTTGCCACAGCCCAAAAGATATTGCGCGCTGGCTACTTCTGGCCGTCTTTGTTTAAAGATTGTATTAACGTGGTCCGAAAATGCCACAACTGCCAAATTTTTTATCGAAATATGCGTGCTCCACCTGCTCCTCTCCACCCTATAATTTCCATTGGTCTGTTTTCGAAATGGGGTATCGATTTTATTACATGTAACCCTCACTCGGCCGGGGGGCATGCGTATATCATCCTTGCGGTAGATTATTTTACCAAGTGGGCCGAGGCGATGCCTACATTTGAGGCAAACGGAAAAACTACTACGATTTTCATGTTCAATCATATAATTGCTAGGTTTGGTGTTCCACAAGCGATTATCACTTATCATGGGCGTCATTTTCGAAACATTATGATGACTAAAATTACACGCCAACTTGGCTTACGTCACGATAGTTCAACTCCATATTATCCACAAGCTAATGGTCTGGTTGAAGCCATCAACAAAGTTCTAGTCATCATGATCCGACGAATCATTGGAATTCATAGGTCGAATTGGCATAACATGCTATTTTCATCGCTTTGGGCATATCGAACCTCAGTAAAAACGTCAACAGGGTTCACTCCTTTCCAACTAGTTTATGGTCTAGAAGCTATGTTACCCATTGAGTGTGAAATCCCTTCATTGCAAATACTTCCAGCCACTTCCAAAGAGGAAAACATTTGTTATACTTGGCTCAGCTAGATGAGAATCGACGTGATGTTGAATTAGCGATCGAAACTCATGCCAAACGTATTAAAGCTCAGTATGATTAAAATGTTACCCCTCGGAATTTTTCGGAAGGAGACCTAGTCTTATTGTACGATCAAGCAAATGATAAATTAGGCTCTGGGAAATTCGTACCCATGTGGCATGGTCCTTATGTTGTTAAGCAAAAGCTAGCAGAAGGGACCTATGAATTGGAAGACTTTAACAGGGTCTCTTTAGGTAAACCCAGAAATGGTCTTTACTGGAAGAGGTATTATGCTTAAAATATGGGTGTGGAGATTTTTAGTTAGGTTAGTTTTCTTTCTAGCTAGTGTGTTTTAGTTTAAAAAGTGTGCTTAGCCTAGAGAGTGTTTTTCGTCATTATTCCTGCTTATCTTGGTTTTACTCTTGATATTGCAGATGTCGACGCCTCTCCAAACATACATTGGTTTTGCTGATGGTGCTTGTCGTAATACACGGAACATTTCTTCCGCAGCTTGGGTTATCTATTCGCCCTCTGACAAGTTGGTATCTATGCATGGGGTAAGCCTCGGTCAAACAAAAAACAACATTGCCGAGTATAGTGTAGTGATTGAGTTATTATCTGAATCTATTTCGTTTGGGATTCGGAGTTTGATAGTGAGGTTAGATTCTGAACTCGTTGTATTACAGCTTAATAGAGTATATGCCATTAGAAATCTAGTGTTATTAAGATTATTTTTTGAGAGTGCGTCTCTTGGAACGTGAATTTGACTACATTGAATATCAGCATATTCCAAGATATTTAAATACATTAGCAGATGCAATTGCTTCTCGAATGTTAAGTAGACATTTGCAATAATCATACAAGTAAATTTAAAAACATTCCACAACATGTTTTACAAGATAAGCTGATAATAGTGATATAGTATAATATAGGAGTGTGTCAAAATATACATTGTCTTCGATAATAGGTTGAAAAACACCTTATGATCAGCAAAAATGATAGTACAAAAAGCAAAATGTCATATGTGTCTACAATAGGCAATCATCCTATCACTGGTGATGATCTCGATAAGAAACCACTGTACGGGCCACCTTACAAAGGAACCTCATGAAAGGTCCTGGGACCCCAATCACATAGCGTTGTAGCCTAAGAGGAATGTCATCTATGTCGATCTCCGGAATGTCTCCTGTAAAACGCTCTAGATGGCTCTCCAATTCGGCCAAGGTCTCTGTTGATTCGTCCTGTGGGGCTGGTGCCGCTGCAGTTGGTTGTTTCCTCTCATAGGGCCGGAGAGCAGCTGGTCGCCGTGGACCTACATCTGCATTTGAAACTTTTACTATCAATTTTGGGACGAGATAAAAACAAAAAAAAAATTAGGAAAATGTTGAAAATGATTTTACCTGAGTCATCCCATTGCTCTCCTGGTGGAAGAGCCATGTCTAGGTCACCATGAAAATCTACCCCAGTGTAAGGAAAGTCCTGAATAGCAAAAACCTGGTTCTCCAACCAATGGAAATACTCAGGAGTGAATCGAACGACCTTTGTCCCCTCCTCAGGATGACGGGCCATAACTGCAACCCATCGCATCAGTTTGGGCTCTCGAGGAAGTCCAACTCCAACAATGAGATGCTGTGGGACCAACAGTGGAACCCTCTCCAAACCAAAGCTCACAACTAAAGCACCATATCCAAAGGTCTTCAGTTGTCCGTTCTTTGCTCTAGTCAGTTGGCCTTTTATATTAGCCAACACAACATCGCACAAGTTGAAGATGGTGCCTCAAAAGCAGTCTACTGCCATCCGCATCTCGGATCCAGTGGCTACATGTAGTGCTACACTCCCTCAGAGCCTGGTAACAATAAACGCTATTACCTTCAGTTCAGGAAGGGATATGGTTTTGATGTCTATCCCTTTGTCTCTAGTCTGGTGGTTGCAGAACTCTAGCCGGAGGCTATCGACAGACTGACCACCTAGCCTAGTCCCGAATAGAGTCAAGTGTTCACCTCTCTTAGGCAAACCAGTCAAAAAGTATATGTCTGCCGGCTCCATTTCGATCTGGTGACCACCAATGAAGAAGCACTGGTCCTGTATGCTCCACCATTCTACCAGCCACTGCAAAAAGTCTACCTCGGCCCTCATGCTAGGTATGGCCCAGAATTTGTATAAGCCGCATGCCTTCAATGCATCAATCGAAGGTTGATGATTTATTGCGGTGAGATCTACATCCTCATGCTCCTGTTCTCGCCAATCAAGCATGATGTATACTCTACATTCAACAAGAAGGCAAATTAGAATGTCTAAAAGCAAAGTTTTTGGGTGAATTTTGAGAATTGTAGGTTTAAAAACCCTTGCTGCGGGGACCGCACCCTCTCTGTTAGAGACAGTGCGTGGGTCCGCACCTTGCCTTCACGGCAGGTGCGGAGCCTTGACTTTTTTCCTGTTATGAAAAAGTCGGGGTCCACAGGTTACCTGTGTTGTGCCTGCGAGCCCCCGCGCGCGGGTTTCTAGCCTAAGAATCCCTTAAAAAAGGAAATTAAAGCCTAAAAACAACTTTGAAACGGATTAAATTAAAGAGTAGGATGATGTAGATTACCTGGAGGAGACAGCGTTCGATTCAAACGGACGGATTTTCCGCAATCTTCACGAGAAGTTTCTGACCAAAAGCTCTATTTTCTCACCCAAAACTCAAACGGTAAAAATGAATTTACAAAAGCCCTTTTTATAAGTTTTTTTAATAAATGAGTTTTTAATTTGTTTATGTTTCACTTTAAAGAGGTGACTTTTGCAGCATTTTATCTATTTTAAATAGGTATGAGTAATGTTTGAGTTTTTGTTTAGGATAATGGATTTTTCAGGCGAAATCGGTCATTTTCAATGAAAAAACATTAGAGTCACCTTTAAGCTCTTTTCTGACTCCTAAAACATGAAAAGATCGCCGAGTTTTTCTTTTTAAACTCGTTAAAACGGAGCTAAAAAGACGGTCCACTTACAGCCCTTTTCTGACCGTAAAAACATGAAAATATTGTCGGATTTTTGTTGTTTCAAATTCGATATTGGTCATAAAACGACGTGTCATTGATCGCTTTTTTACTTTTTCGGATCAGAGGCACTAATTACGAAAAGTACTCCTTGGTCGTAATGATCAAGCGATTCTCTCAAGTATTATTTTATACTTTTTTGGGCTTGGGAGACACAAATTTACGAAAAAGGACAACCATGGAGTTTTCTTAAGTTTTTCAGACTCTCTAAAATTGAAAAACGTCGAGTTTCCCCTATACTGGACTCATTAAAATTTAACAGTAAAGGACCTGTTCAATTACAAACAGGAACGGACCACTCCTTCTTAGGGTTCGAATTTAAACTAAGTTGGACTCATCCGAAGGATGAGCTTATAATCAAGCAAATGTTATCCTCCTCAAGTTTGTCAAAAATAAAGAGGTACTTGCCAGAAATGGTGGGGGAAAAGAGAGAAAAATGAGCCTGGTTGGGAAATCCTTTGCCTAACAGTTGATCAAACCATATTGAAAGTCTTCAGCCGGTTTCTGGGTATTAACTTTGGGTCAATTGTCACCAAACCATATGCTGTGTCATTATGTGTTCAAGAGGTCAGTGCAATAAGCCATTCATCTGCAAAATATATGTCATCCATCTTGACCATCCCTGAGTCAGTCCTTGCAACTAAATTTCTTCAAACTTGATCTATGATTTCGTGTTGTGGGCTTGCCTACGACAGATCTCTTTCTATCGACTTCAGCTCATTATTTAGAAAGATGATCTAGAAATTGTCAGTACCTTGGGATCTGCATGCCTCAATGGCAGGTTTCTCACCTTCGATGATAGGTTGCATCATTGACCTTCGATCAAAGGATTCCGTGACATGTTCGACATCAACACATCTATTCACATCTCATGGATTGTACTGAGTACTTTGAGAGCCATTGACATTACTGGTGGTTTCTCTCACACTTGTTAACAGTTTACATCATTGACTGGTAATCAAGTGGTTTCTACCATGTGATGAGCCCCAAAAATGGATAATTATTTGGGCTCATTCAACCTCCTAATTCAACTTAATCCACCATTCTCATTAGTTTATTGCATGTTTTTTATTATATTTATGCTAATAGAGTGAATTGGGTTAGTCATTATGCCAACAAGTCTAATTGGTGCTTTGTGTAGCCTCTTTGGTCAACTTGGAGACAAAATTGAAGGTTTTAATGAGCACTTGGCAGCCAGATTCGTGGGAGAACAAGGGAGAGGATTTGTAGGAAGGTGTCCCCTTCATTTATGGGCCCTTACCTCGAATTCTCCACCATCAGCTCGGAGTTCAAGGGCCACCAAATCAATTAGCACAAGGGCAGCCAAGCAAGTCAAGTAGGACTGTTGTTAACTACAAGTTTTGGGCAGCCGAGTCCCTAAAGTTTAGGAGGACTGTTGGGTCCTCAATTTGTATAAATAAGAAGGCTTAGGGCCTCATTTTGGTTAGCTAGTGGTTAGTCAATTTGTAGCTGGTAGTTAGTCATTTCATAGTCTTGTTGTAGTCATTTTGTAGTTCGATTTTTAGGCAGTAGATTAGCTTTGCTTTCAGCTCATTTTCAAGTTCTCCTTGTGGACAGTTTTGATGTAACTCTTCATTTCTTGATCAATAAAGATGAATCCAGCTTTGCACCAGCTCTAAATCTCTCTTAGGAGGCTGTAGCTCTTGGGGTTGGGCCCATCTCAAGCGCCCAGTACCTCCTTTGTTTACTTTCATGTGTCTTTGCTGCATTCTTAGAGTAAAATCTGCTATTTAGATTTAAAACTTGTTGTGTTATTTAGGTTGCTTTTGATGATTAAAGTAGATTTTCATGTTCATATGGATTTGGATAGATTAATAACATAAAGGATCCTTGGAAAAAGGGGCTCAAGCACCTCTGATCTTACCTCTCCCTCAGTGGGATCGTGAGCTGGGACAAAGGTGACCTTGCTGCCCACAAAAATGTTGTTTTGCTTCACCATGTGAGTATTAGTGTTGGATTCTTAGTTGCCAAACTTGATATCAGTTTTGACTGCATGCTTAGGGTTATGATTGCTTAGTTGCATAGTTAGTTCATCTGATTTTGTGCAAAAAAACTTCTGTTTCACTTCTTTTGCTATTATCTAGGTCAGATTAGGTCAAGGTAATTAGGTTCTTGATTTTCCAAGTCTTCATTTGTTAAATTCGAAAAATAACTTGCAGAGCACCTGTTATCCTTCTCTATCTACCCATAATCCATCAGATAATCTACTCCAGCCCTTAGTCCATGATTCGTACCCTTCATTTGCCATACTTTCCCCACCTTGCCCTAATTCCTACATTCTTGTGCATCATCGCTTCCTCCATCCTTAAACAAATCCAATCGCTCCTTAGCCTCATCCACCAAGTCCTAGACCTCTCCACACCCCTATTTCACCTCCATACTCATTCCTCCATCTTTTTCCCTCCATCCATGCTCCAAAATCCCATTTCGAAACATCCTGTAGAAGAATTACAGAACATCCTGTAGAACCCCTGCAGACTTCTTGTAGAAGCTCATAAACACGGTTTCTTGGCAGCCAAACTTTGTGAGACTCTTTGGAAGGGTGTTAGGGACCCCTTAGACCCTCTCTGAACCTTCCCAACCTTTCCCAAGCATTTATCCTCCTTGATCCACCTCTGCACAGTCAAAAATAGTTAGAAGCACATGCATGATAATTCCAACAACTTAGTCAAAAATACAAAAAGATGTTTTCTTCAGATAGAGGTAGTCTAGACACATGTATTTTACCTTCATAGAAGTAATGGCATCTCTTTCAGTAGTTTGCATGCTCTCCTTTGCGTCAGTAGGACTAGTTGGTAGAACTAGGGTTTGCTAGGGTTTGCGTTTCTTTTTGGCTTTCAGTTTCTTTTTCCAATTAGATTAGCTTCCTTCGAGTTAGCTTTCATCCATCAATTAAAAAGCTTCTTCTAAGAGCTCATAGAAGTTGGCTTAAGCTCCTAGCGGACTTGTGCCAGCTGACCAAGTGACAGCTGCGGCAAGAGCTAGTACTTGTGCATACAGCACCGTCGCTTCCAAGTTTGTTACGAACTACCGGGTTGATAAAATTAAAGAAGGGAGTTCCAGGAGTTGTAGCATTATTGCTACAGTACTGGAGCCCACCATCTTTTTGGCACCGTTGTCGGGGAAGCGTCAGAGTATTGGCGATTGCCGCTTTTCTTCTATTTTCCACTACAATCTTCTGCTAAGTAGTTTATTTCATTTCCATTATGCAATTTCGTTTATGAAAAAGTAGATTAGCCTTTCCCGCTTTCATAGATTAGCATTTCAATTCCGAAATTTCATTTCGGCAAGAGTAGATTAGCATTTCAATTCTGCAAGCGTAGACTAGCATTTCATTCTTGCAATTTCATTTGGGCAAAATAGATTAGTCCTTTCCTGCTTTCATTTCAATTTCGCATTTTCATTTTAGCAAGATAGTTAGTTGCAGTTCAATCTATTTCAGTTTTGCAGGTAGAAGTAGAAAAAAGCAAAAATCAACCAAAAAGATTTCCTTTCATGCCTTGTAGGAGTAGAGATAAGTTAGAAAAATATTTTCATAACACCCCCCTTTGCTTCACATAGCCAACCTTCTCTCTTCTTCGATGGCTGTGATTAAGAAGAACCCCTGGGTGGACATCAAGGCATATTTAAAGAACCTCTAGGGAAGAAGAAGAAGAAACCATTCCTCTGGAGCAAATGGCTACAAGCAGAAATGTTGGGAGCAGCACCTTGTCCAAAGACGAATTTGAAGATCAGGTGGAAGATTTCAAGAGTGATATGAGGCAGTTTCTTGCCATGCAACTGGATACCTTGTGGATCCAAAGGAAGCAAGAGGAAGCCAAGAGGGCTTTGACCATCTTTTGTCCTAGGTGCACTAGAAAGCATCCTAGGAATGAATGTCCATTGCACTCCATAGAAGTGTGTTTTGTCTGTGAAAAAGACCATCCTACAAACCAGTGCCCTTCCTTACCCAAAATCAAAGCTGCATATCAGAGAGCCAAAGGAACCACTGAATCACTCTATTATATGAACCAAAGGAGGCCACATGGACCTAGATCTTACCAGCAGGAACTGCAAGGGACATCCGAGACCTATTATGACCCTTATCAAGCCACTTTCATGCCTTCTTGGGGTCCCCCTGCTCATCCTTCCTGGTTCACACCTCCTCCTTGTTCCTTCACAGATCCATATTATGCCCAACCAGTTGCTCATTCGTTTCACTCTTATGCTCGGCCAAAACCTCAGTGGAATGCACCTTATCAGGGGTGGAGGCCCCAGTACAACACTCCTCCCACTTCTTTTCCTCCACCACCTGCTCAACCGCAACCATCACCTCCTCCTCCACCAAGGCAACCCCAAATGCCTACCCAACCACAACCCCATCCACCTCCATCTCAAATATACACCCCCACTCAGCTACCCATGCCACCATTTCCAAATCCACACATTGGAGTAGCTCAACCCAATTGCAAAGCTGAGGCACAACATGTCCGAACAACTCCTTTTGAGCTCAATGATCTTCACCATAGCTCAGGAAGAGTATTGCAAAAAAGAGACTATATTGAAAGCACTGAAGGATCACATCCAGCAAAAGAAGATTCAAGAGAGGAGATCAAAGAACCATGGGTTGCACTTGATGAAGAGAAGAGATTAGAATCAAAGATCGAGAGAGTTCCCTCATGGTTACTAGCAAATCCTCCATGTACTCAAGAGAAAGATCAACAAAAAGAGGAAGATGAGAAAGTCATGTTAGAAGGTGACATGAAACATGATCCAGATCAGCAAAAGAACCAAGGATATCAGAGCTATATTGAGATATGGTTTCAGACGGTCACTAAGTTGCAGCAGTACTCTCTTCTTCAGCTATGTTTGATCCCTTCAAAGTCAAATCATTTGGTCTCTGAGATCCGGATAGCTGTCAAAGCATGCATTTCAAGCCTCCACATCAGTTTATCTCTAATCTCGATGTGCACATGGCTCCATTGGAAGTATTCTTATACTTGAAAATGATTTTGTTTTTCAAGTAGGGTAGGGTAGAAAAAAAAAAAAGAGAAAAAAGAAAAAGAAAAAAATGAAAAAAGAGGAAAATAGAAATCTAAGGTGAAAACCTCCTCGGGGGCGCCTTAGATTGGCTCATTGATTGAAAACCTCCACGAGGCGGTCAATGGGTTGGAAAAAAGAGAAAAGAGAATAAGATCTCTGGGTGAAAACCTCCCTTGGAGGCGCCCAGGGCAGGCAATTAGGGTGAAAACCTCCATGAGGCGCCCTAGTTGTTTTTCAAAAAAAAAAAAGAGAAAAAGAAAAAGAAAAATAAATCTAGTTTCCAGTGAATAATTTCAGGTTGCAGCTGTTAGCGCTTGAAATTTCACCTCAGGCTGAGAAAGGTAAACCTCAAGGCAACATCAAACCACTTCGCCTCGTAGCTAGCCCTACGGGGCGGGAGAGGGCTCTCTCTGGTCTATCTCGGTGAGATCTTCAATGGATGAGATGACCAATAGGGTAACACTGATTTTAGGCTAGTAAACTGATCAAAAAGGTTGATTTGGGGTTTTTAGGGTTTTCGGTGGCAAATTGAGGGGATGGCAATTTTGGGTGCGGGGATTGGACACAGTTTCTGCAGGGGGTTCTTTGGGGCGAGATAGGAGACAGTATTGATGCCTTAGTTTGAGGTGAATGGATGAGAAAGACAGGTGAGGAGCTAAGGAGAGCAAACAATAACTTTGAATTCTCCTTAAACAGTAGAAAACATTGAAATTAAGCAAACTTAAAAGCAGAGCATGACAGTCATGAATTCTTACTTTAACACTTCGTTTGCTTAATGTGCAGAAGGAAAAGAAAGGAAATGATTTCACATAACACACTTACAAGTACATAAAGAAACACACCATCAATACATGTAACCACAAGAATCCCAAAAAGGACTGCAAAACCCTAGTCTTCCTTAGCCAAAAATTGCAGAGATACAGTGAATAATACAATGATAGCTTCTCCCTCAAGAGTCCAACCATGAAAATGAGCAAGAAAGTACATAATATAGATCATCTAACCTCTTTCCCTGCCTCCATGGGTCGAGCTCACTATCCTAGGAGTTGTTTCAACCACTTCTAAACTAAGCACTACAAACTAGGCAGTCAAAACAACTTGCCTCTATAAGCTAGGAAACCAATTCATTCATTTAATTTTCACCTTTTCCATGAATGAATCTTCTAGAAGAGGTACATAAATGTAAAAGTGTCATAAAAGTACATTAATTACATCAAAGAGAATAATAATCCACCCCAAAAAGTCAAACAGGGTCAAACTGCGTTTTTCTGAGCTGTACACTGAAATTTGGAGAAATTTGCCTGACAGGTCGCGCGCCTTTGGGACCACTTTTGGGGCACTTCCAGGTGTCCAAATTGAGCAAGAGTATGCTTATTGGAAAGGTCTATGAGTCTACTTTCCAACCCAACTAGAATTTCTGAATTTGGTGGTCATTTGCCCCTCCAAAATTGCAATCTCCCAAGACTGCTTTCTGTGTCTCAAAAATGTGGCAGAAAGTCATTTTTTGCTTGTTTTTTTATTTTCTGGAGGCCCAAAACTTCAAAAAATCTCTTGTCCATTGATGAGAATATGTAACTTCTCATGAAAAATTTGGAAATGCTGATTTTTTTGCAAAATGGAGTTGCCAGGATGAAGGGTCGCGCGGGGGGTGAGACCCGTTAATGGAGAAAACCTGTAATTGCCTGAAAAAACCAAAATTTACCCAAAATGCTCAAAATTTTTTGGGATTTGTGCTGTGGCTAGGCTATTTAGTGCCTTGGTCCTTCAGTGAAGCCTCGGCCAAGATATGGAGGGGATCGGGCCTCTTTCTCCTTTTTTGTGCCTTGGCCAACCGCCTTTGGAACATCTTCATCTTTGCCTTGCACACGTGCATTCTCGCCCAATAATGGTTCTTCATGTTTCTCAACAATTTCTTCTCTTGGTTGGCCTTAGCCAACAGCCTCTCCAAGTGAGCATTGAGCTGGATAAGCATGGACTCTCAGTCAGCAGGCAATAGATCATCGGGTCTTCTTCGATTCAAGTTGCGGTCACTACGAATCCTCCACAACTCATCAAGAGCTTGCTCATCCTCCAACTATTTGTTACACTGCTCGAGATATGTGATGGTCCACTGAGCCATCTCTAGCTTCTGCTGCAACAAGCGGTTCTCCGCCTCTTTTTGCTGAATAGCCTCATGAAGCTCCGAGGTAGGAGAGCAGGTATCAAGATCGATGATGTCAATGTCCGGATCACCGATCATCTCCTCCTCGATCATGGGCTGCTTGCCCCTCCCTGGTACCTGTGCTGCTGAAGAAAGTGAGGCCCCTTCCACCTGATGTGGAGATAACACTCGTTGAGCCGATGAAGAAGGCGAGACCCCTTCCACATGCTGTGGAGAAAGTACTCGCCGAGCTGCTGCAAATAAGGCCCTCTGGCCTCTCTGATAAGTAACCAAAGGTGAGGAGCTAACATGTCTAGTGACGGGGATGTCATGCTGCTGTGATGGTCCTCCCTCCTCGTGAATAACCTCAGGATGTGGCGGTGGTGGTGCTGTGAAAAGCTCACGAGAGATGAACTCCTCCCATGAGATGCCCTGCTGAGCCAACTGATGTAATACCACTAGCTGAATCAAACCATAATGGTAAAGGCTCCTATATTGCTGTGTCGTACTCTTCCTCTGCATCATGGACACCATCCTCTCAATGTTCTGATAGAAGAAAACAGGGATGTTCATCATCCTTACCCGTGTGAAGTGCATCAATAGGCGAATATGGTACGAATATACCTGTGAAAATCTACCCTCATAGGTAAAATAGAGCATGATGAGCCTCATCATGGGAGCATACTAACTCCTGAGAAATCTGAAGGGAAACACTCCTGTCAAGTGTCTCATGAGTGCTGGTCTAACGAAAGGCTCAAAATGAACACTGTCCAGCACCTTGCGCTTATTCCATACCTCTCCGACATTAGGTATCCCTGTGGCCTGTGAAATCACCTCGGGTGTCAATGTAAAGTCCACCCCGGCAAGGTTGACATGTCCATCATGCAAGTGTAAAACAAATAGGCGAGCCAACTCTCTGTGGTGCTGAATCCGAGAGATCCTCTCAAAAAACTCATAGCAAGACATGTACTGGAAACATGAGACTGCCATAGGACAAGCTTGTAAATCTATCAAAGAGGTGGGCTCCTCTTGCCTATGATGACCACCCTTTCCACCCTTATGAGGTCTCCTCTGTATCTCAATCTCTGAAGCTGATGTCTGGTCATCACTCTGCTCATAGGTTTCGGTTTCTGACATTGTTTAAGGAGCAGAGTGGCCAAAATGTACTGCTGTTTCTGCCTTGTAAAATGCTGATTTATATGCTGTTTCAAGGGGACAAGGAGCACGGGGGAAATGTTAGGGGAGGGACACTTTTAAAGGGAAAATGGGAATAAATATATAAAACAGGGATTTAAGGGAAAAAACATTGCAAATATCATTGCATATGCATCATTATATACATTGTTTACATGGGTATAATGAGAGGTAGGGTTAGAGCTTGATTTTTCTTTTTTAGGGAAAAGGGGTAGGGTTTAGTTTTTCATTACAAATTTAAAAGGGAAATTTACATAGGAAGACAAGGAAAATGACATGGGAAATGGGGAAAATGATTACAAGGGGAATACCTTTCAAACAGCATAAAACCCTAGGCATATTTTACAAATTTAAAATGCAGCAACATGGAGCTTTTCTCTTGCACATGGAGATCCTTTAAAAATGCAATTAAGATTCCCATTGACCATAACAAGCAACCATTCTTAAGTTGGAGAGCCTACCTTAGGCAATTTGGCGATTTCGGAGGGTCCTTGGATAAATTTGCAGTCAGTTTGGTAAGGAGGGCGCTGACGGGTCGCGCGCCACTGATGGGTCGCACCCGTTGAAAAATTACACTGCCAGAACGCGCTTGACGGGTCGCGCGCCTCTGACGGGTCGCGCACCTGGTCTGACGGGTCGCGCGCCTGGCCAGCTCCCAAATTTGCTCAAACTTTCACTCAATCACTCTTGCAAGTAACTTGGATGCACAATGAGGGTCAATGGAGGGAGATTGGGCCTTTATAGCTTTGATTTGAAATAATTTCATGCCCAAACCCACTTTCTAATGTTTTTCTTTGACACTTTATAAAATTGACCATTTTGGTTTCCTTTGTCCTGAAATTGACTCATTTAATGCTTTTGCTCGATACTTTTTGCAGGGATATCATCTGAGGGATCTTGGCAAGGGAGCCAGGGTTTCATGCTGTCTTTGGAAGTTTTTTGAAATTTCATCACTTTTTACAAAAATTTGAAAAATGATCTTGGCTTTAAAAACAGGGTTTTTAAATCCAAGGTGAAAATTAACTATACAAGATAGAAATTTGCGAAGAAACACCTTTAAAATCATCCCTCTGGCTCGCTGAGCACTTATTGACCTTCAGAGACATGACCTTGTAAACAAACTTGACCAAAACCCTAGACCTAGAATTTGACTTCAAGACAAGACAAGACAAGCTTGAAAGTGACTAAGGACTGAAATGACTTGATCCAGCAATGCCAAGAGGGGGACAAAGACATCAGCTCCTCCATCAGGGTTATGGCATGCCTAATGGGATGCAAAAATTGACACTGATGAGACACCTACTTATGCAAATGCAAAGAGCTTTGATCGCTGATGGAGGGAGACAAGACCGACTCTAACATTGGCTCCAATGGGGATGGTAGCTCCTTGGAGGTGCCAAGAACCGCAGACCTCTGGGAGAGCTAGACAGTGCCTTCATCCATTGGGCGATGGAGTCAAAAACTCAAACTAAAATGCATGGTTGAAAACTGATGACTCGGATGACACAAATTGACTCTCACTCAACTAAAAAAATGACTCAATGCTTAAACACAACTGACAAACTGGAAATGATGCTCAAAGTGGAGCTTATTCATCAAAACCTACTCTAACAGTTTCATTCATCACCTGATCAAGTGAAATGAAACAACCAATGTAACCAAGTAAGTTTTCCATCTGTTGTTCGAATTTTCCACAATTCCTCACTTATGAACAACAAGAGAGAACTACTGAAAGGCAACTCCCATGACAACTTAGAAACAGATCCTTTGAATGATATGGATTCTTGATCCGCCTCCAAAAACACTGCATAAGGATCTTGAAATTCAAGCACACTGGAACTTAGCTCATCCAATGGATTACTTCTCTTCTCTTCATACCATGAATGCAAACTTTGATCTGAGCCTTGTGACGAGACCTCTGCTGAAAATGACAAAGAAACCGGCTGCCGGATCAAATTCATATCAACACATGTTTCAAGCTCACATGTAGTCAATGGAGAAAGACTTTGACCGCAAACCTCATCCAAAACATCAACTATTGGATCATGAAAAACCTGAAAAGACTGTTGCAATGTATCCATTGAAAATGCTTGACATCCTTCTAGCTGTTCATCTTGTTCTTGAGAGATTTTACAAAGATTCTGCCTTATAAACTGAAATGCTTCAAAACAAAAGGATATGGAATCATCTTGCATCATCTGAGCATATGTTCCAGCTTCCAAGTCTTTATTTGCAACTTGACAATCAAAGGCATTCGAGTGCTGCAAATCTGGATATGAAAAGTCTTGAACAAGGTCTTCATTGCCCTCAAGATGGTCCAAATCAAAACTTGTTGACATTTGATTTCTGATTGCATGGTAGTTATCTCTAATGAACTGAAATGAATCAAAGCAAAAAGGCAAAGATCCTTCACTTACTTCAAACTTTGCTACACTTTCCTCATCAATGTCATAGCTGATATGTGATGGCTGAATATTGTATTCAAGCTGCTGAAAATGAAATTTTTCCTCCCACAAACTAGCTGCTGGTTCGTCTGCAAGATTAGCTTCTGTTTGGAGAACATAATCATCGTCATACTGATCATACTGAGGCAAATCATCGGTATAAAACATATCATCAAGCATGCAGGTCATATCAACAGTTGTTTCTTCGCCAAGGTGATCTACAAAACAATCATTATCAGAAACAAAATGTTTGGGATCAGCAACTTGTTCTTCTTCAATCAGCGAGCCATGAGCTTGAACATCATAAGCAGTTCTTGCGTTGATCCTTTTCATCATTTCTTCCACTGCACTTACCAAAACGTCAAGCTTTACCTCTAGAGATGTTGATTTTTCTGGATCTATGTTTTTCATCTCTTCTTCCTTCATTCTTGCCCGTCGGATCAGCAGATGCACCTCTACATTTACTGCATTGTTTTGCATCTCGTGAAGTGTTGCAATATCCCTTTCTCTCAGCTGAAACTCCATCTCCAGATCAAAGGCACCCGGATAGTGCAAGAGAGCAGATCTAGGAGAAGGTCGTATATCAACTGGCATCGAATAATAAACTTGGTTAAATCTGGCTGAAAATTGTTGTACTGTCTCCCCTGGCAACCTTTTCAACTGATTATACTCTTCTACAATCAAGAAAAGGTTCTGCCCGATCATCCACCTGTCGAGAAAAACTTTGACAAACTGTTGGAAATCTGAAATTCTTGCGTCAGGCAGGGCTTTGAACCAACTCTTCACTTTGGCTTGCAAAGAAAGAGCAAAAAGACTTATACTAACATCTTCTTCATCAACTTCAAAAAGATCTAGAAAATTTTGAAAATTCTGCACATGTTGCTCAGCGTTGACATTCTTACTTTCACCATCGAACCTCGGCAAGTATAGATCATAGTTTTTGGGGAAAGCATGAAGAACAGAAGGTAAAACAAGAGGTTTATACCGATCTGGAATTTTACAAGGTGTAGGGGTATGTACAGCAGGTATAGAATCAATCTTGGTCTCTTGAGATTCATCAATTTGAAGATGGTCATCACAAGATTTAGAAGAAAGGTCTTGATCAAGCTCAAAGGTATGCAAATCTTTGGTTTTCACACTTTTCAAAGGGAAAGAATCAACTGCAGGTCGAGGATCTCTTCTCAAATACAATATACTTTGCAAAGCCTTCTTGACATTCTTGGGAAAAGAGAAGAAATAATTTAGAACAAAGAACAAAATGTCTTGGATGCAATTCCAACTTGAATACCTGATCTGTCCATGTTGTCCTTTCATGTTTCTGCTGGTCGGGATCATCCTCCAGTGGAGTCTTTGGATCTGATCTCGAAACTGATTTAGAGTCGCCAAGTGAATGATTTCAGCCTTTCAAGTGTCTGATCGTTGTCCACTATCAACAATCAGATCTGAACTTGATACATGTACTGGGGTAAAATGAAAATGAAGTGTTGTATTCACAAGCTCACGGAGATGGACTGAAGCAGCGTTTATCTACTTCCGCTCATGCAAAGCAAAAGCGTTTCGAAGGCTACCTGGCATCACTTCGGGCTCCGTCTAAGACTTATGAAACAAACACATCAACCCACAAACACGTTTGTTCTCCCCAGTATGGTCGCCAGTATGTTAGCGCTTGAAATTTCACCTCAGGCTGAGAAAGGTAAACCTTAAGGCAACATCAAACCACTTCGCCTTGTAGCTAGCCCTACGGGGCGGGAGAGGGCTCTCTCCGGTCTATCTTGGTGAGATCTTCAATGGATGAGATGACCAATAGGGTAATACTGATTTTAGGCTAGTAAACTGATCAAAAAGGTTGATTTGGGGTTTTTAGGGTTTTTGGTGGCAAATTGAGGGGATGGCAATTTTGGGTGCGGGGATTGGACACAGTTTCTGCAGGGGGTTCTTTGGGGCGAGATAGGAGACAGTATTGATGCCTTAGTTTGAGGTGAATGGATGAGAAAGACAGGTGAGGAGCTAAGGAGAGCAAACAATAACTTTGAATTCTCCTTAAACAGTAGAAAACATTGAAATTAAGCAAACTTAAAAGCAGAGCATGACAGTCATGAATTCTTACTTTAACACTTCGTTTGCTTAATGTGCAGAAGGAAAAGAAAGGAAATGATTTCACATAACACACTTACAAGTACATAGAGAAACACACCATCAATACATGTAACCACAAGAATCCCAAAAAGGACTGCAAAACCCTGGTCTTCCTTAGCCAAAAATTGCAGAGATACAGTGAATAATACAATGATAGCTTCTCCCTCAAGAGTCCAACCATGAAAATGAGCAAGAAAGTACATAATATAGATCATCTAACCTCTTTCCCTGCCTCCATGGGTCGAGCTCACTATCCTAGGAGCTGTTTCAACCACTTCTAAACTAAGCACTACAAACTAGGCAGTCAAAACAACTTGCCTCTATAAGCTAGGAAACCAATTCATTCATTTAATTTTCACCTTTTCCATGAATGAATCTTCTAGAAGAGGTACATAAATGTAAAAGTGTCATAAAAGTACATTAATTACATCAAAGAGGATAATAATCCACCCCAAAAAGTCAAACAGGGTCAAATCGCGTTTTTCTGAGCTGTACACTGAAATTTGGAGAAATTTGCCTGATGGGTCGCGCGCCTCTGCCTGACGGGTCGCGCGCATTTGGGACCACTTTTGGGGCACTTCCAGGTGTCCACATTGAGCAATAGTAGGCTTGTTGGAAAGGTATGTGAGTCTACTTTCCAACCCAACTGGAATTTCGGAATTTGGTGGTCATTTGCCACTCCAAAATTGCAATCTCCCAAGACTGCTTTCTGTGTCTCAAAAATGTGGCAGAAAGTCATTTTTTGCTTGTTTTTTTATTTTCTGGAGGCCCAAAACTTCATAAAATCTCTTGTCCATTGATGAGCATATGTAACTTCTCATGACAAATTTGGAAATGCTGAGTTTTTTTCAAAATGGAGTTGCCAGGATGAAGGGTCGCGCGGGGGGTGAGACCCATTAATGGAGAAAACCTGTAATTGCCTGAAAAAACCAAAATTTACCCAAAATGCTCAAAATTTTTTGGGATTTGTGCTGTGGCTAGGCTATTTACTGCCTTGGTCCTTCAGTGAAGCCTCGGCCAAGATATGGAGGGGATCGGGCCTCTTTCTCCTTTTTTGTGCCTTGGCCAACCGCCTTTGGAACATCTTCATCTTTGCCTTGCACACATGCATTCTCGCCCAATAATGGTTCTTCATGTTTCTCAACAATTTCTTCTCTTGGTTGGCCTTAGCCAATAGCCTCTCCAAGTGAGCATTGAGCTGGATAAGCATGGACTCTCGATCAGCGGGCAATAGATCACCGGGTCTTCTTCGATTCAAGTTGTGGTCACTACGAATCCTCCACAACTCATCAAGAGCTTGCTCATCCTCCAACTGTTTGTTGCGCTGCTCAAGATATGTGATGGTCCACTGAGCCATCTCTAGCTTCTGCTGCAACAAGCGGTTCTCCGCCTCTTTTTGCTGAATAGCCTCATGAAGCTCCGAGGTAGGAGAGCGGGTATCAAGATCGATGATGTCAATGTCCGGATCACCGGTCATCTCCTCCTCGATCATGGGCTGCTTGCCCCTCCCTGGTACCTGTGCTGCTGAAGAAAGCGAGGCCCCTTCCACCTGATGTGGAGATAACACTCGCTGAGCCGATGAAGAATGCGAGACCCCTTCCACATGCTGTGGAGAAAGTACTCGCCAAGCTGCTGCAAATAAGGCCCTCTGGCCTCTCTGATAAGTAACCAAAGGTGAGGAGCTAACATGTCTAGTGACGGGGATGTCATGCTGCTGTGATGGTCCTCCCTCCTCGTGAATAACCTCAGGATGTGGCAGTGGTGGTGCTGTGAAAAGCTCACGAGAGATGAACTCCTCCCATGAGATGCCTTGCTGAGCCAACTGATGTAATACCACTAGCTGAATCAAACCATAATGGTAAAGGCTCCTATATTGCTGTGCCGGGCTCTTCCTCTGCATCATGGACACCATCCTCTCAATGTTCTGATAGAAGAAAACAAGGATGTTCATCATCCGTACCCGTGTGAAGTGCATCAATAGGAGAATATGGTATGAATATACCTGTGAAAATCTGCCCTCACAGGTAAAATAGAGCATGATGGGAGCATACTCACTCCTGAGAAATCTGAAGGGAAACACTCCTGTCAAGTGTCTCATGAGTGCTGGTCTAATGAAAGGCTCAAAATGAACACTGTCCAGCACCTTGCGCTTATTCCATACCTCTCCGACATTAGGTATCCCTGTGGCCTGTGAAATCACCTCGGGTGTCAATGTAGAGTCCACCCCGCAAGGTTGACATGTCCATCATGCAAGTGTAAAACAAATAGGCGAGCCAACTCTCTGTGGTGCTGAATCCGAGAGATCCTCTCACAAAACTCATAGCAAGACATGTACTGGAAACATGAGACTACCATAGGACAAGCTTGTAAATCTATCAAAGAGGTGGGCTCCTCTCGCCTATGATGACCACCCTTTCCACCCTTATGAGGTCTCCTCTGTATCTCAATCTCTGAAGCTGATGCCTGGTCATCACTCTGCTCATAGGTTTCGGTTTCTGACATTGTTTAAGGAGCAGAGTGGCCAAAATGTATTGTTGTTTCTGCCTTGTAAAATGTTAATTTATATGCTGTTTCAAGGGGACAAGGAGCACGGGGGAAATGTTAGGGGAGGGACACTTTTAAAGGGAAAATGTGAATAAATATATAAAACAGGGATTTAAGGGAAAAAACATTGCAAATATCATTGATATGCATCATTATATACATTGTTTACATGGGTATAATGAGAGGTTAGGGCTTGATTTTTCATTTTTTAGGGAAAAGGGGTAGGGTTTAGTTTTTCTTTACAAATTTAAAAGGGAAATTTACATAGGAAGACAAGGAAAATGACATGGGAAATGGGGAAAATGATTACAAGGGGAATACCTTTCAAACAGCATAAAACCCTAGGCATATTTTACAAATTTAAAATGCAGCAACATGGAGCTTTTCTCTTGCACATGGAGATCCTTTAAAAATGCAATTAAGATTCCCATTGACCATAACAAGCAACCATTCTTAAGTTGGAGAGCCTACCTTAGGCAATTTGGCGATTTCGGAGGGTCCTTGGATAAATTTGCAGTCAGTTTGGTAAGGAGGGCGCTGACGGGTCGCGCGCCTCACCCAACGGGTCGCGCGCCACTGACGGGTCGCGCCCGTTGAAAAATTACACTGCCGGAACGCGCTTGACGGGTCGCGCGCCTCTGACGGGTCGCGCACCTGGTCTGACGGGTCGCGCGCCTGTCCAGCTCCCAAATTCGCTCAAACTTTCACTCAATCACTCTTGCAAGTAACTTGGATGCACAATGAGGGTCGATGGAGGGAGATTGGGCCTTTATAGCTTTGATTTGAAATAATTTCATGCCCAAACCCACTTTCTAATGTTTTTCTTTGACACTTTATAAAATTGACCATTTTGGTTTCCTTTGTCCTGAAATTGACTCATTTAATGCTTTTGCTCGATACTTTTTGCAGGGATATCATCTGAGGGATCTTGGCAAGGGAGCCAGGGTTTCATGCTGTCTTTGGAAGTTTTTTGAAATTTCATCACTTTTTACAAAAATTTGAAAAATGACCTTGGCTTTAAAAACAGGGTTTTTAAATCCAAGGTGAAAATTAACTGTACAAGATAGAAATTTGCGAAGAAACACCTTTAAAATCATCCCTCTGGCTTGCTGAGCACTTATTGACCTTCAGAGACATGACCTTGTAAACAAACTTGCCAAAACCCTAGACCTAGAATTTGACTTCAAGACAAGACAAGACAAGCTTGAAAGTGACTAAGGACTGAAATGACTTGATCCAGCAATGCCAAGAGGGGGACAAAGACACCAGCTCCTCCATCAGGGTTATGACATGCCTAATGGGATGCAAAAATTGACACTGATGAGACACCTACTTATGCAAATGCAAAGAGCTTTGATCGCTGATGGAGGGCGACAAGACCGACTCTAACAGCAGCAATGACATTGCAGGTCAGGAGGATCACTCAAAACAAAGACAAAGGAGTTTTTGTGCCTTCTAGAGGGAGTTCTATATTTCTACAGGAAACATCCTGTAGAACCTTCAAGCGAGCCAGATTCAATTTTGGAAGGGGATCTAAAGCTTGGAATCCATTGGTTATGCCTACAAGCATCCATGTTCCCATTCCTCACCCTTTTCCATCATCTTCTCCACCTCATTGTGCTTCTTCATTGTGCTTCTACAGGAAGTTCCTGTAGAAATTGTAGGAAGCTAGAAATGGATTTCAAAAAGGTGGTTTGGCGAACATGGTAGCTTCCTCAAGGGTTCAGAAGTCCTCCTGCAATCTTCAAACTCCTCCTCCATCATCTCCATACCTGCATCGCAGCCCAAGCTCAGTTTTTCTTTCCATGGAAAAACTTGCAAAATGCTTTGAAGAGAAAATACATAGAACAAAATTTGCTTTTGCCATAACTTGAAAACCATGCATCCATTTGAAAAATCGTTTTACAGATAATTGTATAGGGATGATGGCAACATTCTTGAGCAGTTTCAGCCAATTCCGGTGCACGGTTTTCGAGAAATCAGCCTCCATATCCTTCAGCCATTTTTGCATTTTCTCCATATCCATGCATCCGTTTCAAAACCTGTTTCATGGGGAGATGCACATGGGTGATAGTAGCCTACCCAAGCAGTTTCAGCCGATTCCGATGCACGGTTTCCGAGAAATCGATCTCTGAAATCTTCAGCCATTTTCCATTTTTCTCAAAATCTGTGCATCCATTGATCGTAATTTTGCTATGGGAGATGCATAATGATGATAGGAACGTGCTCAGCAAGTTTCAGATTGATCCGGTTTACCGTTTGGGAGCAATGGCAAAAACAAGTTTCTATCCAGTGAAAATTCAGCAGCAGCAGCTTGAGGGTGCAGATCTGAACGTGGAAATGAACTCCTGTAGCATGCATCTGGCCAGAGGACACCTGCACAAGGAAACCAGCCATGAATCAGCAACCAAGCCATCATGCAACCATAGAATCAAATGCATGCAGCAATGACAGGCCACAGCAGCTCACGACAGCCATTTGACTTCAGGTACGTGACTGAAACTCGTTCTTCTATTGCACAGATCTAATTTAAAAACTGCATGAACAAATGGAATGGTGGAATTAAGGCACGAATATAGCAAGATTAAGCCGATAGTTCCTTTTCCAATTCTCTAGCAATCAGCCAGGAATCATGCAGCGTACGTGTTAGACAACTCACGTGAAAATTAAAAATAAAATAAAAAACAGACAGTGGTAGAGGCTTTAACTCCAGTGCAACTGATTAACAAGAAGAGGACATGCAGCTCATCATAGCACTACCGTCTGCATGTGGCCACGTACACCTGGCCACCTCACTCCTTCACCACAAATCACGCAACAATTAATGAACGCTCAGCTGAAACTCACAGATTGTTGTTAACTTGCACTTGCAACATTTTCAACTGAAGTATGCATCCTCTGCTTCCACAAAATGATTAACCTATCGTCCTCCGCTGAGTTTTTCTACTTATCTTCGATATTCTACTGTGTATCAAGCTCGCACAGAGGCGCAGGGGCATTGTACAGGCATTTCTACAGGAAGACGTCCTACAGGAAAGTATAGCAAAGCCGTCCAGAGCAGAAAAGCCAGAGTTTTCTTCATTAAATTTGGAGCCTGAAGAGAGATATGTAGCACAAGGGAAGAATATTTTGCGGCCTCATCATTTATTAGATGACTAACAGAGGTATTGGGAGAGAATGATGAACTTCAAACGCTCAAAGAAGGGCTATTTGGAGATGTGTTAAGACACAGGAGGACATCATTCTTCCACCATAGATTGTCCTTGCAGTAAGGCCAAGGTCTGGTATATGGGATTATGTCCGTGTCAAATGTTGATGAACTTGCTGTTGAACAACTTTCTGTGGCTGAATGTTTGGAATTCAAGGAGCACCTTATGGATGAAAGTGTCAAGGATAAATATGCATTGAAGCTAGACCTTGAGCCCTTCAATGAATCTTTTCCTCGCCCAACATGGCCATCTTCCATTGGTAGTGGAGTTCAATTTCTCAATCAGCATTTGTCCTCAAGATTATTCCATGATAGAGAAAGCATGCAGCCCTTGCTGCATTTCCTTCGAGCACACAGCTACAGAGGCCAGAAGCTGATGCTGAATGAGAGAATACAAAGTTTGTCCAAGCTACGCTCAGTCTTGGTAAAGGCAGTGGAATATCTTAAAAAGTTCCCCAAGAATACACCACATACAGAGTTTGAATACAAATTACAAGAAATGGGATTGGAAAAAGGATGGGGAGACAATGCAGAACATGTCTTGGATATGATTCATTTGCTCTTGGAGACTTTGCAGGCCCCTGATCCATCAACTTTAGAAACATTTCTAGGAAGGATTCCTATGGTCTTTAATGTTGTGATTCTTTCACCTCAGGGTTATTTTGGCCAAGCAATTGTTTTAGGAATGCCAGATACTGGTGGACAGGTTGTGTATATACTTGATCAAGTTTGTGCATTGGAGAATGAAATGTTGCTGAGAACAACACATCAAGGATTGGACATCAAACCTGAAATTATTGTGGTGGCGCGGTTGATTCCTGAGGCCTATGGTACAACATGCAATCAACGAATTGAAAAAAGCCACAAGGAAAGCAAGAGGAAAAGCAAGAAAGAAAAAGAAGGAAGAAACAGAGAGGAAAAGGAGAAATGGGCCAAATTGCTAAGCCTAAAACTGTGGGAGGAACAATGGCACAAACACCTTGGAAAAGGATTGCAGAAGAGAGCAGAGAAGATTGAAAAAGGCCAAACAAGTAGGGACACACCCAAGGCAACCACAACACAGGTCAAGGAGAAGGCACCCCAGCCAAGCAAGCCAAATCAGAGAAAACTGGTTCTACAGGAAGTTAGCAGACTGTTTCTACAGGAAGACAGAGAACTGTTTCTACAGGAAGCCAGAAAACGGCCTCCCAGCACAAGCAAAAGTGTCCCTACCAATTTCCCAGGCATCCTCACATCCACCCCCTCCATGAACACTCATTTTTTTCAGGGTTCGGGCACAATTTAGTCACGGTTCAACCTTCTACAGGAAGCTACAGGACTTTCTACAGGAAGTTCTGTATTTTTACCAAAAACATCCTGTAGAAGCCTTTGGGCAGGCCAGAATCAATTATGGAGAGGTATTTGAAGCTAGAAGTCTGTTGAGGAGGCATGCAACCACTCTTTTCTTCCATCCTCCACTGGTTTCATCTCCTTTCACCACCATTGCCACCATCAGATTGAATATACTTGCACAATCATACCAAGGTTGAGAATTCACTAGGAAAAGGAGCAGGCAGTGGGAAGAAGCAAAGAGAAAAGCATGATTTCATGACAGAGAAAAGGACATCACTTCAGAAGCTTGGCATGACAAGGAGGCCACCAAGGCCATCAAAAATGAGGAGATAGATTGGTTGCTCAGAGGATGAGCAACACTTTCAGTAGGGGGGTGATGATGAGCCCCAAAAATGGATAATTATTTGGGCTCATTCAACCTCCTAATTCAACTTAATCCACCATTCTCATTAGTTTATTGCATGTTTTTTATTATATTTATGCTAATAGAGTGAATTGGGTTAGTCATTATTCCAACAAGTCTAATGGGTGCTTTGTGTAGCCTCTTTGGTCAACTTGGAGACAAAATTGAAGGTTTTAATGAGCACTTGGCAGCCAAATTCGTGGGAGAACAAGGGAGAGGATTTGTAGGAAGGTGTCCCCTTCATTTATGGGCCCTTACCTCGAATTCTCCACCATCAGCTCAGAGTTCAAGGGCCACCAAATCAATTAGCACAAGGGCAGCCAAGCAAGTCAAGTAGGACTGTTGTTAACTACAAGTTTTGGGCAGCCGAGTCCCTAAAGTTTAGGAGGACTGTTGGGTCCTCAATTTGTATAAATAAGAAGGCTTACGGCCTCATTTTGGTTAGCTAGTGGTTAGTCAATTTGTAGCTGGTAGTTAGTCATTTCATAGTCTTGTTGTAGTCATTTTGTAGTTCGATTTTTAGGCAGTAGATTAGCTTTGCTTTCAACTCATTTTCAAGTTCTCCTTGTGGACAGTTTTGATGTAACTCTTCATTTCTTGATCAATAAAGATGAATCCAGCTTTGCACCAGCTCTAAATCTCTCTTAGGAGGTTGTAGCTCTTGGGGTTGGGCCCATCTCAAGCGCCTAGTACCTCCTTTGTTTACTTTCATGTGTCTTTGCTGCATTCTTAGAGTAAAATCTGCTATTTAGATTTAAAACTTGTTGTGTTATTTAGGTTGCTTTTGATGATTAAAGTAGATTTTCATGTTCATATTGATTTGGATAGATTAATAACATAAAGGATCCTTGGAAAAAGGGGCTCAAGCACCTCTGATCTTACCTCTCCCTCATTGGGATCGTGAGTTGGGACAAAGGTGACCTTGCTGCCCACAAAAATGTTGTTTTGCTTCACCATGCGAGTATTAGTGTTGGATTCTTAGTTGCCAAACTTGATATCAGTTTTGACTGCATGCTTAGGGTTATGATTGCTTAGTTGCATAGTTAGTTCATCTGATTTTGTGCAAATAAACTTTTGTTCCACTTCTTTTGCTATTATCTAGGTCAGATTAGGTCAAGGTAATTAGGTTCTTGATTTTCCAAGTCTTCATTTGTTAAATTCGAAAAATAACTTGCAGAGCACCTGTTATCCTTCTCTATCTACCCATAATCCATCAGATAATCTGCTCCAACCCTTAGTCCATGATTCGTACCCTTCATTTGCCATACTTTCCCCACCTTGCCCTAATTCCTACATTCTTGTGCATCATCGCTTCCTCCATCCTTAAACAAATCCAATCGCTCCTTAGCCTCATCCACCAAGTCCTAGACCTCTCCACACCCCTATTTCACCTCCATACTCATTCCTCCATCTTTTTCCCTCCATCCATGCTCCAAAATCCCATTTCGAAACATCCTGTAGAAGAATTACAGAACATCCTGTAGAACCCCTGCAGACTTCCTGTAGAAGCTCATAAACACGGTTTCTTGGCAGCCAAACTTTGTGAGACTCTCTGGAAGGGTGTTAGGGACCCCTTAGACCCTCTCTGAACCTTCCCAACCTTTCCCAAGCATTTCTCCTCCTTGATCCACCTCTGCACAGTCAAAAATAGTTAGAAGCACATGCATGATAATTCCAACAACTTAGTCAAAAATACAAAAAGATGTTTTCTTCAGATAGAGGTAGTCTAGACACATGTATTTTACCTTCATAGAAGTAATGGAATCTCTTTCAGTAGTTTGCATTCTCTCCTTTGCGTCAGTAGGACTAGTTGGTAGAATTAGGGTTTGCTAGGGTTTGCGTTTCTTTTTGGCTTTCAGTTTCTTTTTGCAATTAGATTAGCTTCCTTTGAGTTAGCTTTCATCCATCAATTAAAAAGCTTCTTCTAAGAGCTCATAGAAGTTGGCTTAAGCTCCTAGCGGACTTGTGCCAGCTGACCAAGTGACAGTTGCGGCAAGAGCTAGTACTTGTGCATACAGCACCGTCGCTTCCAAGTTTCTTACGAACTACCGGGTTGATAAAATTAAAGAAGGGAGTTCCAGGAGTTGTAGCATTATTGCTACAATACTGGAGCCCACCACCATGTTCGACTTCGACACATCCATTCGCATGGATAGAATCGTACTGTTTCAGGAAGTAGAAATGAAGACCCTGGATCTAGTTTCCACCATCTAGGCTGCGAGGAATTTTGTATTCATTACATTGTGGACTATTCATAAACAGATGGTTGCGTCCATACTGTGTCTACATGTGTCTATACTTGTGATGTATTACAAGATCATTCCTATATCAGAGCAGTAGTTAGTTTTCTAGTCAGTTTTGATCTGAGTATGGGAATGCCTAACTCAGCGATGATATGATCTCATGTATATATTTTGCATTGAATGTTTTTACAGGTTCCAACCGGGCTCTCCACAAGATGATCCTCGAAATGATAAAGTACTTCACTCTTCCTAGATGATAAATGAAATCCTCATCTACTACAGACTTCGCACTTTAGGGGGCAATCTGTTACACAAAATATTGTCACCATGACTATTTGTAGTCAGTATGGGTCTACCATCATTCATCTGTCCTCCTAAGCAAGTCTCAAACCTCAGCTCTTCATGTCAAGCTTTGAAAATGAGAGAAAGACCTTAAAAATCAATAAAGCTCTGGTTCCACACTTTCTCTCACTATTGCCTGCGGTCCCACACCCTTTGTTCGTGTTACCTGTGGACTTGCCCGCTCTGTCTCTAAAGGAGTGGGTGCGAACCCCTGTGAAAGTCAAAAAGGCGCAAGTTTATTCTAAAAAACTCACTTTGGGTTAATTCTAGATGATTCTAGAAGTAATTTTGACGTGGATGGTTCGCTCTTAGGTGGTTCATGCATCCCAAAAGTGAAGGAGCTAATCCCTTGATGAGAGGAGCTATCCCTTTGAAGGAGGGCTTTATCCCTTTGAAGGTGGACCTAGTAACTTCCCTCCATTGCACTATAAATTAAGGCATTGGGCTGGTTGCTAGGGAGGTTAGAAGTTGAACATTTTTTAGGGTAAATGCTGGTGGAATTGAGACTTCCTAGTTAATCTTGAGAGGAGAGATCACATACCTTTTGGCTTCATTGGGAAGAGAGTGAAACTTGTCAAAGTAGAGGTGACTTCTTGATGGACCCTGGGAGGAGCTTGTACAGCATCAAGGCACAGGTTGTAAAGTTCTTCTTTGATTTGAATTAATACAATCAGATTCATTTTTCTCAACAAATTGTCTTATGTGATTTGTTTCATGAATTCCTTGATCATCATGATAAGTATGCTTTATTATATTAGCTTTTTAGGTGCTATTTAATTTGTGTGCTTGTTTGTGTTTGCATATTCGCTACAAGGGAGCTCATTTGGATCAATGGAGCGAGGCTTTCACAAACTTGCATTGGACCCAAGGTAGGCCTAAAACACTTGTTTGCCTTTATTTATAAACTGCATATTTAGAGAAAGATAGGACTTGATTGGCTTGCTTGTCACTAGATATCATTAGATACTAGGGAGGTCGGTCTTGTCCGCAAGAACGACTCATTCCGTGTGACAGGGGCCTTACCCCTTTATCTTCATTTGTAACTTTATTTCTTTGCAAAATCTGCAAATGCTCATGTGCTCCTCTATATAGATTTGGAGTTGGAAGAGAAAAGACACAAGGAGCTCCTCCTACTTTCTCAGAATGCTGCTCAGCCTTTAGTTTGGAAACTTCAGAAGCTAAAAACTCTATCATCCTGGCCAATTAATCAATCTCAGGCTCATAGGATGATGAGGATTCACCTCCTTGTCTTCTCCTTTCAGCATCACCTTCGAGTGCTTCTGCAGCAATGATGTTTACTTCTACTTCAAAGGCTGCACTTTTCATATCAGCCAAAGAAGCACATCTTCTTTCTCTCAACAGCAGGTAGAACTGAGAATCAAAGGCATTGGCATAAGTGATCATAGCAGAAGTAGGGGACGGTCTTACTTCAACTGGAATTCTGTTGTACATAAGATTGAATTTGATGTTGAAATCAGACAGCAGCTCACCATTTTCTCTCTGCAAGTTCCCGAATTCAGTATGATACAAGAGAAGATCTTTATTATTACCCCAGTGCTTTAGGAACACATCATCTAAGGCCTCAATTTCTAGAATAGACCTAGGGGTTAATTCTCTAAACCATTTTCTAGCTTCCCCATCTAGGCTTTGGACAAAAACCCTCATCCAGACATCCTCTTCATTAATATCTATATTATCAGCATAGCTATAAAAGGCCTCAAGGTGCTATTCAGCTAATACTCCTTCTGTACCAGTAAACTTAGGCATAAATTCTTGATAATCTCCTGCAGGCATGGCATTCAAAGGGACAGGCAAGACCAGGGGTCCATACCTAGAAGCAACTATTCTTTCTATCTTTGTGAGAGCTTGCTGGCCTGCCATGACTGAGGGATATGAAAGGATACTAGCAGACTGAGTGGTGTGAATCAATGAAAAGAATAACAGAGACAGAGGAATATGATGGACAACATGGATACTTCTTTGAACTGAGGTCCGAAAGGGAAATGAATAACAAGGAGCTGTATGAATCTCTAAAGGTATTTCTACACTAGCAGAGAAACATAAAAATTCTAAGGCTTACCTGATCCTGATGCTCCTTTCTATGAAATGTTCTTCTGCTTAATGATCTTCTCAGGGTCAGGCATTGATTTAGCTGATGGCTTCAAAGGATTTCTCTGAGCATGCCTCACCAGCTATGCCAGAACTTCAATGTGGAGTTGCCAAAGGTTGGTCTTCCTCCAGTGGAGTCGCCAAATAGATGATTACAACCAGAAATGTGCCCAGACCTTGTCTATCATCAAGATCTGGAACTGTGCCGTTCTCTCAGGGAAGCTGAGCTTCAATCTCCTCTCCCCGACAACGGCACCAACTAATGTTATCACCCCAAGAAACTCTCCTAGGTTGTATATCAGAGATGCTCGATAACATTACCAACTGAGCAAAGATTTTGGAAAATGGTGGATGAATGGAAGGAATGATGCATATTCAAGCTAGATAACCACTTCTACTATGCTTAACCCCAGACATGGGTGAACACCTCCAGAATACAAGGCTTTAGACCACCAATTACTCACAGTTTGAGCAACAGGTGAAGATGGAGAATACTGATCACACCAGCAGATGCACAGGACCCTGTGATGGCCAACTGCAACTAGTAAAGAGGCCTGTAAATCTATTTCCTAATGCACAGATAGGATGACAACTCTCTGGCACTAAAAGAAACCTGCATACAAATTCAATGATACAAATTAGATTCTAACACAGAGGTGGGATTACAGCCCCTCTACTGATAAAAATCAAGAGCACATGAAAAAGGCATAACAGGCACAGCCTGGAACAAAGAAGAAGAAGTGGAAAGTGAGCAATTAACAGCAAAAGAAGCTTGCATTAGCTAAAAATTAAGACCAGAAGCTGCAGGTATCACAGTAGTTACAGTCTCCAGAAGTTGAACTTTACACCAAAATAACATTCATCAACCATCAACCTTCTGTCTTCTAGATATATATAGAGGTTGATTACAAACACACTCTGCTATGCTATGCGTGGAGGGGTCATAATGGACCACCAACCACATTAATTGTTTGGAATGGGCCTCTGCTATGATCTCCTACTTTAAATGGACAAATCTGATCTTTTCTGATATTCTATTGTCCTTCCTGAGCAACTGGAGTGTAATACAGAGCATGCCCCATAACTGATAAATGCTTGATCTGCTCGAGGCACATCCTCTCCTTCTTTAGCCATATTTTCTGTTAAATGCAATCGCTGAGGAATAACTGCACCAGGTACAGGTAGGTGATCATCTTCATTATTTGGCAGCAGAGAGCAGTCGAGAGTGTTACAGACAATATGGCGAGGTAGACTTGAACGGAGGAACAAAGCTCCGCCGTCGGATCGCGCAGATCGACGGTGGAGACCAGTTGTTAAGGAGTATCAGGAGGTTATAGAATTGGGATAGATGAAGGGAATGATAGGAACAGATAACAGCCATTAGATCTAGCAAATGAACGGTGGGGAATGATTCGTGGATGATATCGAGAAAGAACAGAAGCGGAAAAACGAGAGCCATCAGATCAAGGCGCGGTGGATCCGACAGTCATTGCATGAGAAAGATGCACGGACGATAACGCATGGGGCACGGTGGTTTCACGGGCGGGTGGTATTCCCCGCACTGCTTTCGGCATCAGGAGGTTTCCGTATGCGATGGTGCGATCCCGTAAAATTACGACGCATGGCGGACGAAAACTGCCACCCCCACGGGTTAATGCGTGCACAGGTCGCGCTATCAAGGTTTGCGACTACCATTAGATCTCGTGATGGACGTGATAAACGGTGAGGAAAAGAAACAAGGTTTAGCATGCAATAAAAATAATGGAGACCGTCGAATCGTGATGCGATCAACAGTGGGGATCAAGGTGGAGGGTTATATGGGCGATTTGCAATAGCGACTGAGGGGAAAAGGCCTATAGCACTTCTTTGCGAAAGCGCGTGGGTATGTGGGCTTGAACGTATAAGCGGGAGCAAATGGGAATACAGGTTTATGAAGGATTTTGGAGGAAAATAGAAGCAGCGAGAGGTTAAGAGGGTGTAAGGAAACCAAAGGAGAAGAAGGTGAAAAGACTGTCGTGCGCTCCTTAGGCATGAAACAACACTGCCACAGTAGTAATTTGGTTCTGCAAATGCATGAGTACATAGCAGAGCTAACAGTCCTGATTCATTGAGTTCTTCTCTTCCTGAAGCTTTGAATGCGGCTTCTCTCATGTCTGATGGACCTACTTTTCTCATTTTGAAAGCAGTTAAGATTTTGTGCAGCTATGTCATAGTGATACTCTGAAGATCCTACTTTTCTTCTATGGCATAAACTTTTGATTTAAACTTAGTAGACAAGGATCTTAAAACATTTTCAACTAAAGTAACTTCTTTATCTCTTCATCCAATTTCTTCATGCAATTAACAAATTCATTTATACGTAAGAAGTAATTAGCTATACTTTCATCATTGTGCATTTTGAGAGTTTCATATTGGATTATAAGAGATTGCAGTTTTGCACGTTTTACTTGATTGTCTCCTTCATAGCTTAGAACGATCTTGTCCCATGTTTATTTGGCTGTTTTGAGCTACATAACTTTGACAAATTCTAATTGTGACAGACTCCCCAATAATGTATTGACAGCCTTGGCATTGGTTTCATATTGCTTTTTACTTTCCGTATCTGTAGGAATTTCTGATGGAAATGTATATCCTCCTTCCACGATTTCCTAGACATTTTTTCCAAGAGATTGAAGATAGGTTGTGGTTCTTACCTTCCAATAAATGAAGTTGCTCCCATCAAAGATTGGTGGTCTAATGGATCCCTCTCTTTCGTAGTTACTCATGATGATAGATCTTCCTTCAAGCGATCAAGCTTCTTCTGAAGGACCTACTCTAATACCAATTGTTGGAAATAATACTGAGAGGGGGGGTGAATCAGTATTAGCAAGTCAATAATATTTCATTTCAGATTTACATACGCTACTTCAGTTAATCAAACTTGCGTGTATACGCAATTGTATTTAAGGCAACTAGCGTATACCCTTCAAACTTATAACTTAGTTAATTCATCATATGCTGATATTTAATCTGTGCATCAGAACCATATAAACAGTAACCATGTGCAGTAAAAACAGAACAGATAATCACACACATGAACACAAGATATAAGGTGGAACCCAATGTGGGTGAAAACCACCTGTTGCAATTGTCTCTATCTTCTTTTAATAAGAAACTTCTTTTAACAATTTTTGCACTGGTGCATTCTTATACCAGTAATGCATGCTTCTACCTGCAAAAGGCTACAACCTTCTCTCGTTCTCCAGCTTCTCCTGAAAGGGAGCTACAACCCCTTAGCTCTTGTACTAGCTGATGTGTTTACTAGTACGTAGGTGCTGGCCTACAGAAGGCTACAACCTTCTCTTTTATTCCAGGGACCACGTTTCATAAATTTTTAGACTGGATCCATCAAACAAAATATATCTACATCAATCAATCTCCTTTGCACCAACCAAAACTGAATCAATCAATCACCTCTCAGAATGTTGTAACCAGAATATAGTAAGAGTGACCAGAATCCAAGCTAGAACCCATAACACTACAATAGCAAATAGAAGTAGCTAAAGCATATTTTATTAGGTATACGCTACTTCAGTGTGTCAAACCTACATACATATGCCGATTTCTCAAGGCAAACCTTCGTATACGTTGTTTTGATATGCAGAACCGGCGTGTATACGCACATCTGCTAAAGTGAAGCTGCATACAGATATATAAATGATGATTTAAACTTTACCACAATTGCAGACATCAATTATACCCAAATCATCATATTTACTGATTACAACATGTGCCAATTATTCATATAAAAGATAAAAACCACACAAAGAAACTTCTCTTCAAGCCTTAAGATCTTGACCCATCAATAGAACTTATCCCTCATCAAGCGCTCAGGTTCATCCTTGATTCAGATCGAGTTGTGCACCATAACCTAATAACCTATATTCTAGATCTTGCTCTTCATTAGATATTCAATTCATGAGTGCCTTTGCCTAATGAACTTCTCCTCCTTTTATAGTCTTAGGCCTTACTCAATACCATGGTCCAAAACTACCTAGAATCAATACCTTGGACCAAATACCTGGGGTCAACACTTTGGACAAGATACCTTGGACCAATACCATGGATCAAAATACCATGGACCAAATACCACGGACCAAAACTAAGTTTTCCAACATGTATGCGCCATTCCTTCCGTGAAAGTGCATGGGTACGTTATATGTGCCTTTTGGTCTGCGAACCCACGTGTACAAGTGGCTTGGTCAATGGGGAACCTACGTATACCTCTCTTTCTTCATTCTATGAGCCTGAACTGTGATCTGTCATCTGTGTGAGTTGCCATCAAGGATAACACCTGTGTCATAGTGCCAAATATGTATCATAATGCCAACATGTAGGTCAGATGCATTTTGCAAGATATATTTGATGGTTAAATATACTTGTTCATATGCGTATTTTATGGTCATTATATATTTTTTAATTATGTTGAATGTATGTTGGTTATGAGGATGTTTTATGATGGACTTGATGTATGGGTCCCATCATGTTTTGATTAGCAAATGAATGAACAATGAATATATGACCTAATAGATGATATTGCAGCTATTGTGATAAGGCATCAATGCTTCTTAATGATTCTCAGATAAGTATGAGACCGCTATGCTCATATATGTTGTTATGACTTGTCGATTGCATATTTGTGATATGTTTGATGAAATGTCGATCATGGCTAGTAGGGGTCAAATCGATTACTTGTACTAACTATTGAATTAGTAGCCTTATTCCATTGTTATTTATCATTTATGAAATTTTCATGAAGTTTTGGGCAGTGGCGTGAGCCTTGGCCCTGAAAAAGTGGCATAGAATCCAGGGTCGTATTCTCCGAACTAGCTGAAAATGTCCACAATCGTTGGCACGCCTTGTTGTGGGAGAAACTACAAGGCCTCAGGCACATGCATGGATTTTCATGGGAGTAGTTAGGGGTCCATATTAGTGAAATGTCAAGTTGTCTAAGGGGTTGGTCACATGCAAGGGTTGGTTGGCTCCTAAAGCTGTAGAAAATCTTGTAGATTCACAAGCTCATGTAATCTACTAAAACAAGACACAAGAGTCTACTTCTACTCTTCACAGCGGAAGCCCATAAACATCGAGCAAACAATCATCAATAGAGGAAGAGAATCAAAGGCACATAACATAATAAATATTTGAGGAAAACCACAGCACAAAACTCCACTATTTTTTATTTTTATTAATATGGAAAATCAAGATGAAATTACAATGCTTGTTCTCTCTAGAATAATCCCAGCACTCAGGAAACTCAATCTCCAACTCATAAGCAAGCTCAAGGCCAAAGCTTAGCCAATTCACAAGCTCTTCAAGTCTCTATTCCAATGTGTAATTCCTATGAAGGATAGCTTGTATTTAAAGGGAAATAAAGCCTCTAAAAATAGCGCAATCCCTCAAGGATAAGTTCCTGATTGCAAGCATTGTCAGCGCAACTCAGAAAAATCTAAAACAAATAGTACATTGTCCTTGAACTCTAGTCTCAACTGGGTCTTTCTCAGAATCAACATGCATGAGTTTATGATGGTGGAATCTTCAGTTAACTAGATTAGCACTAATTAGGTCACTAGTGTCCCAACTGACTGTTAACTCACTATTAGTTCTTGAAACTCATTGGAACTAATTTAACTAGACTTAACTCAATAAACTGAGTTAACTAATTACAACTCATTCATAACTCATCCTAACTCCTATAATTTAGGGAGAACATATACATGTCTTCTAAAATACTTCCAATGTTGAAAATAGCAACAAGAAATGCTATAAATAGAAATTCTATAAATAGCATTTCTATAAATAGCATTTCGGGTACCAGTGTTGGAGATAGCAACAAGGAATGATAAAATAGAAATGCTAAAAATAGCTTTTCTATAAATAGCATTTTTAGGATAGATTCCAATTTTAGTTAGTCCCTGAACTAACATTGAGAATTAAAATTCGAATTTGATCTCAGCGATTATTTGAAAAATAATTAATTAATTCATCTTGACTTAATTAGTTGGAGAAAGTCAAACATGAAGTCTTTGTGAAGACATGCAACAGTTATCCCTTTGATTGAGGAAGTTATCCCTTAATTAAGGAGATAAGGATGAGTTGTATTTGAGTTGTAATTAGTTAGCTCAATTATCTGAGTTAAGTCCAATTAGATTAGTTACAACAATTTGTGGAACTGATTGTGAGTTCAATTAGTTAATGCATGCATGCATGTAACTGTTGCACTTCAGATAACTGAATATTCTCTCATAAATAACTCATGCATGTCAGTTCAGTTAGAGACCCAATTGAGATCAAAGGAAGGGATAGTGTACTATCAGTTGGAGAAATTTTCCTATATAGGAAACTCATCCATGCAGAAGGAATTATCTCCTTCAGGATTGCACAGTTATTTCTGAGTTTGGTGAGTTGTGTGAGAGGTGAATTCACACAGGTGGCATCAATGGACCCTAGGAGAAACTACGCAAGGAAATAGGAGGCTTGGAGGGTAGAGGAGAAGGTTTGTGAGAAGCCTTTGACTATCTATGAGTAGCAGTAGGATTGTACTAAGAGCTGAATAGCTTGTGAGCTAAAGCTTTGTGTAATCCAGACATATTTCCACTTGTATGATAATACAAAGATCGGGTTTTTTAGCTGAGGCTTTCCCTGGAGTATTCTTCTGTGTTCATGTGTGATTTCTTTCTCATTCTCAATTATATGTGTTCTATTTGATCTTGCTCAAAATCGATTAAGCTTCCACAAGTTTGTTGTAGAAGTAGATCTAGTATTTTTCTTTAGTCTATTGCATAATCTGTTGATCTATAGTGGGAAATTCTACATGGTATCAGAGAAAAGGTGATCAAAGCAAAGAACAATATACAAAGAAGGGAGAAGTTCGAAGTTTCAAGTTCCTGATTGTAGAATTCAAATTCTTATCACATCTCAAATTTCCCCAATGGCGTTCAACGGTTTAAGACTCGAGTATGCCCTTGATGGCAACTCGAATTATATAGCCTAGAAGGATCACATGGAAGCAGTATTAGAGGAAAACAGTTTGAAGGACTTCATTGATGAAGAATTCCCCAAGCCAACAACAGCTAATGCTACATAAATGGCGGAATGGAAGAAATGTGTGGCTAGAGCGAGGAGAATCCTTCTGGAGGGAGTTCGAGACCACATAGTCTCAAGTCTCCACGGGAAGGAGACACCATTTTCAATGTGGAAAACATTGAAAGATCTATATCAGAACAGCAGCAATCAGAGGAAGCTGGTGCTGAAAGACAACCTTCGGAAAATCAAGTGTGAAAAGGGAAACACGATCTCTACATATATGAACAAGGTCACCACCAGCAGGGATGAGCTTGGAAGTGTAGGGATCACGATAGCCGATGAAAAAATGGTGAGTCTTGCTCTCCTCAGTCTTCCTAAGAGTTGGCATAGCTACCAAGACTCAGTAAATGGAAGAGAGAAACTGCCAGATTGGGAATGACTTTGGTCGGATCTGATGCAGGAGGAGATAAGGAGAAGCACCAGAGATGGTTCTTCATCCAAGGAGGATGAAGAAAATTGTGCCTTAGCGAGTAAGGAAAAGAAAGGGAAGGAGAAGGATTCTCATCCCAAATCGAGTTCCTCCTATGGTGGGAATAAGTTTGACAAATCGAAAGTGTGATGCTTTCATTGTCATGAGGTGGGCCATTTTGCTACAAATTGTCCACTGAAGAAATCCAAGAAGGGATCCAAGGAAGGATCAAAACATGAGGCACTGGCCTCACAGTTTGAGTTGGATTTCACCCTCATTGCATGCATGGTTTCATTCATGGTGGGATGTGGTTGGTTTCTTAACAGTGGAGCTTCATTCCACATGACCGGCAATAAGAGTTTGTTCAGTACCTTGGAGGAGAAATATCCTTAGATACTCATAAAGATGGGTAATGATGAAAATTATAGTGTCTCAAGAGTAGGCATAGTTGTTTTTCAGAGGGAGCATGGAGCTCACATTACCTTGACAGATGTGAAGTATGTGCCAGGATTGAGGAAAAACTTGGTATCGATCACGATGCTGGAAGACAAAGGCTATGATGTAGTCTTCAGTAAGGGAAAGGTTTTCCTTAGACACATCACCACGAGACAGGTGAATCAGATCGGTTCATGAGTCAAGAACCTGTATGCTCTTGAGGTTCAAGATGCATGCAAAGCCTTGAGGAGCAAGGCAACCGTTAGAGACTTGGTGGTTGAGAGGGAGATTACATTACCTCTCAACATGCAGCGCCAGAAGAAGTTTCAGACAATTGTGGAGGAGCCACAATTGGAGATGCTGAGAGGAGACCGAGTGGAGATATCCACTCATGCAAAGACCTCCAGTAGGGGGAAATTTCAAGGCAAGTGGGTAGAGGGATCACATGCATCCATACCTCCAGGTCGGAGGTGGGGCAATGTGGAGTGACAGTCCCAAGAAGGCTAGAATAGGGGCAGGATCATTGAGGTAACCAACCTCTTTGATTAGACCTTGCTATGGGAGCGTTGATGAGGAGTAGCAAGACTGGCTAAGTGGGTAGAGACGGATGTGGATGGAGCGCCAGAGGAAGCTTTGGCATCAAAGGGTGTTTCTAGCCCAACAGGGAGGTCAGTTGGGAGATCAGTTACTTACTTCCCAGTAACTGAGTTGCAGTGCAGTAGTGGGTAGCACGATGCAACATGATGAGAGGAGGTGCAGTGTGGATGCAATGCTGGGAGATAGGACCAGCAGCAGCACAGATGTAGCAGCAGGAATCAGTGTGATTGATGCAGTCAGAGATCAAAATGACAGAGGCTAGAGCAGTCAGATACTAAAGAGCACAGAGGTGCAGAGTTTTCAGTCGACAGAGGCAATAACAGTCAGACACTTTGATGACAGAGGCATCAGTCTAATTCAGGTTGGATATTTTTTTGTTTCTAGAGTTGCTGGAGCAACAACACTAGGGAGAAGTGTTGCATGTAGAACATTCCAAAGGTTTAGGATCGAGTTCGAGTTGAATGCCTTTCTTGTTGAGAGGGAGTGTTGAAAATAGCAACAAGAAATGCTATAAATAGCATTTCGGGTACCATTATTGGAGATAGCAATAAGGAATGATAAAATAGAAATGCTATAAATAGAATTTTGGGATAGATTCCAATTTTAGTTAGTCCCTGAACTAACATTGAGAATTAAAATTCGAATTTGATATTAGCAGCTGTTTGAAAAATAATTAATTAATTCAACTTGAGCTAATTAGTTGGAGAAAATCAAACATGAAGTCTTTGTGAAAACATGCAACAGTTATCCCTTTGATTGAGGAAGTTATCCCTTAATTAAGGAGATAAGGATGAGTTGTATTTGAGTTGTAATTAGTTAGCTCAGTTATCTAAGTTAAGTCCAGTTAGATTAGTTCCAATAGTTTGTGGCACTGATTGTGAGTTCAGTTAGTTAATGCATGCATGCATGTAACTACTGCACTTCAAATCACTGAATATTCTCTCATAAATAACTCATGCATGTTAGTTCAGTCAGAGACCCAGTTGAGATCAGAGGAAGGGATAGTGTACTATCAGTTGGAGGAATTTTCCTATATAGGAAATGCATCCATGCAGAAGGAATTATCTCCTTCAGGATTGCGCAGTTATTTCTGAGTTTGGTGAGTTGTGTGAGAGGTGAATTCACACAGCTGGTAGCATTGGACCCTAGGAGAAACTGTGCAAGGAAATAGGAGGCTTGGAGGGCAGAGGAGAAGGTTTGTGAGAAGTCTTTGACTGTCTATGAGCTGTAGTAGGATTTTACTGAGAGCTGGATAGCTTGTGAGCTAAAGGTTTGTGTAATCTGGACATATGTCCACTTGTATGATAATACAGAGATCAGGGTTTTTAGCTAAGGCTTTCCCCAGAGTATTCTTTTGTGTTCATGTGTGATTGCTTTCACATTCTCAGTTATATGTGTTCTATTTGAGCTTGCTCAAAATCAATTAAGCTTCCACAAGTTTATTGTAGAAGTATACCTAGTATTTTGCTTTAGTATATTGCATAATCTATTATCTACAATGGGAAATTCTACATCCAATTCGAATTTCCTAAATTAATTAAGTTAATTAAACTTAATTAATTATTTTCAAATTGCTATGGGAAAATAATTCTATTTTAATTCACAATATAATTCAAGGACAAATTAAACTGGAATTTCTTGTTGCCATTTCTCAACACTCCCTCTCAACAAGAAATGGATTATCAACTACCCCGATCCTGTCTCTTTGAAACTCGAATTTACATTTTGACAATGCCTTTGTCAAGATGTCAGCATCTTTCTCCTCCGTGGGAATGTAATCTAACAACATGATCCGCCTCAATACACAATCTCTAAGATGATGATACCGGATATCTATATGCTTAGACCGATCATGAAAAACTGAATTTTCAGAGAATTTGATACAAGTCTGATTATCACAATAAATCATTGTTGGATCCATCTACTGACCAAAAAAACCAACCAAGATCTTCCTCATTTAGATATCATCACATGTTGCTTGAATTGCAGCCATGTACTCCGCCTCTGCCGAATTGAGTGCATCTGATCTCTATTTCCTACTATACCAAGAAATTGTCGTTGACCCAACACTAAAGATCCCTTCT
Source organism: Pinus tabuliformis (assembly GCA_031772625.1). Classification (NCBI taxonomy): domain Eukaryota; kingdom Viridiplantae; phylum Streptophyta; class Pinopsida; order Pinales; family Pinaceae; genus Pinus; species Pinus tabuliformis. The sequence goes on along the minus strand of CM062807.1, from coordinate 409,109,273 downwards.
GATGCGCTCTTCCTGTTAGATGGACTCCCCACCCAATCTACATCAGTGAAGCATTGAAGCTTCACTCCCCTTGTCTGTTTGTACCACAACCCAAACTGAGTAGTACCTCTGAGGTATCTCAATACATGCTTTGTCGCCTTCCAATACAGCTTGGTAGGCCTAACCATCGCTTGACTAAGTTGGTTAACTGCATAACACATATCTAGTCGTGTTTTCACCAAATACATGAGTGAACCCACAAGATGCCTGTAAACAGTAGCTTCCACTACTTAAGTAGCATCCTCCTTCCTCCAATTACTAGCTAGAGGAGTCTCCATGGGTTTACTGCTCTCCATGCAAAATCTCCTGAGTATCTCATTGGCATACTTTCCTTGAGAAACAAACAACTCCCCATCTCCCTACCATACCTCCATGCCAAGAAAGTAATGCATGAGCCCCATGTCCTTCATCTCAAACTCTCTTGCAAGGTCCTCCTTGCAAGATTTAATGAGCTTCTCATCACCTGTCAATATGAGATCATCTACATAAAGTACAATGATCAAAATCTTACCTTCCACCACTATGTGATACAGGTTTGCATCTACTTTACTCTTCGTGAAGAATAACCCAGTGAAGTAGCTATCTATCCTAGTGTACCAAGCACGGGGTGCTTGCTTCAGCCCATACAATGCTCTCTTGAGTTGACACACATTGTGACTCACGGTCCAAGGTTTCAAAACCTTCATAATGCTTTATGTACACCTCTTCCTCAATCATGCCATTGAGGAAGGCAGTCTTCACATCCATCTAATGGATATTCCAACCCATCTATGCAGATAGTACCAAAATAGATCTAATAGATGAGTACCTGCAACAGGAGAAAAGGTCTCATCATTCAATCCCCTCTACTTGTGAAAATCCATGGGCCACAAATATGGACTTATGCTTCTCCACACTACCATCTACAGCTTGTTTTACCTTGTAAAGCCAACGGGAGCTCACAACTGACTTGTCGTCTAGTCTCAGGACCACATCCCAAACATTGTTTTGAACTATGGAGTCATACTCCTCCACCATTGCATCAACCCAAACTGACTATTACACTGCTTCCTGAAAGGAATATGGCTCTGTCACAACACATGCAGCCATAAGTGCCATGTATCTAGTGTACCTCTCTGGTGACCTCCTCTATCTACTCTGAGAAGAGGGTGCTCCCACATTCTCCCATGCATCATCCAATAATCTGTTAGCCTCTCTAGTGCACTTTCTTCCCTCTCTATAAGACTATGCTTGAGTGGATGTCTCCACTCCCGGAACCTCTGCATTTCGCTGCTCCACATCAATCTGAGGTTCCTCAACCTTAGGAACTAAAAGTTCCTCCTCTACATGTAGCTCAAGCTCCCTCTCAAGGGATACTTGCATGGCCTTCTCCTCATCAAACTTGACATCCCTGCGAACCACTATCCTCCGACTGGTTTGCATGTACACTCGATAGTTGTGGGGCATATCAATGTACCCCACAAAGATCCCCAAATCTACTGTTGGCTCAAGCTTCTTCCATGCATATTTGGTCACATGGCAATAAACCGATGACCCAAAAATCCTGAAGTGACCAACATCTAGCCTCTTACCAGAATAATATTCCTCTAGTGTTTTCCTCTCAAGTATCCGATGTGGGCTATGGTTCTGAACATAAACCGCTATGTTGCATGCCTCAACCCACAAGTGTAGTGGTAGGCCCTTATCATTCAACATCGCCCTTGCTGCCCCTACTATGCTCTTGTTCTTCCTCTCGACAACCCCATTCTATTGAGGGTTATGAGATGCCATCAACAGTCGTTTAATCCCTTCCGCTGCACAGAATTTCTTAAACTCATTGGAGACATATTCTCCACTGTTATCACTTTGTAGAACTTTAACCTTCTTTCCTAACTCTTTCTCGACCAATGCTTTGAATTCACAAAACTTTGTGAATGTCTGATCCTTTATCTACATGAAAAATAGCCAGCATTTACAAGAATATTCATCTACAAATATAACATAACACCTATTTTTGGTGGTGGATACTATCGAAAATGGTCCACACACATCTGAATGGACTCTCTCCAGAATAGACTCTGCTCAATTGTCTCTATCTCCAAAGGAAGACTTGGTGTATTTTCCCAAAGTACAACCCTTGCATGTATCAACTTGCTCAAGCGTACCTTTGGGAAGACCAGTAGAGATTTGCTGCAATATCTTCAAAGCCCCATGATGCAAGTGGCCCAATCACCTATGCCACAACTCGTCGACATCTCGGCTCAACATCTTTTCCGCTTTCTATCTTAAAGCAGCACAATCCTTTACCTCTATCTTATAGAGATTCGAAACTCGAATCCCTATCTTCTTTACTTAACCCATGGCTATGTGTCGAAGGAATGCCTTTCCTTTCGAAAATATCACATCATAGCCTTTATCCTCAAGCATGGAAATGGATACCAAGTTCTTCGTCAGTTCGTGTACATGCATAACATTCTTCAAGGTAAGTGGAGTCGCATGCTCCCTCTGAAAAGTAATAGTTCCCACACCAGTAACACTATACTTACTGTCATCAACCATCTTGATATGCATCTTGAGATATTTCTCCTCCAGTTCACTGAATAACTCTTTATCGCCAATCATGTGGAAAGAAACTCCACTGTCTAAGTACCAGACACTTCCCATCATTGAAGACACCATGCATGCAATGAGGGAAAAGTCCAATTCAAAATGGGAGGCCAAAGCCTCACCCACCGCTCCTCTTGAGGACTTCTCCTTGGACTTATTCAATGGACAATTTGTAGCAAAGTGACCCATATTGTGACAATGAAATCATTTAACTTTAGTCATGTCCTTCTTACCTCCAGGATAAGAATCTGATTTGGAATGAGAAATTTTACCTTTCCCCTTCCTTGCCTTAATCACTAAGACACATTTCTCTTCATCATCAGTCTTTGATCAAGAGCCATCCCTAGTGTTCCTCCTAATCTCATCCTACATCAAATCCGACCATAATCATTCCCAATCTGGCACCTTCTCCTAACCATTGATAGAGTCTTGATAACTATGCCAACTCTTTGGGAGTCCACGAAGAGCAAGGCTCACCATATTCTCCTTGGAAACTGTGATTCCAACACTTCCAAGTTCATCCTGACATTGAGTGAACTTGGTCAAGTACTTTGGAATCGTCTCACCTTTCTCCATCTTGATTTTACGAAGTTTATCCTTCAATGCCAACTTCCTTTGATCACTACTATTATGATACAAGTCTGTCAATGTTTTCCACATAACAAGAAAAGTTTCCTTTCCATGGAGACTCGAGATAATGTGGTCTCAAACTCCCTCAAGGATTATCCACCTTGCCTTCGCCACACACTTCTTCCATTCAGCCAAGTTATGTGCATCCGTAGCTGCTGGCTCGAGGACTTCTTGATCAATGAATTCCTTCAAGCCATTATCTTCTAGCACAGCCTCCATCCTGTCCCTCCAGGCTATAAAATTTGAGCTTCCTTCCAAGGCATACTCAAGCCTCAACCCATGGAAGCCATCTTCCAATCTTGAAATATGTATGTAAATTCGACTTTCACTTGTAACCCAAAAACTCAAAAGTTTGAAATCTCCTCAAGAGAGTTGATTTTAAATCAGCGATATCTCCCTCATCCGAACTCTGATTTGGCTGATTGTTTTTTTGGAATTTGGGTATATTTTCCTAAGGAATCCAAATATATAATTTGTTTCTGAAAATTATGCACATAAATTCTCAGAACATCTCTTCAAACTCTCAACCCAAAAAAAAATCTTGCTCTAATACCATGTAGAAAAGCCAGTAAATTCACAAGCTCATGTAATCTACTAAAACAAGAGACAAGAATCTACTTCTACTCTTTACAGTGGAAGCCAATAAACATCAAGAAAACAATAATCAATAGAGGAAGAGAATCAAAGGCACATAACACAATAAATATCCAGGGAAAGCCACAGCTCAAAACCCCACCATTTGTTTTGTATTAATCTAGAAAATCAAGGTGAAATTACAATGCTTATTCACTCTAGAACAATCCCAACACTCAGTAAATTTAATGTCCAACTCATAAGAAATCTCAAGGCCAAAGCTTAGCTAATTCACAATCACTCCAAGTCTCTATTCCAATGTGTAATTCCTATGAAGGATAACTTGTATTTAAAGGGAAATAAAGCCTCTAAAAATAGCGCAATCCCTCAAGGATCAGTTCCTGATTGCATGCACTGTCAATGCAACTCAGAAAAATCTAAAACAAATAGTACATTGTCCCTGCACTCTAGTCTCAACTGGGTCTTTCTCATAATCGACATGTATGAGTTTCTGATGGTGGAATCTTTAGTTAACTAGAATAGCACTAATTAGGTCACTAGTGTCCCAACTGACTGTTTACTCACTATTAGTTCCTAAAACTAATTGGAACTAATTTAACTGGACTTAACTTAGTAAATTGATTTAACTAATTACAACTCATTCATAATTCATCCTTAACTCCTATACATTAGGGAGAACATATACATGTCTTCTAAAAGACTTCCAATTCGAATTTCCATGAGAAAAGAATTCTATTTTAATTCACAGTTTAATTCAAGGACAAATTAAACTGGAATTTCTTGTTGCCATTTCTCAACAAAAGGTTCTATAGCAGGTGTGGAAGGCCATATTAGTTTAGTTTTGTTGAATCCACTTCCTTAACTATACATTAGGAGTCGAATCACATCATGGTAGCCTCTCATCACATGTTTACCCCAGCAGATTGGTTAACTGGGGTAAATGTGGAACGAGGGTGGTTACATCCTCCTCCAGGTACCAAGTCATCCCTTGCAATAGAATAATATCACCACAACTCAATCATGCATCAACCAACTTCTAGATGCAACTTCAACCCTGCAACTTCGTACTAAAATTTCATCCCTGAAGGTGTTGTAGAAACCCTAATTCACCTCCTTCAAGAGATCCTTCCTTGAGCAAGAGAAATCCTTCCAAGGTCAATGAAGTCAAAAGAGAAAATTTCCTCTACCAATAACTTAATACTGCAACTCATCCTACTGCAACTTAGACCTGCAATTTTGGACTTCCTGGAAACTACAGAAACCCTAATTCTTTGCACGTGTGAAAGAGATAGAGCCAAAAAACAAGTTTCTTTCCTTATTTTCTCCTTCTAGACCTTCACCCTTCGTTTCTTCTTTCTTCCCATCTATACATCAAACTTCCTTTCTTGAGATCGAACTTCCTTTCTTGAGATCGAACTTGTGAGTGAGTGAGTGCCAAATGAGGTCTAAATTTCTTCTATTTATAGCCTTTCCAAGGGGTCAAATTCATTCCTTTAGGCTGACTTGTAGCTGCCAATGCCGACTTGTACTTTGGAGGTTTTTAGGACCTTCTAGACTCAAAATAAATTGTTTTTCAAGATATAATTTTCCTAGAATGGTCTTATAGTCATGATGTTGACTCTCTTGACTCATGACAATAAATCCTATGATATAACAAACCCTAGAAGCATGAAGAACATGCTTTTACCTAGAATACCATCAATATTGAGCATGAAACCATTTCTTTAAAATAATAATTTTTCTTTTCTTCTTTTGTTTGTTACATAAGTGTTATCGCTCAAGTTGTTCCCCAAAAGCAGTGGAAAACGGAATACGGCCGAGGTAACCACTAACCAGTCTTTGTTACACTAAAAAATGTCACCATGACTACTTACAGTTAGTATGGCTCAAATCAACAGTCATGCTACCCTCTTAGGCAAGTCTTATGCCTCTGCTATCCATCTCAAACTCAAAGAAGAGAGAAAGTCTTGTAAAAAATGTGTTTATCTCTGGGGTCGCAGGTTCTCTCTAGCCTTACCTGCGGGGACGCTCACAATGTTCACAAAAGTTGCGTCCATGGACGCTCTGTATGTTAAGGGACAGGTGCGTCCTTCTGTAAAAGGCAAAATGCGCGAGTTTCATCTTAAAAAAGTTACTTGTGGTTACTTCTAGAACTTTCTAGAGGTCGGTTTGATGAAATGGATGCGCCTCCAGTTGGTTCATGTATCCCTATTAAGGAGGAACTTATCCCATCAATAAGGGAGCTATCCCACCCAAAGAGGGGGATTATCCCATTGATGGTGGACCTGAATAACCTCTTTACAACACTATAAATAAAGACATTGAGCCAGAGGGAGGGGAGGTTGAAGCTATACATTTTCTTTGGGTAAATGCTGCAGGAATTAGGACTCCCATTTAGAACCTTGTGAGGAGAGATTGTCTTTGCTTGATTCTACTTGGAAGTGGGTGAGCTTTGTCAAAGTAGAGGAAAACCCTTGATGGACCCTGGGAGGAACTTGCACAACACCAAGGCCAGGTTGTAAGAGTTTCTTTGTTTCGTTATTAATACAAACTGGTTTATTTTTCTCAATAGCTTGTGTTAATGAGTTATTTCATGTGTTCCTTGGTCTGCATGTTGAATATATGTTTTATTATATGAAATGCAAGTGCTTGGTAATTGTTTGATTGTTTGTGGTTGCAGGAATTGATGTGAAGGAGGAGCTCATCCGGATCGGCAAGGACGGACTACAACAACAGCGTTTTGGAATAAGGTAAGCCTAAACACTTGTAGTTTTCATGTTTTAAAAGGTATATTTAGAGAAAGATCACTCCATTTTGTCTTGTTTGTCGCTAGAGAGTTTAGACTCCTAGGGAGGTCAGTTGTGTCCGCACAAACGACTTTTTCCGCCACGACAAATTGGCGACTCCGCTGGGGAATCCATTAATGAGAGAGTCTTTTCCTTTGTGTGAACTTTGCTCTGTGAAAATCACTTTTATTTTCTGGTTTTTGACTGTGAGAATTAGTATTTGGGTGGCTTAGCTTTAGATTTAGTTAGATTTGGTTTTTCTCAACTTTTCCAGAAGGACGCACCCTCTGAGTACTGCACAGTGCGTCTTTGGACGCGCTGTTGCCGTTTGCACAGAGCGGGCCCGCACCTGTTATAACGGGTTGCCTGCGTCTTCCTGTAAAATTTAGGAAAATTCCATTTTTTGCTTTAATTGCTTTTAGATTTTGATTTTTCTTAGTGTTTTCTGCCCAGATCCTTTAGTACCCTGTCAAGAATTTTCACCTGAACTTGTTTTGTGAGCTTTGAGTGTTTTAGTGGATTTCAACGAAGTTTAGGCCTAGGGTTTGATTTTTCAATAGGTCTTGTAGTGACTTTGACGGTAGAAAGTTGTCCAGCCTTAGATCTCTCTGGTTAGTCAGCCTTCTTAGAAGTCGGGCCTGTCGTAAAGTCTCCTTGTGTGAGCAGCTTGCCATTTAAGTTGTTTTGGGTCAAATTTCGAATTACTTGTTTATAAAGTGTTGATTTCCATTTTACAAAAGAACAAAAAGATTAGAGTTTTGTTTTGACTAGTTTTTGGTTCTGCAATAAGCTAGTCCTTGATTTGATTGTGATCAAGTAAAACACCTTAGAATAATCATTGTTAGTTTTGGCCTCGTTAAGATTGCTTAGAGTAAATTTACCTTTTAGTTTGCTTATGAGTGCATTTTCATAGATTTTAATAGTTGTTAAGATTGATTTTTGGTTATATTAGATTTATTTGCTTTATTAAAAGAAAAATACAAAAACATCTTCTTTAAAAGTCTTGTTTCAAGTAGCTTTTTGTTTTTGAAAGAGAAAAAGAGTTTTTTCGTGCATGTAAAGAGCGGTCATGTTTTTATATGCTTGGAAAAGACAAACGAATTGTTTCTTTGATTGTCTTCAATTAAGAAGTTGCTTTTATAAAGATTGCATTCTCTCAACTTTTTAGTTAAGCAATTCATCGAAAAAGTAAAGTAGTGGGTAAATCATCCTAGGTGCATTTTGTAGTGGTTTCGAGTCGAGTCAACACACCACTGGTTTCACTTCCATCACCTTTTGACTTAAGAAACAACCTTAAAAGTAACGCTTAAATTAAAATCAATCTAGTAATTTTTATTTTTCTAGGGCTCTGAAACACCAACATAGCTTAGGCTAGGGTCTTGGAGTAGGTGAGTACTTAACTCTCCAAGACTACAAAACCAAACAGATAGTTTATCTTGAGTAGATTAAATCCAATTGTTTCAGTTATACTCTGGGAAAGCTCCTCTTAAAGGAGAAGCACGAGCTCGTGTCCGAACCAGTGAGGGGATCATTCCTCCCTCGTTGGGAACGACGCCAGACAGTACGTATTACAAACGGTAAACCTCGGATTAACCATTGTCGAGGAGCCAGGGGTCACTTATCGGTAAACCTTGGATTGTTGTCAAGGAGCCGGTAAGGGGATTGGAGCTTGCTACTCTGCCCTTGCGTGCTGTCGGAGTTTAGACTGTTCCCCCAGGTGTAATTGTTGTGATTGGTAACTTTAGTGACCATAATCTTTAGGGTTCTACCAAGGTGACGGTGGAGGGAAGGTCCCACTGTACCTGGAGCAGACGTCGGTTATACTCACTTGGATTTTCCGGGGGTTCACTTCACTTCGAGACGGTTAAAGTGGAGGAACTTGTGCCGGTCTATTCATTAAGCAGGTTGCCGGGGTAACTGTTCCACCCGCCATTTCTGTACTGAATCCTGCGAGGTTGGGCCTAATCACCAACTAGCGCTTTTGGTCCGGAAGACTACTGTTTGTGTGTGGTTTGACGCTCTAGATTATTTAGGCGTGTGCTTCAAATTTGTTTGCTTCTTTAGAAGACTTTAGGTGGTTTGATTTGAAATTTTTTACTTTGTTTTCGTGTGTTGTAGTTAAAAATCTTTAATTGTGGCGGAATTACCGAGACAGTCCCGTAGACTTCGGGGCCAGTCTCCTGAAGTTGTTTCTGTGGCCGAATTGTTGAGAAGATCCCGTAGACTTAGGGGATCCCCTCCTCGAGACGACCCGGGTAATTTAGAAGGGTTAAAGGTCCTTGTAACTCCTCCTAGTGACAGTAGAGTAGGTTCACCTGAAGAAGGAGAATCTTCCTTGGTAGTCCATCCAGATTACCAAAGTTTAGAAACAGGTTACAATCCCGAAACTGTTACAGTTTCCGAGCTTGCTGGTAGTTTTTCATCTGCCAGTGAAACAGGCGAAGAACCTGAAATTTCCGAACCTGTTACTCCAACTTCTAGTGTCCCTGATTCACCGAGAATAGAAAGAATTATCACCGAAAATCTACCTTCTGGTTTGATTGCTATAGAAGAACTTGCTCCAGAAGAAGATATAGGTGTCTCTCACCTTGAAGGTCAACTTACTATTGATCTAAGGGAGCGTGAATCCATCTTTTACAGTCCTCCTAGAAGTACTTCTTGGTACCTTGCGTTAACCAATTTTTTAGACAACTCAGTAGGTTTTTCCACACCTCGTACTCCTTTTCCACCTGGAGGTATTCATACTCCTGTAAATATGTCTGGTCAGTCGTCCGTGTTTACACAAAGTCCTGAATCTTTTTTACACGGCGGTCCTTCTGTTCCCACTGGGTATCAGTCACTTTCTGGTACCTTTGCGGGGGCATCTCCTCAACCCATTGATCATGGGTTATTTGCTGGAAACAGTGGTAATATACCATTGGGTGTAGGAGACATTTACATGATGTCAGGTTCAGTTCCCGTTTCCCAACCTCAAGGTGGCCAATTACCGCCTGGGGGGCAACCTCAAGGTACACAAATTGTGTCTGGGGGGCAACCTCAAAGTCAGTATGTACCTATGGTGCAATACTTACCTCAAGGTCAACCTCAGCCTCAATATGTACCCCAAGGTCAACCTCAGTATCAATATCAACCTCAAGGATGGCAACCTCAAGGATGGCAACCTCAAGGGTATCAACCCCAAAGTTATCAACCTCAAGGATACCAACCTCAAGGTCAAGGTCAACCCCAGTATCAGTATTTACCTCAAGGTTATCAACCTCAAGGTCAATACTCAAGTCAAGGTTATCAACCGCCTCAAGGTCAGTCATATGTTCCAAGTATGGGAACTGCACCTTACAATTATCAATCCTACCCTCAATCTGGTTATGGATCTCAGTACCCTCAACCTGTTACGGGTCAGTACCCTGGAATGTTAGTGTGGGATCCCTCACAGGGTCAACAGGTGTTGCAGCCAAGTGTACAAATGCTTCCTCAAGCTGGACAACCCGTAGTTTCTGGTCCAACCCAGCAACCGCAACCTGTCCAGCCCAATGTTCAAACTTCTGTAGCTTCGGTAGTTACTCAGCCGCCAATTGCACCTAGTACTCCATCTCAAACGGCTGCTGCAACTACCGCTACATCTACCATACTTACTTCTGGAGTATCGACGGCTCCAGTTTCTACTGTCCCTGTTACCACACCTCAGACATCTTTACCGTTGTCTGGATCTACGATTCAAACCACGGTCCAGATGCCTGTAGGTCAGCCTGGTATAAGTACGGTTGTGACTACTCAACCTCAATTTGTTCAACCTCCGTACCAGGGACAGTACCAACCTGGGCAAGCTGTCCAACAACCGGTTTACCAGTATCAACCGTATCCTGGGTACACTTATCAACAACCTCAACAACCCCAGTACGGTCCGGTTAATCCTGGTTTTCCAGGAGGATATAATATCCCAAATGCGACTCCTGTTCCTAGTTATCCTGGATATCCTCCTCCTGGGGCTGGTATTGTGACCCAGAGTTTTAGAGATCCTAACCGGCAGTTACCGTTTATTGCAACTTTAGATTTACCCGACTTGACGCGCCTAACGAACGATCCAATTCAATATCTTCAGTTCTGGCCGCCAATGCCAAATAAGTTGCCCAGTGATATACCCAAGTTCGAAGGTAAGTCTGGAGAGGATCCGTCCAATCATGTGATGACTTACCACCTCTGGTGTGCTTCGAATTCTATCTCAGATGATTCCATCCGCTTACGTCTTTTCCAGCGTACACTCATTGGTCTCGCGGCCAAGTGGTACATTGAGTTACCACGGGCCTCTTTTTACAACTTTAGCCAGTTAGCTACCTCGTTCTTAACTCACTTTCAGTTGCCGGTCAGATACGATAACGGCACGGAGTTATTAACTTCACTAAAACAATCGACGTCCACGTATATTTCTGATCACATTCATGAGTGGAGACGTCGAAGGAGATTAGTGAAAGTTTTTATCCCGGACCAAATCTTAGCTGAATGGTTTGTCAAATCATTATTACCGAAGATTACTGAAGATGTCGCTAAGGCCGGAGTAGTTACTGAGGAGCAAGTCATTGCTCAGGCACAATACCTTGACTTAGTTTACACTCAGTCGGGTACGTTACACGAGAAGATTCCGGATCTTCCAAAGTCGAATCAAATCGCTGCTGCTCCTTCGGGATCTCATGCCGCTGATGGTATGATTGGTATCGTGACTACGAAGAGTAAGAAGAAGTCTTCCAAGGCCTCCAATACTCCAATTATCACTTTGCCTGATTCTCCGACAGGAGAGTCTTCTCCTCCTGAACTTACCGCCGACATTCACGCTGTAGAGTCATCTACGGCCAAATCAAAAAACGGTGGAAAGAAGAAAGGAAAGAAGAAGGCTAAAGCAGACAAGGCTCCAAAGGAGAAAACTGAAAAGTCGGAAACCAATGACGAAAAACGCAAACCTCGATATCCTTGTCTTATTTGTGAAGAGGATCATTTTACGAGAGATTGCCCTCATCGGGCCGAGGTTGTAAAAATAGTCAAAGGTTCTCCCACTCCTGCTGTGTTAAAGAATCCATTTCCAGAGCAGGAGAATAAGATGATAGGTTCTTCTTCGAATGCCAGTGAAGAACCCATTTTGATGATGTCTCATGTGAGGATTGCGACTCGATCGCAAGATTATGGTAGTAAGGCTCCTGTTGATGGCAAGGAAGCAGAATCTTCTCACTCTAACCCATCAACCTCAGCTCCTGGTTCCGATCCACTACAGATCGAAAAACCTAACCCAGACTTAGTGATTAAGCCGCCCGCCAAGGGTGTACTTCGAAGGTCTGCTTTCAATCCACATGCGAGAGCAGCCCAGAATTACAACATTGTTGAGGACTTAGCTGTTTCACCTTCAGCAATGTCGGCACTCGAAGTGCTGCAATCATGTCCAGCACAACGGAAATTGCTTTTGTCGGCTATCGGAGCTGTCGATGTTCAGGACCCGAACCTAATGATCTTTGATCTAGAAAATAGTACACCACGTCTCCCCCATCAAATGGCTTTCCAAATTCCAGTGATAGTCAAAAACAGGCCTATTCATCGGACTGTGATTGATGAGGGAGCTTCTACGTGTATTATGTCGATTCAATGTTGGAGATCGCTTGGTTCTCCTTCGTTGAACCAATCCCCCACCATCCTTAAGGCCTTTGATGGCCGTGGGTTCCGTCCGTTTGGTATTCTACAAGAATTGCCTATAGGGGTTGAAGGTAAAACCGTTAGTCTGGATGTGGAAGTGGTTGATGCCCCTCTAGACTACAACCTTCTTTTGGGTCGAAGTTGGTCATATGCTATGACAGCGGTCGTTTCATCGGTCTTCAGAGTAATTAAGTTTCCACATAACGGTAAGATCGTGACTATTGATCAGCTGACATACTTTTCATCCGACCCAGCCTCTTCAGAGAGTATCCAGCATGTTGGTAAAACGACAATCCCTTATAGGGACGTTGGTGTAGGTTTAGTTAAGGATTCCGGTTTACTGGGAACTTTTCCTCTCCCTCCACTCAGCGCAGATCCTTCGTTTGCAACCATTCATATGATTACATCAGAAAACATTATTTATGATGATCCTTGGTTCGTCCCATCTGACTCTGAGATAGACTCACTCGGTGATGTTATGCCTTTGAGTCCATATGAAATTGCTTATGAAGCTCTCATGTCTTTTACTGACTTTCATTCAACCGAAGTCGACCAAATGAATGTGGTCAGTGAAGAGTCACTTTTCACCTCACCCTTAGAACGGATAACGTTTCCCGAAGTCGTGTCATCTGACGAACAACTTCGCGAAATCCTAAGTGTAGACGATCTACCATGGGAAGATCTCCATCACAGATCTTCGTTTTTACCTAAGGATGATGCATTTGAAAATGATTTTTCATCTATCTTTACCGCTGAATATGTCAAAGACGCTCAGGATCCAACGAAACATTCTGATTCAGAGTTGAATTTAGGGAATATTTCTCGTACTATTCCCATTGATATTTCAGTGAAGCCCGGAATCGAGGAAAACATTCATATAGGTGCCGCATGTACTGAAGAAGAAATCCAAACTTACAAGGCCCTATTCCAAGAATTCCGCGACGTGTTTGCCTGGTCTTACGAGGAAATGCCGGGAATTGATCCTGCCATTGTTGTTCATGAAATAAAGACCTACCCGGATGCTAAACCCGTCCGGCAACGGTTGCGTCAAATTCACCCTCGAAAAGCGGCTGCGATTAAAGCAGAAGTCGAAAAGCTGTTGAAAGCAGGTTTCATTTATCCGATCCCGTTAACGGATTGGGTATCGAATATTGTTCCGTCAACAAGAAACAAGGAACAATAAGAATCTGTATCGACTATAGGGATATAAATCGAGCTTGTCCAAAAGACAACTATCCTACGCCTTATATCGATCAAATTATTGATGATTGTGCCGGAAGTGAAATGTTTTCCTTCATGGATGGTTTTTCGGGCTATAATCAAATCAATATTCTACCTGCCGACCAACCAAAAACGGCATTCATTTGTCCATGGGGGACATTTGCTTATTGCAAGTTACCTTTTGGGCTTAAGAATGCCGGGGCCACTTTTCAACGGGCGATGTCTTATGCATTTCATGACATCAAGCACATTGTGCAACCCTATCTCGATGATTTGCCTGCTCATTCTTTACATCGAGCTGATCACCTTGTCCACCTACGAGCAATCTTTATGAGGTGTAGGCATTATCGAATTCGGTTGAATCCCCACAAGTGTGTTTTCTGTATAGAAACAGGTCGATTGCTGGGATTTGTTGTTTCAAAAGCCGGCATTCGCGTCGATCCCTCGAAAGTCGAGGCTATCATCAAATTGCCTCCTCCTTCGAGTTTGCGCCAACTCCAAAGTTTGCAAGGGAAAGCGAACTTTTTACGCCGATTCATCCCAAACTACGCCGAGGTCACTAAAGGTTTTACACGGTTGTTGAAACAGAACGCACAATTCTTTTGGGACGAGATTGCCCAACAATCTTTTGATGCACTTAAACACGCGTTGACCCATGCACCGTTATTGCATCCTCCCAACTACAACCAAGACTACTTCTTATACCTCGCAGCTTCGCATTCCACCATTGGAATGGTGTTAGTTCAAGAAGATGAATTCGGAGCGGAGCATGTGATATATTATCTTAGTAGGACCTTGAATCCAACTGAGCTAAAATATTCGCATGTGGAGAAATTGGCCCTGGCAGCCGTTCAAGCTGTCCAGCGTTTCCGTCACTACATTCTTCTCCGCAAAACTACAGTTATTTCGGATTGCAACCCTATGATTTATATTTTGACAAAACAACTGCTAGGGGGCAAGTACTCTAAATGGATTGTTATCCTGCAAGAGTTCGACTTGGAGTTCGAGAAGTCCAAGTCTAAGAAATCCTTAGTTTTTGCGGAATTGATGTGTGATTTCCCGAGTGCTGACACAGAGACTGTGGCAGAGGAGTCCATTGCGGACGAATCTTTGTTTCTTATCAGTACTGTAGATCCGTGGTACGGGGATATAATCATTTATCTCCAAACCCAAACCTTTCGGCCTGAAGCTTCCAAAGCGGAACGTCGAAAAATTCGGTTTCAATCCCAGCCATACAAAATTATTGGAGATACACTTTATCGCCGGGGGGCAGACTTAGTTTTTCGACGTTGTTTAACTCACGAAGAGGCTGAGAGGGTTTTGAATGATTGTCACTCTGGAGCATGTGGCGGTCATATGTCTGGGTATGCCACAGCTCAGAAGGTGTTGCGCGCTGGCTATTTCTGGCCGTCTATGTTTAAAGATTGTATCATTGCAGTCAGGAAGTGCCACAACTGTCAAGTGTTTGATCGCAAGATGCGCGCTCCACCTGCTCCTCTCCACCCTATAATTGCCGTTGGTCCATTCGCCAAATGGGGTATCGACTTTATTACTTGTAACCCTCACTCGGCCGGGGGGCATGCGTATATCATCCTTGCGGTTGATTATTTTACTAAGTGGGCCGAGGCGATGCCTACATTCGACGCAAGCGGCAAAACAGCTGCAGTTTTCGTATTCAATCATATCATAACTAGGTTTGGTGTCCCACAAGCAATCATTACTGACCATGGGAGCCATTTTCGAAATGTCATGATGACTGAGCTTACAAGCCAGCTTGGTTTGCGCCACGATAGCTCTACTCCTTATTATCCGCAAGCCAACGGTTTGGTTGAGTCTATCAACAAAGTTCTAGTTATCATGATCCGACGAACCATTGGTGTTCATCGGTCGAATTGGCACAACATGTTATTTTCAGCGCTATGGGCATACCGAACCTCAGTGAAAAATTCAACAGGGTTCACTCCTTTCCAGCTAGTTTATGGCTTAGAAGCTGTGTTACCCATTGAATGCGAAATCCCATCACTTCAAATGGCTGTCGAATTACTTCCAGCTACTTCCGAAGAGGAGAAACGTTTATTGTACTTGGCTAAATTAGATGAGACTCGACGTGACGCTACATTGGCAATCGAGACTCACGCGAAACGAATGAAAGCTCAGTATGATAGAAATGTAACCCCTCGAAGTTTTTCGGAAGGAGACCTAGTACTATTATATGATCAAGCTAACGATAAGCTAGGTGCCGGAAAATTCGTTCCCATGTGGCATGGGCCCTACATTGTAAAGCGAAAGCTAGCAAAAGGGGCTTATGAGCTAGTTGACTTTGATGGGGACTCTTTGGGTAAACCCAGAAATGGACTTTACCTAAAGAGGTATTATGCTTAAATGATGGGAATGGAGAAATTTTTAGATAGGTTAGATTTTCTTTCTAGCTAGCAAGTGTGTTAGTTTAGTCAGTGTGCTTAGCTTAGAGAGTGTGGTTTTTCGTCGTTATTCTGGCTTATCTTGGTTTTACTCTTGATATTGCAGATGTCGACGCCTCTCCAAACATACATTGGATTTGCTGATGGTGCTTGTCGTAGTACACGGAACATCTCTTCCGCAGCTTGGGTTATCTATTCGCCCTCTGACGAGTTAGTTTCTATGCATGGGGTAAGCCTCGGTCAAACAACGAACAACATTGCAGAATACAGTGCAGTGATTGAATTATTATCCGAATCTATTTCATTTGGAATTCGACGTTTGATAGTGAGGTTAGATTCTGAACTTGTTGTATTACAGCTTAATAGAGTTTATGCCATTAGGAATCCTGTGTTATTAAGGTTGTTTTTGAGAGTGCGTCTCTTGGAACGTGAATTTGATTACATTGAATATCAACATATTCCAAGGTCTTTGAATACATTAGCAGATGCAATTGCTTCTCGAATGTTGGACAGACATTTACGATAATCATGCAAGTAAATTTAAAAACATTTCATCACATATGTTAAACAAGATAAGCCGGTAATAGTGATATATATAGATAGAAGTGTGTCAAAAAATATATACATCGTCTTCGATCATAGGTTGAAAACACCTTATGATCGGCAAAATGATAGTACAAAAAGTCAAAATGTCACATGTGACTACAAAAGTGACTAGTCAATCACTGGTGGTGCTCTCTGTATGACACCACTGCGCGGGCTACCTTACGCAAAAATCTCCTAAACGGTCCAGGGACCGCGACTACAAAACGCTGAAGCCTGATAGGAATGTCGTCCATAGTAGTCTCAGGTATATCTGCCGTGAGACGCTCTAGATCATGCTCCAACTCAGCTAGTACGTCTGCAGCCGCGTCCTGTGGGGCCGGTACCGGTGCAGCTGGATGTAGTCTATCAAAAGGCCGGAGGTTGGCTGGACGCTGTGGACCAACATCTGCATTTTGAAAAGTTTTACTGTTAGTTTTGAGACGATATATATGAAAAATAAAAATACATAATTAGAAAACTTGTGAAAATAAAAGTACCTCTGTCGTCCCATTGTTCTCCCTGTGGAAGAACCATGTCCGGATCACCTCTGAAATCCATTCCGGCATACGGAAAGTCCTGTATCGAAAAAACCTGGTCCTCTAACCAGTGAAAGTAACTATCTGAGAATCGAACCACTGTCGCACCCTCGTCAGGATGCCGGGCCATCACCGCAACCCATCGTATCAGCTTTGGCTGCCGAGGACCCAAGATATCAACAGTGAGTTGCTGAGGGATCAGCATTGGAACTCTCTCCAAGGCAAAGCTCACGACTATAGGCCCATATCCAAAAGTCTTTAGTCGTCCGTTCTTTGCCTTGGTCAGTTGGCTCTTCATATGAGCCGACACAGCTTCACACCAGTTGAAAATGGTGCCTTGGTAACAGTCAATTGCCATCCGCATTTGGGATCCGGAAGCAATGTGTAAAGCGGCCGCGCCGCAAATTCTGGTAACCGTGAACGCTATGACTTTGAGTTTCGGTAGAGTGATGTGTTTTATCTCTATGCCTTTTGAATGGTGAGCCCCACGTGTGCACCAATCCTCGCGGAGACTATCAAGGGATTGGCCACCCGGCCTAGTCCCCGCAAGACTGAGTTGCTCACCTCTGTTCGGCAAGCCAGTGAGAAAGTATACATCCGAGGGCTCTATCTCGAGCTGGTGCCCTCCTATGTAAAAGCATTGTTCTTGAACGTTCCATCGCTCAACCAGCCATTCCAAGAATCTTACCTGGCCCCTCATGCCCGGTATGGTCCAATATTTGTATAATCCGCATGCTCTTAGGGCATCCAGAGAAGGTTGGTGATTTATTGCAGCTTCATCTTCCTCTACATGCTCTCTTTCTCTCCAGTCTAACATGATTAATGCCCTGCATATCAAAAATAGCAATTAGAAATTGATTTGGGAATTTTTGGTGGTTTTTTGAGAGAGTTGGGGTTTTGAAATGCGCACTTCTCGGAAGACGCACCCCGGCTTTGTAGCACAGGGCGCCCGGACGCAGCTGGCCTGAAGGCGGGCTGCGTCTTCCGACCGTTTTCCCGTATGAGAAAAAGTCGGGGGACGCAGGTCACCCGAAGGGCACCTGCGTCCGCCGAGAGGCGCATTCCAAAACCAAAACCCCCCAAAAAATGAAACTAAGACCTAAAAATTAATTCTAAACGGATAGAAATGCAGAGTAGGATGTGTAAAATACCTGGATGAGACGGCGTTCGATTCCGACGGTCAGATTTTCCGCAGCGACCACGGGAAGTTTCTTGTCAAAAGCTCCTTTTTCAACCTCCAAAGTCAAACGGTAAAAATGACATGGTAAAAGGTCTTTTTATAGGTTTTTTGGATGAATTAGTTCATTTTTTACCATGAAAAGATGTTTTTCGATGTATTTTTGCCTATTTTAAACAGGTATGAGTAATGTGTCGCTTTTGTGCAGGACAAAGGGATTTCAAGGGAAATTGTAATTTTTTCACAAATAAATATCAGAGTCATCTTTTAAGCCCTTTTCTGACTCCTAAAACATGAAAAGATCGCCGAGCGTTTCTTTTACACTCGTTAAAACGGAATTAAAAGACGGTCCCCTTTTAGCTCTTTTCTGACCGTAAAATCAGGAAAAGATTGCCGGGTTTTTGTCGTTTCAAACTCGATAAGGAAATAAAACGACGTGTCCTTGATCGCTTTTTACTTTTCAGGTCGACGACACTATTATGAAAGTACTCCTTGGTCGCAAGATCAAGCGGTTCCCCCAGGTATTATTTTATACTTTTTCGGGCTTGAGGGACACAAATTTACGAAAAAGTTCAACGTGGAGTTTCCTTAAGTTTTTCAGACTCTCTAAAATTGAAAAACGCCGAGTTTCTCCTATACTGGGCTCGTTAAACTTTTACAGTAAAGGACCTGTTCAATTACAAACAGGAACGAACCACTCCTTCCTAGGGTTCGAATTTAAACTAGGTTGGACTCATCCGAAGGATGAGCTTATAATCAAGCATATGTTATCCTCCTCAAGCTTGTTAAAAATAAAGAGGTACTTGCCAGAAATGGTGGGGGAAAAGAGAGAAGAATGAGCCTATTTGTTACCTTTTATCTCAAGAGAAACTTTATTACCACTCTTGAACACGACACTTTTCATTCACCTGGGTTGGGAAATCTTTTACCTCACAGTTGACCAAACCACTTTGAAAGTCTTTAACCGGGTTTCAGGGATTAACTTTGAGTTATTCGTCACCAAGCCATCTGTCGTGTCGTTATGTGTTCAAGAGGTCTGCAAGCAAAAACTTTCATCTGCAAAATACTTGTCATCCATTTGACCATCCCTGAGTCAGTCCTTACAGCAACATTTCTTCAACTTGAACAATGATTTCGTGTTGCGGGCTTGCCTGCAACGGGTCGCTTTCTATCGACATCGACACATTATCTAGAAAGATGACTTAGGAATCGACAGCACCTTGAAGTCTGCATGCATCAATGGCAGGTTTCTCGCCTTTGACGTCAGTTTACATCATTGACTTTCGATCAAAGGATTCCGTGAAGTGTTCGACATCAAAACATCTATTCACATTTCACGGGTTGTGCTTGGTACTTTGAGAACCATTGACATTACTGGTGGTTTCTCTCACGCTTGTTAACAGTTTACATCATCGACTGGTAATCAAGTGGTTTCTAACATGTTCGACATCGAATCATTTAATCACATGGCTAGAATCGTACCAATTCGGGAAGTAGAAGTGAAGACCCTGGATCTAGTTTCTACCATCCAGGCTGCGAGGAGTTTTGTATTCATTATCTATGTAGACTAATCATAAACAGATGGTTGCGTCCATACTGTGTCTACAAAAGTCTATAAAAATGATGTACTGCAAGATCATTCCTGTATCAGAATAGTTAGTCCATTAGTTAAAGTTTTGAATCTGAGTATGGGAATGCCTACCTCAGTGATGATATAATCTTATACATGTATTTTGTGTTGAAAATTGCAGGTTCCAACCAGGTCATCCACAAGACAATCCTTGAAATGATAAAGCGCTTCACCCTTCCTAGAATTACAAAACCCTAATCTATTCCAGGCTTCGCACTTTAGGGGGCAATCTGTTACACTAAAAAATGTCACCATGACTACTTACAGTTAGTATGGCTCAAATCAACAGTCATGCTACCCTCTTAGGCAAGTCTTGTGCCTCTGCTATCCATCTCAAACTCAAAGAAGAGAGAAAGTCTTGTAAAAAATGTGTTTATCTCTGGGGTCGCAGTTTCTCTCTAGCCTTACCTGCGGGGACGCTCACAATGTTCACAAAAGTTGCGTCCATGGACGCTCTGTATGTTAAGGGACAGGTGCGTCCTTCTGTAAAAGGAAAAATGCGCGAGTTTCATCTTAAAAAAGTTACTTGTGGTTACTTCTAGAACTTTCTAGAGGTCGGTTTGATGAAATGGATGTGCCTCCAGTTGGTTCATGTATCCCTATTAAGGAGGAACTTATCCCATCAATAAGGGAGCTATCCCACCCAAAGAGGGGGATTATCCCATTGATGGTGGACCTGAATAACCTCTTTACAACACTATAAATAAAGACATTGAGCCAGAGGGAGGGGAGGTTGAAGCTATACATTTTCTTTGGGTAAATGCTGCAGGAATTAGGACTCCCATTTAGAACCTTGTGAGGAGAGATTGTCTTTGCTTGATTCTACTTGGAAGTGGGTGAGCTTTGTCAAAGTAGAGGAAAACCCTTGATGGACCCTGGGAGGAACTTGCACAACACCAAGGCCAGGTTGTAAGAGTTTCTTTGTTTCGTTATTAATACAAACTGGTTTATTTTTCTCAATAGCTTGTGTTAATGAGTTATTTCATGTGTTCCTTGGTCTGCATGTTGAATATATGTTTTATTATATGAAATGCAAGTGCTTGGTAATTGTTTGATTGTTTGTGGTTGCAGGAATTGATGTGAAGGAGGAGCTCATCCGGATCGACAAGGACGGACTACAACAACAGCGTTTTGGAATAAGGTAAGCCTAAACACTTGTAGTTTTCATGTTTTAAAAGGTATATTTAGAGAAAGATCACTCCATTTTGTCTTGTTTGTCGCTAGAGAGTTTACACTCCTAGGGAGGTCAGTTGTGTCCGCACAAACGACTTTTTCCGCCACGACAGTCTTTTAGATGCAAATTCTATCCAATCTGTAGCCAGAGAGGGCTCTCTCTTTGTAATTTAGCTTTGTTTTGCTATATGTTAGGCTAGTTATGAAGTGCAAATGGTTGTTTGATGTTTGGATGGTGACATTCAATAAAACAGGGCTGCAAAGTATGAGAAGTTCAGACCATTGGGTTAATGGAGTCAAATGAAAATAAACTTATGGGTATGGTTTCTTTGGCAAAAGGAGAAACTACAGAGCAAGATAATTAACCATGGAACAATCTTCAAGCTGGAATAAGATGAAATGGAGTCAGGGAATGAAAGGCAATTAAGAATCTTTCATTATGCTAACAGAGGGAAAGTGGGTAAATATTACCAAGGAGCAGTTAAGAATTCCTTAATTATATTCAGGGTGTAAGAACCAGGGAGACAAGAGTAGTCAAGAATTCCTGCCTATGCTAGTCCTGTAGAAAACATAAAAATGACAGGAATTGAACACAGAGTACAGCAAAGTAAATTTTGGGCTATTCTTTTTTCCTGCAATTTAGAACATGATACTTAGATGATATATAAAACACAGAAATAATAAAACAAGAGTTAAAAAGACTTATTGATCCATGAGATAGTTTAATAATTCTGCAACATATTCTTCTGCCATTAATTCCATGACCAGCAAGTTTATTAGCAAAGCATTCCAGCAATCTTTATTCAGAAGAGTTCTCAAAATTTACAGCGCAAGTCCAGAATGATATTCACCAACCAACCCTCAATACATCTCTAGAGGAGGTATTTATACAAAAAGAGTTACAAAATATCTGATAGGGAAAATATCAAGCAATAACTTTATCCATCTACTTCTTCAAAAAGAAGTAAATGACATTGAAAATAGAGCGTAATGAATGTAGGAGTAATTTCCACTGTATTGGCTGCCTTAGGTGGTCAGATATATTTGACTTTTTAACTCAACAAGTCGGCTCGTAGCTGTCTCTTTAATTTGTGTTCCTGCGTTGCTGTCCCAGCCCTGTCATCTGTGCCTAATTCCGCTTTAATGCGTTTTGGCGTGAATTCCTTCCTCTGTTGTTTTCATTTTTATGATATGTGACACGTGCATTGATGATCAAAAGAGAATTAAAACTACCTTGGTAAAACCTCTAACATCCTGTCCCACCATTGGTCTGTTGGCAACTGGTGTCTTTATAGTTTTATCAATATTTCATCAGCTTCAGTATACCTGTAGAAATTGGGCTGGATTTCAAAAAGATGTGTTATTTCATGCTCAATATAGAACAGATTTTCCAACTTGTCATATAAGCTTTGTCGTGAGGGAGGTACTATGTCCTTTGAAGTGCTTGATGATGCTATGATCTGATTGGTAACATATGTATTCACCCTGTGAGCATATTGTTCATGTGTCAATAACCTTTGATTGTTGGTTAACAAACTGGGTAAACCATTTTGCTGCAAGGCTGTAAACTTTTCTGTAAAAGCATTTATTTCTATTTTCATTTCTTGACACTTTCTCTCTAGATTTTGTATAAAATTCTTCATAGTCAGCACCTTTTTAACTGTCAAAATGGTACCTGTTCTGTCCCCGATATCTAGAGCTACTAGTTTTTCTCTGGTATGAGTATTCAAAAAATAAATTAGTCTATTGGCCTGTTCGGGCATGTTTCTCAATAATGCTTTGGCCTTTTGAATCTCCACTCGGGCTATTTCTATCAATTCAATTTGCTCATGGATATTCTGTATTGATCTCCATTGATCAGTGATGGACTGGCCAATCTTAGTCCACAAAATTGTTTTGATTTCGACAGAGTTTTATGAAGAGTAAGATCTTTCTCCAAGGATTTTACCTTATTTTCCAAGGCCTTTATCTCACAGTTATTTTAGATTTATCATAGCTTACCTCTAACTTGGCCAGTTTTTCTTTGGCTTCCTTCAGTTCTGCCATTTGGAGTTCTAATTCTTTTATTTCCTTCATCATATTTTCCATGCTCATGCTGGTATCTGGTACTGTTGTTGTTGTTGTTGTTTTTGATGTAGTGCTTGGCGTTTTTGATGCCGGATCAGTAGGAAGGACTACTGTTGTGACTGTAGAAGGAGCAGTTGTAACAATTGGAGCTGTTTGAGATGGCTGAGAGGCCAACTCTCCCTGTTTTCCTTGTAGTGCTTCCTCCAATGCCTTCTTCGTTTCTGCAAATCTCTCATTCATCCTCATCAGTAGACCCATCATTTCATCCCCAGCTTTCTACTGTGCAACTTCTGTAGTTTGTGGATGCATTGTAATCGGCAGCTTTAATTTCTTTTTGAGAGCTGCAATGTCTTCCTCCTTCTTTCTTATTAATGCTTGGATGCCTTTGGGATCCTT
Organism: Pinus tabuliformis; assembly: GCA_031772625.1. Classification (NCBI taxonomy): domain Eukaryota; kingdom Viridiplantae; phylum Streptophyta; class Pinopsida; order Pinales; family Pinaceae; genus Pinus; species Pinus tabuliformis. The sequence continues at coordinate 409,085,760 of CM062807.1, read as the reverse complement.
GGGATCATGTCCTAGCTCTATGATAATTTCTTCTAAGGATTTAATTATGTTATCCTTAGCCAAAGAAGAAGCCTTTTCCAATTCCAATTAGGCAGAAGTATTATGTAATGAATTTTGCAATTTGTGAGCTAATAATACTTTGTTTGCTAGGGTGGAGTACACCATTTCTTCAATTTGTTTATGTAATTCAATCTGGTCCATTGGGTGGATGTCTTTAGAGAGAACTTCCAGATTCGTCCTGATATAATCAATAGCTGACTATGGCTGTTGCATTGTGGGCTTGAAGTGACTAAGGGTCATTTTTCCTTCTTGTATATCATATGCTGCCATTAACCTTTGTTGATTTGTGGGGGCCATTCTCAGCAATTGATTATAAAGTTGGATCCTTACTGGCTCATTTCTAGTCTTTATTTCAGTAAATGCTTTCTTGATATCCGAGCCTTGCTTGCTCTATGGCCTGGTGGATGTAACCTCCACACCATGCTGCCTCTCTAGCTCTCGCTAATATGAGCTAGTTGATGTTTCCAAAATTGGAGGAGTCCATTGTTCAGTTCTTCTCTCACCGCTCAGGTTGCCTGTTGTCTCTCCCAAGAGTTCCTCTTCAGAGTAAGGATTTAACCTTTGCCTCTTTTCCCCTTGTTTTTCTGTTGATCCACTTATAGGTGTGTCTTCTTACCTGTCTCTTTTCTTGGCTCGTTCCTCATTGAGAGGAGTTTGTAACACAGGGATTTCAGGTACCTTTGTTTGTGTTGAAGGACCTTGCCCTTGGCCTTGTTCCTTTGATGTATCTGGCTGGTCTGCCATTGTTTTTTGTTCCCTACCTATTACCTCCTTACCTTTAGCTGATGCTGTGCTGGCCTTTTGTAATGGTTGTTGAGAAGTCCTAGCAAAAGATGTGTCACCTCCTATGTGTTGGGGCAGCTTCAAGCATACCTGTCCAAAAGAGTCCAGGTCAAGCATTTTTTCAAGCCCTTTCATAGCCTTTTCCAGTTTTTCTTCTTCAGTAATCTCTTCAACTAATGTGCCCTCTAACCATCCTTTTTGGTTAGCATACTGTTGGATTTCATGGATCTTGCAATGAACGTATGGTGCCAGGTTGTTTTTTACTTTTCTACAACTTATAAAATGACTAGGGTCATATGGTGATCAATAAAAGCTTTGTTTCAGCATAAGTTTCTCCCCTAGAATCTTATCTGCCTCCTCCCAGGCTTCCCTTTTATTAAAGATAAAAGGGCCCAATTGATTTCTTATTTTGAGCTATGCCTTTTTCTTAGCATTGCAAAAGTGGATTATGTCTGCATGGATAAACTGCCTGAAGTACTCTAGTGCAAACAGCCTCATGGGCACAAATTTGGGTAGCTTGTAGGGGCATAGTTCAGAGCCATATATTCTTATTTCAGTGTGATTCTGGTAAAAGTACCAGTCACCTATGCTGTAACTTTTAGAGAGCTGTAAAATTCTCTACATTTCACCAGAAAGTCTATCTGGAGGACTTGTCATCAGTAAAGAGGAGGTTGGATGTATGAACAGGTCAATGAATTCACAGTAAGAATAAGGGGAATCATTAACACAGTGGAAAACTAAGGTCCAGAAGATTACTGACCTAGGCTCTCCTTTGCAATCCAATTTTTTGAGGGAGATTTGAAAACTGTCTAGTTGATTGTACAACAACAAATGATATATGTATGATGTGTATTTAAACACTCTCTCTCTATCCATGCTCATGAATTGCTCATGGATTTTATTAGCTATGAAGGTGGCATAATCATATTGGACAGCAGGGGGCTGTCCTGGAGCAAAAATGGACATCAGAACTAAGGTAGTCTCATCAACATACTCACTAGTTTTGAATCCTAAGATGTAGGATATCATGTCTACAATGAATCTCCCTGCCTCATTGAACCAAGAATGTAGATAAGGAGGAGGCTGCTAGGGCTGGCAATTTTGTTTCATGAATAACTGAGCAATTCTGGTTATCTCTGAACTGGGCAGTTTGGCACCTTGGTCAAGCAAGAATCCCATGGAGAGAGGGGCCAGAGGCTGAGTTGGCTTAAAGTGTAGCATCTCATTTATGGATTGAGGAGTAATATAGAAGAGGACAGTCCCAGATGGAGCCATAACTGCTCTTTGAGTGGGCTCATAATTGGCATGACATTGGTGAATGAGGTCAGGGAATACATTCACTGAAGGGAGGTAATACATGGGCATATTAGACTCCCAGATTCCAAATACATCAGCTTTGTTTCTATAGCTGTTCCTGGTCTCACAGAAGGCTTGCAAGTGAGGCTTGTAACCCATCATATCCTTAATTTGGAAATCCCTGTCAGCAAGGGGCATCCATTCCAATTCCTTATGTGGTGCATTCAAGGGGGCAACATTCAGGGCCACTGGAGCCTCCATTTTTCAAATTATTTTATGACTCTTTCAACTTGTAGTTAGGGCTTTTGCAGCAACAGTATGGTAAAATGATAGTTTGTGGGCTTTTCTGTGGAAATTGCAGGCGGAAATAAGCTTAATTTCAGCTCGATGGGCGAATTTGCAGAGGGAAACACAGTTCACAGGTTTTCTTTGGAAAAAATGAGTAAAGTGGTGACTATAATGCAGAGGTTTAAAGGCAACACTGTGATTTTAATTCGAAATTTGGTTGTGCGGGCAATTTTTACAGAAACATTTGGAAAGACAGGGTTTATGAGAAGAATTTGGGGTAAATACCTGTTTAATGGACGCCTGGTGTGAAATGCAGGTAGAAGACCGAGCCAAGGGGCCGCGCTGTGGAGTCAATTTCACTGGGTGGTGGACTTGTGCAGTGAAAATGGCATTTTGAACGTAAATAACCATGCAAAGCTTGCGCAGAAAATCAAAGAGAAAAGGACAAAAAATGACGTTTAACGACTTTTTAACAAAAATTTTGATTTTGTTGGGTTTCTGGCGTGCTTTGGTCAAGTGACGTCAGCATGATGTCATCTTTGTCGGGTAGCAGGGGGTACGGGAGGTGACTTGGCCCAGACGTGGCGGATAGGGTGGACAACACAGTGGTGAGGTGGCAGCTGACGTGGACACTGACGTGGGCGATGACATCAGCGGCGGGGAGTGAGGGCGGTTTATGGTTTTATCACACCGCTTATTGAACAAAGGTGGTTTCGGGCAGAGGGGATGCGATGGTAGTGGGTGAATGACACGCGTCCTGCAGTACAGCGGAAATACTGCTTTTCATCAGGCTCTATCTTTCAAACATCGGAGGGGTTCCGATATGGACACGAGCTGTCCGATCTGCGGGATCGGATCCGATGATTGACGGGACGAGGAGCTGGCAGGGAGGTATGGCGCGGGTCCCGCCCATATAATATTCAATGTTCTGTAATGTTTTTGGGTTATAACCTTTGGTTATTGGGTTTTTGCGGGTGTGGTTATTTATTTAACCAGGTGTTAAACAAATCCAATATTTTTGAGTGCGGTGGGTTGTTATATGGTTCCAGTTGAACCAATAATCCCCGTAAACCTTAGTATATGGCTATATTAAGCCAGGGTTGGGATATTTAGATTTTTAGGGATTCTCATGTTATTTTATATAATAGGGGGAAGAGTTTAGTTTAGGGATTTACATAATATATGTTAGGAATTAATATGGGTTTTGAGAGGAAGCGCTAAGTTGTAGATTTAAGAACTTAGGCTTATGGAAATGAGAGGGTTTTTAAGCAGCAAAGTTGGATAACTTAGGCTTAAGAGAAGATAAATGTTTTACACAAGAAATGTGGCTTTATTCTTTAAGCAAAATATCATTTTACTTAAATCTTTACATGAAGATGGAGGGTATTTGAGAGTATTGAGTAGATCTCAATCTCTTTAGGGGGGGTTAGTGAGTAATTGCTGTGAGAGGAATGAGGGGAAGTTAGACATGCAACATCTGATTTGTCACCATATTTTGCCAAGGTAGAGTTAATACCCTTGAGATGAATCATCTTTAAAAGACAATATTATTCATGAACCTGCTTCTGCAACACCAAAATTACCTACCCATTCTGCTACACCTAACATTTTTTCTTCAATTTGTTTGGGTGCATTTGAACTAGCAAACCCTGATTCTCTTCTTTTCTTTTAGCTGCCATTCTATCTAAGTTTTCCCTTATTTCTTCCAAGGGCTTAGGTTTAGCTGTTGAGACCCTTTGCTTCTCTACCTAACTATTTGTCTGCCAAGCTTGAACTGTTTGAACAGACCTTATTCTCTAATGCTAAAACAAGAAATTTAAACATGGACTAGCCAAGATTGAGCTATTGGGCCATCCATCAAGTGTGACAGAAGTCACTGATTGCATAATTTGAACTTGTTTGCAAAAATAGGATAGTAGTGGCATTTTGACTAGCACACTTTCCTGGCCTTTTCTTTGGGGTTCATTTTCTTTCTTTCTTGACCAATTCATTCTTTTGTCCTTTGATTATTCTTTTAGGGCATACCCTCTTTACATTTTTTAAATTTTTTGGTTTTTTGAAAATATGGAATCTTTGCAGCATGGAAGGATGATCATATTTGGCATTTCCACAGTCTTTCATGAAATATGACACCTATTGTTATAGGAATCTAACAGTGGCTCCACTTGGGGATGGCTTTTCCAGATGAAAAGCCAAGAACAGCAAGTCAAATGGCCTTATATTCAACTCTTCCTACAATCTGAAATTTCCTTCTGCTGTAAACAAACAAAACTGTATCTCTGTAACATATATGCTTTTCCCATAAGCTGGTCTGAACAATTACAACTCTGTATCTTATAGTTTGTCTGATTATTTGTCATCATGTTTATAGCTCCCAAGACATCTTCCTTAAGTCTTCTGATGTACTCAAAATGTAACACAAAAGGAGGCACAATTCCTTGATCTTTTTCTCAACCTTGTTGCATCTTATTCCCTATCTTATTGCTGTAAAAAACTGCAGAAAATAGACACTATTATGTACAAAATACAGTCCTAACACCTTAACTAATTGGATCAAAATAATTCTTGAGCATCCAACCATTGACTAGCCCATCTCCTGCTTCTGTACCATCCAGGCTTCTCAAAAAATAGGTGTTGTTTCCTTGTACAGCCTGAATGACAAAAGGTCCTTTCCATAGGAAATCAAATTTACCATGTTTTCCTTTATCTTCCACTCTGGAATCCCATTTCAGCACTTTGTCTCCTATGAAAAAGTCCTCGGCCTTTGTCCTTTTATCAAAAATCTTCTTAAGTTTCTCTTGTAGAATCTAAGTTCTTTGATACACTTCCTCTCTAGTCTGTTGTAAGTGAATTGTTTGATTGATTCTTCTTTGAATGTCATTGGGTTCTGCCTGTATTTCTTGCAGCAATTTTATCACAGGGATTCCCAAAGATGAAGGGAATACTGCCTCCATACCATAAACCAACTCATAGGGGCTTGTTCCAATGGATCTCTTAGTATTTAGCCTGTCTGCCCAAAGTGCATTGACAAGCTTTTTGTGCCAATTTTTCTTGTTTTCCTCCAATACTTTCTTTATGATATTGATTAAGCTTTTGTTGGATGACTCAGCTAGACCATTACCTTGAGGGTAATAGGCTGTGGAGTGGCCTAAGGTAATGTGGTATTTGTGGCAAAAATTGATCATTCTTTTAGATATAAAGGCAGCAGCATTGTCAGTTATGATCTTCTCTGGATAGCCAAATCTAGATAGGATATTGGTTTCTAAAAATTGCATGATGATTGAGTCATTGGCTTGTCTACAAGGGGTGGCTTCTATCCACTTGGTGAAGTAATCTGTGGCAGTTAAAATCCACTTATGTTGGCCGGAAGAGGAAGGGTGGATTTCTCCAATGAAATCTAAACCCCATTGTTGAAATGGTCTCTCAGTGGAAATGGGTTTTAGGGGTAAAGGTAACAGTTTTCTCTTGCCTTCAAAGATTTGGCATTTATGGCAAGAAATTAAAAATTTCTTTACATCAGCAAATAGGTAGGGCCAATAAAAACCAGCTCTTAGGATTTTATCAGCTGTTGATTTCCAATACAAATGTCCACCATAGTCCCCTGCATGAAATTCTTTCAGCACCTTGTCAGTTTCGTCCTTTGTTAAGCAACTTAGTAGAATGCCTTCATGATTTTTCCAAAATAAGACATTGTCTACTATACAAAACTTTGACGCTTTCATTTTCAAGAATCTCTTTTTAGTTCTGGATAACCCTGGAGGATCTTGCAGGTTTAAAAATACATAAATTATATCAGCATACCAAGGTGATTGTAAGGAGGCTTGATTGATCTGTGGAGTCACCATCTCCTGTTCGTTATCAGTTCATTGATGTCAAGGGCTTGAAAATTGGTTTCAGTCATCAATTTAGCTAAACCTTGTCCTTTTATCAGTTTTGTTGGCTTAATTTCAATGTCATATTCCAAAATGTTAGCTATCCATTTGCCCCTCTTACCTTCAATTCCTTCTTGAGTTAGAATGTCTTTGACCACGGCATTTGGGACATAAGCTATCACATGAGAGTACAAGATATAAACTCTGAAATCCTTGATAGCCTTTCCAAGGGCATAAGCTTATTTTTCCATGATTTGATATTTGAGTGGTGCATCTCTAAGTGCTTTGCTAAAAAAAGCAATGGGCTTCTCACATCCTTGATCATCCTTTTGCAATAGGACAACAGCAATAGTATGTTATGATGCGAAGGAAAAGATTATGAAGTCTCTATCAAACTTTGGGCTTGTGAGGACCGGTGTTTTGGTTAAAGCTATTTTGATTTCCTCAAAGGCTTGCTTAGCTTCTATTGTCCATTTGACTTTGGAATCTTTCTTCAGCATGTTATTCAACAATCTTATTAGTTCAGCCAAGTTAGGTATGAATTTTCTTAGGAAGTTGATCTTTCCTAGAAAAGCTTGCAATTGTTTGATGTTCCTTGGGTGAGGCACTTGGAGAATAGCTTGTATTCTGTCCGGGTCAATTCTAATGCCATCTTTTGAGATTATGTGACCTAAGAGCTTGCCTTTTTCTAGGCCAAACAATGATTTCTTTGGGTTCAATGATATTCCATATTTTCTGCAAATTAGGAACACTTGTCTTAAATGCTCTAAATGTTCTTGGTCTGATTTGGAAAAAGCAGTGAGATCATCAAGATATATGACTAGAAAGTCATGGATCTCTTTTGCAAAGGCTATGTCCATCGCTCGTTGAAATGTGACCCCTACATTTTTAAGTCCAAAAGGCATTTTTACATATTTGAAGGTTCCCCAAGGTGTTGTAAAGGCAGTTTTATCTTGATCATCCGGGTGAACTAAGATCTGGTTAAATCCTAAGAATCTATCTAACAGTGAAATCCTAGAAGCTCCCACTACCCTTTGTAAAATGTGATCCATCTTTGGTAAGGGGTAGTGGTCTTTAAGAGAAACTTTATTCAGATTTCTTAAGTCTACGCACAGTCTTATCTCTCCTATTTTCTTCCTAGTGGGCACTAGATTTGAAGTCCATTCTGAGAATCTGATGGGTGCAATTATTCCAGCTTGGTACATTCTTTTGACCTCTTTCTCAATGAGAGGAAGAAGAACAGGATTGGCTCTTCTCAACTTTTGTTTAAAAGGTTTTTGATTTTCTTTTAAGGGTATTGTATGTTGGATCACTGAAGTGTCATAGGACTTGAGGTCTTCATAGCCCCATGCAAAAACATCTTGAAATTCTTTAAACAACTCAATGTATTTCAGTTTTTTATTGGGAGGCAAGGCTTTGGACAGTTTTATCATTTTAGGGTCCTCTTCGGTTCCTATATTACAGTCTTCAATTTCTACATTTAAAGGCTACATTTTTGGCTTTCTTGGAATATCATTTGAATCGAATATATCTTCCAAAGGAGTCAGGCCTGTGGGAAAAAAGTTATCTTTTAAATCAATTACTTCAGACTCTTCCTCAGCAATTTCATCAAGATCCATTTGCTTCAGCTCTTGTAAATTTTTGCTGGTAAAATTTGTTGGATGAAAAATCTGATTTGTTGTTTCAGCTGATGTATGCTTTTCAATTACGTCTATTTGCTGTTCTTCACAAATGGTGCTTGTATCTATGTTTGTGCTTGAAAATTTCTCTTTCAAAGTCAAGAAATTATTGATTTGTGTGTCATTGTCAAACACCTGCCAATTTTTAACATTGTTTGAAACAGCAGGTCTGTGTTTAATCTCAGCAGTAAAGTGATGGTTGGGCTCGAATGGCAGCTTACAAGTGCTGGCAAATGTTGCCAAACTGTGAGCATGTAAGTTTTGGTTTCTCGGAATTTTGGTTAGCTGAGATTCTAGAAAGGTATTAAGTATTTTGATTGCTGCCCCTCTATAAGCCCTTAGCCTAAGATCATTTGTAACAAAGTTTCCCTTTATCTGTTGAATAATCAAATCAGAGTCTCCTAGAATTGAAATCTTAGTTGCCCCTACACTTCTAATCAGCTTGAGTCCCAGCAAAAGGGCCTCATATTCGGCCATATTGTTTATACATCTAAAATTCAGCCTATATGCATGTCCTTGAGCATAGTCATTATTCATGTTGTGTATCCAAATCCCTGCTCCTGCTCCCAATTTATTCACTGACCCATCAAACTCTAAATACCATAAGAATTCTTGATTATAACTATCATCGGGAGTCTTGGAAACTGTCTTAATGGGCAGATTTGGATTTTGTGACTCATGTGGTTTGGCTTGTTGGTTTGTTGCATCAATCCCTTCAATAACTTTTAGATCTGGAGCAGTAGATTTTTCATTTATGTCTCTTGCTTGTGCTAATTCTAGAAGTTTGTTATCAGTTTTGGGGCACATTTTAGCATTGTATAAGATAAATGAATCCATATCAGAATGCATAGAATAAATGGGAAAGTTTTGGGGTTTCTCTTGACTGCTGACCACATACTTCATCAATGTTTCCCGGTACAATCTTTTTGGCTGGCCAAAGACTGAAATGGTGGCATAGGACATGTCTAGCTGCAAAGATCTTTGGAGTTTTGTACCCCAAGATCGGGATAAAAGCATTCCATACTTTGGCAGGATATCAGCTACCACTACATCCATTAGAATTGTCTTGGCAGGATATTGCACTAGAGATACACACAAGTCTTTGATTAGGCCTAAACACCTGACCTGGCTAGAATCACATGAAAACAAGTCTTTGTATGGCCTTGTGATATCTAGGTCCAATATTTCCATCACAGATTTAGGCATCAGATTATGGGAAGCTCCCGAATCAAACATTGCATTATGTATTACCTTGTCATGAATGTTTAAGCTTACATAGAATGGAGGAACTCCTACATCTATTGTTTTACCATTTACCTCAGGCCCAAAAATTAGTTCTGGTTGGTCTTCTAAAACATTGACTGCATCTCTATTCTCTAATATTTGAAGTGACCTGCTGATTTGTTCCCTATAAACCTCATGTTTAGCCAATTCGGACAGTGGAATGGCTATTTTTAACTTGCCTATTTCTGTTTCTAGGTTGAAAGGTTTTTCCACTTGAATTTTTGTATTCTGGGCAGCAAGGTTTTCCTTTTCTGCTGTGTTTTCAGTGGTTTTTTCTTCATCATGAGTGTTGTTATGAACTAAATCTGCTTTGAAATTATTTTCAGGAGAGTTGTTTACATTCTTTTTTGGAGGAAAGGAGGTGGATGGTTGATTATTTGATGGTTGTAAGTCTGATATATCCTCAACCGTAGGTTCTTTTGGGTTGAGGTCTGTTTTAGCAGGGAGTTCTGTCAGGGAAGTTTTATCCTTTGCTTGTTTAGGTTGTTTGGTATCTTTCAGCTTGCTAGGTTCATGCACATCTACCATTCTGCTTCTTAATTTGTATTATTTATGGACCTCATAGACAACTGCATCATATCCCTCTCTAAAATCAAATGATTCTCCGGATTTGGTTTGGAATTGGTTGAAATTATGAGCTTCTTGGTCATCTTGTGTTAAAAAGATTTGTTGTTCACTATTCAGACCCATTAGGTTGATTTGAGCATCCTCTGTTGGCTCACTAGAAGTTGAAGCCTCAACATAGTTTTCTTGAAATGGAGGTCTGATATTCTGATCAGGGCCAGCCTTCCCGGTGTTAGGATTTTGATTCTTTCTAAAGTTTTGATTTCTAGTGGTGTTACTTGGCTGACCTTCCCAAGAAGATTTCCTTTCAATGGTTTCCACTCTATCACCCAGTCTATCCATTCCTTTTATAATTGCATCTATTTTTTTCTCAAATGCATAAGGCTCTTCTTTGAAGGGAGTCCTTCTTTCAGCTCTAGCTCGGGCTCTTTTAGAGATCAGATTGTCCTCTACACTAACAGCTATGCTCTGCATGTCTTCTAAACTTGGAGGAGCTCTTTCCCTTAGTTGATATGCCATATCATAGTCAAATCCATCAGGGAACTTGATCAAGGCCAGGTCAGGTGGAGGTCTGAGGTTTTGAGGGATAGCATTGTACACGTTATTGAATCTAGCACAGTGGTCTTGGACAGTTTCTTGTGGGCCTCTTTTCAAACTCTCATATTTGGACAGGATATGCAATGGGTCCTTCTTCTTTTCCCATCTGTTCAAAAAGGTTTGGTAAAGGGCATCCGGATCAGCAATTGTGTTTGCAGCAAGTGCCCTAAACCAGGTCCTCACATCACCGGTTAAACTTTGTACAAAAATTTTCATTCTGACATCATTATCATCAATTTCATAATTCTCAAAGTATTCCATCATTTTCTCAGTATGTTTTTGTGCTGTGTAGGAGCCAATACCATCAAAATATGTAATTTTTCTTTGATAATCTTGAGGCATAGCCCCTGGATTTGCAGGAAACTGCAAGGGAGCATATCGATTTGCCATATTGACAGGGATAAATGGGAAAGCTGGAAGCACAGGGATAACAGCTGAGATAAACGAAGTGGATGGAGGAGTGGAAAAGGTGCTTTGAAGTGATGATGGTGAACTAGAAGAAGCTGCAGCAACAGTAGAAAGGACTGCTGCTTTTCCAGGAGGAGATTGGGTAAGGTTTTGCTGAAGTACATCAAGGTTTAAATCAGCAGAATTTTCTAGACTTTCTTGTCTTCTAAGATTCTTAGAGATCAAGTTAGGGTTTTCAAAAATAGCTGGAGGATTGGGATCTGGATTTGATCTAGTGTAACGAGTTTTCTTCTTTGGAGCCAGCTTCTAAATCTATTTTTGGTATTTTCTGGAAATGTTTGAAGGACATTGTTTTTGACAATATTTTTCTTAGGAAAGTATGAATTGTGAGGGTCTTGAATTTTCCTGAAGATTTTTTGAAAGCAAGAGGAAACTGATCAAATTTTTGAGACAATTGTTTAAAGCCTAAAGCTAGACTGGAGATTGACTGAAGCAACTTTTATTTAATCCTGTAAATGCACAACAAAAATAGTTTCAAAGGCTACCTGGCTAACTTCAGGCTCCATCTGTAGCTTTAGAAAATAGACAGCAGTAACAAACAATCATTTAGTTCCCGAGTGGAGTCGCCAATGATGTTATCGCTCAGGTTGTTCCCCAAAAGTAGTGGAAAAGGGAATACGGCTGAGGTAACCACTAACCAGTCTTTTAGATGCAGATTCTAGCCAATCTGCAGCCAGAGAGGGCTCTCTCTTTGTAATTTAGCTTTGTTTTGCTATATGTTAGGCTAGTTATGAAGTGCAGATGGTTGTTTGATGTTTGGATGGTAACATTCAATAAAACAGGGCTGCAAAGTATGAGAAGTTCAGACCATTGGGTTAATGGAGTCAAATGAAAATAAACTTCTGGGTATGGTTTCTTTGGCAAAAGGAGAAACTCTAGAGCAAGATAATTAACCATGGAACAATCTTCAAGCTGGAATAAGATGAAATGGAGTGAGGGAATGAAAGGAAATTAAGAATATTTCATTATGCTAACAAAGGGAAAGTGGGTAAATATTACCAAGGAGTAGTTAAGAATTCCTTAATTATATTCAGGGTGTAAGAACCAGGGAGACATGAGCAGTCAATAATTCCTGCCTATGCTAGTCCTGTAGAAAACATAAAAATGACAGGAATTGAACACAGAGTACAGCAAAGTAAATTCTGGGCTATTCTTTTTTCCTGCAATTTAGAACATGATACTTAGATGATATATAAAACACAGAAATAATAAAACAAGAGTTAAAAAGACTTATTGATCCATGAGATAGTTCAAGAATTCTGCAACATATTCTTCTGCCATTAATTCCATGACCAGCAAGTTTATTAGCAAAGCATTCCAACAATCTTTATTCAGAAGAGTTCTCAAAATTTACAGCGCAAGTCCAGAACGATATTCACCAACCAACCCTCAATACATCTCTAGAGGAGGTATTTATACAAAAAGAGTTACAAAATATCTCATAGGGAAAATATCAAGCATTGACTTTATCCATCTACTTCTTCAAAAAGAAGTAAATGACATTGAAAACAGAGCGTAATGAATGTAGGAGTAATTTCCGCTCTACTGGCTGCCTTAGGTGGTCAGATATATTTGAATTTTTAACTCAACAAGTCGGCTGGTAGCTATCTCTTTAATTTGTGTTCCTGCGTTGTTGTCCCAACCCTGTCATCTGTGCCTAATTCCGCTTTAATGCGTTTTGGCGTGAATTCCTTCCTTTGTTGTTTTCATTTTTAGGATATGTGACACGTGCATTGATGATCAAAAGAGAATTAAAACTACCTTGGTAAAACCTCTAACATGCTCTGCCACCATTGGTCTGTTGGCAAATGGTGTCTTTATAGTTTTATCAATATTTCATCAGCTTCAGTATACCTGTAGAAATTGGGCTGGACTTCAAAAAGATGTGTTATTTCATGCTCAATATACAACAGATTTTCCAACTTGTCATATAAGCTTTGTCCTGAGGGAGGTACTATGTCCTCTGAAGTGCTTGATGATGCTGTGATCTGATTGGTAACATATGTATTCACCCTGTGAGCATATTGTTCATGTGTCAACAGCCTTTGATTGTTGGTTAACAAACTGGGTAAACCCTTTTGCTGCAAGGCTGTAAACTTTTATGTAAAAGAATTTATTTCTATCTGCATTTCTTCACACTTTCTCTCCAGATTTTGTATAAAATTCTTCATAGTCAGCACCTTTTTAACTGTCAAAATGGTACCTGTTCTGTCCCCAATATCTAGAGCTACTAGTTGTTCTCTGGTATGAGTATTCAAAAAATGAATTAGTCTATTAGCCTGTTCGGGCATGTTTCTCAATAATGCTCTGGCCTTTTGAATCTCCACTCCGGCTATTTCTATCAATTCAATTTTCTCATGGATAGTCTGTATTGATCTCCATTAATCAGTGATGGATTTGCCAATCTTAGTCCACAAAATTGTTTTGATTTCTGACAGAGTTTTATGAAGAGTAAGATCTTTCTCCAAGGATTTTACCTTATTTTCCAAGGCCTTTACCTCTCTTGTTTTTTCAGCCACAGTTATTTTAGATTTATCATAGCTTACCTCTAACTTGGCCAGTTTTTCTTTGGCTTCCTTCAGTTCTGCCATTTGGAGTTCTAATTCTTTTATTTCCTTCATCATCTTTTCCATGCTCATGCTAGTATCTGGTACTGTTGTTGTTGTTGTTGTTGTTGATGTAGTGCTTGGTGTTGTTGATGCCGGATCAGTAGGAAGGACTGCTGTAGTGACTGTAGAAGGAGCAGTTGTAACAATTGGAGCTGTTTGAGATGGCTGAGAGGTCAACTCTCCCTGTTTTCCTTGAAGTGCTTCCTCCAATGCCTTCTCTATTTCTGCCAATCTCTCATTCATCCTCATCAGTAAACCCATCATGTCATCCTCTGCTCTCTGATGTGCAACTTCTGTAGTTTGTGGATGCATTGTAATCGGCAGCTTTAATTGCTTTTTGAGAGCTGCAATGTCTTCCTCCTTCTTTATTATTAATGCTTGGATGCCTTTGGGATCCTTGGGATCATGTCCCAACTCTATGATAATTTCTTCTAAGGATTTAATTCTGTTATCCTTAGCCAAAGAAGAAGCCTTTTCCAATTCCAATTGGGCAGAAGTATTATGTATTGAATTTTGCAATTTGTGAGCTAATAATGCTTTGTCTGCCAGGGTGGAGTACACCATTTCTCCGGTTTATTTATGTAATTCAATCTGATCCATTGGGTGGATGTCTTTAGAGAGAACTTCCAGATTGGTCCTGGTATAATCAGCAGCTGACTGTGGTTGGTGCATTGTGGGCTTGAAGTGACTAAGGGTCATTTTTCCTTCTTGTATATCGTATGCTCCCATTAACCTTTGTTGATTTGTGGGGGCCATTCTCAGCAATTGATTATAAAGTTGGATCCTTACTGGCTCATTTCTACTGTTTATTTCAATAAATGCTTTCTTGATATCCGAGCCTTGCTTTCTCTGTGGCCTGGTGGATGTAACCTCCACACCATGCTGCCTCTCTAGCTCTTGCTGATATGAGCTGGTTGATGTTTCCAAAATTAGAGGAGTCTGTTGTTAAGTTCTTCTCTCACCGCTCAGGTTGCCTATTGTCTCTCCCAAGAGTTCCTCTTCAGAGTAAGGATTTAACCTTTGCCTCTTTTCCCCTTGCTGTTCTGCTGATCCACTTATAGGTGTGTCTTCTTGCATGTCTCTTTTCTTGGCTCATTCCTCATTGAGAGGAGTTTGTAACACATGGATTTCAGGTATGTTTGTTTGTGTTGAAGGACCTTGCCCTTGGCCTTGTTCCTTTGATGTATCTGGCTGGTCTGCCATTGTTTTCTGTTCCCTACCTATTACCTCCTTGCCTTTAGCTAATGTTGTGCTGGCCTTTTGTAATGGTTGTTGAGAAGTCCCGGCAAAAGATGTGTCACCTCCTATGTGCTGGGGCAGCTTGAAGGATACCTGTCCAAAAGAGTCCAGGTCAAGCGTTTTTTCAAGCCCTTTCATAGCCTTTTCCAGTTTTTCTTCTTCAGTAATCTCTTCAACTAATGTGCCCTCTAACCATTCTTGTTGGTTAGCATACTGTTGGATTTCAGGGATCTTGCAATGAACGTATGGTGCCAGGTTGTTTTTGACTTTTCTATAACTTATAAAATGACCAGGGTCATATGGTGACCAATAAAAGCTTTGTTTCAGCATAAGTTTCTCCCCTAGAATCTTATCTGCCTCCTCCCAGGCTTCCCTTTTATTAAAGATAAAAGGGCCCAATTGATTTCTTATTTTGAGCTGTGCCTTTTTCTTAGCGTTGCAAAAGTGGATTATGTCTACATGGATAAACTGCCTGAAGTACTCTAGTGCAAACAACCTCATGGGCACAAATTTGGGTAGCTTGTAGGGGCATAGTTCAGAGCCATATATTCTTATTTCAGTGTGATTCTGGTAAAAGTACCAGTCACCTATGCTGTAACTTTTAGAGAGCTGTAAAATTCTCTGCATTTCACCAGAAAGTCTATCTGGAGGACTTGTCATCAGTAAAGAGGAGGCTGGATGTATGAACAGGTCAATTAATTCACAGTAAGAATAAGGGAAATCAGTAACACGGTGGAAAACTGAGGTCCAGAAGATTACTGACCTAGGCTCTCCTTTGCAATCCAATTTTTTGAGGGAGATTTGAAAACTGTCTAGTTGATTGTACAACAACAAATGATATATGTATGATGTGTATTTAAACACTCTCTCTCTATCCAGGCTCATGAATTGCTCATGGATTTTATTAGCTATGAAGGTGGCATAATCATATTGGACAGCAGGGGGCTGTCCTGGAGCAAAAATGGACATCAGAACTAAGGTAGTCTCATCAACATACTCACTAGTTTTGAATCCTAATATGTAGGATATCATGTCTACAATGAATCTCCCTGCCTCATTGAACCAAGAATGCAGATAAGGAGGAGGCTGCTGGGGCTGGAAATTTGGTTTCATGAATAACTGAGCAATTCTGGTTATCTCTGAACTGGGCAATTTGGCACCTTGGTCAAGCAAGAATCCCATGGAGAGAGAGGCCAGAGGCTGAGTTGGCTTCAAGTGCAGCATCTCATTTATGGATTGAGGAGTAATATAGAAGAGGACAGTCCCAAATGGAGCTACAACTTCTCTTTGAGTGGGCTCATAATTGGCATGACATTGGTGAATGAGGTCAGGGAATACATTCACTGAAGGGAGGTAATACATGGGCATATTAGACTCCCAGATTCCAAATACATCAGCTTTGTTCCTGTAGTTGTTCCTGATCTCACAAAAGGCTTGCAGGTGAGGCTTGTCACCCATCATATCCTTAATTTGGAAATCCCTGTTAGCAAGGGGCATCCATTCCAATTCCTTATGTGGTGCATTCAAGGGGGCAACATTCAGGGCCACTAGAGCCTCCATTTTTCAAATTATTTTATGACTCTTTCAACTTGTAGTTAGGGCTTTTGCAGCAACAGTATGGTAAAATGATAGTTTGTGGGCTTTTCTGTGGAAATTGCAGGCATAAATAAGCTTAATTTAAGCTCGATGGGCGAATTTGCAGAGGGAAGCACAGTTCACAGGTTTTCTTTGGAAAAAATGAGTAAAGTGGTGACTATAATGCAGAGGTTTAAAGGCAACACTGTGATTTTAATTCGAAATTTGGTTCTGCAGGCAATTTTTACAGAAACATTTTGAAAGACAGGGTTTATGAGAAAAATTTGGGGTAAATACCTGTTTAATGGACGCCTGGTGCAAAATGCAAGTAGAAGACCGAGCCGAGGGGCCGCGATGTGGAGTCAATTTCCCTGGGTGGTGGACTGTGTAGCGAAAATGGCATTTTGAACGTAAATAACCATGCAGAGCTTGCGCAAAAAATCAAAGAGAAATGGACAAAAAACGACGTTTAACAACTTTTTAACAAAAATTTTGATTTTGGCGGGTTTTTGGCGCGCTTTGGTCAGGTGACGTCAGCATGACGTCATCTTTGTCGGGTAGCAGGGGGTACGGGAGGTGACGTGGCGCAGACGTGGCGGACAGGGCAGACGACACAGTGGTGAGGCTGCAGCTGACGTGGGCGATGACGTCAGCGGCAGGGAGTGAGGGCAGTTTATGGTTTTATCGCACCACTTATTGAACAAAGGTGGTTTCAGGAGGAGGGGATGCGATGGTAGCGGGTGAATGACACACTTCCCGCAGTATGGCGGAAATACCGCTTTTCATCGGGCGCTACCTTTTGGACATCGGAGGGGTTCCGATATGGACATGAGCCATCCGATCTGCGGGATTGGATCCGACAGTTGATGGGACGAGGAGCTGGCAAGGAGGTACGGCGCGGGTCCCGCCCATATAATATTCAATGTTCTGTAATGTTTTTGGGTTATAACCTTTGGTTATTGGGTTTTTGCGGGCGTGGTTATTTATTTAACCAGGTGTTAAATAAATCCAATAATTTTTAGCGCGGCAGGTTGTTATATGGTTCCAATTGAACCAATAATCCCCGTAAACCTTAGTATATGGCTATATTAAGTTGGGGGTTGGGATATTTATATTTTTAGGGATTTTCATGTTATTTTATATAATAGGGTGAAGAGTTTAGTTTAGGGATTTATATAATATATGTTAGGAATTAATATGGGTTTTGAGAGGAAGCGCTAAGTTGTAGAGTTAAGAACTTAGGCTTAGGGAAATGAGAGGGTTTTTAAGTAGCAAAGTTGGATAACTTAGGCTTAAGAGAATATAAATGTTTTACACAAGAAATGTGGCTTTATTCTTTAAGCAAAATATCATTTTACTTAAATCTTTACATGAAGATGGAGGGTATTTGAGAGTATTGAGCAGATCTCAATCTCTTTAGGGGGGGTTAGTGAGTAATTGCTGTGAGAGGAATGAGGGGAAGTTAGACATGCAACATCTGATTTGTCACCATCTTTTGCCAAGGTAGAGTTAATACCCTTGAGATGAATCATCTTTAAAAGACAATATTATTCATGAAACTGCTTCTGCAACACCAAAATTACCTACCCATTCTGCTACACCTAAAATGTTTTCTTCATTTTGTTTGGGTGCATTTGAACTAGCAAACCATAATTCTCTTATTTTCTTTTAGCTGCCATTCTATCTAAGTCTGCCCTTATTTCTTCCAAGGGCTCAGATTTAGCTGTTGAGACCCTTTTCTTCTCTACCTAACTATTTTTCTACCAAGCTTGAACTGTTTGAGCAGACCTTATTCTCTAATGCTAAAACAAGAAATTTAAACATGGACTGGCCAAGATTGAGTTGTTGGGCCATCCATCAAGTGTGACAGAAGTCACTGATTGCATAATTTGAACTTGTTTGCAAAAATAGGACAGTAGTGTCATTTTAACTAGCACACTTTCCTGGTCTTTTCTTTGGGGTTCATTTTCTTTCTTTCTTGACCAATTCATTCTTTTGCCCTTTGATTATTCTTTTAGGGCATACCCTCTTTACATTTTTTAAATTTTTTGGTTTTTTGAAAATATGGAATCTTTGCGGCATGGAAGGATGATAATATTTGGCATTTCCATCAATCATGAAATATGACACCTATTGGTATATGAACCTAACAATAAGATACATATTGAAATGAGTACAACAACTGTTAGTGTCAGTATTTGCAGCCTTCCTCTAGTGATCAAACATGCTCTTGCAAAGTGGTCTCAGAGTGTCAAGGTCAAATTTTGTCATTTCAGTAAGTCTTCAAGCAAAATTTGGTCACTAGGCATTAGATCTAGGGTTTGCTTTTATTCCTGTCAAAGTTGTCCAAATTTCGGTCCATGTCACCATTTAGCTGAGTGTACCATCATTCAGAGGGTTGTCATTATCATGTCAAGTTCCACTAGGCCATTTTACACCTTGTTCATGCTTCAGTTGCGCCTAGGTAAGGTCATTTCCCTCTCCTATGGTTTTGAAGGCAATTTCTCTTGGACGGTCAAATCATCAGCAAAATTTGTATCCTGAAGTTCATACACCTTCCCCTATCCTTAAAGTACCTTATCAAACACTTACCATCACTGAGATCCCCCAAATTCCTCATTTTCGCACAAACCCTAGTTTCTTGCTACAACCTGGCAATTTTCTAGGTTGGACCTGTGTTTCGCCTTTTTGGACCCCTTCTCCTCACTCAATCTTTGAAATTCCACTTTCCCCTGCTTCTTAGCATCCCTTCCTACTTCCAAGAATTTTCCCAAGAATTTAGAAGTCGCTTATCCCCTTCATTTCGCTTCATTTCGACAAATCCCTTGTTCCACACATCAAGATAGATTTCACTCAAATGATGTTTCTGAGCAATAAAAGATGAATTTTTGAGGAGACATCACAAGAGTGGCAAACATGTTAGGGATGAGCCCACTACCCTCACTGAATTACAAGCATGCCCTCTTGCCATGTCATGTTTCCAGCACCTAGCATGTTTTGAATTTTGTCAAAGGGTGGCTAATGTTATAGTTCATCATGAGTTGGCCCATCTTTTTGTGCTTCAACTACATGGAGGTCGGTCTATCTTGGCCGGGGTCACCTTCACATTGACACCCGAAACTATCTCAGTGGCAACAGGCATACCAAATGTTGGAGAACAGTGGCATAAGAAGAAGCAGGTGGATAGGCAACACTATGAGCCTTACATTAAGGCCAGATTCTTGAGTCAGCTCACAAGAGTCTTTCCATTCAAATATTTGAAAGATGAGTATGCTCCACTCATGAAATTGATTGTGAAGTACTTCAGTTGTGAGGTATGAGTGCAAAGGCCCAGATAAAGAGCTTGAAGGCAAAATTGAGCAAAGCAACAAAAGAGGCAAAAGAGCAAGATCTTCTTCGAATATTGGCTAAAGCTTCCTTGGCACAGCATAGCACTTCATAGAGGACCTCCAGCCCAAATTTCAAGAAATTTGGGGAAATTTTGGTCACATGACAAATTTTTGGGCAAAACACAGGTTTTTCTCCCAGTGGCGCGGAGCTAAAAATTGGGAGCTCCAAATGAAGAATGGTTTGCATTTTTGGATTCAACATGAAAAATCATGACTATTGGTGCTTAGACAAGAAATTTGGGCAAGATCTGAATCTCCAGGAGGTCGAAAACACCCAAAAAATGACCTCTTTGCCCCTATTTTGACACACAGGAAGCATTCTTGGGAGAATGAGTATTTGGAGGGGAAAATGAGCACCAAATTCCGAAATTCCACTTGGGTTAGAAAGTAGACAGGACAGGCTTTCCAGCAAGCACACTTGGGCACATTTTGGACTCCTGCAAGTGCCTCAAAATAGGCTCCAAAGTGGCGTGGCGCACACAGAAAATGGCACGGCACATACAGGAAAAAAGCCCAATTTTACCTCCATTTCGCGAAATTTCGATTCGCGACTTCTCCAAGTGGACCCACTCATCTACATTTTACTTTTTCGGCACCTAAGGCAGCATTTAAAGTATTTTCACTCCATATTGGTTTCTATCCAAGTGGCAAAGGAAGGCAAACGGTCACCCAAGCCATTTGTCATGTTTGTAACGCTGCACCTGTAGCTAATGGTTGGCTTTCCACCTCCATTTTGTAATGATTCGAGTAACTCCCCAACCCCTGGGCGTTCTATCTCTTCATGGCACATTCTATATATTGTATGCAAACTATTTGCAAAGGGTTGGTTGGCTTGTAACTTCTGGAAGACTGTGAGAAAGAAACTTTGTTTCTTCACTGTATATTTTTTACAGAGAATTAATGAAAGGCAGCGGCTCTGTTTCATGAGATTCATGTGGTTTTGAGTGTAGTAAATGTGTCTCTTATGTTTCATATGTATTTTGTAATATTCATAGTTCGATTCATATTCATTTCCAGTGAAATTTTCTGAGTTAGATAAGGTAGAATTCAATTTTATTGCTCTACCTGTGGGAAAATTTCATGTTCAGTGTTCTTCTTTTGTTGAAAAGGATTCATGTACTTATGCCCTTTTCAATCTCCTAATAAATCTCTCCATTCTGCGTTATTTCGAACTAAATTGCTACACTTTCCGCCTGTCTTGCCTCACGGAGTAATCTATGCCTTTGTATTAAATTCTCTGTTCATTGTTGTCCGTTGGTCCCATAACATCCCAGAAGCTCAGTCATTCATAAAAATTGTTTCTTGTATCCATATTCACTTACTAGCCTAAGATAGATATTTCACTGTAAGTCATCTTAGACTGTTTCATTTATCCATTCACTGAGCGTGACTCGGAGAGAGCCCTCTCCTGTTCTAGTAGGGCTAGCTGCCAGACTGAGCGTGGTTTGTGGTTACCCTGAATTTTGCCTTCCTTCAGCCTAGGGCAGATTTAGGTGCTAACATAGTGGTGACTCCACTGGGGACGAAAATGGTTTGCTTGAACATTGTTTTGCCCCAGTACATCTATCAAGCTCAGATCTGATGGTTGATGGTGAACAACGATTAGACATAAGAAGGCCGAAATCATTCACCTGGCGACTCCATTCACTAAAGAATCCAGCAATCAATCCTTCATGGTGACTCCACTGCAGAGAGATCAGTAGCTTTGATATTTTCAAAATGGAGCGGGTTGTAAGAAGATACGCTCCCATGAGCCGAGATCACATCCCAGGTTTTCCAAATAAAATTCTAAAGGTAGATTGGTCAAGGAATCTGCCTACGTTTAAAGATGATGGTAAGAAGGACGCTGCTTTACATCTAGTTCGATTTCGCATGCATATTCGCAAGTTGAAGGTTGATTTTCCTGAAGATTGCTTGATGAAGATATTCCTAGCCACTCTGGAAGGTGAAGCCCAATCTTGGTATGAAAGTTTGCCGCCTGCTTGAATTTACTGTTTAAAGGATTTTCATGCCCTGTTCATTGAAAGATATCAAGAATCTTATCCATCATTAAATCTAGTTCATGACTGTTGCAAACATGCTTCTACTTTTATTGAAATCCTTGAAAAATACTATGAGGATGATAATTTTATGGATGAAGAGATCATGGAAGCCCTGTGTGAAAACCCATTTCAGCAGCATGAAGATGATCATGAAAATTTGCAACAAAATCAAGATTGTAGTACAGTGGAAGATGAAGGAATTTTGCATCTTGATAGTCAACAGGAATTACATGAAATGGATCAGCAGTCTGAGGAAAATTTGTACACTCATCCACTTGAAATTAATGAAGACAATCACCGTTTGAGCGAAAGGAAACAAAAGGTCTTATCTCCTTTGTCTGAAGATGAGATAGGTCAACTCTTGCATGGTTATGTTCCAGCTCAAGCTAAAGCGGATTTGCAGTGCACACATGGTCAAGAAAGTGTTGGTGAAACTTCTTCCTCTTTTGAAAAGGATGACAGCCCAGTGAACAGCTTTATAGATCAGCAAGTTGAAGAATTCGATATGGCTGAAAGTGATGAAAGAAAAAGTATCGTTTCGGATCTATCCATAGAAGAAGACAGCATGCAGGGAAGTCCAATTCTACTTTCAGAATGTGATAACGTTAAGTCAACCCTTTCAGATCCAGATTCGGATTATGGTGACCAAGAAAGCCTTGTACTAATTCCCATGAAAGAGAAATCTGCTGCTGAAATCATCTGGGATGAAGAAGACAGAGTTTTGGATCCAAATGTTCTCATGTCATCAGAACACAGTCTTCATGAAGAGGTAATCTAGTCAGCTCATGAACAACAAGATGAGAATTTTGTTCAAGTAAGTGAAAAAGGTTCCTTGGATGAATCGTTGGTAGATGATAGAAATGTCATGCTTGGGTTTCAAGAATCATTTGAAGTTTCTTTTCTCATGATTGATGAATGCAAAGACAATCTGGTTGTCATATCATATGAAGGTGACCTACAATACATTCAGGCTACCAAAGAGCAGAACACTCAGGATTGTCTTTCAGACTCTTCCTTATATGTTTCATGTTTTGAAGTGTTCTTTGAAGAGGAAATCCGCTCATCTGCTTGTTCAAAAAATTTTGAGGACCAGGAACATACTTTTCCTAAAGTACATTATGAAGTAAGATCAGAATCCAAAGAAAAATACATCTTGTTTCCTCAGCAGGAGGTAAATCTTCATGTTTTTCATGATCCAATGGAAAATCTGTTACAGTCAGCAATGAAGGTCATTATTGCAGTATTCAGTGATGAAGGAGATCATGGTCAATTATGTTTTTGGAGGCCCAATTACCAGTATCAATTGTTGACCAGAAGATCTGATCGAAAGAATCAGTCAAGAAGCCATCTTCTTGATTGGTTACATTGGCAGTTTGATATAGTTTGATGATATATAGTCTTGTAAGAAATGCAGG
The DNA here is from genome assembly GCA_031772625.1 of Pinus tabuliformis. Taxonomy (NCBI): domain Eukaryota; kingdom Viridiplantae; phylum Streptophyta; class Pinopsida; order Pinales; family Pinaceae; genus Pinus; species Pinus tabuliformis. Next base: position 409,062,600 of record CM062807.1, on the reverse strand, counting down.
TGGTCATGTACTACCACCAAGCTTTAAGTTTTAAGTTCAGTTCTTAGTATTTTGAGTTAGTTTGTTAGAGTCAAGTTTTTTCAGTCATGTCAATTTGCATTGAGTCAGTTTCAGTCAAGTTTCAATCAATAAATTGAGTCATGTTGGTTTGTCGGAATAATGGACTCCATAGCCCAATGGACGAAGGCACTGTCTACTCACCCAAAGATCTGCAGTTCTTGGCACCTCCAAGGAGCTACCATCCCCCATTGGAGCCATTGTTAGTGTTAGTCTTTGCAGCCTTCTTCCAGTGATCAAACATGCTCTTGAAAAGTGGTCTCAGAGTATCAAGGTAAAATTTTGTCATTTCAGTAAGTCTTCAAGCAAAATTTGGTCACTAGGCATTAGATCTAGGGTTTGCTTTTATTCCTGTCAAAGTTGTCCAAATGTTGGTCCATGTCACCATTCAGCTAAGTGTACCATCATTCAGAGGGTTTTCATTATCATGTCAAGTTCCACTGGGCCATTTTACACCTTGTTCATGCTTCAGTTGCGCCTAGGTAAGGTCATTTCCCTCTCCTATGGTTTTGAAGGCAATTTCTCTTGGATGGTCAAATCATCGGAAGTATTTGTATCCTGAAGTTCATACACCTTCCCCTATCCTTAAAGTACCTTATCAACCACTTCCCATCACTGAGATCCCCCAAATTCCTCATTTTCGCACAAACCCTAGTTTCTTGCTACAACCTGGCAATTTTCTAGGTTGGACCTGTGTTTCACCTTTTTGGACCCCTTCCCCTCACTCAATATTTGAAATTACACTTTCCCCTGCTTCTTAACATCCCTCCCTACTTCCAAGAATTTTCCCAAGAATTTAGAAGCCGCTTATCCCCTTCATCTCGCTTCATTTCGACAAATCCCTTGTTCCACACATCGGGATAGGTTTCACTCAAATGATGTTTCTGAGCAATAAAAGATGAATTTTTGAAAACTGAGAGAGGTTTTTTTCCAAAAAATTCCAAGGAAGAAAAACCTCCTTCACTTTTTACACAGGTGTCATGGTTTTGGAGAAATGTCAAAAATACAATCGCCTCGGGAGAATTGATGCACCTCTGAAGTGACCTTGGGAAAATCATGTTTTCTCCTAGCTCGGTTGGCCAAATGACTTGCTTGATGAGCCAAATGATAACTAGACACAAATATATTTCCAATGAGCTATCATGAGCTCAATTTGGAGTTGCGGAAGGCATTCAAAAGTTGACTGTAACAGCACTCTGCCTTTAGGAAGCCTCATTTGGCACATTTTGACCAGTCTTGGGAGATTTGATTTTTGACAGGGAAAATGAACTCCAAATTGAAAACTTCTAGTTGGGTTGGAACATAGACTCAAATACCTTTCCAACGATCTATCTTGTACCCAATTTTTACACCGGGAAGGCCTCCAAAATTCACCTGGAAAAGGGCGTGACACACATAGAGAGCGCGGCGCACTAGGAGAAAATTTCCAGTGTAAATTTACACTAGCACGGCGCATAGAGCTGCCAAGGCTGATTTTTGCTCAGAATTTGCAACCAAATGCCTTCAATCCCTTAAATTTTCTAGGTGGGGTCAATCTCTCAGTTTTTCATCCATTTTTATGTTAGTATGATGATAGTTCATGGCGGCTTATGGTTGCACAAAAACTCTTAAATCCTACCACCTAAAAACACCAAAGCCATTGTTGCTAGGGTTGCAAAATTGTGGTGTTGATGCCAAGGCTCCTCTTTCACCTCTCATCTTTTCCCTCCTCTCCATTTTTCCCTATCCTCCCTTTCTCATTTTTCCTATTATCCCTACCCTAAAACACTACCAAACCCTATTCTCTTTCCCCTCCTCTTATTTGTCAAATATACACCCCAAAACCCTACCTTATCAAAACCCCAAAACCCTACCCTATCAAATCCCCAAACCCTCCTATATATCCCTAAACAAAACTTCTCCCCATGACCCCTATTCCCATCATATTATCCCCCTCCTAACACTCCTTTTTTTCATTGTTCCCCTTGGTGGCAGATATCACAAACAACACCTAGCTTCACACCATCATCAACGGGCAGCCTAAATACAGTACACACAGCAGTCATGGCATCACAACATTCATCAGAGTATGAGATGGTGACACAAAGTGACTCATCCTCAGAAGAGCAGGCGCCCAGGAGACATCACAAGAGTGGCAAACATGTTAGGGATGAGCCCACTACCCTCACTGAATTACAAGCATGCCCTCTTGCCATGTCATGTTTCCAGCACCTAGCATGTTTTGAATTTTGTCAAAGGGTGGCTAATGTTAGAGTTCATCATGAGTTGGCCCATATTTTTGTGCTTCACCTACATGGAGGTCAGTCTATCTTGGCCGGGGTCACCTTCACATTGACACCCGAAACTATCTCAGTGGCAACAGGCATACCAAATGTTGGAGAACAGTGGCATAAGAAGAAGAAGGTGGATAGGAAACACTATGAGCCTTACATTAAGGCCAGATTCTTGAGTCAGCTCACAAGAGTCTTTCCATTCAGATATTTGAAAGATGAGTATGCTCCACTCATGAAATTGATCATGAAGTACTTCAGTTGTGAGGTATGAGTGCAAAGGCCCGGATAAAGAGCTTGAAGGCAAAATTGAGCAAAGCAACAAAAGAGGAAAAAGGGGAAAAAGAGAAAGATCAGCTTCGAATATTGGCTAAAGCTTCCTTGGAACAGCATAGCACTTCATAGAGAACCTCCAGCCCAAATTTCAAGAAATTTGGGGAAATTTTGGTCACATGACAAATTTTTGGGCAAAACACAGGTTTTTTCTCCCAGTGGCACGGCGCTAAAAATTGGGAGCTCCAAATGAAGAATGGTTTGCATTTTTGAATTCAGCATGAAAAATCATGCCTACTGGTGCTTGGAAAAGAAACAAGATCTGAGTCTCTAGGAGGTCAAAAACACCCAAAAAATGACCTCTCTGCCCCTATTTTGACACACAGGAAGCAGTCTTGGGAGAATGAGGATTTCGAGGGGCAAATGAGCACCAAATTTAGAAATTCCACTTGGGTTAGAAAGTAGACAGGACAGGATTTCCAACAAGCACACTTGGGCACATTTTGGATTCCTGCAAGTGCCTCAAAACAGGCTCCAAAGTGGCATGGCGCACACAGAAAATGGTGCGGCACATACACGAAAAAAGCCCAATTTTACCTCCGTTTCGCGAAATTTCGATTCGCGACTTCTCCAAGTGGGCCCGCTCATCTACATTTTACTTTTTCGGCACCTAAGGCGGCATTTAAATTATTTTCACTCCAGATTGATTTCTATCCAAGTGGCAAAGGAAGGCAAATGGTCACCCAAGCCATTTGTCATCTTTGTAACACTGCACCTGTAGCTAATGGTTGGCTTTCCACCTCCATTTTGTAATGATTCGAGTAACTCCCCAACCCCTAGGCATTCTATCTCTTCATGGCACATTCTATATATTGTATGCAAACTATTTTCAAAGGGTTGGTTGGCTTGTAACTTCTGGGAGACTGTGGGAAAGAAACTATGTTTCTTCACTGTATATTTTTGACAGAGAATTAATGAAAGGCAGCGGCTCTATTTCATGAGATTCATGTGGTTGTGAGTGTAGTAAATGTGTCTCTTATGTTTCATATGTATTATTTAATGTTCATAGTTCAATTCATATTCATTTCCAGTGAAATTTTCTGAGTTAGATAAGGTAGAAATCAATTTTATTGCTCTGCCTGTGGGAAAATTTCATGTTCAGTGTTCTTCTTCTGTTGAAAAGGATTCATGTACTTGTGCCCTTTTCACTCTTCTAAGCAATCTCTCCATTCCGCATTATTTCGAACTAAATTGCTACACTTTTCGCCTGTCTTGCCTCACAGAGTAATCTGTGCCTTTGTATTAAATTCTCTGTTCATTGCTGTCCGTTGGTCCCATAACATCCCAGAAGCTCAGTCATTCATAAAAATTGTTTCTTGTATCCATATTCACTTACTAGCCTAAGATAGATATTTCACTGTAAGTCATCTCAGACCGTTTCATTTATCCATTCACTGAGCGTGACTCGGAGAGAGCCCTCTCCTGTTCTGGCAGGGATAGCTACCAGACTGAGCGTGGTTTGTGGTTACCCTGAATTTTTCCTTCCTTCAGCCTAGGGCAGATTTAGGTGCTAACAACAACAACTATAAAGAATGAAACTAGTTATATTTCCAACACTCCCTCTTAACTAGGGATGTATTCATATTCGTTCAACCAATAAAAAATCATTCTCAAACTAAAGAGTTCTCATGAGAAGAGTCATTTTGATAAGCTAACTATAAGCATCATCATTATGACCAACACTATCTTTGATGCCTAACTAGACAAGTTCATCTTCATTCAAGAGCATTATGATGGGATGCTTTATGTGTGATACCACACTACCTCTACATAGCACATACCCCATCTAGATGTTTACTAGGTATGTAATTTTAGGACTATTCTTATCTTGGATTCCCATTCCTCAAAGGATATCTATCTTTTCAACCACTCTTATCTTAGATACCTGTCTTATCCTCAAAAAGTGTCAGTACCTTTCCTTTCTTGTATTCTTTATCCTCAAGGAAACCATAGATTCTTACCCAATCCTCCATCATTCTCTCTTCAAGGACTTCACTTATACCTACGGTTATTAGTCATGGTCAAGTGCATGACACATGAAGAAGAGAATGCATATGTTATGTCCATCATCACTCCCTCTCAACCAGAGAGGATATCACTATTCCCATTTTGATCAGAGAATAGACTCTTGCTCGTATTCAAGGGGACTCCTTTACTCCCTCTCAAATCCATATGAGATTCCAAACTTCCTTTCAATTTCGGAAGTCAACACCACAAGCCTTATAGTTTGTCTCCACAAGAGTGTCAACTACCTATTCTTTATAGCTTCATGGTGTAGGTTTTAACCCCGTACAGAAATTACCTGCATAGGAATTCTAAATCACAGAAAAATAAACAATGCGAGAGCATAACACATAAAACACATATACACAGAGATTTTCCCCTGGATCCCAAAACCGGGACTACCAGCTTGATTTTTCATTATATTCCTTTCAATGTTACAATACATATTTATACATGCCGAAGCATCCAATACCATGGACCGAAAACCATCGTGTCCAAAACCATGGACCGAAAACCATAGGTAGGTTTGCCCAACCTAATATAGGGTCCAAAAAAAAAAATTCCCGGGGTGCTGCCCCGGACCCCGTAGAGGGGGGCTACCCGCCCCCCTCAAACCCCCCGGACAGGGGGGGCTGCCGCCCCCCCTGTGACCCCCCCGCTGCGCAATCGGCGCAACGAAGGGGGGGCTCCGCCCCCCCTCTAACCCCCCGGTTCACTACGTAGGTTAGTCATGGAAAGAATATAACACAACCCAACAATCTCCCACTTGTTGTTTTCTTTCGACAAGGGGCCATAGGAGAGCTTAGTCATTTTTCCAGCCCTGAAATGCCCATTGTTTCTCTACACCAAGAGAACTTCTCAGAGCTCAAAGATGTTGTCAATGCATCTGTAGTATTCTTCAAAGTGTCCACCTCTACCAGCAACACCTTTTTGTCTTCTATCATATCCCTCACAAAGTGATACTGAACATCAATGTGCTTTGTCTTTGAATGATAAGCAGGGTTCTTTGCCAAGAAAATTGCACTTTGGCTGTCACAGTCTATTCTTATAGCTCCCTGTACTAACCCCATACTTGAACACAATCTCTGCAACCAAACTACTTCCTTGCTTGCATGAGTGGCTGCCATGTATTCTGCCTCTGTAGTTGATAGTGCCACTACAGATTGTTTCTTACTCATCCAACTGACTGCACCTCCAAATAGGTTAAACACATACCCACTTGTAGATCTTCTCTGATCCAGATCTCCAGCCCAGTCTGCATCAACAAAGCCATGAATATCCAACACTCTGTCCAATCCTGGTCTTCCTTGGTAGCACAAACCATAATCACTAGTGCCACGCAAATACCTGAAAACCCGCTTCACTGTTGTCCAGTGATCCTTCCCTGGTCTTGACATAAACCTGCTCAATACTCCCACTGCATGTGCAATGTCTGGTCGAGTACAAACCATTGCATACATCAGGCTACCAACTGCACTCGCATATGGAACACGGGACATGTTCTCTTCCTCTTCTTGTGTCTTGGGACATTGTTCAGCAGATAACCTCACACCTACAGGAATAGGAACCTTCACCGGTTTACTATCCTGCATATTAAACCTCTGCAGTATTGTCTCAACATACTTCCTCTAGTTTAACCAGAGCTTCCTCTTTGCCCGATCTCTTTTAATTTCCATGCCCAAAATATATTTTGCAGCACCAAGATCTTTCATGTCGAATTTGGAGGACAATTGGGTCTTCAAATCCTAGATAATTTCTTTGTCATTTCCAACCAGCAACATATCATCCACATACAAAACTAGATAAATAACACGGTCACCAATTAATTTAAAATACACACAGTGATCTGCTTTGCTTCTGGTGAAGCCAAGTCCCTGTATAAATGTATCAAATTTCTGATACCACATCCTTGGTGACTGTTTTAACCCATACAGAGACTTCTTTAACTTGCATACCAGTTCTTTCTTACCCTTCACCGCAAAGCCTTCAGGTTGTTGTTGGTCGAGCCTGCTTACGCATCCTCTGCCTATGGTCGAGCACCTAAAGGTCCTTAACAGTCGAGCCTGCTTACACATCCTTATCAGTCGAGCCCCGTTGCCGGTCCTCTCCCACTGGTCGACCCTACTTACGCATCCTTAACAGTCGAGCCTGCTTACGCATCCTTATCAGTTGAGCCCTCTTCCAAATCCCCGTGAAGAAATGTTGTCTTCACATCCATCTATTCTACCTCAAAATCAAAAGCAGCAGCAACAGATAAAAGTAACCTAATAGAAGTTACCTTGGCAACAGGAGAAAAAATATCACCAAAATTAATTCCCGGCACCTGCGAATAACCTTTTGCTACCAACCGAGCTTTGTATTTCTCCACCTTCCCTTCTGAATTTGTTTTCTTTTTGAACACTCATTTGCTGCCAATGGGTTTCCTTCCAGCCGGCAACTCCACCAGATCCCAAGCCTCATTTTTGTGCAAAGATGCCATTTCATCAACCATGGCCTCTTTCCAGAGTTTTCCATCCTCTGAATCCACTGCTTCCTTCACAGTTCTGGGATCATCATCAGTAACAGACAAAGCAAAATTTGAATAGAAAGCAGATGGACTATACCTTTCTGGCTGCCTTCTTTCTCGAATTTATCTTCTCAGAGCCGGAGTTTGTGGCTCTTCATCTTCTGATTCCTCCTCTGTTGTAGAGTCTAATTCTTCCTCCTTAAGCTCAAACTCTATCTTCTCAGGATCCTTTGGTTGGACTTCATGTTTAATAACATCTTTCACCTCTCTGAACACCACATCTCGGCTGTGCACAACCTTCCTTGTTACTGGGTTCCAAAGCTTATAACCCTTTAAACCATCCTTATACCCAATAAAGATGCACTTTTCAGATTTACTATCCAACTTGGTTCGTTTCTCCTTTGGAACATGTACAAATGCATCACATCCAAATACCCTCAGATGTGAAAGAGAGGGTTTCTTACCAGTCCATACTTCTTGTGGACTCTTATCCTCCAACGCTGATGAAGGTGACCTGTTGACCAAGTAACATGTAGTATCCACCGCCTCTGCCCAGAATTCTTGTCCTAACCCGGCACCACTGAGCATGCTTCTTTCCCTTTCCATCAATGTCTTGTTCATTCTTTCTGCGACTCCATTTTGCTGAGGTGTATATGGAGTAGTCTTCTGTCGTGCTATACCACACTTCTTACAGAATTCTTCAAATTCCTTGCTGCAAAACTCTCCACCATTATCTGTCCTCAGCACCTTTATCTTCTTCTCTGTCTGATTTTCCACGAGAGCCTTAAATTCTTTAAACCTGTCAAAGACTTCAGATTTCTTCTTAAGGAAATATATCCATGTATTCCTTGAGAAGTCATCTATAAATGATACATAGTACACAGACTTACCCAGTGATGGAACCTTCACAGGTCCAAACACATCACTATGCACAAGCTCTAATATCTGTTTCACCCTCTTATCACCAGAGGGGAAACTCACCCGATTCTGCTTCCCATATACACAATTTTCACAGAAATCAAAATCCAGAGAGCTATTACTCATACCTTCTACCATACCTTTACCATGAAGTATTCGAAGGCCCTTCTCTCCAATATGTCCAAGCCTTTGATGCCACAGCATGGTCTTCTCTCCAGAGACCACTAGATTTTCAGCTCCACTTTCAGGAACTACAGAACTGTTGCACCCATCAACAACAGTGCTACCTTGCAGCTTGTACAGAGTTCCAGTCCGAACTCCCCGCATCAATACTAGTGCTCCCCGAACCATCTTGCAGGTATCCTTCTCGAACACTGTTTTTACACCTGCATCATCCAACTTGCTTACAGAAATCAGATTTCTGGCCAATGCAGGAATATGCAAAACACCCGGAAGTGTTCTAACCCTTCCACCTTGCAACTTCAACTTTACTTTTCCGCGACCAATGATTCTAGCCTTCCTATCATCTCCTAAGAAGACATCACCACCATCGTATTTCTCATACTCGCAGAACCACTCTCTATGGGGAGTGAAGTGAAAGGATGCACCTGAGTCAATCAACCATGCCTCATGATCTACATGTGTACTTGAAGAAGCCAAGTACACATCCCCACCTTCATCTGAGGTGGTTTTCGCCTCTACAGAAGGAGCATCATAAGATCCCTTTCCTTTATCAGGAGTTTTAGATTTACAGTCCCTTTTGAAGTGCCCTTCCTTTCTGTATTTCCAGCACACCACCTTTACAGTTTTTCCTGGAGATTTAGATCTCCCTCTAGATTTAGATCTCCCACTCGATGACTTATTTGTGTTTCTATTCTGGGACCGTCCTCGTACAAACAAAGCATCACCATTCTGGCTCTCCATATTTTTCCGTCTCATCTCCTCCATCAGCAAGGCTGAGACTATTTCATCAAACTGCAAAGCAGTTTCATTGCTACCTATTGCAATAACCAGACTATCCCACGAATCTGGTAGAGAACACAACAAACTGATGCACTTATCTTCATGTGAAATTTTAATATCAACAGACGCTAACTGACTTACCACAGTACTAAATGCGTTCAGATGCTCTGTCACTGAATCTCCATCTTTCATCCTCAGGTTATGTAGCTTTTTCCGCAGGAATAGTTTATTCACCAGAGACTTAGATTGGTACAAAGTCCCTAACTTGTCCCACAAAGCCTTCGCTGTAGCTTCCCCTGATACATTCAGCAATACTGAATCTGAGACACACAATTGTATTGTGCTCTTTGCCTTCTGATCCAACTTCTTCCATTCTTCATCGGTCACTCCCGTTGGTTTAGTACCTAGATCTACTGCGATCCACTGATCTTTATCCACCAACAGATCCTCCATCTTGAGTTTCCACAACTCAAAACTCTGACCATTGAACTTCTCGATCTCTATCTTTCCATTGCTCGCCATCTTCTTTCACCACCAAAATCGATCTCGCAGATCTCCCACTGAACAAGGTCTATCATAGGCCCGAGCAAAACCCCTCAGCAACAAAGGCATCCCCTTGAAGCCAAAACAACTCTGATACCAAATGTAGGTTTTAACCCCGTACAGAAATTACCTACATATGAATTTTAAATCACAGAAAAATAAACAATGTGAGAGCATAACACATAAAACACATATACACAGAGATTTTCCCCTGGATCCCAAAATCGGGACTACCAGCTTGATTTTTCATTATATTCCTTTCAATGTCACAATACATATTTATACATGCCGAAGCATCCAATACCATGGACCGAAAACCATCGCGTCCAAAACCATGGACCAAAAACTATAGGTAGGTTCGCCCAACCTAATATAGGGTCCAAAAAAAAAATTTCCCGGGCCACTGCCCCGCCCCCCTCTAACCCCCCTGTTCACTACGTAGGTTAGTCGTGGAAAGAATATAACACAACCCAACACATGGTGCGCTCTTTCCTCCACATCTCATCGTATTGAGCGTAATTTCTTCCTTGGTATCATGGAGCCATATTCTTTCTTTGTGATAGGGTTAAGGTCATCAATTTAACACATCACTTTGATCTTGTCATCATCAATGAAGGAATTACATTGAGCCTTTCCATACTTCAAGTTGATCATGGTGATGAGCCCCAAAAATGGATGATTATTTGGGCTCATTCAACTTCCTAATTCGACTTAATCCACCATTCTAATTAGTTTATTGCATGTTTTTGATTATATTTATGCTAATAGAGTGAATTGGGTTAGTCATTATGCCAACAAGTCTAATGTGTGCTTTGTGTAGCCTTTCTGGTCAATTTGGAGGCAAAGTCAATGGTTGAAATGAGCACTTGGCAGCCAAATTCGTGGAGAGTATTTTTACGAAGGTGTTCCCTTCATTTATGGGCCCTTACCTCGAATTCTCCACCATCAGCTTGGAGTTCAAGGGCCACCAAATCAATTAGCACAAGGGCAGCCAAGCAAGTCAAGTAGGACTGCTGTTAACTACAAGTTTTGGGCAGCCGAGTCCCTAAAGTTTAGGAGGACTGTTGGAGTCCTCAATTTGTATAAATAAGAGGGCTTAGGGCCTCATTTCAGTTAGTCATTTTGGTTAGCTAGTAGTTAGCCAGTAGTTAGTCATTTTGTAGTTCGATTTTTAGGCAATAGATTAGCTTTGCTTTCAACTCATTTTCAAGTTTCCCTTGTGGACAGTTTTGATGTAACTCTTGTTTTCTTGCTCAATAAAGATGAATCCAGCTTTGCACCAGCTCTAAATATCTCTTAGGAGGCTGTAGCTCTTGGGGTTGGGCCCATCTCAAGCGCCCAGTACCTCCTTTGTTTACTTTCATGTGTCTTTGCTGCATTCTTAGAATAAAATCTGCTATTTAGATTTAAATATTGTGTTGTTATTTAGGTTGCTTTTGATGATTAAAAAGGTTCTTCATGTTCAGATTTACTTGATAGGTTAATCACAGGGAATATATTCAGAAAAAGGCTACCAAGTACTTTGGATCTCACCTCCCCTTCAGTGGAATCATGAGCTGGGACCAATGTAACCTTGCTGCCCACAAAAACACATTCTTTGCTTCACCATGCAATTAATAGTGTTGGATTCTTAGTTGTCGAACTTGATATCAGTTTTGATTGCATGCTTTAGTTTATGATTGCTTAGTTGCATAGTCATTTCACGTATTTCATTTCGAATAAACTTCTGTTCATTTCCTTTTGCTGTTAGGTCAGATTAGAGTAAAGTAACTAGGTCATAGGTTTTATAAGTGTTTGTTTGGTCAGTTTGAAAAACCACTTGCAGAGTACCTGTTATCCTTCCTTACCTGCCCATACTCCATCCAACCTACCTGCTTCACCCTTCACTTAGAACCCTTACCTTACATTTGCCTCATTCGCTTACTTTGCCATGATTCTCATCTTCTTGTGCAACATCGTTTCATCTCTCCCTTGAACAAATCGAACCATCCTCGCCATTCCTTAGCTCCATCCACCAGTTCCTGGGCCACTTCAGACCCCTATCCTACCTCCATATCCATTCATGCATCTACCCTCACTCACCCATCCTCCAAAATCCAATTTTTAAACATCCTGTAGAAAATCGCAGAACATCCTGTAGAAATTTCAGAACATCCTGTAAAACCCCTGCAGACTTCTTGTAGAAGCTCATAAACGCGGTTTCTTGGCAGCCAAACTTTGTGAAACTCTATAGAAGGGTGTTAGGGACCCCTTAGGCCCTCTCCGAACCTTCCCGACCTCTTCCAAGCATTTCTCCTCCTTGATCCACCTCTGCACAGTCAAAAATAGTTAGAAGCACATGCATGATAATTCCAACAACTTAATCAAAAATACAAAAAGATGTTTTCTTCAGATAGTGATAACTTAGACACATGCATTTTACCTTCATAGAAGTAATGGCATCTCTTTCAGTAGTTTTCATGCTCTCCTTTGCGTCAATAGGACTAGCTGGTAGAATTAGGGTTTGCTAGGGTTTGTGTTTCTTTTTGGCTTTCAGTTTCTTTTCGCAATTAGATTAGCTTCCTTCGAGTTAGCTTTCATCCATCAATTAAAAAGCTTCTTCTAAGAGCTCATAGAAGTTGGCTTAAGCTCCTAGTGGACTTGTGCCAGCTGACCAAGTGACAGTTGCGGCAAGAGCTAGTACTTGTGCATACAGCACTGTCGCTTCCAAGTTTGTTACGAACTACCGGATTGATAAAATTAAAGAAGGGAGTTCCAGGAGTTGCAGCATTATTGCTGCAATACTGGGGCCCACCACATGGCTTCCTCATGAAACTGATCTCCTTATTTTATATGAACTTAACCTTCAAGTTATCTTCTCACACTTGCTACCTCTTAATCCTAAGATGAAAGACATCTCGACTTCATAATTGCTATATATCATATGTTGAGATTGTCTCAACATTATATACTTGTAATATCCTTCTAGGTATCAAAACAATATGTTAACTAGATAACCAACAATAATTAAAATTAGAATTGCCTCACCATGATTACCTTCTTATTCAAGCATCAACATCCTCATGGTCCACCTCCACTTGCATCTTCCTTCATGCATTAGAGTGCCCAAGGATCGAAATTGACTACCAAGTAAGAAATTTCTTCCTGAGATTATACTAAATGTTAATCATTATTCTACACAATCTAGAGTAAGTCAAATTCTTCCTTTTAAACATCACATAATCATATTAAGCATATTCCAAGATTTTGTACATATTATTTAAGAGTTATTTTCAATATGTATTCCTATGCTCTTATTCCATCATCTAGCTATATGACCAATAATGAGCCTACAACTTGACTAATTGCATTCAACCATCCCTTAAGAGTATTGTTTCCATACTATATTGAATGTATACTAACCTTGGCATAATGCTTCTTCCAAGAACCTTCCAAGATGATGGTTCTAACAGGATCATGATGATCCACTTTAGCAAAATGACTACCTCTAACACAATTCTAGATAATACTTGGATGAATATTATGCAAAAATGGTCCCAATATTCGCAATTTTCAAAATCCTACTAAATGATTCATACAAAGAAATTCAAAGCTACTGTCATATGCATTTATCTATTATGCCATATAAAACAAAAACTCTTCTAGAGTAAAAAACAATGCATTATATCTTAAAGGAAAGACGAACTTCACAAAGTACCTAACACAGAGGATGCCTTCCTTAATAGTAGATATCTTTGACATCTTCTTTCTTCCTCTTCTTCTTAGGTTCTCCCACTTCTTCGTATGTGTGAGCTTCATTGCTTTCCTTTCTCTTGTTATTCTGCTTGTTTGGATAGTCCCTCTTATTGCATCCAAAGCATTGAAACTTGGATATATCAGGGTTCTTCTTGAACTTCCCAAACATTCCCTTCTTTAGCTTCTTGATTCTAGCAATGAAGAATTGAGATTGTTCATCTGATTCAATGCCATCCTTTTCCTTGATTCTAGTCTCTTCCAAAATTCATTGATCCCACAACTCATCAAAATGAGTTGAGTCTTTCTTGGAGTAGATCCTTGTTGCAAAACTACTCCATTCTAGAAGCAAAGAATTTAGTACACATATGGTCATCTTGGAGTAAGAAATTGTCTTCCCAAGCCCTTGCAACTGATCTCTTATTTTAGAAATATTCATTGGAAAGGAGGTCATGTCCTCGTCCTTTGATTTCTTCATCTTATATAGTTTATTCCTCAAAGACAACTTTTTATTTGATGTACTTATAGAGTACAAATTCACTATGTTAGCGCTTGAAATTTCACCTCAGGCTGAGAAAGGTAAACCTCAAGGCAACATCAAACCACTTCGCCTCGTAGCTAGCCCTACGGGGCGGGAGAGGGCTCTCTCCGGTCTATCTCGGTGAGATCTTCAATGGATGAGATGACCAATAGGGTAACACTGATTTTAGGCTAGTAAACTGATCAAAAGGGTTGATTTGGGGTTTTTAGGGTTTTTGGTGGCAAATTGAGGGGATGGCAATTCTGGGTGCGGGGATTGGACACAGTTTCTGCAGGGGGTTCTTTGGGGCGAGGTAGGAGACAGTATTGATGCCTTTGATTGAGGTGGATGGTCAGGAATGACAGGCGAGGAGCTAAGGAGAGCAAACAATAACTTTGAATTCTCCTTAAACAGTAGAAAACATTGCAATTAAACAAACTTAAAAGCAGAGCATGACAGTCATGAATTCTTACTTTAACACTTCGTTTGTTTAATGTGCAGAAGGAAAAGAAGGAAATGATTCACATAACAAACTTACAAGTACATAGAGAAATACACCATCAATACATGTAACCACAAGAATCCCAAAAAGGACTGCAAAACCCTGGTCTTCCTTAGCCAAAAATTGCACAGATACAGTGAATAATACAATGATAGCTTCTCCCTCAAGAGTCCAACCTCTCCAACCATGAAAATGATTGAGAAAATACATAATATAGGCAAGCCAACCTCTTCCCTTGCCTCTAGGGGTCGAGCTCATCCTTCTAGGAGCTGTTTCAACCACTTCTAAACTAAGCACTACAAACTAGGCAGTCAAAACAACTTGTCTCTATAAGCTAGGAAACCAATTCATTCATTTAATTTTCACCTTTTTCATGAATGAATCTTCTAGAAGAGGTACATAAGAGTAAAAGTGTCATAAAAGTACATTAATTACATCAAATAGGATAATAATCCACCCCAAAAATTCAAACAGGGTCAAACTTCGTTTTTCTGAGCTGTACACTGAAATCTGGAGAAGTTTGCCTGACGGGTCGCGCGCCTCTGCCTGACGGGTCGCGCGCCTTTGGGACCACATTTGGGGCACTTCCAGGTGTCCAAATTGAGAAAGAGTAGGCTTGTTGGAAAGGTCTATGAGTCTAATTTCCAACCCAACTGGAATTTCTGAATTTGGTGGTCATTTGCCCCTCCAAAATTGCAATCTCCCAAGACTGTTTTCTGCAACTCAAAAATGTGGCAGAAAGTCATTTTTTTCTTGTTTTTTGACTTTCTGGAGGCCCAAAACTTCATAAAATCTCAATTCCATTGATGAGCATATGTAACTTCTCATGAAAAATCTGGAAATGCTGAGTTTTTGCAAAATAGAGTTGCCATGATGAAGGGTCGCGCAGGGAGTGAGACCCGTTAATGGAGAAAACCTGTGTTTGGCATAAAAAATTCACAAATGACAAAATTTTCTCCAAATTTCTTGAAATTTGGGCTGGGAGTCCCCAATAAAGTACCATGCTCAGTCAAAGAGGCTTTGGCCAAAATTTGGAGTGGATCGGGCGTTTTCCTTCGTCTTTGTGCTTTGGCCAACCGTCCTTGGAGCACCTTCGTTCTCGCCGGTATTTTTGACATTTCTTTAAAACCATGACATCTGTGCAAAAAGTGAAGGAGGTTTTTCTTCCTTGGCATGTTTTGGACAAAAACCTCTCTCAGTTTTCGAAAATTCATCTTTTATTGCTCTGGAACATCATTTGAGTGCGACTTGTCCTGATGTGTGAAACAAGGAATTTTGTCGAAATGGAGCGAAATGAAGGGAATAGGGGGCTTCTAAATTCTTGGGGAAATTTTTGGAAGTAGGGAGGGATGTTAGGAAGCAGGGAAAAGTGGAATCTCAGAGATTGAGTGAGGGGAAGGGGTCCAAAAGGGCAAAACACAGGCCCAACCTAGAAAATTGCCAGGTTGTAGCTAGAAACTAGGGTTTGTGCAAAAATGAGGAATTTGGCAGATCTAAGGGATGGGAAGTGTTTTATAAGGTACTTTAAGGATAGCGGAAGGTGTATGAACATCAGGAAACAAGTTTTGCTGGTGATTTGACCATCCAAGAGAAATTGCCTTCAAAACCCTAGGAGAGGGAAATGACCTTGCCTAGGCACAACTGAAGCATGAATAAGGTGTAACATGACCCAATGGAACCTAATATGATGATATCAACCCTTTGAATGATGATAGGCTCAGCTGAATGATGACATGGACTGACATTTGGACAACTTTGAAAAGTGTGAAAGCAAACCCTAGACCTAATGCCTAGTGACCAAATTTTGCTTGAAGACTCACTGAAATGACAAAATTTGACCTTGACACTTCAAAATCACTTTGTAAGAGCATATTTGATCACTGGAGGAAGGCTGGAAAGACTGACACTAACACACTAAATTGTCATGCATAGCCTTAGAAGTATTTAAATTAGCAACAAATGGAACAAGATAATCCTTAATTGGCTCAACAATGATCCTTTGTGTCCTTACTTACTCCTATTATTTTTCTAGTTCTTGAGTCTTGTCTTTAATAGGTTCAGTAATTTTCACCAAGAACATATTCCATTACTTCATGCTTTGTAAGTGCCAAATCAATCATTTTCTTCCATGCTAGGAATTTTGTTGAGCCAATGAGCTTATTTCATTCCTTGTAGAAAGAGCCCAAATGACCTTTAGATTCAAACATAGAGTAATAATATGATACTTACTTGTCCACCAAGAGTATTTCCTTCTTTGTTGATGTCTCCAACTATCTCAAGGCTTTTAGGATATTCAAGGAAATTTCAATAACAACTTCCAAAAGTGATGATACCAAAATCATTTAATGCATGCTTCAAGGATGACTTCCAATAAGCCTTCAAATAGATATTTTCCCAATAGATAACGACAACCTTCTTGTATTCTTCCTCTTCAGGCTTTCCTTTGATGATAGCTTGATGTATTAATTTTCATGTTATTCCTCTTAGCAAGCCCTTCTTATGTACACAAGATGATCCTTCCAGTTGCCTTCTCTTGTTCACCTTAGCTTTGATACCATATTGTAATATGCAATGTGGCAGCTATTAATTCCAATTTTACTTAACCTTAATACTTGCTTGCGGACTTCATTATTCTTCCTATTTTTCTTTATTAGATATTTTTCATCAAAAAAATATAAAGAGAAAAACGGTGAAGATAGTGGGCATGGATATTATGCTTTAATCGAGGGAAAAATCCCTCCAAGGGGAAAACCTGAAAAAATCTTCTCTTCTTATAGAATTTTCTTCAAATGAGACAACAAAGACCCAAAACCCTAGAAAAAGTCCACCTCCAAGTACCAATTCAACCCTTACAATAGAATCAGATCACCACAACTCAATCTTGCATCAACTAGCTTTGCTGCAACTTTGACCACAATTCAGCTTCTCTAAAGCTACTATAGAAACCCTAATTCAACCTCTTCAATAGATCCTTCTTTGAGAAAGGCATATCCTTCCAAGGTCAATGAATTCAAAACAAAATATTTCCTCTCCTAGAAAATTTATATTGCAACTCGTACTTGCAATTTCGTCCTTCCTGGAAACTGCAGAAACCCTAATTCTTTGAACATGTGAGAGAGATAGAGCCCAAAAACAAGTTTTCTTACTTCTTTTCTCCTTCCATACCTTCTCTCTTCTTTTCTTCTTTCTTCCTAGCTACTGATTGAACTTCCTTTCTTGATATCGAACTAATGAGTGAGTGAGTACCAAATGAGGTCGAAATTGCTTCTATTTATAGCCTTTCTATGGGGTCGAATTCCCTCCTTTAGGCTGACTCGTAATTTGGATGTTTCTAGGGATTTCTAGACTCAAAATAAATTCTTTTTCAAGATACATTTTTCCTGGAAGGGTCTTATAATGATGATACTCACTCTCTTGACTCATGACAATAAATCCTATGACCTAACAAACCATAAAATATGAAGAACATGATTTTACCTAGAATACCATCAATAATTAGCATGAAACCCATGCTTTAAAATAATGACTTTTTATTTTCTTCTTTTTTTTGTTACATAAGATACATATCGAAATGAGTACAACAACAATTATGAAGGTTGAAGCTAGTTACATTTCCAATAAACAGATGAGTGTGTGCAAAGAAAAAGAGAGCAGCACTTGTGGGGGTGTCAGAAGAAGCAAACATGCAAGAAGAATAGAGACAAACACTCATGGAGGGTGTGAGAGAAAAGCAGAGAGGGAGATAGACATAGAAAGAGACAGAGTGAAGGTTTCCCTTTGTGTGATTACTATGCAGACAACTAAGGAACCATCCAAATAACTTGGGTAGGCTCTGGGCTTAATAATATTTGATAAAATTGATGAGCTTGATTTGATGAATGAGAATGGACTTCATAAGCCCACCTCGTAATGTCGAGTGAAAACTTCCATCATGGCTTCTTGGTCTGGCTTAGGGTTGGCCAACTATAATAAAAAACTATTTTCTAGTTAAGCTTATGATGGGGTGCAATGTGGCTCACCCTTCATAAGATGTAGGAAATAAATGATATTGATTATATAAGTGCCTTTATGGACTTTAGATATATAATGTAAATCATGTTCAACGAAGTATAAATGATGTTAATAAGTTGTGTATATTTATTTATCTATTTTTTGAATGGACATTACCGTCTATGTGATCCCTATTTATGATATGGAATGTTAAATTTGATGGTGATGGATGTGAAATGTTCACGTGTCTACCTATTGATCTTAATGTGTGCTCATAATTCACTTTCAAGAGAATGTGAATGATGGATATCCAAGATGGATAGCTAGTTGCAAAAGAATCTTAGTGAGTCTCAATCAAGGAGCTTGGTCTATTGTAGATAGGCTAGAGGAGCTCTAAGTTTGTTGTGGTGACTAGAAGGACTTTTCATGACATGGACTTAGAGTTAAGAATAAAATCCTTGATTATGGAGTAGAGACTCAAAGGAAGGATTCTTCATAGAACGTATAAGGGAAACTGTTATAGAGTTCGCTGAAGAAATATTAAGTTGGCTGGAATGAAAAGATTTGAAGGCTTCATATGAGGGTAAAATATGAACAATGGCCTATTTTGACTCCTTCAATAAGGACCTAGTATGTGTTAGTAAGAAGGAGGATTTTGGATGTCTTCATGGTTAATGAGGACCTTTGTGGATTCAGAAATATTTTAGTAGTCTATTTCCTTATCAATATCTCTTTCAATCCTTGGGATAGGTTGATGAATTCCCTCTATATGCCTGATTTTCCTTACTTTCAAAAGGGTTATAAATCTGAACTTTAATTCTACAATATTAAATCTCATTAAGGGGCTAAGTATGTTAAACCAACCATACACATGGATAGATAATAGGGAATTGGAGAAAAGGGCTCGTCAGAGGATAATTGATGGATGTAGGGTGAATGCTTTAATAGAAACCTCCACCAACCATACATGTGGGTAGCTAGTGTAAAGTTGGGGATGAAGGCATTGGAAGGCTAGTTGTCATGTGGAAGCAAAATGTTTGATAGAAAAATCTCCATGATTTTTCCACATGGATAGATGGTAGTGAATTACAGAAAGGAGCTATTAAAGAACTATGTGTGACTGGGGATAGGTCTTATAGAGGAAGTGTTGTTGACTCTACATGTGGATGATTACCAACGCATTGGAGATTCAACTATTAGAGCATGTAAGGGGGACTTGTGGAAAGGTTTGCAAACCAAGAATGATTTCTAAGTTGAAAAGTAAATGGTTGGCAGGTAGCGAAGCTAAAGATTGAGTAAATTGATGGCCAATGCTACTTATGCTTCAAAACACTTCAAGCTAGGAAAAGATGAAAAATAAATGGCATGGGTTCATGTAGGGGGCTTAATAGCACATTAGAAATGACACATTAATATCATGTTGGTCAATTAAAAAATCAATGAAAATCACAAACAAAAGTTGTACCAGAGAAAATGTTGAAGCCACATAGTTTTCGTAGGTCTAATGAGGCTTTAACAAATGTTGCTTCAATAGAAACTTCAATTGGATGCTTTGAAATCCATGGTATGAGAACTCATTCATAAAAAAATAGATTCTCTAGTAATGCAACACAATGGGTTTTCAACAATTCCACTTGACCTTTCACTAGCACTGATCCATAATGCACGTAGTGATGGAAATAGTGTAACTGCCACAAGATCTAGGATCAAAGGATATCAATATTACAAACACCATATACCCAGACTCTCTTGTCAACCTCTAAAATTTTGTTTGGAATGTTAATCTTGGGTATGGTTAGGCATTTAGCTCGTGTTTCCTCCCTTTTAGTGCACTTGGTATCTATCTGTGTATCCAAATTTGTAAGCTTATTAGATTGCTTCTTTTTTAGGGAATTATTGGACCTCAAAATGGCCACATCATGGTAGATAACCACCCTATGTTCTCTTTATTGTAAGCCCCACACACACGCTGAGAATGCATTATTAATATAATGCATTAAAATAAAACACATGCAACAAAATGTAAATAGAGTTATGAGGAACATATGAAATTAGAGAAAGAAGCTATTAATATTAGAAAGAAAACGAGGCAAAGCATAACCTTCATTACAATATTATATATCTTGAGTTAATTTTTTGAATGGGCTTATGAATAAAGTTATTTTCTCATCTTATTAATGTGAAAAGATGAGAAAGCTAGCATGTGTGGATAAAAGAGAACTTTAAGAAGACATATCAAGATTGGTCACTTCATAATCTATCTATTATTTATCATAGGGATATTATTACTTTCTTACAATTCACTTTTTTCATTATTAAATATTGTTACTTTATTATTTCTCACTTTAATCTTTCTGTCGTTTTGGAAGTGTTCTTCTATATGGTACCCCTTAAATTAAAAATTATACTTTTTAAATTTCAAAGGGTTGAGGTGATTGGATGAGATTGTTAGGAGGCGGGTCTTCCACTCTGTACATTTGACTTCAAATCTTCGATGAGACTCTAGCACATTTGATAAGGCTAAAAGGGTAGATTCCCCCCTAGATAAAGGTCCACTTTGGTGTGCCTTAGCATGCCTCGAGCCTTGCTAAGTCAAAAGTTAAGCTTGAGGGCTCTTGGATATATTCTTGGGTTACAATGGAAACTAGTTGGTTTGATCTTGGGCCCAACCTAGGTCACTCTAACAAGTTACAATTCCCATGGTTTACAAAATTAAGAATTCAAAGCATCAAATTCATGTAAAACATACGCATATATGTATTGATGATGATTTAAATATTTGATAATGCCTTGGCCCTTGCTAAGTCACAAGTTATTGGTATAGTTGGCTTGTAGGTTATTAGATATATTTTTGAGTTATAGTGGTAGCCAATTGGTTTGATCTTGGGCCTTGGTCCTTAATCATAAATTATTGGTATATGTGGCTTTTGGGATGTTAATTACACTCGTGGGTTATTAGATATACTCTTGGGTTATAGTGGTAGTCAATTGGTTTGATAATGTACCTTTGCCAACAGTCACAAGTTATTGGTATATGCGGTTTGTGGACTATTAGATAAACTCATGGGTTATCATTTTTTACTACTAAAGTATACATAAGTGTACATACTCTACACCCTTTTGGATTCGAACATATGACCTCTGATTAGGAAGATCTAGGATTTTGATGTGACCATCCATGACCGAAACCAATGTAGGTTCTTCTTAACACTTAATCTATCATACATCCAAAGGCATCAAATCTCTTGATATGTAAACCTTTACTCAATATTTAAACTCTAAAATAATTTTAAAATTAAAAATATTTAACCCCTCTCAACATATGATAAATCCAAAATTAAAATAAATCTACATTAATATTTGAAACATTTTAAATTATTTATTAAAATAATTAATTAGAAATGGAAATTCCATAACTCTCTTATGTGTCATTTCATATAAAAAACATCAATTTCTTTAAAAAACATCCTTCTAAGCTCATATCACACAATTTCTTAAAAAAATATTTTTTCATTATATTTGAGCCGAGACTATCTATAGCCCAGTATGGGCAGTGTTGTAGTGGTGTAAATGTTTGGTTGTAAACATTTACATGTGGGCTCAATTAAAAAATAATAAAACCTAAAATTAATATAAATGTTTTAAATATTTGCTCAATTAATAATAAAGACATAAAATTATTAAAAAAATAAATTTCAATATGTAATATTGTAATTTTGTTTTTATTAATAAAATTACAAACAATCTTCTAGATAAAAGAAAATCATAATATACATATCACATTAAAATATATAACATATAAATAATAGCTAAAAATTAAGATTCATTTTACCATATAAATCAAAATAATGATTCCATAATTGTATTTAAATTTAATTAATAAGCACATAAAAACTTAATAGTTACAATAAACTTACAATGTAACAATACTCTTAACCATGGATATTTGGGTTTAGTTTACCATTCATATTATTGACTTGTAAAGAGGCTTTGTTACAATACCATGGGCCAATAGCAAGGTTTATCATTTCTACATGCTCAAAACCATAATTCATTTCACAATAAAAATATTTTATAAATAATTTTATTTTATTTTATTTTATAATTTTTTTAATTAAATATTCTGTGGATATTTTATGGAGATTAAATCAAGGTTTTAATAAAATTAACAATGAGAATATTTTTATATAAAGAGATGTGAAATTTATTAAACATAAATAATATTATTAAGTGTCTCCATAGATTTATTTTAAATAAGGATTTGTTAAGTGATGAAAGGAATGACTTTTTCCCAAGTGTATCTTGGAAGATTTGATCTCTTTCTGCCTTCGATAAAATTGGAGTTAAGATAAATCTATATTGATTTAACTATTTAAAATGTTAAAAATTTAATGCAAACAACCTTATAATATATGTTTGTTTACCATTTTAATGAAAATAATGTAAAAATAATTATGATTTATTGGGATTTCAATGGTTGACGGAATTTTTTTTTTTTTTCACCTAGGTGGAAAAACCTATCAACTCAGGTGTCAAAACCAACAGTGAGGACAGCCATCTCTGGCTGCTATCCGTGAATGTCGGTTTGACTCATCATAGTTAGATAGGAAAACCACGCCACCTGAAATAACCCGCTGGTGGTCCGTAAGGGAGCAGGCTCATCACTCCTGCCAGATGCCTCTGGGTCTTGGGCCGTTAACCTGTTTCCTTACGTCCGAGGAAGACGAGCTCTTAGCCAAGCAGAAGCAGTTTTACGGCATACGGAATTAAATCATTGTTTTATAAATAAAATTTAGAATATTTTAAAATAAAATATTTATTTTATATGGACTTTAAAACTAGTTTTAAATATTTATATAATTATTGTATTTTAAAATATTAAATTTAGAATAGAGAGGGTATTTTATATCAAATTAATATTAAATATACTTTCAAAATGATATAATTTTATTAAAAGTAAGTTTAATATTATTATGAAGATTTTAAAATAAAATTTAATCTTGCTTTAATTGAATAAGATTTTGTTTTCTAAATATAAAAAAAGAAAATTGAAAATATTTTCAAATTATTTATTTTATATTTTCAAATATTTATCTAATTTTTTAGCTAAGGAGCTTATTCTACAGTGCAGTATGATGTGTAAGCATGTCTGTGAGTCATCAAAGTTGAAGTTTTGCTCATGTGAGCCAAAATAAAAATTAAAAATTAAAAAATCTAAAAAAAAAACTATAGAAAATATTTAAATAATGTCTATTCATAAAAAAAAATTGCTACTGAAGAAATTGGATCCTTTTCAGCTCATGTTATATTAGAAGGAAAAGTTAAAAATTATGTTCTAAATAGAAAAATAATGTAGGCTATAAAGTAATTGCCAAGTTAAAGAGCAATGAGGGGTGGCCGAAAGATATTAATGTTGGAAATAATACTGGGGGGAATCAGTATTAGCGAGTCAATAATACTTCTTTTCACAATCAGATTTGTATACGCTACTTCAGTTAATGAAACTCGTGTATGTACGCAACTGTAGTTAAAGGAAACTAGCGTATATCCTGCCGACTTATAATTTAGTTAATTCTTCATATGTTAATCTTTAATTTGTGCATTAGAACCATACAACAGTAACCAGGTACAATAAAAACAGGGCAGACAATCACACACAAGAACACAAGATATAAGGTGGAAACCCAATGTGGGTGAAAACCACCTGCTGCAATTCGCCCCTATCTTCTTTTAATAAGAAACTTCTTTTTACAATATTTCTGCACTGGTGCAGTCTTATACCAGTATGCAGACTTCTACCTGTAGAAGGCTACAACCTTCTCTCGCTCTCCAGCTTCTCCTGGAAGGGAGCTATGACCCCCTTAGCTCTTGTACTAGCTGATGTACTACTACGTAGGTGCTGACCTACAGAAGGCTACAACCTTTTTTTTTTCTTCTAGGGACCACGTTTCATAAATTTTCAGACTAGATCCATCAATAACATCAATCAAACATCAAAATATATCTGCATCAATCAATCTCCTTTGCACCAACCAAAACTGAATCAAACAATCACTTCTCTGAAAGTTGTAACCAGATTACATTAACAATGCCAAAACCCAAGCCAAAACGCAGAACACTGCAACAAAAAACAGAAGTAGCTAAAACATATTTTATGAAATGTACGCTACTTCAATGTGTCGAACCTGCATTCATACGCTGTTATATGAAGGCAAACCTGCGTATACACTGTTTTGAAATGCCGAACCAACGTGTATACGCGCCTTTGCTATGCTGAACCTGCATACAGATTTATAAAAGATGATTTAAACTTTACAACTATTCAAACATCAGTTATACCCAGATTATCAGATTTACAGATTATGACATGCGCCAATTATAAAAGATCAAAACCACACAAAGATACTTCTCTTCAAGCCTTAATATCTTGACCCATCAATAGAACTTATCCTTCTTCAAGCGCTCAGGTTCCTCCTTGACTCAGATCCAGCTATGCACCATAACCCAATAACTAGTATTCTAGATCTTGCTCTTCCTTAGATATTCAATGCTTGAGTGTCTTTGCCTAATGATCTCCTCCTCCTTTTATAGTCTTAGGCCTTACTCAATACCATGGTCCAAAACTACTTTGAATCAATACCTTGGACTAAATACCTAGGGTCAAAACTTCGGACAAGATACCTTGGACCAATACCATGGGTCAAAATACCACGAACCAAATACCACAAACCAAAACCAAGTTTTCCAACATGTACGCGCTTTTCCTTGCATGAAAGTGTGTGTATACACATACGCATCTTTTGGTCTGCAATCCCGCATGTATACGCAGTTTGGTCAAGGGGAACCTGCGTATACCTCTTTTTCCTTCATTTTGTGATCCTGAATTGTGATCTGTCATCTGAGTGAGTTGCCATCAAGGACAACTCCTGTGTCATAGCGCGAAACCAGTGTCATAATGCTAACAATCTACCCCTTTAGACTTTATGGCAATCCAAAGTCACTCTCCCCCTTTGTCATCAAGGGCAAAGGGTTATGCTCCCCCTGAGTACATGATGAATTCTCTAATATGCTGAAGTGTGTTGTTCATGCTCCCCCTGACTATAAGCAAGGTCTGAAAAAAGATGTTCTACAAGAAGAACATGACTCTATTCATCATAAATGACCTTCCTATCACCAAAGACTCATACATACATCCATCTCCCAACCAAGTGGGGATATACCAAAATTGACTCATCCACCCAACCAAGTGGGGATACACCAAAAGTTTATACATGATAAAACAAGAACATTACATCATCCATCCCAGGCATAGTGGGGAAACAAAATAGGTCGTTACATGACCTTGATAATAAAAGATATACATGACATAGAGACAGAATATCTAAATCAAGATAGTTATCAGCAACTATCATCAGCAGCATCTGTCAATCACCATCCAGACTAGCAACCATGATCTCCCTCTGCACTTGAATCAAAAACTATGAAATTGTACCAAGAACTTCTAAGATAATGCCAACAATGCATTATTAGAAGTATATGCTCCCCCTGAACCTATGCCAGATGATCTCTGTCAGACCCATATCAGACTCTTTTCATCCTGAGTCTGGCCCACTGTTTTTCTTCAAACCAACATATACGCAACTGTATCCACAACAACCAACATATGTATGCAGATATGCTTCATGAAACTTGTGTACAACCACTTTTCTCTGAACCAGATAGGTTTCAACAGCGAGATGATGCATCAACTACTCCCAGCTTCTGTCTGAGATATTCAAATGTCTCTCTAGGCAGCGGTTTGGTGAATATGTCAGCAACCTGTTCTTTGGAGGGAACATACTCCAATTTGGCCTTTTGTTCAAGCACTTGTTCAGGGAGAAAATGATATTTGATAGGTATGTGCTTGGTCTTGGAATGCATGACTGGATTCTTTGAAATACTGATTGCACTTGTATTATCACAGAGAATGGAGATGGGTGGAGTACATGTGATCTGAATGTCTTGCAATGTTTGCATCATGCAAAGGAGTTGTGTGCAACAAGATGTAGCAGCCACATATTCTGCTTCAGTTGTAGATAATGCAATTGAACTTTGTTTCTTGCTGAACCAAGACACTAATCTGAAACCCATATAAAATGCACCACCACTAGTGCTTTTTCTATCATCCACGCTTCCTGCCAAATCTGCATCTGTGTATGCACGAGGTGTAAGATCTGTGTCCCTAGGATACCATAAGCCAAAATTCTAAGTTCCTTGTAGATATTTGAAGATCCTTTTGACTGCCTGAAGGTGTGATTCTTTTGGATTTGCTTGGAATCTTCCAACTATTCCCACTGCATGCATAATGTCTGGTCGGGTACCTGTTAGATAGAGCAAACTACCAATCATGGATCTGTAGGTTGGCTGATGTACTGCTGCTGACTCATCATTTGCACTGAGGCTACATCATGTTACCATAGGGGTACATACTGGTTTAAAATCTTCCATGCCATATTTCTTCAAGATCTGCTTGAGGTACTTGGTTTGTGATAGAAAAATACCATCTTTATTTTGTTGAACTTGTAAGCCAAGAAAATATGTGAGCTCACCAAGCAGGAACATTTCAAATTCTTTATGCATTACCAAAGCAAAGTTTTGACTCATGGATTCTTCATTGCTACCAAAAATGATATCATCAACATACACAACAAGTATTAGCAATTTATCATTGTAAATTTTTATATATAGATTACTATCAACTGATCCTTTTGAGAAACCTTGTTGATGAAGTATTTGTCAAGACGATAATACCATGCCCTTGGAGCTTGTTTTAGACCATAGAGAGCCTTTTGAGTCTGCATACAAGTTTTGGATCATTTCCAAGGATGAATCTGTCTGGTTGCTCAATGTATACTTCTTATTCTAGGTCTCCATTAAGAAAGGCAGATTTCACATCCATTTGATATACTTTGAACTTCTAAGAGCTAGAAAGAGCAAGGAACATTCTTATGGCTTAAATTCTAGCAACAGGTGCAAAAGTTTCTTCAAAGTCTATACCTTCTTTTTGAGCATACCCTTTACAAACAAGTCTGCCCTTGTTTCTAATAACTTCTCCATTTTCATTCAGCTTGTTTTTGAATATCCATTTGGTTCTTATGACATTCTTATCACTAGGTCTAGGAACCAATTTCCAAGTATTATTCTTTTCAATCTGCTCAAGTTCTTCATTCATGGCCTTGACCCAACATTCATCTTTACATGCTTCCATTACATTTTGCGGTTCGACGGAGGAAAGCAATGCTAGATAGCTTGAAGCTTCTGTCATAGTTCTCCTTGTCTGCACACCTGCCTCTTTCTGCCCCAAAATTTGAGTCTTTGGATGATTCTTCTGAACATACCTGAATGTAGTCTTTTCTTCTACCCTTATCTGTTCTTCTGGTGCCTCATTGGTTTCTTCTTCAGAGTTAGTCTGATTTGATGTGGAAGGATAGTCCTCATCTTCTTCATAATCTTTGGTTTTTACCTGCTTTGGATTTTTGCTTGCTTCATCAACCACAACATCAATACTTTCAACAATTTTCCCAAGTCTTTTATTATAACACTTGTATCCTTTACTTTGGGAAGAGTAACCAAGGAGAATGCCTTCATCTGCTCTAGGTTCAAACTTGCCAAGTTTTTCATCAGTCCTTTTGATATAACATTTGCTTCCAAAAATCTTGAAGTATTTTACAGTAGGAGTCTTACCATACCAAAGTTCATGTGGAGTTTGAGTGTTGATTACCCGACGTTTGTTTTGTTGAGAATAGTGATGGCAGCAAATGCAGCTTCACTCGAGAAGGTTACAGGAGTTCCAAACTCATTTAGCATAGCACGTGCCATTTTTTGAACAGTTTTGTTCATCCTTTCTACTACTCCATTTTTCTGAGGAGTTCTTGTGGTAGAGAATTCCCTTCTTATTCCATGTTCTTCACAGAAGTCGAAGAATTCATCCAAGGTAAATTCCCCTCTTCGATCTGATCTAAGACATTTGATTTTGTGATCTGATTCATTTTCAACTAAAGCTTTGAAGGCTTTGAACTTTTCAAATGCTTCATCTTTATGCTTTAGAAGTCCTATCCAACACATTCTTGAAAAATCATCAATGAACAATATAAAATATTCTTCTCCACGAGGTGACTTTTTCCTTGATGGTCCACATAAGTCAGTATGAACAAGTTCAAGAGGCTTACTAGTTGATCCTTCTTTTTCAGGGAAATGTGTTCTGGTTTGCTTACCAAATTGACATGATTTGCATATTGTATTTTTTGGAATGCGGATATCCGGAAGATCATGAACCACCTAGTATCTGCATGCTTTTCTTATTTGAGGGAAGCTTAGATGCCCCAGTCTTCTGTGCCATAGCCAGTGTTCATCATTTTTTCTTAGATAGCACTGTTGTTGTCCTCCCTTGAGTATGTACAAGTTGTTTGGAGTTCTTACACCTTTGATCACTATTTCTCTTGTATCAAGCTCATGAACAACACATCCATTTGATCGAAATACTACTTCATTTCCTTGATCACACATTTGACTGACACTTAATAGGTTATGCTTTAGACCATCAACATACATAACATTCCTAGCTATAACCTTTTCTTTTAAGAGAACAGAGCCTTTACCTTTTATGATTGCAGGAATGTCATTGCCAAATGAGACATTCTTTTCCTTTTCTAAGGCATTATATGACTGAAGTTTTTCTTTATCACCTGTCATATGTTTTGAGCATCCACTGTCGATATACCACGAATTTTCTTGTCCTTCTGCATACAAGGCTATTCCACATCTTTCTGTTTGTGGTTCTTTCTTTCTCCATGTTTTGGGACTCAATGAAGCTTGCTCCTTCTAAGATGTTTGCCAAAATTTACTCCTGCATTCAAAATCTTCATGACCGAAGTTGTTACAGATAGAGCATTCTATTTCATTTTCAAGAGCAAAAAATTATTGTAGGTCCTTTTCATGATCCCAGTCACATTCCTTTGATTTCGTGCTTCTCTAGTCATGATGGTCTTGTAAGCAACACATTTAGCAGCTTTGTGTCCAAAGTTATGACATGAAAAACATTGGCCATTAAATAAATTCCTGCGATTATGAAATCCACTGACCTGATGATTGTAGTTTCCAGTGACATTCATTCTTGAAGCAAATTGAGATTGATTTACCTGTGTTTTGTTATATCTTTTGTTCATCCTTGAAGTAGATTGAACCCAATTTACCTGATGAGCTTCTTTCTGCCTTTACTGACGATTGACAACCTGTTCACTTCTCCTTGTTGCATCAAGATAGCTTTTGGAGGTTGATGGCTTCTGTGCTTGAGATGCTTCTTCAGTATATCCAAGACCTGCCTTTATCAAAGAAGAACATTGTACTTTGATAATTTCATCTAAAGTTTTTTATCCTTTCGCAAATCTAAGATTGAGAGCCTTTGTTTTCTCAATATCTTTTCTTAGACCCACAATTTCACATTCTAACTTTTCATTTTGTTTTTCCCTTTCAGCGAGTTGGAATGTCAGAGTATCTATAATCATACTCTTTTCTTCTAAACAGATTTTAAGTTTAGAAATTTCTTCATAGAGACCATCTTCATCTAAAGCATCCAAGAAATTATCATCTTCAAAAGCCATCAAAAGTCTATAATCATTACCATATTCATCTTCATCACTATTTGATAAACCATCGCTATCTTCATGCGTATAGTAGCTCTTCTTACTTACATTTTGTTTTCTATTCCATTTTGCTGGTTCCTTACCTTTATCAAGCTTATCTTTATGAGGACATTTGGCTGCATAATGACCGACTCTTCCACAAGCAAAGCATTTGAAAGGTAGTTTACCTCTGAATCTTCCAGAACCTCATTGAAGGTTTTTGACAAAGTTTGCTTCTTCCTCTCCTTCTGAAATGTGTCCTGATTCATTGAGCTCTTCTCTTCCTGAAGCATTGAATGCAGCTTTTCTCATATCTAATGGACCTCCTTTTCTCATTTCAACAGCAGTTAGGATTCCGTGCAGTTGTGTCATAGTCATACTCTGAAGATCCTGCTTTTATTCTATGGCAGACACTTTTGATTCAAACTTAGAAGACAAGGATCTTAAAACCTTTTCAACCAAAGTAACTTCTTTTATCTCTTCACCCAAATTTTTCATGCGACTAACAATCTCATCTATACGTAGGAAGTAATGAGCTATACTTTCATCATTGTGCATTTTGAGAGTTTCATATTGAATTCTAAGAGATTGTAGTTTTGCACGTTTTACCTTATTGTCTCCTTCATAGCTTAGAACGATCTTGTCCGATATTCTTTTGCGGTTTTGAGCTGCATAACCTTGACAAATTCTGATTGTGATAGACTTCCCAATAGAGTATTGACATCCTTGGCATTTGTTTCATATTGCTTTTTACCTACCGTATCTGTAGGAATTGCTGATGGAAATGTATATCCTCCTTCCACGATTTCCCAAACATCTATTCCAAGAGATTGAAGATAGGCCGTGATTCTTACCTTCCAATAGATGAAGTTGCTCCCATCAAATATTGGTGGTCTAATGGATCCCTCTCTTTCGTAGCTGCCCATGATGATAGATCTTCCTTCAAGCAATCAAGCTTCTTCTGAAGGAATTGCTCTGATACCAATTGTTGGAAATAATACTGAGACGGGGGGGGTGAATTAGTATTAGCAAGTCAATAATATTTTTTTTCACAATCAGATTTGTATACGCTACTTCAGTTAATGAAACTCACGTATGCATGTAACTATAGTTAAGGAAACTAGCGTATATCCTGCAGACTTATAATTTAGTTAATTCTTCAGATGTTGATCTTTAATCTGTGCATTAGAACCATATAACAGTAACCAGGTACAGTAAAAACATAGTATACAGTCACACACAAGAACACAAGATATAAGGTGGAAACCCAATGTGGGTGAAAACCACCTGCTGCAATTCGTCTCTATCTTCTTTTAATAAGAAACTTCTTTTTACAATATTTTTGTACTGGTGCAGTCTTATACCAGTATGCAGGCTTCTACCTGCAAAAGACTACAACCTTCTCTCGTTCTCCAGCTTCTCCTGGAAGGGACCTACAACCCCCTTAGCTCTTGTACTAGCTGATGTACTAGTATGTAGGTGCTAACCTACAAAAGGCTACAACCTTTTTTTTCTTCCAGGGACCACGTTTCATAAATTTTCAGATTGGATCCATCAATAACATCAATCAAACATCAAAATATATATGCATCAATCAATCTCCTTTGCACCAACCAAAACTAAATCAAACAATCACTTCTCTGAAAGCTGTAACCAGATTACAGTAACAGTACCAGAACCCAAGAAAAAACCCAGAACATTGCAATAGCAAACGGAAGTAGCTAAAACATATTTTATGAGATGTACGCTACTTCAATGTGTTGAACCTACGTTCATACGCTGTTATATGAAGGCAAACCTGCATATACGCTGTTTTGAAATGCCAAACCAGCGTGTATACGCGCCTTTGCTATGCTGAACTTGTGTATAGATCTATAAAAGATTATTTAACCTTTACAACTATTCAGACATCAGTTATATTGTTGGGTTGTGTTATATTCTTTCCACGACTAGCCCACGTAGTTAACCGGGGGTTAGAGGGGGGGAGGTCACAGGGGGTTTGAGGGGCACCCATAAACCCACTTATGGGGTCCGGGGCAGCGCCTCGGAAAATTTTGGTTTTGGACCCTATGTTAGGTTGGGCAGACCCACCTATGGTTTTGTGCATGATTTTCGCACATGTTTTTTAGACACGATGGTTTTTCGATCCATGGTATTGGACATGATGGTTTTCGGTCCATGGTATTGGATGCTTCGACATGTATAAATATGTATTATAACATTGAAAGGAACATAATTAAAAATCAAGCTGGTAGTCCCGGTTTTGGGATCCAGGGGAAAATCTCTGTGTATATGTGTTTTATGTGTTCTGCTCTCTTATTATTTATTTTATGTGTTTTAGAATTTGTATGTAGGTAATTTCTGTATGGGGTTAAAACCTACATTTGGTATCAGAGTTGTTTTGGCTTCAAGGGGACGCCTTTGTTGCTAAGGGGTTTCGCTCAGGCCTATGGTAGACCTTGTTCAGTGGGAGATATACGAGATCGATTCTAGTGGTGAAAGAAGATGGCGAGCAGTGGAAAGATAGAGATCGAGAAATTTAATGGTTAGAGTTTTGAGTTGCGGAAACTCAAGATGGAGGATTTGTTGGTGGATAAAGATCAGTGGATCGCGGTTGATCTAGGTACTAAACCAATGGGAGTGTCCGATGAAGAATGGAAGAAGTTGGATTGAAAGGCAAAGAGCACAATACGATTGTGTGTCTTAGATTCAGTATTGCTAAATGTATTAGGGGAAGCTACGGTGAAGGCTTTATGGGACAAGATAGGGACTTTGTACCAATCTAAGTCTCTAGTGAATAAACTGTTCCTGCGGAAAAAGTTGTATAACCTGAGGATGAAAGATGGAGACTCGGTGATAGAGCATCTGAATGCATTTAATACTGTGGTAAGTCAGTTAGCATCTGTTGATATTAAAATTTCAGATGAAGATAAGTGCATCAGTTTGTTGTGTTCTCTACCAGAATCGTGGGATAGTCTGGTTATTGCAATAGGTAGTAATGAAACTGCCTTTCAGTTTGATGAAATAGTCTCAACCTTGCTAACAGAGGAGATGAAACGAAAAAATATGGAGAGCCAGAATGGTGATGGCTTGTTTATACGAGGACGGTCCTAGAACAGAAACAAAAATAAGTCATCGAGTGGGAGATCTAAATCTAGAGGGAGATATAAATCTCTAGGAAAACCTGTAAATGTGGTGTGCTGGAAATGCGGAAAGGAAGACCACTTCAAAAGGGACTATAAATCTAAAGCTCCTGACAAAGAAAAGGTATCTGATGAGGCTCCTTCTGCAGAGGCGAAAACCACCTCAGATGAAGGTGGGGATGTGTACTTGGCTTCTTCAAGTACACATGTAGATCATGAGACATGGTTGATTGAATCAGGTGCATCCTTTCACTTCACTCCTCATAGAGAGTGGTTCTGCGAGTATGAGAAATATGATGGTGGTGATGTCTTCTTGGGGGATGACAGGAAAGCTAAAATCGTTGGTCGCGGAAAGGTAAAGTTGAAGTTGCAAGGTGGAAGGGTTAGAACACTTCCGAGTGTTCTACATATTCCTACATTGGCCAGAAATCTAATTTCTGTAAGCAAGCTGGATGATGCAGGTGTAAAAACAGTGTTCGAGAAGGATACCTGCAAAATGGTTCGGGGAGCACTGGTATTGATGTTGGGAGTTCGGATTGGAACTCTACACAAGCTGCAAGGTAGCACTATTGTTGATGGGTGCAACAGTTCTATGGTTCCTGAAAGTAGAGCAGAAAATCTAGTGGTCTCTGGAGAGAAGACCATGTTGTGGCATCAAAGGCTTGGACATACTGGAGAGAAAGGCCTTCGAATACTTCATGGTAAAGGTATGGTAGAAGGTATGAGTAATAGCTCTCTGGATTTTGATTTCTGTGAAAATTGTGTATATGGGAAGCAGAATCAGGTGAGTTACCCCTCTGGTAGTAAGAGGGCGAAACAAATATTAGAGCTTGTGCACAGTGACGTGTTTGGACCTGTGAAGGTTCCATCACTGGGTAATTCTGTGTACTATGTACCATTTATAGATGACTTCTCAGGGAATACATGGATATATTTCCTTACGAAGAAATCTGAAGTCTTTGACAGGTTTAAAGAATTTAAGGCTCTCGTGGAAAATCAAACAGAGAAGAAGATAAAGGTGCCGAGGACAGATAATGGTGGAGAGTTTTGCAGCAAGGAATTTGAAGAATTCTGCAAGAAGTGTTGTATACCACGGCAAAAGACTACTCCATATACACCTCAGCAAAATGGAGTTGTAGAAAGAATGAACAAGACATTGATGGAAAGGGCAAGAAGCATGCTCAGTGATGCCAGGTCAGGATAGGAATTCTGGGCAGAGGCGGTGGATACTGCATGTTACCTGGTCAATATATCACCTTCATCAGCGTTGGAGGATAAGACTCCACAAGAGGTATGGACTGGTAAGAAACTCTCTCTTTCACATCTGAGGGTATTTGGATGTGATGCATATGTACATGTTCCAAAGGAAAAAAGAACAAAGTTGGATAGTAAATCTGAAAAGTGCATCTTTACTGGGTATAAGGATGGTTTAAAGGGTTATAAGCTTTGGAACCCAATAACAAGAAAGGTTATGTACAGCCGAGATGTGGTGTTCAGAGAGGTGAAATATGTTATTAAACATGAAGTCCAACCAAAGGAACCTGAGAAGATAGAGTTTGAGCTAAAGGAGGAAGAATCAGACTCTACAGTAGAGGAGGAATCAGAAGATGAAGAGCCACAAACTCCAGCTGTGAGAAGATCAGTTCAAGAAAGAAGGCAGCCAGAAAGGTATAGTCCATCTGCTTTCTGTTCAATTTTTTCTTTGTCT
This sequence comes from Pinus tabuliformis, assembly GCA_031772625.1. Taxonomy (NCBI): domain Eukaryota; kingdom Viridiplantae; phylum Streptophyta; class Pinopsida; order Pinales; family Pinaceae; genus Pinus; species Pinus tabuliformis. The sequence goes on along the minus strand of CM062807.1, from coordinate 409,027,751 downwards.
GTTACTGATGATGATCCCAAAACTGTGAAGGAAGCAGTGGATTCAGAGGATGGAAAACTCTAGAAAGAGGCCATGGTTGATGAAATGGCATCTTTGCACAAAAATGAGGCTTGGGATCTAGTGGAGTTGCCAGCTGGAAGGAAACCCATTGGCAACAAATGGGTGTTCAAAAAGAATACAAATGCAAAAGGAAAAGTGGAGAAACACAAATCTTAGTTGGTAGCAAAAGGTTTTTCCCAGGTGCCGGGAATTGATTTTGGTGATATTTTTTCTCCTGTTGCCAAGGCAACTTCTATTAGACTACTTTTATCTGTTGCTGCTGTTTTTTATTTTGAGGTAGAACAGATGGATGTGAAGACAACATTTCTTCACAGGGATCTGGAAGAGGAGATCTACATGAAGCAACCAGAAGGCTTTGTTGTGAAGGGTAAGAAAGAACTGGTATGTAAGTTAAAGAAGTCTCTATATGGGTTAAAACAGTCACCAAGGATGTGGTATCAGAAATTTGATACATTTATACGAGGACTTGGCTTCACCAAAAGCAAAGCAAATCACTGTGTGTATTTTAAATTAATTGGTGACCGTGTTATTTATCTGGTCTTGTATGTGGATGATATGTTGCTAGTTGGAAATGACAAAGAAATTATCCAGGATTTGAAGACCCAATTGTCCTCCAAATTTGACATGAAAGATCTTGGTGCTATAAACTATATTTTGGGCATGGAAACTAAAAGAGATCGGGCAAAGAGGAAGCTCTAGTTAAACCAGAGGAAGTATGTGGAGATAATACTGTAGAGGTTTAATATGAAGGATAGTAAACCGATGAAGTTTCCTATTCCTGTAGGTGTGAGGTTATTTGTTGAATAGTGTCCCAAGACACAAGAAGAGGAAGAGGACATGTCCCGTGTTCCATATGCAAGTGCAGTCGGTAGCTTGATGTATGCAATGGTCTGTACTAGACCAGACATTGCACATGCAGTGGGAGTATTAAGCAGGTTTATGTCAAAACCAGGGAAGGAGCATTGGACAACAGTGAAGCGGGTTTTCAAGTATTTGCGTGGCACTAGTGATTATGGTTTGTGCTACCAAGGAAGACCAAGATTGGACAGAGTGTTGGATATTCGTGGCTTTGTTGATGCAGATTGGGCTGGAGATCTAGATCAGAGAAGATCTACAAGTGGGTATGTGTTTAACCTATTTGGAGGTGCAGTCAGTTGGATGGGTATTAAACAATCTGTAGTGGCACTATCAACTACAGAGGTGGAATACATGGCAGCCACTCATGCAAGCAAGGAAGCAGTTTGGTTGCAGAGATTGTGTTCAAGTATGGGGTTAGCATAGGAAGCTATAAGGATAGACTGTGACAGCCAAAGTGCAAAATTCTTGGCAAAGAACCCCGCATATCATTCAAAGACAAAGCACATTGATGTTCAGTATCACTTTGTAAGGGATATGATAGAAGACAAAAAGGTGTTGCTGGTAAAGGTGGACACTTTGAAGAATACTGCAGATGCATTGAAAAAATTTGTGAGATCTGAGAATTTCTCTTGGTGTAGAGAAACAATGGGCGTTGCAGGGTTGGATACATGACTAAGCTCTCTTGTGGCCCCCCGTGGAAAGAAAACAACAAGTGGGAGAATGTTGGGTTGTGTTATATTCTTTCCATGACTAGCCCACATAGTTAACCAGGGGTTAGAGGGGGGAGGTCACAAGGGGTTTGAGGGGCATCTGTAACCCCACTTTATGGGGTCCGGGGCAGCGCCTCGAAAAATTTTGGTTTTGGACCCTATGTTAGGTTGGGCGGGCCCACCTATGGTTTTTTGCATGATTTTCGCACATGTTTTTTGGACACGATGGTTTTTCGGTCCATGGTATTGGACGTGATGGTTTTCGGTCCATGGTATTGGATGCTTCGGCATGTATAAATATGTATTATAACATTGAAAGGAACATAATGAAAAATCAAGCTGGTAGTCCCGGTTTTGGGATCCAGGGGAAAATCTTTGTGTATATGTGTTTTATGTGTTCTGCTCTCGCATTACTTATTTTCTGTGTTTTAGAATTCGTATGCAGGTAATTTCTATACGGAGTTAAAACCTACATATATCTAGATCATCAGATTTACAGATTACGACATGTGCGAATTATAAAAGATCAAAACCACACAAAGATACTTCTCTTCAAGCCTTAAGATATTGACCCATCAATAGAACTTATCCTTCTTCAACCACTCAGGTTCCTCCTCGACTCAGATCCAGCTATGCACCATAATCCAATAACCAGTATTCTAGATCTTGCTCTTCCTTAGATATTCAATGCTTGAGTGCCTTTGCCTAATGATCTCCTCCCCCTTTATAGTCTTAAGCCTTACTCAATACCATGGTCCAAAACCACTTAGAATCAATACCTTGGACCAAATACCTGGGGTCAACACTTCGGACAAGATACCCTGGACCAATACCATGGGTTAAAATACCACAGACCAAAACCAATTTTTCCAACATGTACGCGCTTTTCCTTGCGTGAAAGTGTTTGTATACACATACACGTCTTTTGGTCCGCAATCTCGCGTGTACACGCAGTTTGGTCAAGGGGAACCTGCGTATACCTCTTTTTCCTTCATTATGTGATCCTGAACTGTGATTTGTCATCTGAGTGAGTTGTCATCAAGGAGCGTCTAACCTCAAAATTAAAAGAAACACCCCCTATCCTATTCTCCTTATAGAAGTGGGTCTTTCCCCTATCGAGAGCCTAGCTATGACTAGGTTTCTGTTGTACAAGCACAAACTCAATAACATAGGAGACCATAGACTTCCTAAACTAGGTCTAAATTCCATCCAAAACCACCTAAGGCTCAAACGAAGTTGGTATAAAAACACCAGGGCCTGGTTAAATCATTGGGAGATCGACGAGAATGTTGCATTGCAAAACATTAATAACATTAAAAATATTGTTACTTCTAAGTTCAAAGAAAAAATGTGGTGTGAGAAAGATTTAGCAGCTAAAAGGAAATTAAGATATTATAAGAAGGTCATCAACCCCACCCTAGAAGATCAAAAGTATCTCTTTGTCTTAACTAGCTCAAAGAAGAAAATTAATATAGCCAAGATGAGAACGAACTCTCATGAACTACATAGTGAAACGGGTCGTTGGGCACTTCCTAAAACACCATGGATGGAAAGGTTCTTCCATCTGTGTGAGAATACGTTGAGGATGAAAATCACTTTCTCTTAGAGTGCCTTGCCTACAACCACATAAGATTTCAGTTTCAAAGCCTTTTACGTTGTCAAAATTACAGTGAGCTTGGGAGGCTTCTATCCAAGCTTTTTGAGCATAGGAATAAAATCTTAAATCAAACTAAATAATTCACCTTTTACCTTGTCAAAATTACAGTGAGCTTGGGAGGCTTCTCTGCAAGCTTTTTGAGCATAGGAATAAAATCTTAAATCAAACTAAATTTTTTGTTTCTTTAGGTTCGATAGACCAAAGTTTTTGGTCTCAATGGACGTTAACCACCACCACCACCATCATCATCATCAATAAAAAAAATGAATATGTTATAAGTAATTAGAAGTAAAAAAATGTGTAAGTAAGATGTTTAAATCTTATAATTTGATTATTGATAAAATATTTTAATACGAATAAAAAAAATGAATATGTTGTAAAGTAATTGGAAGTAAAGAAATATGTGAGTAAGATGCTTAAATCTTATAATTTGGTTATTGATAAAATATTTTAATACGAATTCTATAATAATAAAAAAATGAATATGTTGTAAAGTAATTGGAAGTAAAAAAATGTGTGAGTAAGACGTTTAAATCTTATAATTTGGTTATTGATAAAATATTTTAATACGAATTAATATTGACATATACTTTGAAAATATGTTAACAATAGAAAACCATTTTAATTTGTGTCATGTTATGTAAAATGTTTTAATGCCAATTATGTATATATATCATTTAAAAAAAAAATTATATATATCATGAAATATTAAGTTTTTATGGTTAAAATGTTTATTTTGTTATATATTCATTCCATTTAGCATTGTAAAATACAATTTAAACAATGAAAAATAACACATTGTATTTTACATTGTAAAGAAATTTGAAGGTGAAGAAAATTGATTCCTCCAATCTCATGTTATTTTTGTATTTAAAATAGATATATATTATTAAATTATAAGTAAAAATGATATTTAATCTTATATATAAAATAAAAATAAAAATATATCTAATTTTATTAAAAATTATTATAAAATTAAAAAGTATTAATTTAGTATTATTTTTAATTGAACAAAAAATACATAGATAGGGAAAACAAACACAAGGAAAGAGATAATAATAGCTCAGAATCTGAAGTAAAAATCTACCCCGTTGGGAATTATTATTGAAATATTCTACATAACATATTATTCTTTTGAGAAATAAAGGTGACAAAGAATAATCACCGATTTCAAAAATCTAAATAATGCGAGCCATGTAACGCTGTTAATATTTTTTTTACATAAATCTATACTTTATAAAAGTTAAGTGCAGAAAGATTCCATGTCAGAGAATTGAATTCGTTACAGCTTCTTGTACTGTACACTGCGTAAATGCCTTCCCACAAAGCGTCGCCTGCTGATTTTGACTTGGAAGAATATGTTATTAGTCATCGCCTGCTAATTTTGACTTGTAATAATACTTTTATTATTACATTACCCCATGCGTATTCCTTCATCATAAATCCAATATATTTTTCCACTGGTTTTTTAAGCGAACTCATACACTGAGTGACATGTGATACATGCGCATATTAAAAATCCCTGTGCAGTCCTGTCAAACACATGCAGATCCGCAGCACCTGCTGCAACAAACAAAATAATTGAAAGAACTTGCAACATTTGCCAGCAAAAAGTTGCCAGAGAAAGTGGAATATATCATTTGAATACAGGATACAGGTGTTAGGGGGTAAATATGGGGAGGAATGGGTTGAAATTATTACTTTTTTTTGTAATATTTTTAATTAAGTCTAGAGGTTCATTTTACAGTTCAATACAAGGGGAAGAGATGTGTAAGTTTGTCGATCTTATCTCTTTAAAATAAAATTAAAAATTAAAAATTATGTTCTAATAAAAATAATATGAGTATAATTGAAAAAGATGAATATGTTGTAAAGTAATTAAAAGTGAAAAAATGTGTGAATCAAATGTTTAAATCTTATACTTTTCAAAAATATTTTAGCTAGAGATTCAAATAAACTATTTGAAGATCTATGTTAACTAATTTATGTCGATATCAACTTCATATATATCTACATATAAGAAAAAGAAGAAAAAATTAAAATTTTTATGGTTAAATTTTTTATTTGGTTTTGTATAAAACATTCAAAAATACAATTTCAACAATTAAAAATAACACATTGTATTTTACACTCTAAAAATATTTACATGTCAAGAAATTTGATCTCTCTAAACTCATGTTAGATCTGTACTTAAAATAAATCTATATTAATAAATAAATACAGATCATTCATATAAAATATTATGTAAATAGTGTTATGAATATTATGTAAATTATGAGATACAAATCATCCATATCAAAATTCAAATTCTAATAAATCAAATAAATAAATAAATAAAATACCAATTATTATTACACAAAGTCCAACCAATCACATTCTCTGATATATTTATTTCATATACCTGCCCTAACAATAATACACCATACCATACATCATGCTCATACTATCCTACTATTGGTACAGTAACATATATTACAGAAGATACTCTCAATCAATTTATAATCTGCTTCCTGCTTCCGATTGCCTTTAATGGCTACTTTACTAATAGAATAAGAATTTCTTTTTGGGTTTTGTTTTTTCTATTGAGATGATGCAGACAAGTTGAAGTCTAGAGTGTCGGCCGCCGTTAGCTTTTGAACCATTTCCATAAAGGAATTAGCATCTCTTGTACTTGCAGAATAGTGGAGATCTGCCTGCTTCTGCTTTTTCTTTCCCTGCTCCTGTAAATTATTCATAACAGAATGGACCAGTCCCACCTTCTTCTTAATGTTATTATGACCAGTACTACCAGTTTCTAGGGCTGATGGAGGATCATGCTGTGGGGTTGGGGTTGTTTGCATGTGACCCAGTATCTCCTTCATCAACAAACCTTCTCGCTTCACAGAATCCTGAAAAATTGTATGTCTGCAGTGTCAGAATTACGAGGCCTGCAAGTGCAATTTTCCATTATTGACAATTGGGGTCTCCATATTCACAGCTCTAACACAGGATACAGACAATTGTATCTTCTATCATTGCATGACATTCGATATTTTGGAAAAAAAAAACAAAAGAATCGGTAGGCAGATACTGGTTTCTGTATCACAGAAAACAAAAAAAGGCCTGCACATAGAACAGTTATGTTGTCAGTCAGTTTATTGGTTAATAAGGCATATATGGTGCCACAAGCTTTGCTCACTGAGAAGGTGAATTTGAACTAACTCCCTAGGTTGGTGTGCAATTTCTGTTTCATGCTATAGAGGAGTGTTTTGTTTTACGATTATCTATGTGATGTCAGTTATCTTAATATTACAATTATATATTATCAAGAATTATAATATTATGGAGAATAATTACATGTACTTATAATCGGATTTAAATTAGATTTTATAAAATAAAAAATTTAAATATAATAAAAGATTTAAAAATTTTACAATAATCAAGGAAATATTATATTTTTATTATAACGCTAACAAAATATTTATGAAGAGTATGTAGTGAAAAAGCTAGCTTTTTTTTAAAAGATAGATACATTCACAAAAACTTAGTCTCACAACTTTTTATATGATTAGATTTTGAAAAATTGCTTACATAATAAAGGTAGAAGTTTGTCCAAGATTTTTTTGGATTTGATGTAGTCTTTGATTTTCCTTAAGTTTTCCTTAAGTCTTGATTTGTCATTATTTAAGGTTCTACTTGCTCTAGAGTCCCATCTTCTTTACAGTGATTCACCCAATATGCCTTAAACTATGGGGTTAAGTTGGAACTCTATTTCTTGATCCCAAATGGAAGGATAGGCAGATTCCTCATCTACCTAATCTTATGGCGTTGAACCTTACTATAATGGAAGGTCTTCTTTTGATGATGTGTTACTAATTTCTCCTCTGAATCAACTTTTGGCTCTTCCATAGATGGGTCCAACTAAAGTGGATCTTCCTTGTTAATCAATTGAAGTTCTTCCTTAGTTCCAACCCACCAAGTTGATTTAAGTTGATGCTCCCTAAATTGCTTGGGCTCTTTTGGGGAAGGCACTACTAAATTCCTTGTTTCAAAACTTACTCTATAGCTAAAAGATATGTGTTCATAGGCTAGCTCTTGTGTTTAGGAGTAGTTTTCACATGTCAAGTTTATTTATGTGGAAACCCCTTTGTTGAAGTCTATTTCTACACATATTCAAGCATAAGTCATGTTTTTGCAATTCTTTATTTTAGGACTATAGTAATATAATCTTCCAAAGCCTTTGCCAATGGCTCAAAGAGAGGTTGAATCCCAAAAATACAAAGCAAATTTTGAAAATTTAAGCCACTAGAGTTGAGGATAACCTATTTATGATTGGATGGCCTAGTTTTCATACATAATATATATTTTCTCTGCAATTCTCCAGTTTAGGACGACTACTGTGATATAATCTTCCAAAGGCTTTTCCAATGGCTCAAACAGAGGTTGAATCCCAAAAATACAAAGAAAAATTTGAAAATCTAAGCCAGTAGAGTTGAGGATAACCTATTTATGATTGGATGGTCTAGTTTTCGTACATAATATATATTTTCTCCATAACCATGGGGTTGAGTTAAAATTAGAGCCATTTCTTTTTCTAGATTGAACTCAAGAATGAAGAACCCCAAGTTTGCATAGGGGTAAATAAACGCATCATCTTTAATCTCAGGTTTCGAAAACTCTAAAATCCATTTGTTCAAATCCATGAACTGAGGCCAAAGCCCATTGAAGCTACCCACAAGCTCATTGAATCTTTAAAAGGTCACTTGTTCTACAACATATTTCCCCATGGAGGTAGTTAAGGCTAGAGCCTCATCGACTAATCGAGCAAAGGTTTCACACGAGATCCAAGTGATCTAGGGGAGGAGATTTTGACTATCATTGTAAGTGCCTTTCCATATGGATGTTGGAAACACCAAGTGAGAACACTTTCACTATAGTTGAAGGGGGTCTACCATATGGGTGTTGGAAACACCAAAGGGAGAAAGAGTTAGCTAGGGACAAGGAAACCAATGTTGCTACCATTTTTGACATCCTAGATAATGTGCCTGAGTGGGGAAGGTTGGCCAAGTGTAAATGGGTCACACTAAGGTTCTAGGGTTTGGCCTATGAAATTGGTTAGGGAGAAACTATAGTCATTTCCATCTTAAATATAAATTTATCTTAACTATTCATCTAACTATTATAGGTTTTGGAGCTTTTGATTAGAATGGGGAGAAATAATTGGTTAGATGGTGATTTTTTTATTGTTTAAAATGTTTTTTTGTGGTTTAAAATGCTTTTTTGAATGTATAAATAGATTCAATGTCTTGCAAAACCCTTAAGAGTGTCTGATTACACAAATTTTCACTTTAAATTTGTGATTCCAACAAATTATTGCCACTGGGCAATTTGATCAAAAAATATGCCAAAAATATTCCAAAATATATAATATATAAACTAAGACTTTATCTTAATCCTAATATTTTTAAATTTTCAAAACTAATTAGATTTTTATTTATTTTAATTGTTCTAATTACTTATTAGATAAAATATTAAAATAAATCTATATTTTATATTTACTAAATACAACATAATTATTATTTGATGATAAATTTATGAGAATGAGATATTAAATAAACTTACTTTTTAAAATATATTTTATATTTACTAAATACAACATAATTATTATTTGATGATAAACCTATGAGAATGAGATATTAAATAAACCAACATTTATTATATTTTAATTGTGAAATACATTTTAAAATAATATTTATTTTAATTGTGAAATACTCTATATATATATATATAATTTTTTCTCATGACTGGGAATGATTAAATCTTCTTTAACCAAATTCAAATTCAAATTCAAACCTTTTCATGTGATGGTGTCTAGCTGAAGCTGAATGGACCAGAAGATTATACGTTCATTATTTGAATTTCTTTCACTTTTAAATTCTCCTTCTGGATAGCCCTTTTTGTGTAAAATTCAGAATCTAAGTCTACTTAAAATTACATATTCTGATTGTACAGATAGATTGAATGACCTCCGAAACCTTGACTGCATCGACTTGACCTCCACTGATTTTAGCGGACGAAAAAGAAAATGAATATTAACGGTTCATCAGCAAAAACCATCTGTGTGTGTGTGTTTTTTCAGGAAGAAATCAGTGTGTGTGTCTTTTCAGGAAGAAATCAATTTTGAATATTGTTGTTATTAGGAGAAAGGGCACCAAAAGCCACCATTTTCTGGCATAATTTTCAGCGTAAAACTCATTGGAATCCTATCGGAAATCACAGTTTCACCCTCGTAACGCGATTTCCTCACCGTTCTAAACTGGCTCAGGGATTTTGGGCGTTTGCAAATCAATATCTGACCTCAAAGGATGCGTTTCCAGGATAATGGATGAGAACACAGCAGATTTCTAATTCTGAATTCCAGCAGCGTTGCTGGACTAAAATGTGTTTTGGGTTTCTTTTATTAGAGGCCGTTTGTATTGGGTGCATGTGGGATAAAAACTGATATGGGTGCAACGTTGGAAAAGGCGTTGCTGACACGTAGTGATCCTATTCTTCAGAAATATATTTAAAAAAAAGTTACTCAGTGAGTACCTGAATCAAGGTAAAATAGTTATTCAGTGATTACCTTTGGTAAGGATCCGTTATCAGCATTCCGGTTCTCTGGAGTAGAAAATAATGTCACTGTTGCATTACTGGTTGGAGTTTGAGGTGGAGCAATACTGTCTGAGTGTGGGCGTGGGAGTGGGGGTGGCCTGACAGGCAAAATTTCCCCATCCCCATCTCCATCTGCACCTTGGCCATGTCCACTGTCATCTCTAATATTGCTTCCACTGACTTGCTCTAGGAGCTCATCCTGGTGATCCTCATCGTCAGGTCGAAGACCCTCGTCATGCATCTGATTCATCTTATGGGGATTGGACATCATACCCCTCCTGTACAAGGCATCCAACTGATAAAAATAAGGGCATGTCTTGGAATTCTCAGGCCTCTTCTTATTGCTCTCCTTGGTCTTCTTGTAATACTTGTTGATGTTCTCCCACTTCTCTTTGCACCTCTTGGAACTACGATTGTACCCAAGAGCTGACATTTGCGCAGAGATATCTTCCCATAGAGGTCCTTTGGGGCCAGTTTCTTGGAATCTAGAAACCATTCCACTCCTGACTTTTATCAGTGCAAGGACTTCAGGCTTAGGCCATCTCTTGCTGTTAGGATCAGTGCAATTCAAGTCCTTGTACTGTTCATCATGAAGATCTTGCTCCTGCTCTTGTTCTTGATCACCTTGGCTATGGATCTGAGAAGAATCCATTAATTGAGTATCAAGCTGCAGTGTTTGACCTGTGAATTTTTGGAGAAATGACACTAATGCCAAATCCCTTGAAGCAGCCATAGAACGTTCCTGAGACCTTAATTCTTGATCCTTGTTCAATCTCGCCATTTCCTGCCTTTTCCAGGCCTCTTCCCTCATCATTCTATCCTCTTCTCTCTTTTCTAGGGCTTCCAGAAACGTTTGCTGCATCTTCTCCTGTTTCTCCATCATTTGTTTCATGAGGTTCTCAAAAAAGGCCATCAGTTTTTTGGTGCCACTTCGTTTTCTTTTCTTGTTATTACTGTCCCTTGGCTGATCGTAGTCCTCTGATGAGTCTGAAGAAAAACTGATGCCCTCACTGGAATTAAGATCTGTATTTCCTGCACTTGTTGTACCCACCATGAAATTGCCTCCTAAATTATTATGGTCTTCATCTTGTCTAGTACTCGTAGGATCTGCATGAGCCTGGACGCTATCACCTCCGTTGGGTATGGTGCTAGCATCATTCACAGCTTTGTTGCTGATATGAGGAGGTTTGTTATTATTGTTCGAGTACAGAGCTTCTAGCTGGCTGAAAAATCTATAGTTTTTTCCATCCTGTCGTCCAACCCTTCCTTCTTTGGATCTCTTGTAGTATTTGTGAATGTTCTCAAATTTTTCTTTGCATTTTTTGGGATCCCTGTGATAGCCTTGCTCCTCCAGTTTCCTGATCAACATGTTCAACAAGTATAAAGTAAGACAGTAGCAAACAAATGGGGAGCACACTTGCAACCTCAACTAAACACAACCTCTATAACTCAGATATGATTTCAACCATACAAAATGCATTAATCCCATTATAAAATCAATCTTGTAATAGTATAAAATGAGAACTTTTATTTAGGTAGATACATGAAGTCCCAGTAAAATTTATATAAAAAATACCATTTACCTAATGATTGTCTCCACCTCTTCCAGGTTCCTTATCAATACTCATGTTTTGAAGTTCTAAAACATCTCAAAATAATTTTCTGCATCTTGTATTCTTTCTTTATGTGATCTATGTTTACCGTCCATTCTCATATTCTGAAGGCAAACTTAACAGGCTAGGTATACTATTCAAGTCTTCATATTGCATTGAGTGTTTCGCTTTTAACCTGCTTTATGTCTATTATCAATACTCAAAATTGGAAGGCAATTCAACAACTTAGATAAAGTATTCAAATCTCCATGCCTTATTAATGAATGTTTCTGCTTTATTTAACGATGCACAGGATAATGCTACATCAGTTGCACCTCAACCTATACTTTTTTTGGCAAGCATAGGCTTGATTTATACTTTTCCAAGTTCTTCATTCCACTGCTAGTGATTATTGATAAGTACATACAAAGTGACCTACATACATAGCGACCTAATTGAACTTTAACGAAAAAAGTTTGGGCTGCTTTGCAATGGAAAGGACACGAAACTTGCAGCTTTTCAGGTCAATCAATTGCCCCACTTCCAGTATTATACTTCCAGCTAATTTGATTCTAGGGGCTCACTGACATCAAGAATATGATGATAAATATTTCTGCAATTGTTAAGAGTCCGAAATTTTTAGTGAATACTTTACCCATCTTCAACCTAGAAAATTTGAATAATTAGATTGCAAACTTAAAAACAATTATGGAATGAATAATAATTGTAGTTGATAGGGAGATTCACATAGGTAGCCATGTATAATCTCAGTGTTGGGTGAGAAAACTTCATTCATAGAAGCTAAAACAGCGACTGTCACTGATATAGTAGCGCTGTGAATGTCCCGAGTTCCAATCCCCTCCATTGTTACATCTCCATAATCTAAGGATAAGAACATAGACCAGCAAAAGTATCCCTACAATTGAGGATCCTTTGTGATCAAGATGCGCCAAGAAAGTAGAAGCAGCAACACAAATCTAACATTGTTGGTTAAGCCCAGGTGTTACAGGCTTCCAAATCGAGCGAGATCCTATCTGCAAACAGTTAGAATTAGAGTGTGGATATCTCAAGTGTTGTTTCCAGGATCGAAGTTGTTTCCATGAGACCATGATCTAATTAGAAAACCAAGTTAGGTTAGGTCCGGCAATAGAATTAGAATTACTAATCAGTATAAAGTAATATTGAAGATAACATCTTGTTCACCATTTTTTTGGTGCAGGGATTTGAATCTTAAATTTTATTTACTTTAATACTTCAGTAATCGCCAATTGAACTATCCCATAAGCTAACATGTAATTTACCATTTTAGTTCACGGAAACACAAGACAAAGGGGGCTATGTGTATGTCTGAGACTGAGATTCATCAATTATATAGAAATAAAGAACATTGCGTTATAGATATGCAATAAGTTCTTGCTGTAATGCAATTTTGAATTAGCTGTGAGAAAGAGAGAAGCTCTGTACCGTGACACATGCTCCCAGAGAGGCCCCTTCAGGTTCGCGTCTCGGAAATTGGCATCCATTTCAGATCGAATCTTGAGAAGAGCGAGAGTCTCTTCTCTGGGCCATCGGTTCCCTGCAGATCCTCCTCCTCCCCCTGCTAGTCTTTCACAATCCTCCCCAACCCCAAACACATCATCATCTCCCCCAGCTGCTACCCCACTGCTGGAAGCCTTATCAGTACTAATATTGCCAGCTTGGGCAGCTTGGTGGGCAGGAGTGGGAGATGGTTCAAGGTGTTTGCAGGGAGAATTGTATGCACTGCCTTCTCCCACCTTCTCAGCAGCAGCAACCATCTGATCCTTCCGATGTTCTTGCTGTCTCAGCAGCTGTTGTTGTTGTGGTTGATGATTTTTGGAAACATGATGTTGTTGGTGTTGCTGAGTTTGAGAAGAATACTGTTGTTGTTGATGATCAGAAGGAGAAACCTGGAATATGTTCTGAACACGAGTTGAGGGACCCCTTCCCACCATGAATTGAGAGACGTCTGCCATTCCATACTGTACACCACTTGCTTGCATTCTCCCCACGCCCACCACCGAAATAAAAATTATTCAATCCCCCTCGTCCCCCCTCCCCTGCTCCTCTCTATCGATACAGTTGCAATATTAAAATAAAATAAGAGAGAATTAGATTCCACAGTACAGTCAATCCCCAAAACAACCTGAGTGAATGATTTATAGGACATCACCAAATTTAAGGGCAGGGGAAAAAAGGAAATGCATAGACAGCCGCCTTTGACACACAGAACAGAGCGGCGCTTAATCACAACTACTAGTCAGTATAATATTACGGGGCAGCGGCCGGAAGGGTGCCCAGATGCATCGAGAAAAGCAGATATAGATGGCGATGGAAGGGAGATTTTTCGTATGGGAAGCCCTCAAACTTCGAGGGCAGGTGGCGGGGTGCCCCTAAATTTAGGGGTACAAATGATAAAATTCTTTGAGGGCAGGTGGCGGGGTGCCCCAAAATTTAGGGGCACAAATGATCAAATCTAGAGGAGAAAGCGGGCAGGGGAGAGAGCATCTAGTATCAAGTATGATGTATGGTGGCTGGGGACGATTCCAGGTGTGGCAGTAGACGGAGGGGACCCCGTCAACCCGGGGTGGTGGCAGATGGGTTAACGTGGCACAAAGCCTTTTGTGGGTCCCACATATGTGCGGGAATTATTCCCCACCCCTCCCCTTCCGAGTCCCGACTATTCTAGAGTCAAACAGCGCGACAAACTCTCATAATGGAAGGGACCCACCACTGCATTTAACCTGTGGGCCATTCCAGCGGTTAAAATGGGAGAGACTTTGTGTGCAGCTGCCAAGGGTGGGGCCACCCGCTCCCCATCCCCATCCATATTTGTTTTGTTTTCATAATTTTGATGCTCTTTTGTCGCTTTGCCCCTGCACACACTACATTTGCCTATCCCTCACTTCACCCCACCCCGCCCTTTAAATTATATATATTTATATATTTATACATCTGAAATTCTTAATTTACAAGATTAACTGGAGTTAGGTTTGATATCAAATTAAGTGTTGTATGAGTAAACATATACCTAATTTATAATTTTATAAAAATTGAGAAATTTATTAAAGATTATTTTTTAACATTATCACAATATTACAGTATATTAATAATTTATAATTTTATAAAATTGAGAAATTTAAAAATATATCTATAAAGAATTTTATTTTAAGAAATTATTCTTTTAACAATATCACAATATTTTTTCATCTTTATCATTATACATATTAAAAGCCACTATCTCCAAAAAAAGCTGCTTATTTTATATAATTAATTTTAATTCAAATGTTATGAATATAATGTAATAATTAGTCTATCAAATATATCAATAAAATATTGTTATATATATATATATATATATATACTTATAATTGAGAAATTTACACAATATATTTATAAAGAATTTCATTCCACCAAGTTACTCTTTTAAGGTTATCACATCATTTTTTTTACCTTTATCATTTTCAAATTCTCAAAAAAAACTGACTTGGATCTGCTTATTTTATATTATTATTTTTAATTTAAATTTAATTATTATCAATGTAATTTAATAATCAGCAAACCAAATATATCAATAACATTTAACCAAACGAATATATTAATAACTTATAATTTTATAAAAATGAAAAAGTTATAGAATCTTATTTTACTAGATTTTTTTTTAATTATCACAATATTTCTTTTTTCACTTTTGTCATTTTCAAACCGGTGATACCAATTGAAAGAAGCTATTTCCAAAAGTGTATGACTTGGATCTACTTATTATATTATTTGTTTTAATTATTCCCCTTTATCATCTTTAAACTCACTATAAATAATGAGAAGGCTATTTCCAAAGAGTATGATTTGGGTCTCCTCATTTTATTATTAGTTTTAATTATTCACCTTTATCATTTTGAAACGGATGATATATAGTGAAGAAAGCTATTTGATTTAGGTTTCTTCATTAAGTTTAATTATTATAACCTTTATTTTTTTCAAATAAAATTTAATTTTAACTTATAACTATTATTTATGTGATATTACAAGTATCATCAATACAATATATTTAATAATAAACAAATCATATAAAAAAAAAAAAATTAATACTCCACAAAATTCTACCCTTATGATATTATGATAACCCCTCTCTTCCTCTCATTTTTAAACCCACAATACTTAGTGGAGGAGGCTATCTCTATAGAATATGATTAGGGTCCCTCATTCAATTATTAATTTTAATTATTTACTTTTATCATCTTCAAATCCATGATAAACATTGAAGGAGGCTATCTCGAGAAGCATGATTTGGGTTTTTCATGAATTTTAATTATTGTAATTTTTATTTTTAAAAGTGAAGTTTAATTTTAACTTATAATTATTATTTATGTGATATTATAAGTATTACCAATATTTAATAATAATTAAATCAAATATATTAATAAATTATTTTTTAATAGAAAAAATTATATATTAAATAATTTAATAAAAATTTAGATATCTAAAAACACATTTACAAAAAGTCTTACTCTACAAAAATTTACCCTTTTAACATTATCACAACATTTATCTTCCTCATCTTTACCATCTTCAAATCCATGATACATGGTAAAGGAGGCTTTCTCCAAAGAGTATGGTTTCGGTCCCCTCACTTAATCATTAGTTTTAATTATTCATTTTTATCATCTTCAAACCCATGATAAATATTGAAGTAGGCTATCTCTAAAAGTATGATTTGGGTATCTTTATTAATTTTAATTATGGTAATCTTTACTTTTTTAAAGAAAAGTTTGATTTTAAGTTATAATTATTACCTATGTGATATTATAATTATTATCAATATTTAATAATGAGCAAATCAAATATATCAATCAATTATTTTTGAACAAATAATATATATATATATATATATGGTAAAAAATAAGACATATAAAAACACATTTACAAACAGTTTTACTCTACAAAACTTTACCCTCTTAACATTATCACAACACTTCTCTTCCTCATCTTTATCATCATCAAATCCATGATACATGGTGAAGGAGGCTGTCTCCGAATAATATGATTTGGGTCTCTTCATTGTATTATAATTTTAATTATTTATCTATATCATCTTCAAACCCATGAGACATAGTGAAGCAGGCTATCTCTAGAAGTATAATTTGGGTTTCTTCATTAGTTTTAATTATTGTAATTTTTACTTTTTAAAGATAAATTTTGATTTTAACATACAGCGTTATTAATATAATATAATTATATATGTAATAATATGCAAACTAAATATATCATTAAATTAGTTTTAATGAACATATATAAAACTTAAAATAAAAATTAAAACATCTAAAAATGTATTTACCAATAGTTTTTCTCCACAAAACTTTACCCCTTTAGCATTATCACAATGCTTCTTTTCTTCATCTTTGTCATCATCAAACCCATGATACATAGTGAATGAGACTCTCTTCAAAGAGTATAATTTGGGTCCCCTCATTGTATTATTAGTTTTGATTATTCATCTTTATCATCTTCAAACCCATAATATATAATGAAACAATTATCTCTAAAAACATGGTTTAGGTTTCTTCATTAGTTTTATTATTATAATCTTTACTTTTTCAATATATATATAATTTTTATTTATAATATTTTTTAATTTTATATTAATTTTTAATAATATTTTTTAAATAAACACATTTCCTAAATTAATAATCTAAATAAATTTTCTCAATCTCTTAATAATAATTAATTAAACTTACACAGTAATTATAGATTCCAACTTTCATTAAAAACACCAAATAGACCAAATAAACATGTAAAGAAACCTAAACCAATTGTTTCTATAAATGATCATATCACGGGATTTGAAATTAATAATAGGAAAACAAATACCATATATTTACCGTTTTTATTATATAATTATATTTTAATATATTTAAGGAAGGGAAAGAAAAAAAAGGTTGATTGAGTTAAACCAGTATAAATTCATCTTAAGTACGAATCTAACATGAGACGAGATGGATCAAATTACTTCACCTGCAAACTTTTTTAGTATTATGTCATTTTTCATTGTTTAAATTGTATTTTTAAATGCTATATATAGGACCAAATAAAAATTTTAACCATATAGATATATATGAATTTGATATCGACGTAAATTAGTTAACATATATGTTCAAATAGTTTATTTAAATCTCTTGTTGTAATATTTTTGAAAAGTATAAGATTTAAACATTTGACTAACACATTTTTTTTACTTTTAATTACTTCACAACATATTCATTTTTTTAATTATAACCGTCATTAGTTTTCTATTTAGAACATAATTTTTAAGTTTAATTTTTATTTTAAATGGACATGTACGGACCCACAAACTTACACATCACTTCTCATAATTTGAATTATGAATGGCACAATACCTTATTTATGGCATGCTTAAAGAACATCATTATAATTGTATTATAATACCAGCATAGATCTATCTTAAGTACGGATCTAACATGAGCGGAGAGGGATCAAATTTCTTCAAGTGCAAATTTCTTTAGAGTACAAAATACAATGTTTAATTTTTCATTGTTTAATTGTATTTTTAAATACTATATAAAGTATATATAGGACCAAATAGACGTTTTAACCATAAAAACTTGTTTTCATGATATATACATAATTTTTTTAAATGATATATAATATATGGATAATTGACATTAAAATATTTTACATAGCATGTACATTGAGACATTTTATAGCACAAATTAAAATGGTTTTTTTATTATTAATACATTTTTAAGTATATGTTAATAATAATTTGTGTTATATTATTTTATTGAGGGATGAACATCCCCTTCATACTGGGTTGTAGAATGAGCCTTTAGGCTTAATAATTAGAATTTTTTTAAATGAATTTTAATAATATTTAAAAATATAATATTTTCAATAAAATTGATTTTTAATCACATTTATGAGAAAAAATTATTAGGTAAAAATTTCAACTCTTACATTTTTCGACATTTTTTTTAACGGTATTCGCATTATTGAGCCAAGACGCTCATTCTAGAGCCCAATGCGAAGGTGATGCATAAGTATGTTTGCCCCTCTTAAAATGAAAATAAAATATTCTCCAAATAGAAAAGTAATGTTGACTATAATAAAAAACAAAAATATATATATGATATAAAAACCAATTTAATGTGCGCTAATAAAATGACTCAATAGACATGTTACGTAATCTCTATAACATTCTAAAATACAATTTAAACAATAAAAAATTTCTCAGTGTTTTTTGCACTCTAAAGTAAGTTTGCACCTAAACAAATTTAATCCCTCTCGGCTCATGTTAGATATGTGCTTAAGATGGATCTATGTTGGTATTAACAGTGTAAAGTACATAGCATATAGTCTAGAGGTCATGGAGGGTCTAGGCCCATCACCAGTCGGAATACTCTACCCTTGAGAGGGGAAATCAGAGCCAATGACTCAAAAATTCCTCTGCCCCTCAGAGGGGAAACTAGAGATAGT
The DNA here is from genome assembly GCA_031772625.1 of Pinus tabuliformis. Lineage (NCBI taxonomy): Eukaryota > Viridiplantae > Streptophyta > Pinopsida > Pinales > Pinaceae > Pinus > Pinus tabuliformis. The sequence goes on along the minus strand of CM062807.1, from coordinate 409,008,732 downwards.
AGCATAAAAAACTAGTTTGAGACTATTACATATCATGGAAAGAGACAAAAATTTTGCAATTGTAGACTATGTGACTCTAGGCCACAAGTTGACCACCCTTGGTGGAGGTGCCAAAGTGTCAAAATAAACAAAACTGATGAAAAGCATGAGAAACATGAGCCACTTAACATGAATTTGTAGAGGAGTTGACCTTCTGGAGATGAGCCTGAACCGCACTGGGGGACATAGCCGGGATGTCTGCTTCTTCTAGCTTCTCCTTTATAATGAGTCACCCATGGGGACTGGGGCGAGGAGGAGAGGTTGTAAGAGTTGGAGCCTGTGTAGTTTTCGGTCGCAAAGCTAGTTCTAAACATATGCGAACTAGATAGGGACGACCTGCAGGAGCCATGAAAATTAGGGGGGAGGTTGAGCCTAAGGGTGGGGACTTGGAAGTTAAGGGGTTCGAGGAGGTGGGAAAAGGAATGTTGGGAGGGAGAGATATCCGAGAGAAATGGAGGCATGGTTGTGGTAGGCAAAGAGCTTGACGATCCAATAAGTAGCATGATATTTTAGCCTTTTGACGGTCCTTAAGTTGGTAAGCTAGCAAATTGCGAAGAGTCAGATTGTGTTCCTTCCATGGTTGGTCTCTTCCGCTTCGAGCTCGAGAACCTAATGACAGATATGAGGGAGGATGGCATTGTCAAAAATTGTCAATTCCACATTGTCCTTGAAGGTGGTTGGGGGACATTCGCTTCCCCTTCCTCTGCTGACTCGATGCCCTGTTCCCCTCTCACGGCTCATGGTAGAGCAACAGGATACAAAGGACAGTGAATGTGGCACAGAGGAGATAGAGGGATCTAAAGCAGAGCTAGTGCGCTGGATAGACCAGGGTCTGACGAAAAAAAAAACTAGAGGGAAGTGGTGAATGGTGTCCACAGAGAGGAGTAATAAACATAGAGAGGAGGCAAGTGAGACATTAAGTCAAACGTGTGAGATCAAGCCCCAGAGATCTGAATTGGCATATTTAAAACTCATAGTGGCCACTTGTGGTACGAAGGAAGTGACAATCGCCAAATGAAAAACGTCATCATTCCTCAATAAAACATGTGATGGAGATTAATCAAACACCTAAATCCAAAATTTCAATATCCTTATTAACCTGAATAAATAAAATAAATTATAATTTCACTAATTAAAAATAAAATAAAATAATACTTGCCTTCACTTAATAAAATTTAATTAAAATCTTTGACAAAACTCAAAAGTTACGTCCAAAACTTTACAAAGTGAAAAATAATATTTTAACCCATCAATATACACATTACCATCTAAAAATAATTATATAAGAAACATCTCTCTTTAAATGTTGCAACGGACAAATTAATATATAATTTGGTAGGCAAAATCAATTAGACAAATAATAAAAAAAATTAAAAATCTGAGGCCAATTTGCAATTATTTATGGGAAAAAAACGAAAGGTCTCGGTCCCAACTTCTCATCGCATCAAATTGTCAAATTTCTTACTTGATCTGAAAGTAAAGTTCTAACTTTGTTTGACTTTTAATGTTCTAATTGGTTCATCTCAACATTAAAACATTTTCATGTGTTCACATCTAACAAAAAGTCTAATTTGTTCAATATATATATTTACATTAAAAAAAATAGTTTTATATTTTATATATGTTTTATCTTTAGAGGATTATTGAAAAAATAATAAAATTCAAAATTATTACATCAAAAATATTAAACAAATAAACATATAAAATTATAAATGGAGAAAATCTCCTTTATTTTTCTTAATTAACTAAATAAACATATATATTAAAAATAAACCTATAAAAAAATTTTATTCATTTTTCCCAATCACCTAAATAAATATATGTATTAAAAATAACATATAATATTTTTATTACATCAAAACTCATCAATCATTTACAAAAATTTAATAAATCAAAAAAATCTTATTCATTTTTCCTAATTAACCAAATAAACATATATATTAAAAATAAACATAAAAAAAGATCTCATCCATTTTTCCCAATCACCTAAATAAATATATATTAAAAATAACATAGTATTTAACTAATCATAATATGTCACCTCACCTAAACTTTAAAGATATGGATATTATGCTTATGATGTTAAATCTATCTTTAACCTTACCCTTAGCCCTACATTGTAATCTTTATTGCTTCTAATTTCAATTTTTTTTGGATAATGCATGTTTACTTTTTCCTCACATGCCTTTACTTTTCATCATTCCTTCTCTCATTATTAAAATGCAACTATATTATCAAACTTGATTTGACATTGTGTTTTATCCGAGATTCCTTCATCATCAAGCAATGCAGCTTTCTTTGTATTTATTTAATTCACAGCTTTGTCGTTTACCGAAGTGAATGTGCACATGGAAAGTGAATATATATTTTATAACAAAGAAGTGCATATCCACCCATGGTAAAATCCTAGGCATCCCTTTATTAAGAAGCTTTTATGTGAAGCAATCAAAGGAGGAAGCTTGTACCACAAGGGATATTGTTTGGTTATCATTGTATGGGTATCTATGCATCTCCTCTTTTCAATGGGTAGAGTGAAACTTGGTATTAGGGTGAAACTGGAAACTTATTATTATTTTATAATAAAATTGGAAAAATATTCATAACTTCATAAAAAGGTTAGCTCGGTCCATAAACTAGGGATCCTTATCTTTGACCTTTGCTTTCACTCACTCTTAAATAATGATTGGGAAAAAAAAATCTCGTTGCACTTGGTTGGATTAAATTATGATTAAAAAAAAAATAGGAATAAATAATCCATTTTTATAGGTTTTTTTCAGACATTTACCATAAGTTATCAAATATGCATATCATCTCATGTTTTAATGAATAAATTTTTTTCTCCTTAATTTATATAAAATAGGTTTTAAAACTAGTGTTGAGGATGTAGAGGTGTTGTGCTCTTTGCAGGTAATTTTTGTCAAGTTTAATTTGTCAATGGCTTGGTCTAGTAAGAAAATTTAGAATAAACCTCGATAAGTCTAGTTGAGACAATTAACTAGGAACAATAAGTCGATAGTTGAGTCAATAGGTCAATAGTCAAGTCAGAAGAGAAATTACCTCAATTAAACTCAATGGGTAGTCGAGCAAGTAAAGAAAACCGATTTGACTAGAGCAGTCAAAAGGATTGTAGTTGGGTGCATTCACATAGTCAAATTAGGCTGGTGGGTGAAAGGGAATCACCTATAGTTATGAAACAATTATGAATCTTAAGATTCCCAATATCTTAGCTAATAATCTTTAGTCACATGTACTGATTCAAGGTGCTTAGAATTGGGGTCTTTTACGCCTTTAGATAGAGCCTAATGTAAAGTTGATAAGAAGATGATGTAGGATGGATAATTCACAATCGGTAAAGATTGGGTGATGTATGAATGCATTAGTCTTAGGTGTGGAATAAGATTGACATTCATTGTACCAAGCCATAAAATTTAGTTCATAATATAAGAGTGTTGAAGCTCAGAGGTTAGTTGGTTTTCCCGATTAAGGGTTTCCATTGTAAAATCTCTATGTGTTGTGTAATTCTTTATGGTGTGCCACTATTCATTTTATGATCTTTAAGCAGTTTCAAGATCTTTAAAGGTTTATGTTAATTGAGATTCTAATTAATTTTATATATCTAGTTAACTCTGTATTTGGACTTTTTCTATCTCAAGTGTAAAAGGAGTACCTTAAGCCCAACATTACCATAGTAAAGGATGTCGCGGGGGCATTCTAAGAAAGTAAGGGATAATTAGTTGGAAGCAAATGAGAAACAAAATTAGTACTACATAGGAGTTTTTAAAGTGAAAATTAGTATAGTTAAATGCATTTGTTTTTCCTTTTACAAACACTTTGGATGGAGAAAATTTGTAGCCTTGGAGGAGGAGATCCTCCTTATGATCTAAGAGCTTGCATAAGGATGGACAATCAAGCATAACGGTAACTCTTTCTTAATGTTATAACCAATCATAATATGACAAGTGTTTTGCTACTTGCTAACAAAGTTCAACCTATGTTTTTTTGAAACATATATTAATTGGATTATAGAAATATGGTTTGAAGGCCAAAACCTTGTACAAAATATTATAAACAACCTGCTACAACTATCCAAAACCTCCATAACATACTATCACAAGTAATCCCTGAGTTGCAGATTACATTTTGGAACCGGTTCCTCCCATAGATTCTCCAAAAGACATTGACAAAAGATGCATATCTACATAACATAAGTAAAATCTAAAGATTTGAAAAAACTGCTTTTATTCCAAGACATGAGCAACCTGGACTCCATCTGCTTCCGCTTCAAGCTGATCTGGAATGATTTCTTGTTCATGAACACCATCGTTGTTGTTGCCATCCATCTTCTCTGCCAGCTTGAGCTGCACTTGGTGGTCTTTGACTACTTGGATACGATCATCAACACTATGCCCTTCTTCAGACCTTACCAAATTTTCCACTCAAAACTCAAGCATTTCATTTTCCAGTTGTAGGTGATCCATCTTAAGCTCTAGCAAACCCACACGTTAGGAGAGTAAATCCAAGCTCCTCCTCTACTTCCCCTAAATTGCACTCCACGACTTTGAGATTGTACTAGAAGTGGCTGCAAATTTGAAAAATTACATTTCTTATGGCAATTTCTCTCCCTCTAGACTTGCCCCAACATTCCATAAATATGTTCGAGTCGACCCTCCTTGCAACATTACCACACCATGCACCATTAATGCCTACTCTGACCACTGATACCGAATGTGAAGATATTATTATGGAAATATTACAAACACAATGAGTTTCAATGTAATGTACACCGATGAACCGAGGATCGAACGTAGAAAATGAAACTTTACATATTTGAATTTCTTTAAGTATTAAATCATTCCCGCTCCAATTATCATGTGCCCATCTCAACATGACGTCAACGATCCAAGTGTCCATGGTGGCACGACTCTCCATATCAACCAAACACCGCTGCAATCTCACATTTAATAAGGATCCATTGTGATGTAAGGTTTGATTAAGAGAAATGAATTGGCTCGAAATCCTATACTTAATTCTCCCCCCAAAAAAAATTCATACTCATATGATTTCTAATCATTAGGGAATTGCTTTGATTATAATATCATCATCATCAATTCTTAGTGCTCCTTGTTCCAGTTACACACCTTGATTAGCCAAGGTTTCAACTTCCATATTAATATTTCTCTTAATATGATAAAATTCAATCAAATCAAAATTTTCCATTGCTAACTTGATTCAATGCTGAATAAAAGGAAGGGACTACACATTATTTCCTCAAAATTTAATAATCTGTTGAATCACAATCATAGAGTCTTTGAAAACCAAGAATTTTCAAAGACCTCTGGAATGAGCCAATTCCAAACCTCACCATAGCGCTAGATACTCAACCTAATTATTTGTTGAAATTCCTAGACCCCAGGCAAATTGGATCACTCTTTCTTCATCGAGGCTAAAAACAACCCCTCCCGCTCCAACCTCTCCTAAAAAAGTATAATCTCTTTTACCCAGGAGGGATTTCCTCGTTTTCTTCATTCTTAAACTTTATGTTTTCAATGGTGTTTGATCTCTTTACTTTTAGTGTAATAATTTTTTCATAAATAATTGCATGTTGCCTCTCCAATGAAGAATAATGTTTTGAGTTTATTCCTCCCATATGTTTTAGTAGTCACCCAACCATAAAAATTTAAGCTTCTTATTATTTGTGTTGATAGGCATGGTATATTGCAATGGATTTCATGATGGTTGTCTATTAGTTTGTGTTTCTTAGGAATGGTACTTGCATTATATCCAAAGTTTGCAAAATTCTGCAAAATTCATGATTTAATGTGTTTTGGCTGATCCAAAGTTTTTACCCATCATCGATTTCACCTCTTACTTTTATGGTGACAATGAATTCTCATTCACATGTTGTGCATTATTTAACATGTTGCCAACTGCTCCTTCACATAACTAACTTTTCCTTATCCTTGGAACTGTAAGCTTTTCCAACTTTTGTTAACTTTTTGCATGGACTTAAACTAGCAATTTGAGCACTTACAATCTTATTTACTTCCATCTAACATATGTTATAGACATTTATCATTTGTTTCACTACTATCTAGCACATGTTTTGGATATCTGTGATTTGAATGTTACATTTACTTGGTCCTCGTAGCTTCCTCACACTTTTTTCTAGATTGAGAGCATCCTAGGGCCAATCCTATGTACTCAAAAATTGTGTAGTGACTAGCTCCTTTGAAGAAATTTCATTGAAAGGATTCTTCTTCTTGGTTGTACACAAATACACATTGCCCTAATCAAAGAATGCTAAAGTCGCTAACTCCTAAAACTTGCATGTTTCCATCTCAAAGAGGCATTGGGATTCTTCATTGTTTATTGTTTCTTTCAATGTCCTAGAGCATAACTCAAGCCTTAGCTCATGCATATGCAAGTGAGTGTTTGGAACACTTCCTACATGTGTGCAAAGTAATTGGGAAAATTCAAATAGCAAAATATATGTACTTATTAGTTTATTTTCCAAGGTTATTTCTCCTAATGTATCATAAACACTCTTTTGTTTTAACATCCTATTTTTAAACTCCATCTATTAGAGGTTCCTCCTCTTCTTTAGTCAATGGTGGCTCCTCAAGATTCAGTTCAACCAATATAACGTCAAAGGATTGTTTCTAAGTTATAAAACCTAGCTATTATTTCCAAAAAAAATGTTCAAGCACACATCTCTATGAACATTTCATGCAAGCAATTTCTACTTTGGAAACTTGCCTCATGATTTATCAAACAATTCTACACAAAATATATTGCATTATCAACGTTTTTAGCATTGGTTTCTTCTTTGACATGCAAATTGAAAATGAGTTGATATTTTCAATAGAAATAGGAAATATGGTTGCTAACCTTTTCATTAGTGAGTGAAATTAGAGTTATGTTTTCAATAGGAACATATATAATATTTGACAAATATTACATCTAAACTATGAGTAATGTTGTGGTTATAGAGAAATGAAATGAAAAGACTATGCTAAAACATAAAATCTTTGTAAGCTTAGCTATATACTGACAAAAATTTAAGATTTCATCCTTTTCAACTTTGCATCAGGAATGCTACATAAGGCTTTAGAATTTGCCCAAAATCACCATACATGATCTAAGCCATTTTCAAAGTTCAAAGAACATAGGTGAATTGAATTCTAGTTCATTGTCACACCTATGATTTGAATGCATGATCCCAAACATCTTGCATCCATACAATTTTTGTTTAACAAAAAATCATAGAAACCCTTAACTATTACATCTAAAGCAATAAGGTAGTTAGATGAACAACTACTTTTTATCTAATGACAAAATGCCATAACCATTTCTTTTTTTCTTTTTGTCGATTAAAATATTTTAGTAATTCTTCAAAATACAAGAGGATACATCATGCTGGTCTTTGCCTCTCCTCCCTGCACTTTGACTAGATTTTTTAGGGAGAATATGACTTTTCAAAAAACTAGATAAGCAACTAACATATTTACAAAAAGAGAACATGACATAGCTCATATGGAAACATTTGGAAACATACACAAAACCATTTTCTAGATCCATATCAAGCTGGAGGGATAGTATTGGCACTAGGTGTTCCTGGTGGCCCTTGACCCACAAGGACATGATACTCTAGATGACCAATCCTTTCCTCAAGCTCATTTAGTCGCTCTATAATCCGTCTTTGGCCTCGTTTAACTAACAAAAACCAATCCAAAAGCTCCTCCTGAGTGTTTTGCAGGTCATTAATATAAGTAACAAATGCATTCATGCCCTCATATCATTGTTGATGGAGGCTATTCATGGAGGATCAAATGTCTCTCAATTGCTCCATAATCAATCCTAGAGATGGCAATTTCTCCACACATCCCTCATTCGAACTTTTTCCTGGTCCTCCTGAACCTCTCCCCTCACTCCAACATCCTCATTAGCAAGTTGTCTTTGTTTGAACTGTCTCTCCTGCCCTCCACATTAGTTGTCACGATGACGAACTTAGCCCCTTTGCCTCTACATCCCCACCACTATCCTGTAGCACCACTTATAGCTAGCAATGTCCAAACACTTCAATTGAACCAAATTGAAATCACTAGATAGACCTTGAAAACCAGCTTCACTACTTAGCCAAATGAGAGGGCTAAAAGGTTTAAATTGACGCCACAAGCCCGAGACATAAACCAACCTTAGAACAGAGTGACCTGCTTTAGAGCTCAGAAACCCAGTACTGGGCCAACATTCATGTTTCAAGTTACAACCAAAAATGCCTCCTAACACCTCCACGCTAGAAATGATTGACATAGATACATAATTTACCCAACCTAGGCTTCTTCCAACTACCAACAACATAAAACAAACACCATATAGGAATGTCCCCACAACGACAACCTTCTCCCTAGTCTTTTTATAGAGCAACCAAATGACCCAAAGAGTGCACCAACAAGTTTCCCAGAAGTTAAAAGTTTTCTCATCACTATCCCCTCCAATAAACATAGAACCAACAAACCCCACAGTGCAATTTTTGCCTTTGCAAAAGAACAAAGTTCCAAAAGGCCTAAAACACAAAATATTATCTGCAAGCCCTTTTCTAAACTAAAATCCCCCAAGTGTGACCCACACTTTTTAAATTCTACATTATAAGATGAGAAAAACCAAAGACCAATACTCATGCACAAAACAAAGATTCGCTCCAGACTCTTAGAATTTTGAAACACAATCACCACACACACATTATTAATCCAAGTATCCCTGCAGGAAGATAAAACAACACACACCTTAATTACCTCACGACCAGCGATATGCAGAGACGTAGTTTGCCCCACAAAAGACCAGGGCGGCTACTAGACAAGCCAACCCTCCGTTCACCAAATTAATTACCCAGAAAAATTGTTGTGAGTTTCCCTTTTGCTCCAGCTTGGGCGAGGGTCCCAGATTACCGTCTGGAGGCAGAATTCATGGTTGAAAGCAACATGAAATTTTGAAACCGTCACAGAAGTTTGTTGCAGACCACCAAGGTTCCAAGAATGGCCTCTTACGAAGACCTTTATGTACACCAAGAAACCACCAACCTCACAACCTCTCTAGTTCATCTCCCAACAGGCGGAATAACTCTACAATACTAACGCAATCATCACGTCCTCTAGAGAATTCCACGTCGGGACTCGAGCCATCCACTTACCCACAGACCAAAAATATATTGCCTTACGCGAAAAATTAATATCGCCCACCCTATTTCATTTCCGTCCCTCACCTCATCAAGATGGCATAACCATTTGTTAAGTTTTAAATACATATACATATACAAATAAATTTAATATAATATTTACAGTATAAATAAACCCCACCTACATTACAATAATATCTTTATGGACCATTTTTCCAAATAATATAATATTAATATAAAAAATGATTAAATTATATATAAAAAGTTATATATTAATTTAATATTATGTTAGCACATAATAAGTTTAAATTATATTTATTATCATAATGATTATTAAAAAGAAAAAAACAAACAAAACCTCATAAACCATAACCTAATATGATGTTATAATCCGTGAAAAGATAGTGAGATGCCCATAATTAAATCATAAAAAGCAAAGTATGGGTGACATCCAAAACCAAATTCTTTTCGAGAAGCTTGTGTACTGGTCTACGTTTCCACATTAAGCAAATAATTGTAAAAATGCATGTAATGTCCTCCACGCAAAATACAAAATAGATAATGTTCATAGATTATGAGAGACGGAACCAATAATGCACATTTGAAATTGACATGGTATAAGTAAAGTTTTACCCCAAATGACAATTTTTTTTTTCCCTAAATGACACTTTACTAATCTTTTAATGGAGATAAACTTTTTAATGGGTTATTTCACTTTATTATAATTATTATTTTTTTAATTTTTAATTTTATTAATAAAATAATTAATAATAAAGTTTTAGGGGTAATTTAATGGTAATTGAAATAATGTGATTTTGTGATAATTAAGAAATATGAGATTCAAATCTCTTTTGCTTGAAGAAGAAGATTTCTAGAGGTTTATTGGTAGGAACCTGGCAATTTTTTTTGAGTTAAAAATAATAATAATATAAATATAAATATATAGAATGTATTATTTAATTTAGTTGAAATTTGTTTTTTGGAATAATAAAATAAATTGATAATATATTATTGAATTTAATTGAAATGTTTGTTTTTCTAAATAAAATCACGTTTTTTCTATATTTTCAATCAACTAATTAAGTGTAAGAATTTGTATTGATAGATTAATATTTTAGTATTTTTTATTATTGTTTGTATTCTTTTTCTTTATAATAGATAGAGAATCATCATTTGCAAAATCTACATGTTTAATTACATTTGTGATGAGTAATTGTATAGTAATTCAATTCTCATTCATTTTACCATGGGGTTTTATCATTCATCCTCTTTTTAAATGAAGGGATTCTTTCCATTGAGAAAGAAGATACCACATGTCCATCCTTAAGAGAGAATCTACCACTGAACACATTATGATCATAATCTACAAATTATGTTTCAATATCACTATCACATTCCAATGTTATTTTATTAAGAAAGCTTTTACTCAAATATACCTTTTTTGGATATTCAAGTAGAAGTGGTAGGGTCCTCCTCCCAATTTATAGGCTTGGGATAATAATTTTTTTTATCATAATCTACAAATTATGTTTCAATATCACTATCACATTCCAATGTTATTTTATTAAGAAAGTTTTTACTCAAATATACCTTTTTTGGATATTCAAGTAGAAGTGGCAGGGTCCTCCTCCCAATTTATAGGCTTGGGATAATAAAATTTTTGAAGGTGTTACCAGTGGTTAAAAGGGTTTTCCTGCTTCTATATTCAAGAGGGAGAATAGGTGTTTTTACCTAAATTAAAAGTTTTATTATTAACTTTATATGTGAGTTGAAAGTTAACTACCATGTCTATGTAAGAAGTCATCTTTATGAAGGTACTAGAGGCCTTAATCAATAACCCAAAGCTTTGTCTCACATTTTAGATAAAATTGAAAATAAAATATATTTCAAGTGGATCAAAAACATGTTTTGATTCTTCAAAAAGAATGATATAAATTAGTAATTAAATTTTAGAGATTCCGAAGACAAGAATATAAGCCACTAAACCTATATATTATCCCATGTTTCAAAAATAGTTTTATTCCTTCTTAACCCACTCAGAATCAAGCTTCAAAATTAGAATTAAAACGAAAGCATGTTGTTAGGATCTTTTGAGATAATTAAAATCATTTTTTGCTCATCAAACTTAACATCACTTAAATGTTTATTTTAAATGAAGAAAAAATATATTTATTTTCCTTTATATAGACATTGTTAGATAAAGAAATATTTCCATCCTTTAAAGAAAAGACTACCTCTATGAAATAAGAACCATTAAAAATGGTTACCTTATGTAAAGTTCACATTTTCTAAATATTATAATTAATCATAATATGACCAATTTTAACTTTTTATTAACAAATCTTATCTTCTATTATGAGGAAATAGTTCCTCCTTTTCTGTGGTCTTAACATTTACATTAAATTGTCAATGGTGTCTAAACTCTATTTTTGACATGATAAATGTCAAATATAGGTTTTGATAGCAACATGTATGACACCACTTTTGTTAATAATATAGTTGATTCTTCATATATGTTTATTATCCATCTAACCATTAAAAGTTAATTTTTTATTATAGAGAGTAACATAAATTAGTGAGGTGGCATGTGGGTAAATATGGAGAGTTTGTAAAGTAGTGAGTCTTCAATTAAAGATAAGAAAATAGATACTTTGTTCATGAAAGTTTTAAGATGGTACACTGTAGTTTGTCCTTTATAAAAGGTTCTTGTAGAAAATTGCATTTCTCTAGACATGCAGCTGTGATTATCAACTTTCCATAAAAAATAAAGATAGAATGATACATTTATTACTCTAGTGTAAATAAACGAAAAATTATTTGCAATAATCACATAAAGAAATATTGTTACTAACTTCCCCTAATTTAATATAAATGATAATAAATAAAATAAAAACTTACATAACTATTAATCAATATATCAAATACTATAAAAAGAATTACCATTTAAACTAATTCCCATATCTTATAAAACATACCCAACAAAAAGAAAATTTTAATATTACCTTTCCTAGTTAAATTTACTGCGTAATAGCATGATCTAAAAAACTTAATTGATGATTTGTAAAGAAAATATATCCCAACTTATAAAACTTTAAAAAGCCATTCCAATCCCCAAAACATACCATCAATGCAATCTTCACTGGGTACAACCCCAAAATATAAGCTCATTAGAATTTAATTAATGATTAAGCCAAGAGGCTCGTTAATGGTTGAGCCTAGAGACTCATTCTACAGCCCAATATGATGTGTAAAAATGCCAGTCTATGATCAAAGTTGAAATTTTACTTATATTAAAAAAAAAATCTAATAATAAAAAATTAAATAATTATACAAAACATTTAAATATAAAAAATTAAAAAAAATATATAAAAATTAAATAATTAAATAATTATACAAAATATTTAAATAATATACTCATAAAAAATTTTACACAAAAAATTTAAATTTCTCTACTCATATTACATCCATATTTAAATCTATCTCTCGACTCATATTAAATCTATATTTGAAATAAATTTATGCTAATGTATAACACATATTCCCCAAATTATAAAACTTTAAAAAACTTTTCCAATCCAAAAAATACCATCAATACAATATGTGCTACTTGCAAGGCCTTTGGGCTTTTGCGCACAATACCAAACCTTTGGTAAAGAAAAGCTTTTTGCAAACCTGCACCCACTCACTATTCATCAATATGAAAATAAATTTTATATTTACATATACGTAATACACATTAAATCCAATCATTTGCAGTTTTTTCATTACAAATATCATATAAATTAAACATTTTAAGAAAGTAATAACACATTTAAGAGACACACCATCCACTCGAACCATAATAGGCCACATGCACGTGAAACTTCACAAAAAAACAAACAAAAACATTTTGCTTATGATTAAGGTTTGTTTTATAATCTTAGAATTAAATCTACTTTTCCAGGGTTGTTTTATAATATTGAAATCTATTTTTTCATAGATAATGTAAATTGAATATGTGGTATTAAACATGTTAAACCAATACTATCGAATCAATGTGGGTGGTCATTTTTATTTGTGAAGATATCTATTATATAAATATCTTGATATTCTATAATGTCATGTATTATATTAATTTTTATTAACCTTAAAATAAATATTTAATGTTATTTAATATATGTTTTTTTTTCTTACGAAAAAAGAAAAAAGCTTGATGGTATTAAAATCAGATAATGTTTTTTGTTTTTTGTTTTTTGGTTTTTGTTTTTTTTTTTTTTTTTTCTTTTTCTTTCTGAATATGACTAATTCTATTATCGTACAAAACAAAGATACAAAATAGAGTACATTGGGCAAGGCTAAGAAATTTTGCCTGTCAGCCCTTGCCTTGCCCTGCTATCAGTTCCAAAATTGAAAAGTTCAAAATTGGAGTTGTTGCTTGACCATTGCCGACACAATTACATAACATGTATTAACTGAACAGACACCAGGGCCTTGGACTGACCCGGACAAAGACAAACATACAACTGGACAAAGACAATCGACACCTGAACAATTACAATTGACACCTGAACATTACAGCCGACACATTGACAGAGATAATGTCGCCACTTAGCCGAGTTATACAACGAAATCCCAACAAAAATAGCAGAGATTACCGGGGCGAGTTCAATCATCTTCAGTATTCTGGGGCGCCTCTTCAATTCGGCACCCGAAACGGAGTGTGTCCTCGGAGTCAAAAAGCTGGATGACCGCGTCTGGGCTTCCCTCTTGGGCTGGCCTGCTCGGACCAGCAAGTGAATAACCAGCATGCGTAGAAGGGCCAGCGTCCGGGTCGAAATTGGTTGCTGGGTGCTCAAGATCCGGCCCATGTTCACGTCCAGGTGCCAACCAACCCGTTCCAGCTCCAACCGGAAGGCACGCAATTGGAGATTCTTCTCTGCTGGAGTGCTGCCCATCCGGCCGAGGCTCGGCCTCCATGTTCTGAGTGACGCCAGGCTCTATCATTATAGAAACAACCAAAGTGGAATTAACTTGAGGGCAGGGGAGCCGATACCTGAGCATTGGGAGCTCCATCTGCCCTTCTTCAGAATTTGGGCTTCTGCCATTATGCCCTCCCTCCTCCTCATTGCTGCCCTGAAATCTCTGAGGCAGCGACGTTACCTCAATGGAGGAAGAGGGTGAATTATAATCGTTCTACTGCGGGAGGGCCCTGCCTCTAATTCCCCCTCTTCGGCTACCCATTCGCAACCTTTCCCTCGGCATTACAGCACTCCTTCCTCTCTAGAAACCAACACAAGCACTCTGAGCTCCTACAGCTGCAAGAACCAACACCAGCGCCCTCAGCTCGACACCGTTGCAGGTGGTGTGCTTACCAGGCTCATAAACCGGCGGAATACCCTTCAGATTCTCACTCCCATTTCCGTCTGAGCGGAGCAGGGTCTCACTGCAATGTGCACACATATTCTTCTGCCGATCCAGCTTGCTCTGTTTTAAACTTTTCTTTGCATCGAAAACCATCTTTCTCCCTTGAGCCGAGTAGACAAGCATTAATGTCGTCGGCCGTCTGCATTCAAGCGGGTTAATACCCTGCTGCTCGTGGTACCATCGGACACCGTAGGCATGCCACCTGCCCACGTGATGGCGCGTGCCATTACCATATCCCCTATGCACCCGCATCCGGGATAAAATCAGATAATGTTATTTAATATTGTTTTTACTAATAACTTTTTTATTAATATGGAGTGTACACAATCAACATGTATTATCCATACTTTTTGTGTTATGGACACATATTTAAACAATGAAATTATGCTAATTTGCATGTTGGTTTGTGTTATATGTCTTTCATGTACCAAAAATGGTGGTAAGTTATATGGTAGTTTTGGTTGTATGCTTTCCATGTGTTTAAATGATTATAAATGAAACAAAATCAAGGTTAAAGTATTAATGAAAGTGTTGCTATAATAATAGATAGTAGAGATTTATTATTTTAATTTATTTGTCATTGTTATGTCAAATGCTTAACTTTACATTATAAATATATTTTTTTAATTTTTATTAAACGATTTTTGAGATGATTATGTAATTTGTTTTTGAAATTGTCTAAAAAAAATGTAAATTAAGTTGAAAAATAAGAGTTGATATGTAATCTTCTTTCATTTTAATTGGTTATAAAATTATTATTATTGTGATACCGAATTAACGTTTTATATTGATCTATTTTTCAATATAGACATGACTTTGGATATTTCATTAAGCTATGAAATTATTATGTTTGTGATACCGAATTAGCCATCTATTTTTCAATAAAGATATGACTTTGGATATTTCATTAAGCTAAATACAACTGAAAACCCAAACAATTAAATGCAAAATTATAGTGATGATGTAGAGGCTTAAGAATTATTATTGTTAAATGTTGAATGCTTAGCAGGCTGAGCTTTTACTAATAAAAATCTACGATATTTTCAAGAGATTTTGTAGGAATTGAGGATTAATTGTGACTTTATTATAGTGCTTTCAAGTCGTCCATCTTTAAGATTTGCATATTGCCATATCTATTGTAATGGATAAAGCAATGCTCATATGGATTTTGTGCACGTGATTTAATCAATCTAATAAGTAGGTTCTCTAGTGTTTCCTTTGTGGGGGTGTTGTCAATATATAGAGAATACTAGCCATAGTCTACTTGGTTTTGTTAATTATTTTGGTAACAATAATTGATCCTTCTAATCAATGCACTATTCAAGATGACATAATTTCTTGATGTTTATAATAGTGATACTATTAATAATGTTACTTGTTCTTCTCAAACAACCATTTTCACAATGCCTAGATAATATGATTTTTTTTCCTTCCCATTAGCTCACACTATTTAGCATACTTTTTTTATCACATCAACTATCACAATAGATCAACCATTATAATTGACCATCTTCATAAAATTATATATATCTTCATATTTATATTTTTCCATAATATGCATATTTCTCTATACACAACTCAGAGATAAAGAATACACAACTCAAAGATAAAGAATATTAGAGGAATATGATTAACATAAAATTGATGATGCTTATCCATAGAACTCTTAATACATGATGAATAACCATAGTAAATGAACTCCAAGGTTTTTATTATGAAAGTCCCTCCCGAGTGAGATTCCCAAGTGAAGCCTAACCTTGCGTCTCCTCTCTAAGTTGTTTAAGGATATTAAAGACATATTGCTAGATGGTTTGTTGTCAAAGTGGCCTCTTGATTCCCTCTATCACATAGTCACCATATTTCTTATACATCCAACTTACACAACTCCATAAATATAGATATATAAGTCTATAAAATAAATAGGGTGCAGGTACAACGAAGGAGGTTTCGGTAAGTGCAACAAATCCTATGGAAGGTTAAAAAGGCCATGGAAAATGTAATAATGTGGGTCAAAAGTTTAGTCACCATGTTTCTTAAACATCCCACTTACACAACTCTATAAATATAGATATATAACTCTATAAAAAAAATTAATGGGGTGCAGGTATAACGAAGGAGGTTTCGGTAAGTGCAACAAATCCAAGGGAGAAGCTTAAGAAGACTATAAAAAAATTAATAAATGTGGTAAAAAAATAGTAAAAATATAATCAATTAATGTAAAAGAGTTATAAGTAGTAAAATTACATTAAAAATAGTAGTGTGGTTGATATAGTTATAGATTTCATAAATATAACAAAAAAATTTGTAACAAAAAAATTATCGCAACACATAAGAATATTTTACGAATGTATACATTTACTTGATTAACCATGTATAAAAATGTTATGGGTCAACTTTAACTTGAGAAAAAAAGAAGAACTTACACATATTATTGTAAAATAGACCATTTTACTAAATACAATTTGCTTATATATAAAATGAATGTTATAAATAATAATGAGGAACTTATCATGGAGGAACTTATTAGAATTAGAATAATCTAAAATCCCTAGGAAATTTACACGAATCTAATTTTTTAAATTTATTAAAAGTAATGGACCATTTTGCTAAATAAATTTTTCTTATGGTTCATCTTGTCCTCATGATGAACCACACTGGTTAGTTGGACAACTAAATTTTTGATGTGATTATCACCTCTCAAAAACTTGAAATGGATCATAGAAGTCTAAATTCAATAAATGAATGTTATATATAATAATCAAGAACTTATCATGGAGGAGCTTATTAGAATTGGAATAATCTCAAATCCCTAGGAAATTGGTGGGTGACACGAATCTAATTTTTAATTTTTTCTTTTTTTAAAGGCAATGCAACCTAACAAACTCTGCAACACACTACAACCCTTGATAAGCATTTAGACGAAGCATATGTTGAGCATATTCCCTTGAGAATCAATCTAGGCCGCCAATTAAGAAAAAAAGTCAATAGATCCTCATCCACTTTAAGTTGAAATAAGAAGCTTTCAGCAAATATGATATCATTTATAATTTTTAAATTGAAAATAAAACCATAAACAAATTCATGGAAAATAAAAAATTAAATTAATAATACATAATATTAATATATTTCTCAATATTTAAAATTAGTTATTTTAACCTTTTTAAAATTAAAATATAAAAAAAAATCAATCAATCGTTAAAATAATTTCTTTCTTTGTTAAGTAATGTGGGTCTTAATATTATTGGCACACCTAACTTGTGGTTTGAGTAGCCAGGATCCAAGGGCATCTAAATTGTCAAAATCACTAGGGGATTGCACTTAGTGTAGCCATATTAGCCCTTAGCATAGTTTGATTTTTGCTCACAAATTTTTGAACGAATTTTTGAACGGGTGACCTTTTCACT
This sequence comes from Pinus tabuliformis, assembly GCA_031772625.1. Lineage (NCBI taxonomy): Eukaryota > Viridiplantae > Streptophyta > Pinopsida > Pinales > Pinaceae > Pinus > Pinus tabuliformis. Next base: position 408,990,714 of record CM062807.1, on the reverse strand, counting down.
ATAAAATACCTTAACAAAATACCCTACCACCATCTACTCTATGCCCAATAAACTAAAATCATCTCAATATAAAATCAAATAAAAAAACTATTTATTTAATTAATATAAAACATTTTCAAATAAAAATCATATTTTTTCTAGCTTTCATATAAAAATTAAAAAATAACAAACTAATTCATATAATCCTAAGTAACTCATTAATCTCGACCCCAAAAATTAAACATATATAAAATAATAGCAAGAGAAAAATGCACTGTCAAGGTTAAAGATAATCCTCTTATACGTAGTTTATGTATATATTGCATGTAAGTGGAATACCTAGTGCTATGAAATAAAATCTACAATACATTTATGCACTCTATGACTAGGTGAAAAAATTGTTTTATTTCACAACAATCTCTTGATAACATCAAATTGAACTAAATTTTTTTTTTAAGATTTTCATATATATTTTGTTATATTTTTAAGATATATTACTTTACCACTAAACACCCATGAACCATAAATCCCTAATGTAATGGTGTAACTTTACAATAAAGTAAAAAGATACACTAGTGTCCAAATTAAATTTGGGACATCCAAAAGCCATTTCCTTCTTAGGAAAAGCAATATGCAATGATCATAATTGTACTGCTTCTATTTCCACATGGGGAAAAAATGATTTCCACATAAAGAAAATAATGTAATGTCTCCTCTATAAAGACCCGGGAGATAAAGTTGACACATTATAAGGGACAAATAATGATCTTTTGACAATGACATGGTATTGGTAAAGGTTTACTTGGATTCATGATCATTATCATTCTCAATTATCAAAGATTTTGTTATAACTTTTTTAAATTTATCATTAAAACTATGTGTACTTTTAATAGTTTTTAAATATAAATTATGAAGGGAAGAAGTATGTTTTATATTTTACTAACTGATTTATTATTTTGAATTTAAAAAGTTATAAAAGATATAAGGAAAGGAAGGGTTATATTTTGTATTGGATTGACTTATATTTATTAATTGAGAATTAAGGATAATATCTTTTTTTATATAATTAATATTTTATTTTTTTTAGTTTTTTTTTTAAGGGAAGGGCTAGTTCCCATCAAAAGCTTTATTGGCCTTCAGCCACAAGCTGGCATCTGACACATCCGTCACATCATACAAGAAACTTGTTATATGCTGCATCGCAACTCCACAAAGTGGGATCGATCGCAGGTGGGGTGCATGGCAGCCGACTGCCCCACCGTTGACCATGCACTTGCGTGCTATTTTTTTTTAATGGATTGATTTCTTTAAATTGTGAAGGTAAATCATTATTCATGTAAATTAGAATTTTACATTAAAAAATATTGAATTTTGTTTTGACTGGTCACAAAGAAAATTAGAGCAAATACAAAATTTCAATTTCCTTAATAATTATACAAAGAATTTATTAATTTGAACCAAAATATAGAAAAGTAGTTTGAGAGTCGCAGCCTCCAAGGCCATTCCTAAACAGAAAACCAAAGAATCTAAGTTTGAAGAGTGAAAAAACAACGAACAAAAAAACCATTTAGGATTTGTCAAAAACTAAAGCTTCAATACGAATGGGATCCATGTTTCCTTCTAGAGAGCAACTTGGAGCCAGTAGTAGGTCAAGGTGAGTTTCAATTATGTCGAGTCTAAAATCCTTAGAATACATGTGCATCTGTATTTCCTCCAACTAAAGGAGAATCTCTTCTCGAGCCTGATTCTTATGAATCAACATTCATCCCAACAATGTTTTTAAGCGCTAATAGATGTCACACATGTGCATGTAGTGGTTGAAGCGACCCATAGAATGTCTTGTGCTCAGAACCCAATCTACCATCTTTGTAAGAACCTTAGAAGTTATCAAGCACCAACATCTATCTACGATTTCTCATTTTGCTTGAGCAATTTCTTCCTAAATTTATGGCATAGTATGGTCTCTAAAATAAGTGGTAGAGTTCTCCACCCTTTATTGGGCACAAGAGCCTCCCAACTCCCAATAATAAGTTGCACCATGTCTAACTCTAACATGTCAATGAGGCATGATGTGCTTTTACTAGAGGGGAGAATCTAGACATGGAAAGGAGGAGTTGTGAAACTAGCAACAATGGAGAGACAAAGTATTGGGAGGGTAATACATGAAGGATGGAGAATTTCGAAGATGGAAAGGGAAGAAAAGAAGTGCAAGTGATGCAAAAAAAATTCACAAGGAAGTAACAACACCAGAAAGAGGTCCAAGAGGAAACTTACACAAAGAAAGGAGCAAGAGAAGGGAGGAAGTTCAATGTCTCTAAGGAAACCTACATTTCAAAATAGGAATAGCCTAAAGATCCAAAAGCCTTATCGAGGAAGACAAAGGAAGACTACTAAAGGAATAGAAACAACTAAAAACATAAAATATTCCCATAGAAATCTTTGGATCCACACCAAAAATTTTATACAAATTTTTGCCATGATGGACCATAAACGACGAAATGATTTTGCATGCATAGAATAATCTATGTGTCTCATGCACAATGTTATGATAGTGCCCCGCCTTCATGTTTGGCTTATATGATCCATGAATCCTAACAAGAAATTGGCATCCAACAAATGAGGACAGTGAAACTGAATCCACCAAATCATTGAGTGCACCAAGAGAGATTGGATAGTAAATGAGACAAAATGAACAAGACCTTCATCATAAGAGCAGAGTTAAAGTGCATGTAGATTGAGGTTGATGGGATGTGCATATTAAACATCAATGGGGGAGGCATTGCCACATCCAACTTCTACATTAACTCGTGGGATGATGGTAATGCCTCCTCCTACCTTCCCCTTAGAATTCACCCCATTCAAATAGATTGACATAATTCGTTAATGTATATTATATTTCTGAGTTTAATTCATTATTGATTGTTAATCCTTTTTATTATTATCTTTAGTTTTACTATAAATTTTAGATCAGTAATATAATTCTAATCCTCTAGAACATAAATGAATTAATAATTACTGATTTTTATATATTATTATTATTAGTTTAATAATTCTATGTTGATTATATTTATGTACAATTTTATATTCATTTTATCTTTGTTATTCATTATTATGTAATATGTGTTTCTATAGTATGAATAATTTATTAAATGTTATGAATTGTATAATGTCACTTTAAAAGATTGAAATATATAAAAGTATATACTTAAATAAATATATCTGTCATATTTGTGAATTATGTAGATAAAAAAGAGATATTAAGTTATAAATATATAAACTTGCATTAAACCATACTATACAGTCAAGCATGAACATGAAATATTTCTTTTCTATCTCTCTCACACACACATATGGAAAGTCAAGTACACCACATTTCCAAACCAATCCACTAGCACATAAACATTGCCTCTACAAACTCAACTACATTAAAAGTTGTAATCTTCAACCATACAAACACATGAATAAAATCTACATCTTTTCCAACCGTTTCAAAAACAATCATGTAAAACTCTCTTTTTTTTCTTTGTAACGTTTACATCCATTTAATTTATTTTCATTTAAAAAAATAATATTCCTCATAAATTTAATTAATATTAACATTACCATTTTCAAAACTTAATATCGTTTCATAGACTATAAAAAAATAAATAAATTTATGTAACACTAACAACATCACCGCCATCTAAATTTACCATTTTAATTATATCATCTTTACATTATTAGATGTTATCCATTCTAAAACAAAATATAAGTAAAGACAATTTCATGACTTTTATCTATAAAACCTAACTAATCTTCCCTCCTTCATTATTAAAAAAAATAACCTGCTAGGTTCATTATTAAAAAAAAAACACATACAAACAAAATAAATGAATATTATATTGTTTTCAATAAAAACAAATTTAAAGTCTCATTACAAACATATTATATTGAAAATATAAACATATTATATTGAGAATATAAGATTAACTTTATTAAAATAAATAAAAGAAAGAATGTTTCCATATTTAAAAGCTGGTTAGTAAGTACCTTCACATCTAAAGTTTCAAACGCATCAGGAATGGGTTCCATATTTAAAAGTATGTTCGATAAATACCTTCATATCTAAAGTTTCAAACGTATCCATAGTCTTCTATATTAATAATTAAAATGCGAAAGGAAAAACAACATAATCAAATCTCATCATTATGTCATCATATTATTCGAATCTCATCGTTATGTCATTATTTCTCTTTAACATTGTGATACGATTTATCCATGTTTTAGAGTTAATAAATGACCCTAGTTTGTTGGCCTAAATTATGCATACTTTCTTATATTAAAAATGGTTATAGTTTTTTAATGGTGATGGGTGAATTAGTAATTTTGGAAGCATTATTTTAGGTAAAGATTTAGAGTTGTTATTTATTTTAATATTAAAATATTTTTTAATTTTTTTAATTTTTAGGTTGATAAGAATTATTCATCAAAATTTTTAATTTGTTCAAAATTTTGTCACACAAATTAACACTTTTTAGAAAATAAAACTCAAACAAAAAAATTAAACCCACCAACTATCACTCAAACTATTATCTTTAACAAAATATACATAATTTATACAAATAATTTTATCATATTTAAATTTATAATTTTTAAATAAAAAAATTACCATAAAAAAATTCCTATTATCTTTATTTATCCTACAACCATACATAGACATAAATAAAACATAAAGTGGGTCACCTTTGGATAAGTGAAATGCATACAATAATTATTTCAGGAGGCCGATCTTTTCTTTCTCAAGGCAATCCTCATATGAATCCATGCGTTATTTATTTTTAATTGAAGAATTTTAATTTTTTTTTCCCTCGTAAGACTAAAGTTTTAGTGACATTTTTCTACTTCTTTTGTCTACATTTTCGAAATCTATTATGCTACTTTAACCATTAAACTATTGAGTGAAGCTATGTTTCATTATAAATGCATACTTGGTTCTAAGAAGATTTATATTATAAATGCATCCAATATTGTACTTAAGAAGGTTTATATAATAAATTTTATGCATCTCCTTTTATGTCTCCACAATTTTGTTCTTATGAAAATTTTCCATAGGGTGAGATTAGGATGGGTTAAAGAGCTTATTGTAGAACATATTTCATTTATATAACTATGGTTGAGCTCAATACAAAAGAGGAAAATGAATAAGTCTCGCATATATTTTATGGTTAATGAATTAGAAATTAAGTCTCACATATATTTTATGGTTAGATTATTTAAAATTATATATATATTTTAGATTTATTTTTATATTTTTAATGTTGGTTCTAATTAGTTAGAGTTATGTTAGTTTAGGAAGTTCATGATAGTTGCTTATTATTTGGAAAAATGAAATAAGCAAGACTTATATAGTTAGTTCTTGTTGTTTAGTTTTTTTTTTTTATTTATTTATTTATTTTAAATGTGGTTCAACTCAATGAGTGAAACGTAAGAAGCGGTTTTCCAGTTGAAGAAGCCGGTCGGCCATATCAGCCTAACCCCGAGGGCGTCGAGGAGATTTGACCCCATGAAACTGGGAAATAAACAAGAACTCGACCATTTGAGTATCCCTCCTTGTTGTTTAGTTTATATATAGTTAAATTTAAATATATGTTATTGTTGAATATGTTATTTTTATTATTAATTTGTACTCCAATGGCCATGAAGTCGATTCAAACATTCATTAACTTTAGAATAAGTGTGAACTAAAGAGTTGAAAATTTATATTTATCTAAAATTATGATGATTAGATATGATAATATATTTGATAATTTTTAAATGAAAAGTTAACCAAAACAAGAATGTAAGACATATAAGTTATATATTATGAAATTTTTTAACTAGTAACTATAAATTTGAAATATAAATTTTTAGGAAATGTGGTTATTTATTGGAAATTTGTAATTATGAAATTGAAAGTATTGAAAATTTAGATAAGTTATCTTGTTTTGGAGTGAGAGATGTAATTAAAAATAAAATAAAAACAAGACATCATTTCTTATTTGAGTGTTCAAGGTAATCTATTTTTCTTTATTTAAAATTAAGAAAAAAAAATCTTTATATTAGTATTTATATTTACACAAAATTATAAACAGATACAAAACAACAGTGATTTAGTAATATATTTTTAATGATAAAAGATGAAATTGTTCACACATTAAATTAACCATAATGTCTTCAATTGATTTTAACATTAATGCCATGTGTTAAGTGTGAAATATACTGGATAGAAATTTAGTTTTAAATTAATTTATAAAATAATGAAATATAAAGCATTGATTTGCTAGCAGGTTCCTTGCATGATGTTGATTTTATTTTTAATGAAAATATCTAAAAAGACCATTTAATTCATGCATGTGGAGCCCAATTTCCCAAAAGAATCCATACTTAATATATTATAATTTGCTCGCGCTAACCACGTCCCCAAAATCAAAAAAATTAATTGAAAGAAAGGCAATAAGTCTAAGTTGTTGTTTATCTTAATCTAATTTTGATTGTCGGGGATGTTAGTTAGAAAGAAAAAGCATTCCATGATATCATTATAATTTCACATGGATTTTTTGACCAGAGAAATTATTATTAAATGTGATTTGTGACAATGAGTATTATGTTTTACACTTTACTTTTACTCTCCTACTTATTATTATCCCATAAAATCCATTCATATTTAACATGGCACGAGGAGATGTAATTTTCTCTCATCCCATTACTATATACATACCATGCGTATTTCTGACTCTTCTTGATAGAATATATTTTCAAAAAATAGTGGAAGAAACTCTGACCGACAAAAATTCTAGAGATGCCCCGACAAACCCATCGCAACCAAGCAAGTTAAGAAGTTTCTAGCTCACCCTGTCGTGCCATAGCACCCTCCTCCATATCTAGAAAGACCTCCATTCAAGTAGCCACCAGGTGTGCCAACCACATAATTACCAGGAGTCCCAACATACCCCATAAGCCAAAAACCTCTTGTATACCAACCACTGCCCTGCCCGGCTAAAAACTATAGTGCACCACCATATTGACCCGCTCTAGGATTAGAATCGAAAACCCCTATTGGACCACCAAACCCTTCCCCTAGTTGGCCCCCCATCTTCTAGTAAACAACACAAGTCTCACTCAAAACTTTTTAGTCGCCCGTAAAAGTCATCTTTCACACCCTCATCACCATCACTCTTTGCACAATGATGCATAACCTCCTGCTGGTTGTTGGACCACCAAACCCTCGGCCTTGTTGACCCCCCCATCTTCCAACAAATAGCCAAGTCTCACTCAACACTTTTAATTCACCCGTCAGAGTCATCTATCGCTCCCCCATGATAATCGTTATTTGCACAGTGGTGCCCAACCTCTTTTTGTATGTTGGACCACTAAACCCTCAGCCACGTTGGCTCCTCATCATTTAGGAAACAACTCGTCTCATACAACAATTTGTCGATAACTTATTTTTTGGTATTTTTAAGACCATGAAATTTTGCGGAGATAGAGGTGAGATCTTTAGGTACCTATGATCATAATTTAAAAATTTGGTTGCTATACTTTTATATATATGCTCTGAGGAAGTTAGGATTTTTGAAATCTCTTGAAATCAATCCCAAACATGTTAGTTTGGCATTTTCATTATAAAAAGTTTTCTATGATATTTCATACTATGAAATTTTGAAGAGATATAGGTGATATCTCTAGGTGCATGTGGTCAAAATTTTAGATTTTGTTTCATTAAAAGTTCATATATATGCTCTATACAAGTTGGGATTCCTGAATGGCCTTGAAATTAATTTTAAATAGGCCAGCATAACATTTTTGCTATAACCTCATTTCTAGGACTTTTCATAATTTGAAATATTTTGAAATATGAGGACACATATAATAGTAAATCAAGTAAATATTTTGAATTTTGGTTCAGTATTCTTTCAGAGACATGCCTTGTCGAATTTATGGTTTTTGGATGGTCCTAAAATAAGTCTCAAACATATAGGATCGAATTCTTTTTTATAATTTTTTTGTTGGGATTTTTCAAATTGTGAAATTTTCAAAGATCTCAAGAGATATACAGAAATATATTGGAAAAATAATTAAGAATCAGATTTACAAAATTTGATAGGTGGTGTGTTGTACAATTTCATTCTTGGGAAGAGACCAAAAACAACAATCTTTGGGATAGTTACCATAAATTTCATTTGGAGATTCACATTTTGGTAAGATTTAGTGAAGGATGAACCAGTGAGCGAACTCAGTGAAGGAAGAAGTAATGCTCACACTTAGTGAAGAAATAAGTAAAATCGTACTTGATGAAAGTAATGTGAAACTTATCATCTTTTGAAGAAGTTATATACACTTCAAATGAGTTGTAATTAAGTGTTGTTGCTCAAACAAAGGGATTGGTGCCTCTTGCTAAGTTTGTGCTTAGTAGTGGGGATTAGTGTCTCCAGTAGGTTGGTGCCCATGAATTTCCAAAAATGGAGATCCGTGTGTTTGGTAGGTTGGTGCCTATGAATATTTGCAACGGTAGGGATTGGTTTCTCCCGTAGGTTGGTTCCTATGAATATTTACAACAATGAGGATTCATGTCTCTAGAAGGTTGGTTACTATGAATATTTGCAGCGGTGGAGATTGGTGTCTCCAATAGGTTGGTGGCTAAAAATATTTGTAGTGATGGGGATTGGTGTTTATAAAGATCAATAAAAGTATATTTGTGTCTGCCAGGGTTTGTACAAGTGGGGATTAATGTCTCTAGTAGGTTAGTACCTACAAGTATTTGTAATAGTAGGTTGGTGCTTATAAATAATTATAAGAAGAGGTTTTGTGGTTTTCTCGCGAACGATTTTCTACATAAATCATGTGTTCCATGTTCTTTAGCTGATATATATCACATGTGATTGTTTTCTTATGATCCATGAATGTTTAAATAAGTGAAAAATGTTTTATATTGATTCACAACCCACCACCCCCCCCCCCCCCCCCCCCCCCCCCCCCCACCCTCTCAATATAAGTTTCTTCTCAATAACTAATATCAGAGTATGCTCTTGTTAAAATTACTAAAGAGAAAATATTTTTTTTTAGAGAAACATTAAAACAATTAAGAACAAATCACAAAACATAAACACAATGTTTTATCCTAGAAAACCCCAATCTGAAAAAAAAAAAAAATTGTCGATTAGTGTCCTTATCCAAAACTCGGCCAAGTTGGCCAAGTGAGCCATTACTGCTCACCTCCCATTGCCCCTGCCCTATTACAATGAAGCAAAAGGCTTCATTACATACAGTCCATAGGCACAAACCATGAGAAACCAAAACCATGTTTCGAAAATCACCACTAGTATAAACCAAGTAGCTTTGACTCTTTCACCACGTCAAGTTTTACCTAAGAATCCCCCCTTAAAACTTGACTTGAGGTTTCCCTTGACCAGATTCAGCCAAACTAACGAAGTGAATCGATCCACTTACCTCCAAGTCCTACCCCCCTCAATGATTATATCTAGGGTATAATTGAGCATGCCCTTTATCAACTAGTTCTAACTCTATACTTTATTGGTAATTTCCCAAGGGTACACATGCCTTACCAAGTCTTACAACAATATGTCCATTTGCACGTAACAAAAAATCAACTCCATTATAAAATAGTACTATTTTTAAAAATTATTGTTGCTATGACTCTCCTCTCACCCTGTGCCCTTCTCTCCAGATCCATCTTCCATGCCTATTCTTCTTGTGAACCTTTGTACTCATATCTCTAATTTTCTCTTCTGGTTCCATGTCCTTGCACTTCATGCTAATCACCTAGGCCTCCTCCTCACATACCTTAGATGACATGCCTTTTGACACGATACACAACGACACAAACCACAAAATGAACCCGATTTAGACTCCACACATTGTGTTTCTATTGCTCAAGAATCCATTCTCCTTCAGTTCTTTCATTGAAATCGCTTTCTTCTTATTTCCATGCTTGTGTGCCTCCCTCGCACTCACTAGGCCAAATAAACCATTGGAAACAAAGGTATCTATCTTAATCCAACACTTGGCTCCATTTGATTTAAGTAGCCAAGCCATAAATTAACCTTCAACTTTAATACCATGTCAAAATTATGAAGAGATATATAAATCTACTAAGATAACTCATTAAAATAACTAGAAAAAATCACAAAATGTAAACAACAATGTTACCAAATTAACGAGAACTTTATTGAGTTTTCATTTTTTTGGAGGTCACATCAAATCATGATTTTCATGTTGATTTTGAAAAGTGGTGATGCAACATCACCCTTTTTTCATTTCAAAGTTAAAATTCCAACATTTTTTTAACCATGGCATTAAAAACCAAATATCATGATTATGAAAGATATGAAAAACTACACTGATATGCAAAAGCGGTGATGCACCATCACCACTTTTCTTTCAAGGTTAAAATTCAAACATTTTTCAATCATGACATTAAAAACCAAATATCATGACTATGAAAGACATGGAAAAACATTGAAATGAAAAAGTGGTGATGTAGCATCACCCCTTTTTTAGGATTAAAATTCAAGTGTTTTTCAACCATGACATTAAAGACCAAATATCATGACTACGAAAAATCCTAAACATCAACACTAAGTTTGTCTACTATTTTCTTTTATTTTTTTAAAATTATTTTTCAAAGTTGTATAACTTCTATTTTATTTTTTGGGTTAAAATTACCAATTAATTGACATTACATCCTTGAACATCGTTAGCATCAAAAAAAAAAAAAAAACAAAAAATTCACTGTCAATCTAAAAGAGACATTACATAATCTTTGTTTAATTATTAATTATTTATTTTTTTAATAATTTACATTAAAACGTTTAAGGAAAAAAATCATAAATATCTTTTTAAGAGGAGAATCAATTTAAGAATCAATTTTAAAAATTAAAAAAAGAAAAATGTCTTTTTATTCTAGAAAATATTGAAAAACGCTATTAAAAAAAAAACTCTAAAATACAAAATTTCAAAATAATAATATAATAAAATCTCATTCTTAAAATTAAAAAATTATCCCAACAAAAACATTTAGAATAAAAATTATTCATAAAAAATAAAAAAATAAGTAATAAAAATAAAAACTAACAAAACATTTTTAAAAATAAAATAAATAATTTTAAAAAATTTAAAATTAAAACTAATTTTGATAGCTTAGATGCCCCTAACTCACAGCTACTCAAGCTCATAGGTTAGATGTGTCCATCATCTCAGGACTCACATAATCTAGCAAACAAAAAATTAAAATTAAAATAATTTCAATAATTTATTATATTATAAATTATTAAAGACAAACTATAAAATAAAAGATAGAAATAAAATTTTAAATTTTATGAATTATAAAGTAAAATTTCAAAATAAATTTTTAATTTTTAATTTAAAAAAAAATTAAAAAATTACGTATAATTTAATTTAAAAAATAATTAAAAAACAATTAAAAAATGAAAAATAATAAGGCGGAGTGACAATGCCCAACATCACCCTCTCATACAGCATTGCAGTTTGCGTAGTGTGTGTGGGGAAGGGCGATGTCCGAAATCACACCTTTGCCCATGGAGTCACTTAGCAATCAACCACTAAACTGGTGCGGGTCGAGCAAGTCGGTACAAGGCTGACGAGGTGATTCTCGACATCACTCTCCTTCACACACAATGCACACAATATATATATATATATATATATATATATATATATATATATATATTTATTCATTTTTTCTTTTCTTTTTCTATTTTTTAATGATTTTTATTTTTATTTTTTAGTTTTTTTTTTTTTTTTTTTTAATACCTTTTTTTTGTTATATAATAGAGTAAGTCTCGAGGGTTAGCTCAATTGGTCGAGTCTCCACCATTAAAACACATTTTCTATTGAGACATCATAGGTTCAATTCTCTCGACACTCTTAAGGTCTGTTCTGTGGTCGAGCCAGTAGGAACTGGTCTCTTCAAGTGGATCTACGCGGTACAAATATTCCATAGACGTAATAGTCACCAATCTTCAGAATCCGTGAATCATATATATATATATATATATATATATTAATTTCATTTTTTTAATTACATTTTTTTTAAAATAAGTTATTTAATTTAAAAAAAGTATTATAAATTTGAAAACTTTATATGTTTTATTATTGTTTTTATATAGATTTTTTTCCTTTTTTAAATAATTAAAAAAATAATTATTTGGAAAGTACATTTTTTTTAATTATTCAATTTATTTAAAAAAAAAAATCATATTTTTAAATAAAAAAATTTAAAAGTTTGCATCACATCATTTATTTTAAGGTGTTTTTCATGATTTTGTGTATACTAATGATGATTCTATAAGCCATAGTTAAAAAATATTGCAATTTTAGTGCTCTATTGAAAATGGATCAAGTTGTCTTAGGCTAAAATCTCATAAGAGCTATAATTTTAGCCTTTAAAGAAAAAATGTTCTTGGTAAAATTATTCTTTGATTCTGGGTATTGATTTTTAGGGTATTTTTAGTCATGACATTTGGTTTATAATGCCATGGTTGAAAAATGTTGAAATTTTTATGCTTTTTGTACTCATAATATTTGGTTTTAATTCCATGGTTAAAAAATATCAAAATTTCAAGTTTTTTCGAAGTCATGCTATTTGATCTTCAACTCCATGGTTGAAATTGTTGGAATTTCAAGGTTTTCCATGATCATAATTTGGGTTTTTAAAATCGTGGCTAAAAAATGTTGAAATTTTAACCCTAAAAAAGGGGGGTGTATGATGCAGCATCACCACTTTTCTATTTTGTGGTGTTTTTTCATGTTTTTTGTGCGAAAATAAGGTTTTTTGGGCTAGAGTTCTTGTTTTGAGGTTACAGTTCTCCTTAAGTTGGTAATATTGTTAAATGCAATGATTTATCCTAGAAAACCCAAATCTGAGGAGAAATCAACCAACAATATTATATTAGTTTCCTTTGCCAAAACCTGATCAAGCATGATGGAAATACACAATGGTACTAAGTGGGGGAGGGGGTGGCGGTGAGTGAATCAGTATGACATAGATTTAAATTATTTTCCCCTTATAGTACATAATCAATCATTAACACAATGCATGGGCATAGAGATTAAAGTGTAAATTCAAACTTGAAGAAAAACATTTTTTTTTTTTATTATTATATTAGTCTTCAATTTATTACAATGTTACAGGAAACCACTTGTGAGGACACCAACCCTCTGTAACAACCAACTTACAAAATTGCAGGTTTCAATCTGATAAAAAATGTGGACACCAATCCTCTATAAGGACCAACTTATAGTTTTTCACTACTCAAGAGTCAATACATAGGCTTGTTATCTATTAAAAAACATATCTGCCCTCATGGTAGCTTGTACCTTACATTGCTCTAGAGATAGAACTCAGTCTCTAACCAGGACTTGGACCCCAACAAAACTCAGGTATCAACACAATATCTTCTTCTTGTAATCCGGATTAGATCATTATATTGTATGTCATCCATCTTAATGATTTTATAGTGTAAAAAGTGAAGGAATAAGCTTAGAGGATCATTTTTACCGGCAAAACCTAGCTTGGAAAATTGGCGTTTGAAACCTTCCAAGAGCATTTTGTGGTATCAAACAATGATTTTTTTGGGTAATTTTTTTTACTTTTGTTATGTACCTTCTTTTCCTATTCTACACATAGATATCTTTCCAACGATGCAAGAGTCGCCTCAATTAGAGTATGTAGGCAAACATTATGCCACTAGAAAGTTGACCTTCATGTTTTGGCCACCATAACTTGAGAGGATTCCACGTCCGCCCCCATAACTCATGGGAATGGATTATCCATGTGATTTTGATAAATAATACTATAGAAGTGTCAATATTGTAACTTTGTTTAGGAGATGAAGGAGTCAAACCTAACCACTAGTAGGCTATTGGGCTATGATATAACTAAGCCACTAAGAGGAATAGGGGCTCCATTATTTCGATTGTCTTGTTCCATAGATGAGAAAAGTAGTTGAGAGGGATAGGGAGAGAGCACACAAAGAGGATTTGTGCACTGTAGTAGCCCATTGGCCACAAGCTATACTTCTTTGTACTCATAACCATTTTCTATTTAGAGAAAGAGAGTAGAGTGGCCTCACCTTCTAGCTAGTTTTTCTCTCTTGTGCCAAATGTGGTACATGAGTTTTTATTTCATTATTCTATTTTTTTGCATAAATTTAATTTGCATGCATATGCAATAAATACTAATCTATATATTCGAAGATCTAAAGATAAATAAACCCTAATAGCATAGATTCCAATTTTTTAAATATAATTTATTAGATTTGTCCAGTGGAATATCCACAGTAGTTTATGATCATATTGGTATTAGAGAAATTTCTTTTGGGTATATTGTGGAGATTTGTAAGAATCTATATTGACTAAGCCAAAAGTCGTAAAACCCTAATCATAACCAACAAATCTATGAATAACTCTCGTGATCCTGCGAAGAAAAGATTTTTGTGGTTGGAAGCACAAGTTGCAGATATAAATCGTAATGTGAATCTTTTCAAGTTGGCCCTGAGCAATAAGCTCAAGCTATTCAAATACTATGGGGGTTCTAATGCAAAGGACCGATCCGAGGGGATATTAGGAGATCAAGAAGAGGAGTCGAAGAAAGAACCAAAAAAAGATCAACCTAGTTCGAGTGTCATGAACTATTCACAGTCCTTGTTTAAAATGGAAGCAAGGTTGATATCAAGCTGTATCAAAGAGATATTAGTGTTGTAAATATAAATCACTAGTTGTAGTTGTCAGAAGTTTATTTCAGTTTTCATCATATCTAGGAAGAACATAGGATTTCATTTCCACGGCAAAAATTAGAAGGCCATGCCTTGAACTGGTGAGAAAGCCACATGGAGACCTTGAGGTTGGAGGGATACACTCCAGTGACTAAGTGGGAGGACTTTAAAACTCTCATAAATTCAAAATTTTACCCTATTGGGTATGTAGAGGACCAATGGATCTGGTGGCACTACTTAAGGCAAAAGTAGGAGCGAAGTGTACATGAGTACATAACGAAGTTTAAAAAAATGGCCATATGTTGGATATCTCCCCAAAGAACCCAAATTTACTTCTAAAGTATCTATTGGGTCTACACAACCATCTACTAAAGCAAGTGATGTTGTTCAATCCTAGATCAATGGATGAGGCTTGTGTACAAGAACAATAGTTGGACATAAGCCAGAAGAAAGGGAAATCAAGTGGGTCAAAGAAGAAAAAGCAACAAGATGATTCTAAGGAGGAGAAGAAAAAGTGGAAAGGGGGGAATATGAAAAGACGACAACCATAGAACACCAGCGCAAGGATCCCAAAAACCACGACAACCACTATGATATTGGCGGCCATATAGAGGATAAATGTTGGAAGATGCATCTGAAGCTTAACCTGAAGAACAAAAAGAAAGATAATACTAAGAAGAATCTCATGGAAAATTATTCGAGAAAACAAATTGAAAGCAACTTGGAGGTGGATGAGATAATATGTATGTCAATACATAAGGAAGTGAATCTAAGTAGCCTTTAGCAATAAGAAAAGAAAGAAATGACCAAACTATTCCACATAAAAATAAAGGTCAAGAATACAAATATTGATTCTCTATTTGACTCAAGATCACAAGCGAATATCATTGCAATAGAATTTGTCAACAAATTAGAATTGGAAGTTCATGATCATCCAAGCCCATATACAAAGGGATGGGTAAATAAAGATGTAGAGCTATAGATAACAAAACAATGCAAAATTAGATTTGCTATCGATGTTTATTTTATTGATGAAGTGAAACTAGATATAGTTCCCCTTGATACACGTGGAGTGGTGTTTGAAGTGTCTACATATACATGCAAGATACAATATTCATGCAAAGAGCCAACTAGTACTGACTCATCAAAAATGAAAAATAGTTCACCATCAACACACAAAAAGACAAATTAAAAATATCATTAATAAATACAAACCAAACCAAACAATCAATTAATTCCAACCAGAAATATATTTTACGATTTAAAAAAACAATATACTCAAATCTCATCCAACCATCCTATTATTAGATAACTAAGATATTAAAAAATAAAAATCCATATTTAAAAATCAGTTCAATAAATACCTTCAAATCTAAAGTTTCAAACGTATCCCTACTCTTATATATTAATAATTAAAATGCTAAACTAAAATCAATATAATAAAATCTCATCATTGTGTCATCATATTATTCGAATCTCATCGTTAGGTCATTATTTCTCTTTATCTTTGTGTGACTATTTATCAATGTTTTAGAGTTAGATAAATGAACCTAGTTTGTTACTCGAAATTATGTAAAGTTTTTTTCAGGAAGAAAAAGCTGTATATATTCATAAAAGAAGAATTACATATTGCAGATGCCTGAAGCATATGCAGAAACGTGGATTGAGCCACAGACATAAATACTCCAAAAGAAGTATCCAGATATGCCCTCAGACAGGGCAGCAAATAAAGGTATAAACCCCAGAAAAACTGCTTAACAGTGCCCAAAATATTGCGCCCCCGAAAAAACAGTCCTGAAGAGACAACCCATCAATAAGGTGCAGAAGAATGCACCAATGCACCAAGCAGTCAAGCTTCTGTGGATAGAAAATGAGAACAAGTAGCGCTAGATCTGTCCGCCCAATACAAAAGGAGAGGCATGAAATGAGGAAGAGAGCAGCAAAAGTAGCCACTCCTTCCCCGCCCCCTCAAACTCTCCACCCGAATCAGACGAAAAACAGAGGTAGAAACACTGCCTCAATCATCCACATCTGCCTGCAGAAAAAGACCAGCAGGAACATCCATAGATGCGGCACGAAACAGTGCAGAGCGCCACTGTTCCCTCAATGTGCCAAAGGATATGCCGCGGCCAGAACAAAACCAAGCTGCCGCCGAGCAGGAGAAAACCCATCGGAGCAGAGGCGGAGCCGGGGGCAGAGGCGGCAAGGGCAGCCACCTCGCCCCCGCTCAGAGAAAATTAAAAGACCAGAAGATGAACTGAGCTTGAACGGAGGAGAAAGACAACCCGCGGAGTCGCCGGAGAAACCCTCTCTGCTCGCCTCTAGAGAGCCCGCACCCGCGCCGCTGCCAAGGAAGAACTGAGCTTGCAAGACGAGGACGGAGGAGAAAAACTCGCCGGTAAAAACCTCGCCGCTCGCCTCTGGTGAAACCCTCGCTGCTCGCCTCACACCGCTCGCCTCTAGAGAGCCCGCACCCGAGCCGCTGCCAAGGATGAACTGTACCTGAGCCTGCAAGACGAGGACGGAGGCGAAGAACTGCGCAGAGTCGTCGGAGAAACCCTCGCAGCTCGCCTTGCGCCGCTCGCCTCAAGAGAGCCCGCACGCCGCGCCGCTGTCAAGGAAGAAACTGTGCCTGCAAGACGAGGACGAGAAACCCACGCTGCTTGCCGCCTGCCGCTCGCCTCTGGTGAAGCCCTCGCTGCTCACCGCTCGCCGCTCCTCATAGTCAAAACCATGCTGCTCGCCACTCGCCACTCCTCACAGTAAGACCCACACTGCTCGCCCAACTCGAAATTTTAGGAAGTTACAAACAATTAGCGTTTTTCGAAATTATGTAAAATTTGTTATTATATATAATGGTAATGGGTAATTTTGGAATATTGTGTGATGTTACCTAAAATTGATATTTTTAATTTCAATATCAAAATATTCAAATTTTGATGTTATTTTTTATTTATAAAAAATACTTATCAAAATTTTTAAATGTTTAAGTTTTTTATAAAAATTATTTATCAAAATTTCCAATTTATTCAAATTTTTACCACATTAACTAACATGTCTTTCAAAATTAAAATTTAAATAAAAAAAATTGAATCCACTAATTATTACTCAAATTATTATCATTTAGCAAAAATAAACATAATTTATACAAATAATTTTATCATATTTAAATTTATATTTAAAAAAATAAAAATATGTATCATAAAACATTTCTATGGTATTTGAGAAACATATGTGATCATTTATTTATGCCACAACCATGCATACATTTAAGACATACATATAATATAAAGTGAGGTCACTTTGGATAAGTGAAATGCATAAAATAATTATTCGAGTGATCGAATCCTTTCTTTCTTAAGGCAATCCCTCATATGAATCCATGCATTATCTTTTTTAAATTTCTTTTTCATCGTAAGACTAAATTTTTAGTGATATTTTTCTACTTCTTATGTCTATGTTTGTCAAATATATTATGCTGGTTTAACTATTAAACCGTACGGTTAAGTTATGTTTCACTATCTAGGTTCTAGGTGATTTATTTTATAAATGCATTCCATATTGTACTTTAACTAAAACTCATGTATTTGCTTTTATGTCTCCACAATCTTTATGTCCCCCACAATCTTATTCTCGTATATTTTAGAGAAATTTTTCATAGGGTGAGATGAAGATGGTGTAATTTTCCAAACTAAGGAAAATAGTGTTATGCTAAGTAAACATTATAGAATTGAAATATTCAGTGTATACTTATAAAAAGTTTAGGAATATCTAATCGCTTAGTCATTTTATTATAATCTAGGAGAAAAGTATAATAATGTGTAAGTGGTGCACCTGGGCTTGCCTCAATAGCAAGCGTGATCAAACCCAAGTGGTAATATGACTAGCCCAGATGACACAATAATTGCTGTAATGATGCTCTACGTTACCCCTGTGAAATTGTGTTGTCTGCTGCAAGAATGTTGTTAGAAAACCACCCGCGGTGCTCAGAAAATTATGGAAAATTAACCCAGGCCTCTCCACCAAATACTCAGAATAACCCACGAAGGAATTGGCCAAATGTTAACCTCAGAATTTTGGTCCAAATTCCTCTTAGCTCCTCTAGATGCTAGTTGAGTTGGGACCCTTGTTTGACCCCTTAGATTTGCCCAGAAAATTCTATAAAATTAGGAGTGTGATCCTTGCCCAAAACCCAAAAAAACCCAGAAAGAGTTTCTCTTGGTTCCAACCTTCAAAAACTGACCATTCATAGTGTGGCCCTCCTCCAATTTCGAATTTTGTTGCTGTGACTGATCCAATCAATCTCTGCTCTCCCAACTCCAACAATCCTTCTCAAATGGCCCTTCAAGTGATCTCCTACTTCTCTAGCTCCAACGCTACAATTCCTTCATCTGACTCCCACTTGAGTCTAGTGATGACTCTTTGCGCAGTCCCCGATGACTTTAAATCAAACTGCTCCAATGTAGCAACCTCTTGCTCCAAAAATCTCCCGGAAGGTTGATCCTCCACTATAGCTTCAACGCCCAAACTCCCTCGGTAGTTGTTGCCCAGATGAATCCACAAGCAACACCTACTTGTTCCCCTTCTACGTCCTCCAGAAACACGCATTGGCTGAGACAAATGCTGAATGATATGACTGTGAAACTCCACCAACTCTCCTCCAAGGTAGTACGAATTGGCTTCCTAGGGTTGCACTCAAAGTCCACCGAAGAAAAGGTTGAGATCTCCGCTCGAAGACACTCGTGTGTTAAATAACACAGTAACCCGACTAAGCAGCGTGAGCAACTATGGTTGAGTTAAATATGTCAAAAGATAAGATGCTGAAATGAGGAGAGTTGCCTTCCTTATATAGATTTTGTGGAGCACTTTTCCCTCCATGGGTCCCTCACTTAACCATCAATTTCCCCTCCATGCAAATCGAACTAGGGAATGCGTATTCTCCTAGTGTGGGTGGGTCCCACGTACAAATTAACCACATTGAAATAACTTCTACTAAGTCTAGCCTCGTAATAAAATCGAATGGGCCCCATCACTTCCAAAATCGGCCCCAAAATGTAGAAATTAATCCTATTCCAAAATAATTTAGGAAGGGACATTACAGTCCTTCCCTCCCAAATGTTGCTTGTCCCCAAGTAACTTCAGTGCTAGATGCTCAAGTATGCGTTCGCCCTCCCAAGTAGCATCCTCATCTAGCAAGCACCTCCAATGCACCAAAAATGCTTGTCCTCAAGCAATGCTTGAGCAAGCATCCTCTCTAACTACTACTCCCCATTGTCACTGCAAAATGTGTCAGGGTCCCAGATGTGCCACTGGATTGTGCCTGACCTCTGCCCTGTCCTAATATGAAAGAATCCTTCAATACCAGGATCCTAGGCCATCATGTCCAACATGAAGCTCCCCTTTCTCCAATCATTATCCTGCACGGTGCAAGTACTAGAAGTCCCCTTCTCCATCAATGACTCACTAAAGCACAATGGAAGATCTGTGTGATCTCCCCCTATAGTAGCCATCGCATCCCTAAAGGTTATTGAGTTGTGAAGAGTTGTGATGCCCCAATTCCCTGCTAATCCTAGAGTGGTGCCACAATGCTGATGTTGCGCTAATCTGACTATGACATACTCCCCATTGTGCACAGACAGTATCCTCCCCTCTTGAGGCCTAGTGGTGAAAAATCTGTGAGAGTCAATCTCATCATGCTTGGGAATTTCCATGATGCCAATATCTACCCCTCCACTGCCAATCTCAACTTTGAGCCATAACAGGACAAGTCTGCCTCGCCATGTAGTGGAGGTTTCAGTGATCCCCCATGTGTCAAACCCAAAGTGAACTGTATCATCCTCTGCCATGACCCTGCTCGTCACAAAGTGGAGTGATCTACCCGCCAATCAAATCCCCGGATTCTCCAAACATACGGAGAGCTCATAACTCCCACTCCTCACAAGATGTCGCTGTGTAACGTCATTACTAGCTAGAACCCATCTCGCCCTCATCTTCGATCCTTGGATGTATTCCCTGGGTGGACCCCAAGTATAAGGAGTAGATCTCATGCCTGTGAACCTGCCCTGCTCCTGCCAGCCCACGCAGTGAAATCTGCTATCCCAACTCCTGATGATACACCTCGACACTGCTCAGATTCTGAGTACCCTCATGTAGGTGAAGTCTACCATCCACCGTCCCTCAAGTGTGAGCTTAGGGGTGGAATATATGCTACCTCGACTATCAACCACTCCATCCCTAATCCTATATCAGACAACTCATGCACCTACCAAGGGTCTTAACTGAAGAGTCTCCTCCTGGCTCATGGCATGCGGTGTCTCATCCAATTGTCTAGGGTGAGCCTCCCATACCCTGCTGCCTAAATGGAGAGTGTCAAGGGGAAACAACCAAACACTCTGTGACTATAAGTAACACTGGAGGATGATAGGTGGGTATGTCCCAAATGGTATAAACAAAATTCTGTTGGAATTCCCAAGAGTGATCATACAAATGACACTCTCTTTGCCTCGGATTTGCTGATAACTCCCTCGAATCCCTGTCTCTGCTAAGCATGGTGTCCCCATATGTTCAACAATGTCCTCATCGATCCTAGGTGAGCTGCATCCAACGGTACACCTAATGCCCCTGTCCATATGCCTCCTTGGAGGCAACGCTCCAAGATCCTGCTACGTCGCACCATGCGTCACTGCACACCACCAAGCAACACCGCATTCCTCAACATGCCACTGTATGTCGCATCCTATCCCAATACACCACTGGACACCCCCAACGACGACTATGCCATCCTGTACTGTCCTGTGTCCCGCCTGTGTCACTGCACCAGTCACTCCCCTCATGTACTCAATGCGATGTGAGGCACTCCCACTCCAAAACGCAATCCAACACACTATACCACACCACCATGCATCTCCATGCCCACCGGTATACAACTGCTCAATGCTATATGCTCCCACACATCCCTGGATGTGATGGCCTAGAACTATGTTTATACGTGTCAGGACACACCCAATCAGCATCATCATCTCCACCATCACATCATTATCCCCGCCGATGAATGGATCTTCCCTCCAAATTCCCCCTGAGGATTCTGAGAAGTGACTCTCCCTATGTGTCAGCAATGATGCCACCACTGCTTCGCTCCTTTGCGTCTTTTGTGCCCCACACAAAAGTGAAGAACCCCCAACTCCATACAAGGCACTGTCTGGTGCCCTGCCAATGCCACCTCCTTCGATAAACTCCTGCCAAAGTATGTTGATCACTCAATGATCCCATGTACAAATGTCATACCAAGAAATAAAAAAGAGTATGTCCATAAACTGGTCGACCACTGGTGTTGATCGAGACTCCCCTAGCAAATGTGTACGCTCAACTGCTAGGTCAAATGCACCATCCCGGTTGTAGTCAACCGACATACCTGGGAAATGATAGGTAGTCCCACCTGGAGCCCAATGCCAGTCTGTGCTGCTGGTATCCCCAGTGCTTGGAAGCTCCTGTTGAGCTACACCCAGGTCCACCACCATCTCCATATCCCCCTCCACAGGGTACAAAATTAGAATCTTTGGCCATCCAACCCCAAGAGAGGGATCAAATGCACGAACTCCTGCACATAGAGCAACCCTAGCATGCGTGTGTTGCACCCTGTGCAACTCAAGTCGTCTCATCTCGCTACCCTAGTCAACACATGAAATTTGACTAGGTCGCTCTGTCTTTCTCTATCCAATGGGTAAAGGTAACCTCACAGTGCTTCCAACCCCATATATGTATGCTCGAAGAGGGCTTCTCTCATTCCCCAACGTGCACTCCAGCTGCACCAGTAGGGAATCCAACCACTCCCCAATGTGAGTCAATTTGGCCGTGGACTCGGCACAAACTGCTCTCATGCCCTCCAACTCCTCATTCTACTGCAAAATAGCCTCACGCACTAACACGATCTTCCTTTATAATGCTAGAAGGTTGGACTGAAACTGGTGGAACTACTGTGGGCATCTATCTCCTGTAAATTCGATCATAGCTCCAGATACCTCAACAACCGTTGGCATCTCGCCCATGGGTGGCACCCCCTCAATAGATGGCTCTATGTGTGTAGGGTCTATCCTCTCCACCAAGGTGTCAACTAGGGCTATCAAAGAGGTCTCTAATAAAGGTGACTCCTGTGCCACACCAGGTATATCGATGTGCTCCTCACCATATTGTGGGTTCTCAGGATCATGTTCAACCTCATCCTCAGGCTCCTGATATTTAAAGCCATGTCTCCACTAGCAAAAGCACCCCTTGGTCTCACCCACTAACCGTCTCTGTCTTTCTTGCTCATTTTCAGGAGATTTGGTGCCCTGATCTGGTCGGTTTTCCCCACATGATGTAGATGTTTTCACCCCCATGGCCTGCTCATCTCTAATGTCTCTATTGTAAGGGTGAGGATGGGTTTGGTTTGTCACTCTCCTTAACTGGGCCAACCTCTCATTGTCCCAATGAATTCTACCCCAGAATTTCTGCATACTGGATTTCCCTTGAGCGATGGGTTTGTCTCTGGTTTCACCCGCCATTGTGCACTCATACCCAAAGCTTCCATGATCTTCTGGCTAATTTCCCATAACTAGGCCAAGATCATGCTTTGATGCAACTGTAATGTTCCAAACTAAGGAAAATAGTGCTATGCAAAGAAAATAATAAAAATGACACCATAAAATTGAAACATTCAGTGCACACCCATAAAAAGTCCAGGAATATCCAACCGCTGAGCCATTTTATTATAATCTAGGAGAAAAGTACAATAATGTGTAAGTGGTGCAACTGGGCTTGCTTCAATGGCAAGTGTTATCAAACCCAAGTGGTAATATGAGAAGCCCAGATGGCACAATAACTGCTGCAATGATGCCCTGCGCTGCCCCTATGAAACTGTGTTGTTTACTGCAAGGATGCTGCTGGAAACCCCACCTCTGGTGCTTAGAAAATTATGGAAAATTAACACCGGCCTCTCCACAAAATACCTAGAATAATCCATGAAGGAATTGGCCAAATGTTGACCTCAGAATTTTGGCCCAAATTCCCCTTATCTCCTCTAGTTGCTGGCTAAGTTGGGACCGTTATTTGACCCCTTAGATTTGCCCATAAAATTATATAAAATTAGGAGTGTGATCCTTGGACAAAACCTTGAAAAACCCAGAAATGGTTTCTCTTGGTTCCAACCTTAAAAAATTGACCCTTCACAGCGTGGTTGTCCTCCAATTTCGAATTCTGTTGCTGTGACTGATCTAGTTAATATTTGCTCTCCCAACTCCAACAATCCTCCCCAAATGGCCCTCCAAGTGATCTCCTACTTCTCCATCTCCAACTCCAACTCTATAATTCCTTCCTCTGACTCCCAAGTGAGCCCAGTGATGACTCTATGCACAGTCCCAGGTGACTTTAAATCGAACTGATCCAATGCAACAACCCCCTGCTCCAAAACTCTCCCAGAATGTTGATCCTCCACTGTAGATTCAATGCCCAAACTCCCCCGACAATTATTGCCCAGATGAACCCACAAGCAACACATGCATGCTCCCCTTTTGCGTCCTCCAGAAACACGCACTGCCTGAGACAAATGCCGAATGATATGACTGTGAAACTCCACCGGCTCTCCTCCATGGTAGTATGAATTTCCTTCCTAGGGTGGCACTCGAAGTCCACCGAAGCAAAGGTTGAGATATCCGCTTGGAGACACTCGTGTGCTAAAAAACACAGTAACCCGACTAAGCAGCTCGAGCAACTAAGGTTGAGTTCAATATGTCAAAAGATAAGATGCTGAAATGAGGAGATTTCCCTTCCTTATATAGATTTCGTGGATCACATTTCTCTCCATCGTGGGTCCCTCACTTAACCATCGATTTCCCCTCCATGCAAATCGAACTAGGGAATGTGTATTCTCCTAGTGTGGATGAGCGCCATGTACAAATTAACCACATCAAAATAACTTCTACTAAGCCTAGCCTCCTAATAAAATTGAATGGGCCTCATCACCTCTAAAATCGGCCCCAAAATGTAGAAATTAATCCTGTTCCAAAATAAGTTAGGAAGGGACATTACAATGGGTTAAGGAGCTTATTGTAGAACATATTTTATTTATATAATTATGGTTGAACTTGATAGAAAATAATAAAATGAATTAGAAAATTAAGTTTGCACATATTTTATGGTTAGATTATTTTTAACACTACCAGACACATTCCTTATATTTCCTCCTATTGACTTCAATGTTTATTCTTGGCATTAGTTGAGAATTGCAATTGATCACTATTTTTTGATATTATTTATTACGAGAACTTTTAAGCTTGTGTTCATTATATGTAGTAGTTTTTGAACAAATTGTTGTCATCGGTGTCAAAGGGCTTATATAATTGATATTATATATAAGTGTCTAAGTATATTAATTATATTTCTTCCTTTTGACTTCAATGTCTGTTCTTGGCATTAGTTGAGAATTGAAATTGATCACTATTTTTTGTTATTATTTGTTACGAGAACGTTTAAGCTTGTGTTCATTATGTGTAGTAGTTTTTGAACAAATTGTTGTCATCGATGTCAAAGGGCTTATATCATTGATATTATATATAAGTGTCTAAGTATATTAAAATGGAGGTTCTTGTTAAAAGAGAGAAGTAAAAAAAATGAAATGGTGATTTAAAACAATGGTTTAGTAAGCCCATAGTATTTGCCCACGATATTTGGAAAAATGAAATTAAAAAAAGAAGAAAAAGAATTAATATTTAATTAAAAGTTGACATGGTTTATGTCAATTAACATTTCTTTCATGAAGGGTTATGATGATGTATAAAAGAAGAAAGCATTGGAAGGAAATGGTGCGTAAAAATTGTAATTTATGAAGGGAACGAGTCATTTTTGGCATTTTCACTATAAAAAATTTCTAAGTTATTTCAAATGGTGAGATTTTAAGGATATTGAGGAGGGATCAAGGTGAACATCTAGTTAAATTTAAGATCTTGGTTCACTATACATTCGTATACTATATTGTGGAAGTTATGGTTTGTGATTGGTTATCTACTTCAAACAAGTCATTTTGGGATTTTCATTGTAAAATATTTATGGGGCATTTCAAATTGTGATATTTTAAAGAGAAGGAAGTGAAATATTTGGGTACATATAGTAGAAATTGCAAATATTGTTTCACTATACTTTCAAAGATATGCTTTGAGGAAGTTAGGGTTCTTGAATGCTTCTGAAATCAATTTCAAACAAGTCAGTTTGACATTTTGTCAATAACTTATTTCTTGGTATTTTGCAGACCATGAAATTTTGGAAAGATAGAGGTATGATCTTTAGGTACCTGTGATCAAAATTTTAAAATTTGGTTTGCTATACTTTTAGAGATATGCTATGAGGAAGTTAGGGCCTTCAAATTCTCTTGAAATATGTCCCAAATAGGCCAGTTTAACATTTTCATTACACTTATATTTTGTGATGTTTTAGGCTGTGAAATTTTGAAGAGATATAAGGGATATGTGTAGGTGCATGTGGTCAAAATTTTGAATTTTGTTTCACTATGCTCCATGAAAGTTGGGCTTTCTGAATGGTCTTGAAATTAATTTCAAATAGGTCAACATAACATTTTTGCTATAATTCCATTTCTGGGACTTATCCGGATTTGAAAATTTTTAGTAATATGAGGATACATTTAGTACTAACTCAGGTAAATATTTCAATTATTATTATTATTATTATTTTGTTATACTTTCAGAGATATGCCTTGTGGAAGTTAGGGTTCTTGAATGGTTCTAAAATCGGTCTCAAACAGGTCAATTTGAAATTTTTGCTATAATTTTCTTTTTTGGATTTTCAAGCTGTGAAATTTCTAGAGATCTTAGGAGATATACAAAAATATATAAGATAGAAATTTCATAGTCAGATTTACAAAATTGAATAGGTTTCATGTTGTACAAGTTCATTATTGGGAAGATACCAAAAACAACAAGCTTTGAGATAGTTACCATAAATTTCATTTGGAGATTCACATTTGGTTAGACCTAGTGAAGGAAGTAACAATCACATTTGGTGAAGAAAGAAGTAGCAAGCATAATCCATGAAAGTAATGTGAAACTTATCAACTTTTGAATAAGTTATATACATTACAAAAGAGTTGTAATTGAGGGTTGTTGCTCAAATAAAGGGATTCATGTCTCTTGCTAAGTTGGTGCTTAGTAGTGGGGATTAATGTCTCCATTAGGTTGGTGGTTATGAATTTGCAACATTGAGGATTGGTGTCTCTAGTAGGTCAGTGCCTATGAATATTTGCAATGATGGGGATTGACGTCTCCAATAAGTTGGTTCCTAAGAATATTTACAACAATAGTGATTGGTGTCTCTAGAAGGTTGGTTCCTATGAATATTTGTAGTGGTAGATATTGTTGACTGGAATAGATTGGAGTCTACAAAGATCTATAAAATTAGATTATAAAATTAGATTTGTGCCTACCAGGTTTTGTATCGGTGGGGATTATTTATTTCTAAATACAATTGATACAAGTACTTTATTTCTTAACTACGATAATTACCTGTAAATATATATTATGGTTCTTTTATCTTCATAAAACAATCGTACTTCAGAGTTATGTGTGTGATAAGTGAATATGTAAAATGAAGAAGTTCAAGTGTATTTTATACCCAAGATACCCAATCAAATCATGTCCCTTTGTAAATTAAATTCTGGTAAGTCTACACATTTACACTTTTACTCATATTTGTTAAAGTGTTAAGCTTACGTAAATAATGGTGGGTAGTGACTCCTAGTAAGTATAATTATTAACTCCTAGTAAGTATAATTATTTACTTGCTTAAATTATGGTGGGTAGTAACTTATGGTGAGTATATTATTTACTTGAGTATGAGCTATTTTCAAGGATCTTAATTTTAGGTGGTTTTTGTTGATTTCCCTTCTTTTATTTTTCTTTCTTCTAATTTAACATTTAATTTTATTTTTTGTTTTTATATAGTATTATAAATACATCAAGGATTATGAAGATTGACCATAGCTACATTCTTCAACACTCCCTCTTAGCTAGAGAGGTATTCATAATGTCTAACAAGATGTCAACTAATTGAAAATTTTTATAAGGAAATACTACATTAGTATCATTTATCAAATCAATATCAATGTTACTAGCATCACAATAATCTAGGTCAACCCTTTTGGCCTATAATAATCATGGAATCCACCTAGTACCTATGGCAAAACATTAATATCAAGTAGTCACCATGATGTAGATGACATCTAAACCTCATGGAATCCATACTAGTCCTTGTTCACCGTCACATGACTAGTGCATGTAGCCCAGGTGAAACTCCAATTAGCCTCAATCTAGGCTTGGATTCCAAAACACTCTCTCTTTTGATAGAGATCTGAACAAGATGTTGGGAGGCTCTAAGTAAATAGCCTCTTCCAGAACAAATTCTTAACATAGGGATAATCTCCCTAACTTTTGTCACATTACTAACATAGAGAGAATGTATGTTCATTGGACCATTTTTCCTAATTACTATCCAAATGTTTTATGTATTCATGATATTTCTAAAAAAAAGGTAAATCTCATTGATAACATCTTTATCTAGGTTAATACCCTTTACCTACATCAACATCATCATCAATATGTACCATGACCCAGGTTAGGTATCCTAACCAATGGTACTTACTTAACTAGTCACCATGATCCGGTGGGCGCCTCAGATGGGTACTCGTACTAGTCCACCTAGTGTATATTTTTACTTGTAGATTCAAAAACTTATGTGATATGCTAAAACATAAGACAATACTCTAATATACTCCTAAGCCGAAACCAAAATTTATTGATGAAAACAATAAGCAAAAAAGGAAGAATATCAATCGCACATAACACAATATTTCTTTGGGGAAAGCAAATACTAAAAACCCTGACTATCTATATTTCATTAACCAAAAGATCTGAGAAGAAAATACAATGCTTTTTCAACTCGAACAATTCCTACACTAGTACAATCTAACTCTCTGCCTCACAAGCTAGCTCAAGCCAACACTTAGCCAATTATGCTACCTTCCAAGCCCCTACTTCCTTGCGTAATTCCTGAGAGAATTAGCCCATATTTAATTGGTAAATCCACTTATTGGGTGCAACCCAACTTGGCCAAGTTTTGGGCAAGGAATCCAAATTTTGTGGGTAGAGCGCGCAATAGAAAGGATGTCGCGAAGTGCGAAGTGGACTGCACAACAGAGTAGCGGAGCACAATGAGGACCACACGTAAAACTCACAACGCAGTATATGGGCTTCACAGCGAAGCCCCTCCCTTTGTAAAAGCATATAATATTGTAAAAGTTGAATGGTTTTGGACCATAGTCCCTTGTATTTTGGAAACCATGGTATTGGGTCCATGGTAATGTAGTGATGTAATCCCTCAATGTAATAGTAGATATAGGGATGAATAATAAAGAAGGAAGGCCTGATTTGGATCAAAATCTATGTTTATGGTTGTACTTTTATGATATGTACTTCAGAGAAAGGGGCAAGGCTCCACAGTTGAGTGCATGGAGGCCTCAGTCTGCAACTTAGTGCACAGACAACCTACAACTGTGTGCACATGTGAAGAACTATTTGTTGTACCAAATTCTCTACTATAAGAAATAGTTCTTGTGGATGTAGTCCCACATTGGGATGAACCATGGTAAAATTTGTGTCTTCATGTGTTTATTTGCTTATTATTTGCATGTTATTTCAGTACTGAGAAGTTTATGGATGTTTATGATATGTTTAAGTGATCAATGTAATTCTATGAAGTAATATATAAGTGCGAAGTAGTTCGAATGCGAAGTAGTTTATAAGTGTTAAAGCATAAGAAAATACAAATTTGCCACATCACAGTATCCCTTAGGGCTGCAGAAACCAGGTTTTGCAACCTCCCATAATCATTTCGTGTGAGACTGCGATATGCTTGCAGGTCGTTGCTGAAAGGGCCAGCGATTGAGGGTTTTGTTGTTGCATAGTAAAATTAGAACCTAGGTCAGCCCAACCTAAACCAACAAATGGTTCTGTTTCCCGGACCAGGATTCATTTGAGGGATATGTTTACGTGGCATCCGTCGAAGAAAGAAATCCAAGAGCGACACTACAACAAAACATGCAATTTGCGCCAGATTTAGCACCAAATTTTAGTGCATTTTTTTTTCAATTGGGATGGGAAGATTGGCACTAAATCTGGATCTATTGTACAATTTTTGAAGCGTCCTTTTTTGCGCCAAATTTTGCATCCCTTTTTGCATTATATTTTGCACCAAGATTTGCATTTGGTTTTACAACAAGTTCTGCTTCTAATTTTGTGCCATTGTTTGCATTTATTTTTGCATCATTTTTTGCTTCTTGTTTTGTGAAATTCTTTGCTTCTAGTTTTATGTCATAATTTGCATAGAGTTTTATGCCATCTTTTGCATCTGATTTAGTGTTTTTTTGCATCCAGTTTGTGCCAATTTTTTCATCTAGTCTTATGCCATTTTTTGCTTCTAATTTTGTACCTATTTTTGCATCTATTTTTGCACTAGTTTTTGTGCCTTTTTTTGCACCATTTTTTTGCATCCACTTTTGCACCATATGTTCAATCTGATTTAGCACCAAATTTTATATTCACTTTTGCACCATTTTTTGCATCCATTCTTGTGTTTGATTTGTCTCCCTTTTTTGCATCCTATTGTGCACCATATTTTGCATCATGTGTTGCATCCAATTTAGCATTATTTTAACGCCATTTTTTGCATCCAATTTTGCATCCTTTTGAGCATCCAAATTTGCATCTTATGTTGAACCATGTGATGCACCCACCTTTGTATCCCATTTTTGTGTCTAATGTTACGTTCAATTTTGAGCCATTTTTTCGTCTATTTTTGCATTTGTTTTTGCACGAAGTTTTGCATCAGTTTTTGCATCCAATGTGGCATCTCAATTTGAATCCAAATTTGATCCATGTTTATGCTCTTTTTGCACCATTTTTTCTACATTTGTGTCCAAATTTGCACCATTTTTTATGTCCAAATTTTCATCATTTTTGGTGTCTAATTTTATATCTTTTTTGGCATCCAAATTTTCATCCTTTTTTCTACCACATTTTGTGTCCACATTTGCATCTATTTTTGCACCTAGATTTGAGTTTGAATTTTCATATAGTTATGCATCATTTTTGGCATCCAATATGGAATCCTTAGTTTAACCCTTTTTTAGTCCCATTTTGCATCTTGTTTTGTGTCTTATATCTTTTTCTGCGTCCAATTTTTCATCCTCATTTTGGTGGCCATTTTTTCATCCTTGTTTATGCCCAATTTGGTATCCTTTCATATGCCCTATTTTGTTCCATTCTTTGTGTCTAGTGTTGTATCCCTTTTTAATTCTACTTTAAAACCCTTTTTGTGTCATTATTTGCATCTTGTTTTGATGGCTAGTTTAACATCCAATTCTACTCCCAATTTTACATCCATGATTACTTCCGCTTTTGGCTTCTTGTTTAGATTTGTATTTTTCTTTCCATTTATGACCCCCTTTATGGGTTCATTTTAATAATTTCAATTACATAGTGAAATATATTACAGTTACTAAATAGCATTTAAGAATATAGCACAATTCAAATTGATAACTTAATGTTTGTAAACAAATTTAAGGGTAATTGACAACATTCATAAAAAAAATAAAAGTATCATCATATATACCAATTCTCCATCAAAAAATCATTGACAATTTTCAATAGACATATATGACAACTAAATCAATAACTATCACATATATCATTATTCCAAGGTAAATTCATAACAATACATCCAAAAATAGTAATATCATCATACATAATGATTCTCCATAAAAAAAATTGACAATTTCCAACACATATATAAAGTAACAAGATAATACTAATAATATCCTCATCATATTTGATCAAATCAACAAAGATTCAAATGTGTGATTATCATATCAAAATCTTTAGTGAATATCATTATTCTAAGGTAAATTCACAACATCCATCCAAATATAGTAATATCACTATACATAATAATTCTCCATCAAAATAATGTTGATAATTTTCAATATATACATAAAATAACAAGATAATAATGATAATATCATAATCAAATTTAATCAAATCAGCTAATATTCAATGTATGATTACCAAATCAAAATGTTTCATAGATATCATTATTCTAAGGTAAATTCACAACATCCATAAAAAAATAGGAATCTCATCATACACAATCATTCTTCATTAAAAAATGTAAACAATTTTCAACATATTCATAATAGAACAAGATAGTACCGATAGTATCATCATCATAATTCGAATCAACTTAAATTAAAATGTATGATTACCATATTAAGACATCCCAACTAAATATAAAAAATAACGCATGGCTAGCTAGCACCATGAAAATCATAGTCAAGATCATCCTCATGATTATTTCCATGATCATCATCCTGACAATCCTGATAATCTCATCCACATCATCATCACCAACACCATCGCCATCCTCATCATCGTCATCTCTGATATCTGATGTAAGCTCAACATAGTTTGTATCATCATCTTCACAACCATTACTTATAACGTTCTGGAAAAAAAATCAGCATTAAATGTTAATACTAATTCCATAGCACAATGCATATTTTTGTTACAATGCTAACCATAAAATGATGTAGGACATAATAACATTTAATAGTAGTAAAAAATAAGATGAAAATATGGTTTAAGATATATTGGAGATCCAACTAAGTTTACACTTGTAATTCACGTTAAGTAGTAGAAGCATTTTTTAATGCATGTGAAGTAGGTACCCAATTGTTCTTTAGATTCTATTGTGAATGTTACTTATGATTTCCATGCACTATTGGTAAATTAAGAGTTATTGTAATCTTTTTTTCAAATTACAATTGTAATTCAGATTAGAAATAGAAGAAATTTTAACAAAAAAGGAATGTCACATGAAAAAGTAAATTGTTTTTAATGAAAAATAAGTCGCATACAATATGAATGTCACATGAAATATTGAGTTGTTTTTAATGCATATACTTTTCTCTGTGATATAATGGATCTTAATGTTCATTCGAGAACAAATGCTCACAAATAATTACTTCATTTTATCCATTATCACACTAAATCCATTATACCTAGTAATGACAATGATTCCGCTGAAATTGTTTTGAACTTCCTAAATTATAATGTAAAAGAGAAATAAAATCTTGATTTCAATTTAGCTCTAAATCCAATTGATTTTGAACTTCGTAAACCATAAAGTTTTTAAAAATAGTTTGATATTGTTATGAGTTTAGCACTAAATACAATGTATGTAGTGATGTAAGCAGGGGGCTTTCATCTAGACTAAGTTTAGGTGGAGTGAAAGGTAAGGTAAGGTGGGCATTCTACAAAACTTTCTTTGGAAGGAAAAATATCCCTTGTTTGCTAGTGGTGGTTAGGATTTAAAAACATGGAAACAAAGTTTGAAAGGTGCCAACAAGAATAAAAAATGCTCAAGTTCATTACCTCTAGAGAGTGGGTTCATATTATATCTTAGATTATTGTGGTCTAGCTGAAAATTGGGTAATATGGAATTTTTAGAATTGGAATATGAACAAGAATGTTAAAAAAAATGATTTCTAGAGCTATTGGGTTTTTTAGCACTAGAAAAAAATTATTAAAAACATTTTTATTTTAGTTAAAAATTAAATTTCATCAATCTAGGAAAAAAAAAATCTAGAGTTATAGGGTTTATGAGAACTAGAAGAAAGTTTAGTAAAAATGTTTTTATTTTATTTAAAAAGTAAATTTCATTCCTATAGTTCCAACTCACAACCCCAAGTTCCAACACTGAACTCCAATTCCAACTCACAATCCCAAGTTCCAACACCAAACTCCAAGATATGATCTAGATCTATGAAGTACTAGCATGCGGCTAGGAATACAAATATGGCTATTAAAAATAACGGAAAGGGTAGACAATGAGACCTCTAGCTTATTTTTTATATTTTTGGCCCTATGGACATAGTCCAAGTTGAGAGTTTCTCAAGATAGTGGAAAGATGTTGGAACAATTGCTATTATGCAATTTTTTTTCCTCCGACACAACGAATCATGTAACAATCTTGTAAGTTTACTATCCCTGCACCCTTTTTCAAAGCTAGATACAAAATTACAGTCTAATTTCATTCTCAATTACACTAAGGGTCAAACTACTTAAATTCCACAGAAAAACTAACCCAAATATACTTGTAAGGAACATGTCCAAGATGCTCCACAAGAGCAGTAATAACACGACCTAATGTTAGTATGCTTTTGTTGATCTCCCCTACCTCCCTTGCACGACCCTGCATAATTCATTAAATAAATTACAATTTATTTTTTGTCTTTAGTCCCTCCCAGGATGTATGTAGTGTGCACTAAATGTCTCACACATATTCTAGTTAAGTTCAGAATATTCAATTTTAGTTTTTCATGTCGTGTAGGTAGCAATATTTGACCACCAGATTCCAACCTTGCAAACCATAATCTATTATATGACATTCCAATTTATATACTAGGTACAAAAATAAGCTTGAACTTTACCATCTACTAAAAGTTGGATAGTTTGAATGACCTCACCTCCCTGGCCCCTAACCGAGATATGTTTTCTGAACCAGCAAGATCAACCAAATTAAGCTTTCCGCATTAAATCAACTATTCTACTTCTGGTGTTGCTTCTTTGATACGAATTGTGAAAGAAAATAATGGATGGGAGCGACTGTATAGAGAAAAAAAATATTCAGAACTAGAAGTTAGAACTAATCCCATATTTGATGAGAAGAAACAATGTGGAGAAGATTTAATTTACCTATATTGCTTGTTGAGAAGTGTTTTTCTTGTTCGTCACTTAACATAGCCTCTTTCCAGTAAAGTAAATATTTCATTTGCCCTGGTGAATATTTCTTCCTCAAGGCCTCATACAAGTACCCCACCTTTTGCTTCCTCCATCAATGCTAAGGGATTTCGTTGTTTATAATATAACATAGCCTTAGATATCTCATCAGGTGCAAGCAAGTGATTTATTCATTGTACAACAACAAGAAGGTGACATTGTTTTCAACATTTTGGCTTTCTAAGGTGTCAAATATTTTCTTAACAATGCTTGGAATCACACTGGCATTGGATAGAAGCTCCCCATTTGATGCACTCTGCAAATGTAATGGGTACAATGGTTATACTGCCATCATCAAGTTTCCAAGTAAGGCCAATATATTGCTAGATTTGAAAATACCATAATTTTATAATTGATGGCAACAAATAAATTAAGTGCAATTTAATAGGTTACCCTTGAGGATGTTGTGCTAGAAAACCAATTAGAATTATTTAGTCATGATTTCAAACAAGTCTTTGCAGTAAAAAGTATAAATTGGAAAATAGCAATGTACCAATCTATTAGACAATTGAATTTAGCCTTGGTAAGCATTAAAAAATGATCTTCGCAGAAATGCATAAAAACTTACTATTGACATGTTCCCTTCACCTTCCATGGTGTAAGTTTTTTTTTTTTGCTAGTTTGGCCATAATGCAACGATTGTGCAATTGAAACCTTATAATACTTCATTTACTATTGAAATGACAGCTTGATCATAGATATCCTTCTGTTGTGCAAATGGACCAAATACCTACAGTTTATGAGATTTTCATGTAGCTAAATTTGCAGAGATAGGGATATAGTAATATTTACATTACTTAATGCCAGGCTTTACAGTACATCCAAAAAATTCAACAAAAATTGGGATGAATATGCTATAAGATGAATTTCAACAAAATATTCACTTTTTTCAGTGGTTACTTATTAAACATCTATGAAAATATTAATTGGAAAGAAAAGTAGGAATTTTCTATTTTTAGTAGGAAAGTAGGTCAAGCACATAAGCTATATAATAGACAAATTCTTACTTATAAAAGTAAAGTGATAGATGTAGGTAAGAAAAAATAACATGCAATATTAAAAAAAAGAATATTATGTGTATTTAGTCAAATGCAATACATACAATATATACATAGATGGATCACAAAACATTTTTGCATTGAAATGTTCAACATATGTTAACAATACCTCCTCAGGATCAATAAAAAACTGGAAGTACTATAAAACGGTAAATTTAACTCTTATTAGTAACTAAAACATGTCAAACTAAAAATTATAACAACAAGTACAACAGATCTAAAATTCAAATCATGTCATTTTTTTATTCCTATGAATACATGAAACATTGGAAGCTTTGAATCCTAATCTAATCATTCATTATTGTCCTCTGAACTAAATGATTAATAATTGAGACCCTACCTCTCTTTAAAGAGGAATTTAGGGTTGTACACTAAAAATAACCTAACCCTAAGCACCTAGGTTAGAATGCCCAGTCTGCATGCATACATGCATGAGCTTCCCTTCTAGAGAAATGTGCCTAGACTAGAGTAGCCTACACATGCACCTCACCTTCACCCTCTCCTTGGGATCAACAACCTACCTCTCTAAAACCTATTTAAAGTTATTTTCCTCAAATTGGAAAAGTAAACGACAATGAATTGAATGTGGAAAAACTGGAAATAAACTAAGACTAAAGCATGTATTAGCCCTCTACTCCCCTACTTAACTATGCCTCCCTCACACTTTGTTGCACACATGATCCCAAGTAGAATATTGTACGGATTTGTTGTTGTAATAACTTATTGTTATGCAAACCAAAGTCTTGGACACATTCACAAGTGCCTGTTGAACTAACAAGTGTGCCTAGGACAAAAACTCTAACACTCCCTCTTACCAAAAAAATTCTTCTCTTCCAAACACAAGATTCTCTTACTGCATCACAAACCTCCCCCCATTGGGGCTTGATCAAATTGTTGACTTCCTATAAACCTAAAGAAACATGAAGCTAGATCATTGTTTCCTTCTATACTCTAAACACTCTTTGGAATCTTCAAGGTGAAAACCTTTGATACAAGAAATACTACATCAACAACCTGCCAACATCCTTTGCCCTTCATGTCAACTTCACTGATCAAAGTCTTCCCACACCACAACATGAATTGTTCTAGATTTCCTACAATTATGAAATCATATGTATACATGGCCAAAATAATTTTATCAGATCTATCAAATAAATAAGTGGCATCTACACTAAATTTATAAAATCCCAGCATGAATACAAACACATTGATACCAAAATCCAAAACTAGTGATGCATGCATCAACCCATCCAAGGAAACTCCCACTTCCTCATAGAATCCTTAAACCATTGGAGTAAGAGTCTCATCAAGGTCAAATCCCTATCCCTGAGAGAATCCTTTAGTAACAACCTTATCTTGGCATTCTTCCATACTCCTATCAACTACAATCAAGGAATCAATCATTGATTCCACAAATAATTTTGTAATTGTCTCCTCGAGGCTAAAGGAATTCTCCTCCATCATGGTATCGTACCATACTTGTTCAACCATATCTATGAATAGGCCACAAAGGCCACTTTTTTTTTTGGATGTTGTCTTCAATGGTAACTTGATGACCATCAAACTCAACCAAATACTATAAATCTATCATGCAAGAAACTGAAAGCAAGCTCTTCATTAAATTAGGAACATACAAGATAGAAATTAACTCAAACATCACTTTAAGGCATCTAGAAAGACGTGGAGGCCAATCCCTTAACAAGATATGTGGCATACTCCACATGCATTCCTCCCACAAGCCATATGTATCAAAGCTCCATTGCACACATTCCACCCGACACCAAAAAATATGTTTCATGGAAAGACATGACACCATAGAGAAGGTAGTATCAAGCTTGGCAGTCAACTCATTCACACTTTAAGCATCTACACTTCTTGCTAAGTCACATGACATAGGACATGGAAATATAAGTGTCCAACATGAGACACAATGAACTCAAATACAACATACAAAGAATATATATATGAGTATGTGGAATTCACTATTTTGTGAATTCCACATACAAAAATGAAATATAGACAAAGATTCAATTTCTTTTAGAATTTAGAAACTAAAACATTTACTATTTTACATGACAATGATACAAATTCAATCATACAACTTTTTCTCTTGAGTCCATTCTCTTGGTAAACGGTGTTTTTTCCAGCATTTGATGTTGTTGGAGCCCCACTTCCAGTAGATGGAGCACTAGTAGACCTTGAAGGAAATGAAGGAAGGGGGAAAAAATTGTTGGGGGAATTCCTCCCTTTCCTTTGACCTTTCCTAGCTACCCTTGATGATTTAGTTGTTATTACTATGAAATGAGGAAGATAATGGATTTTTGTAGGAAAAAACTTGGATATTGGTGGACAAATCCGCTTGCTCAGTACTTGGACTACACTAACAATAAGACTAAGTTGCGCTCCAAAATGTAATGACCACACATTGTCACATAATATCACAACATCATCCTCCATGTATTCTGTTGTCACTCACTACTAAATATGTTTGCAACTATGAAAAGAGTGCAAAAGGGCAGTGAATTTGAAGCCATTTCCCAAGCCACATAATTCTATTAGATATTAATCACACCCCCTCCATTGCACAGTGCTTGGAAAGAGCTTTCCAACGGTATATGGAAGTCCAAAAATGGACTTCTGGATCAGAAGTTAAAGCAGATTAAATATAACCTTGAA
Source organism: Pinus tabuliformis (assembly GCA_031772625.1). NCBI lineage: Eukaryota > Viridiplantae > Streptophyta > Pinopsida > Pinales > Pinaceae > Pinus > Pinus tabuliformis. Next base: position 408,952,299 of record CM062807.1, on the reverse strand, counting down.
AAACTTGGAAAGCAAGGAGGAAAGGACCATATACAAAGGCAAATTTCATATCGGAGGTCAAGGGCCCTGGGCACAGTAAATATTGCATATCGATGGTGGACAAGTCCCGCAGTCCCACATCCCGCAACATCATAGCAAATCCTGCGTTCCTGCAATCCCACATATCGGCCATATCACATCTAGCTTTCCCATGATATCGCAGTCCCATAGTCTCGCAATATCACAATCCCACATCCCACAGGTCCCGCAGTCCTGCAATCCTCCGATGGGCCATCCTTAAGGAATTGTGGGGGGTGAAATACACCATTAGCGCAAATCTCCGATAATTCGGGCCCTCAATGTTAACTCGTCGGGGAAGGCTGAAATCATTCAATAAAGGAAATGCATACAAAAACAGAAACTAGAGGCCCCCTTTCTCTCTCCTCCATGTGGCAGTACGGTGATGATGTGGTAGTACAGAATTGACGTGGCAATATGGAGGACACATGGAATTCAAATTAGGCATTTTCAGGGGTCCTATAGGGGCATTTCTGGGTGACACGTGGCAGTGATGACATCACCCCCGCAGATCGGTGATCGGTGGTCGCATAGGCTAAAGTGCTCCTACACCAAGGCCTCTCCCAGCCTGCAATTGCGGTATGTGGGGGATCCTCCTAGATGCGATGATTTATATCTTCTATTTTATAAGGAGTTTGTGTCCAGGTAGTTTGCCTTCACTATGGAAAGAAGTAAAAGGGTCTTCCCCTCCCATCATGAGATTTCAATAGTTATTGCAGGCTCAACCTCACGGATCGACGATTACAGGGTTCATGGGGAAATAATAGTGGCAACCCTAGGAAAGCGTCGAAGTATGGGATTTCATATAACAAAGGAAAGAAACCCTTAGATAGGAGCCTGAAGGCCTTAGTACCCAAGGACTTAGCACTTGGTCACATCCCCTAGGCATATGAAGGAAATAGTGGAAAGGGGTTGTACCATAAGGGGCCTAAGGGTAAATCAGAACGCGCCTATTTCATGATATTTTAGTGATAAAGGCCTGCACCCGACAAACTGCTTGTTACATCATAAAACACATCCCCAGGTGTTTGATTGCGTCGAAAAGGATCACACATAGTTTTAAAGGACGTATGGGTCGACATATGGGGTGTTGAATGGAAGTATGGGGCATTCAAGCCAGGTATGGGCACATTCAAGATAAGGCCCTCTTATAGCACGCATCTAGAGTTGGTGCTGAAGGCATTTAAGGGAGAATGGATAGTGAACCACCTCAGTAGCAGAAAAGAGCATGATGATAGAGATGTGGCTTGATCAAAAGCCTTCACAGGAACCGGAAAGGACCTCTTCCTCCGTCTTCCTCCTGTTTCTTATTATTTTATGTAGTTTCTTATTTCCAGGAAAGGGAGCAGATCTGGATTGTAATCTTTTGGAAATAGAGCCTTACACTGGCCGAGACAACTAGTATAACAAACAACTGGTGCTCAGGCCAAGATATTTTTTTTAACTGTAACATCCCCAACTGTTTGCTCTTCCTGTGCACTATAAATATGAGGCCTACCACCCTGATTTTGTAGAAAATTCCTCTTAAGATGCTCCTTAACACGTCCAACACTGCAACCATCATGTACCATCACCTTTATTCATTTTCCCTCCATGCTGTGACCCATTAAAATTCTTGTAAGGTGAAACATTTCATTTCTCACCTGCATCCTGATGCGTTGCTCTTTTTGGTCGCCATTTACCTTTAGCTTTGTCTTTCCCTTTCCAACCTTGCTGATATTTTGCAGTGTATTTTTTAAGGATTTAAATAATTTCCTATATATAGTATTGTAGATGACTATTCTAGTAAACAAATCATGCTTATAGAATGTAGATGAATATTCAATTAAAAAACATGTAATTTACTATTAAATTTGGTAAACTTTTGGTGAATATGATCCATTCAATCATATATATGTAAAAAATAAGAGAATTTTTAGCAAAATTGTCGAATAATTTTTTTTCAAAAATGTCTAAAAATAGCCCATTTGCTAAATTTCGCCTTTAAATTTTTCCCCACTATTTTATCTTTCACTTTGTTTCTAATAACAACGCTTCAATTTACCAATAACTTCCTTGAGTGACCAAGGTTCATCATACTCAATCCGATCTCTAAATGCTAATGGAAATACACTAACAAATCTCTGATCTTCAGCCTTCTCATCCTTAAGATATGGTACATACCCTAATAAACCAGAAAATTAGTCATGTAATCCAAATATGTTATTGATCCCATCTTTATCTCATAAAATTCCCTGGATTTGCTGTCATAGTACCTCTCTAACAAGTACTTCTTCTTGAAAGGTCTCTTGAATTTAGGCCAACTCAACCCTTCTGTTTTGATGTCTCTGGCCTACTTCACATCTTCCCACCAGATGACTACTTTCCCTTTAAGGCTGAAGATATCTATTATGGCCTTCACATTCTCTGTGTAATCATGTGACTCAATGAATTTCTTCATCGCAAGTAGCCATGTTTTTGCATCCTCCAGTTTCTTGAAATATCCATCAAACGTAGATGGCTTCGCTTTCTTGAACTCATCTGGAAAATATCCCCTGCCACTCCTCCTGCAAGGATGATAATGATGACGATCATAGTGCCTTTTAGAACAAGAACTAGTATAGAACCTCTGTCCATAACCTCTCCTATCAAGAGTATCCAAGAGTCTGCCATCTCTAATCATGTATTCTCTATCCCACCAGTGCCCACCATGATATCTACTTCCATATGCCCCATTTTTCTTGTCCTCTTTTCCATGGCTGATCTGAAGTGGTCCCCGTCTCTACAATTCTGCTAAACACTAAAGGATTACTGCATTAAATTCTTCTTGTTTCTCCTGTGCCCACATGATTCTGTTATTATTTGCCTTGCAAATCCTTATTTATGCCTTTAAGCTTCTCAACGTGTCTACTAAGTAATAATAATTCCCAACACCACACTTCTCATCTAAACCATAGGGAGAATCTCGTGAACTGTAGTCTATTATCTTTCTAGTCATCTTTGATCTCTTTCCTACAAGTACACCAAGTCTGCTAAAAAAATTATAACATAATCAACATACCTCAGTATAGTTTAGGGGAGGATATTTCATCTCCAAGATGAACCAGATTAACACGATACATGTATAATCATAATCACATCAACATATAACATCAATTTAATTACTATAAAATTATCAATTTCTGATCATACCAACCAAATACTATGACGTCATGCATGACAACTACAACCATATCAATGTATGCATAACTATATATAAGCACTAACATGCATAACCAATGCATAACCGACATACACTCATGACGACCACATCCAACAACATACGATCCACTTTCACATGGTGACACCACTGCAAACATGACCACAAACATGCATACACAACAAGTACATAGACCATAAGCAGAGAACAACTATATGCAACCGACATGAATGCATGACCAACACACCACCCATCCAGTCCAAGGGGTGAGCCATGCTCTGATACCACTCTGTAGCACCCTCCTCCCACATTTACCCAAACTAACCTGTCCACTGGGGTAAACATGTGATGAGAGGCTATTATGATGTGATTTAATGTCCCAAGTAAATTTAAGGAAGTGGAACTCACAAACGCAACAAAACTAACCTTTCTCAGGAGCTATAGACCCTTCAGGAGGTAACCAACCCTTCAGGTGCTTAACCCCTAGGACAACTAAGCTTTTTACTATCCTAGAGCCTCAGTCACTCCCATGACAAGGAATGCATGCGACCAAATCATTCCAATCGCTCCCACAACAAGGGCATGCTAGCGGTTATGGAATTTTCTAGACAATTCTGAGCTAGTGACCTCAAGTTCTGTGCCACTTTTTTCAGGGCTAAGACTTAGGCCACTACCCAGAACTTCATGAAACCTTCAAATATGATAAATTTCACTAAAACAAAGGTACTAATGAAAACACTTGATTAATGACTTGGCTAGACACCTATTAGCCATGATAGGCATTTCATCAAACATGTCACAAATATGTAATCTACAGGTCATAACAATAGATCTGAGCATTGGGGTCTCATACTTATCTGAGATTTGTAAAGAAACATTATTTCCATATCATAATAGCTGCATTATCATATATTAGGTCATGTATTCATTTTACATCCATTTTCTAATCAAAACATAATGAGAGCCATACATCAAGTCGGTCATAAAACATACTCATAACCAATATATAACCAACATAGATAATAAGGATATAACAACCATAAAATTGACATATAAGCCAATACATTTATACATGAAATACCAAGGAGAAAGAGCTCTTATTAATGAATGAAAAATCCAGCCAGGTATGGGACTTCCACAAATTACCCGACCATATATTGGCTGAACCAAATATTTCTTTTAGCCAATCACCCTTGTGCCATATTCCAAGCATGAATGTGGGACTCAAAACCAAAAGAAACTAGGTTTCCTTAGACTTTACCACAATCCCCACTAAATCACTAGGCCCTAAACAAGCATGGATGCCACCTGATTTCTCCACCTACACCATGAGGAATTTTCTTGTCTCCTAGTCTCTAGTATTTACCGTATATCTCACCATACAATGGTTGAGGATTCCTAGGCCTAATCAAGACTCCATTCTCCAGGATTTATTATATATCCCTCCATTAATTGGTCAAGGATTCATAGGCCTAATCAAGGGCACACACCTCTAGGATTTACTGTATATCCCACCATTAACCAGTTGAGGATTCCTAGGCCCACCAAGGCACAAAAAATCTGGCTTTGTCGCAATCCCAGTCTAGTCCAGGGATTCCTCGGCCTTGTGTTCTTTCTTTTAGAGACAACCTCACTCAGTTTCAAAACCATCCAACAATCCATCTTAACCAAATAAAAGAGAACCCATTATACCATGGATATCTGGAAAGGGCAAGGCATGGATGAAGAACACTTTCACACTTGGAAAAACCCATGCCAATGACAGTAAGAGAACAAAATTCACACATGCATGTACCATGCATGCCAAAACTAGCAAGGAAATCACACATGCAAATAATCCCACTGTAGCTGTTAGATCCTGCTCTTCCTTTCTTGATCTTTTGTTTCCTTTTCCTTCATGGTCCTTCCTTTTCTTTCCTTTATCCAATGCCAGAGTGCTCCAATAATGATCTAAGTGTCCAAAAGTGTGTGTGAGAGAGAAGAGAGAGAGAGCTCCAAAACTGAACTGACAAAAGGTACCAACTGACCCTCAAAAGCCTTTTTTTAAAAAGATCTATATTTTCTTTAATTTTCCATTATTTTCCTTCATTTTCCTCCTCAAATGAAACCTATGACATTTCTCCTTCATTTTCTCCTAGTTTCCATTATTTTCATAAATAAAATGCCAATTAATGCCTCATTCCTTTCCAAAGCCTTTTCCTTTTCCTTTGCCAATTTCCCTTAGACATAATAAACCAAATGAACACCCACACTAGGATGTTTTTCCCAACACTAAGCTTCGAATACATGTCCCATGACCTTGGTTATTATTTTTCCTTTATTAACTTTATTACACATATTTTTGATCAGGGCTGTTATAACACATTGCTAAACCTGCCTCAACTAGTGACCTGTGCCACCTCATGAAGTTCCTTCTTCAAGTGTAAGCTCCAAAAAACATGAAAAGCTATTATTTTTTGTTCAACTTCATAACCATACACTTGTTGACATCATATAAGGCAAAAGACTCATACATCTGTTGAAATCAATGACAACACTACAATGCCAACAAGCTCCCCCTTTGACATTGATGTCAACCTACGCCTTTGTCCTGAACTTGGTAAATAAATATGAGCTCAACTCCTTCTCCCACTTTGAAATCAATGGCAATGGGAAATACATGAATATAACAATACATAGAAAGACTAAGACATAATTCCATCAAGAAAACACTCCCCTTGAGCTACTTAACACTCTTCTCTTGCATGAATGACCATGTTGATAGATTGATACCACTTGTTGTCCATACAAACATGGTTGCAATAAACACATATGGATTATGACAATCATACCACGTGTTTGATACCACATATTTGAGGATGAAACAAAATTAATTTCCAACATATGTAGGATAAACATTAGAAACAATATGCCACTTGTTGAAAAACTCTGTGGAAAGAAGATACAGGGTTGTACTAGCCATCACCATGCTGAAACGTCACTGAATACTGTTGATACCAACTGATATTCAAAGAAAAACTGATCAAAACTTCATGCCAACTACCAACACCAAGCAACCAAAGCAACATGCTTCCATGCCAACATTGTTCAACACTATGGCTTTTAGCGAACACCATGTGCTTCCTTCTACTGCTAGGTTGAACATGCTCCCCTAGACATGCTTTCTTCTGCTGCAAGGCTGCCTTTCCTGCACGATCCTTTTCTTTAACTAATCAAAAGTAATTCTACACATATCCATGACCCTATCTTCTGGTTGAGGGGTGATTCCCATCTTATCGTAGGATAGATGGCATTCTGTAAGAGGAGGTTTTGATGGGGAACCTAGATCATCATCAATGGGATCAATGAAATCTTCTTCTACCATCTCTACTTATATTTCCTAGGTCAACTGTTATTTTTTCAGCTTCTGTGTGGTTTCCTCTTCCAATGAGTGTCTTTGTTGCTCTTCTTCTATTCTTCTTCTTTCTTCCTCTTCCTCTTTCTTCTATCTAAGTAGGTCATCTCGCTTCCTCTTTCTTCTGTCTAAGCAGGTCATATCGCTTCCTCTTCTCCTCCTCTTCTCGTTGTTTATTTTCCTATTTAGACTCAATTTCACTTTTTCTTAATGGATCAAATTTCCACTTTCTATTACTCTCTTCTATTGAATCATGCTTTGTACTTTTCCTGGGAGCTGTTGTGCTTGCTTGGGTAGTTGTTTCTTGTGGTTCCTCCTACATCTATACATCTAGCATTTGTAGAACTCTGGAAGTACCTTCCTCATCTCTTGGGTGAGTCTTCCTTAATTAATTGTACCATTTCTTTACCTTTTCATCCTCTGTAGTAGTCATTGGTACATATCCACAAGAATACCCTATCCTTTCACAATGTTGTCTGCACACCTTCCTGGGGTCATACTTGTGAAAGCTCTTGGGTCCAAATTGCAGGTGGTTCAACTCTTGTATTTCAACATTTGCTACCTTGAGGCTCTTCAACTCATACATTCCAATTCTCAAAGGGATAATGGGCCAAGTATACTTCTTCCTCCTATAAATCACCACAAACAATCCATTATTCAACTGATAAGAAACTTCTTGCAAGACTACCTTGTTAGTAACATATCATGGTATAACATGGGGAGAATTTTTGCATCCAAATCATCTAATATATGTACCATCTGGTACAATAAAACAATTTGTGATGTCATGCAATGCCTTCTTCACTTCGTTAGTCATGCATAGAGGATCAATCTAATAATTCATATGGAAAAGAACTATGAAGAAATGTTATGTTATCTTGTCATATACCCGTATGAAACTTATCTCTGACAACACACTACAATGGATATAGACTGGGAACTTTTCATATGGGATCCAACTCCAATTCATCACTGGGAATGAATGCAATGCAAAAATCCCATCTAGTAGAAAGGCTAACATGTGAAACTCATGTGTTTGATTTTCTTGCAATGTTGCTTTGTCCTGTCCAACATGTTGTTGCAATTCAAAGGAAAGGTTATCAACCCAATTGAATATTTTTCCTCATGAAACAACCAAGTTGAGCATGTACATCCAATTCTCTTCAAAGACTTCTTCATTCTTCTGCTTGTGCAACCTACAACACATAACAATAAGGGACTGATAGACCTTCCTCAACATTCTAGTTAGGTAAAATACACTTGGTTGGAATAAATATTTGGTAGGCTCTTGAAACTAGGACTTGATAATATCTCCTATGTTGAGATTGCCCCTCTAGTATAAAATGTAGTGTTGGTGTACTCTATGGTTTTCAACATCTTGTAATAATTATGCATGTCTTATCCATCGTAATTAGCAAGCTCACCACCACTCTCATTGTATAACAAAAAATTTGTATCATCCATATGAGATAAGATCCACTTAATGGCCTCTTCATAAGGCATCACCAAAAACCTGCATGCAATCATGTGTATCTGGGACCACTTGACGTTAATGTAAACTTCCTTGTCTTGTGGATCTTAAGGGAACTTATTTTGCATGAATGTGCCTTTAATGTCATCCCAAGATACTTCAACATATTTATCTATAAAGCACCTTGTATATGAGAGAATGGGGACTATAGGCTTTGAAAATTCCACTGTTTCTTCAACACTTGCTTTTGAAAGTTCTTTTGAAATCACATGGTGGGTAGTGGGAGGCATTGTTCCAACATACGATGATATTGTAATGGGACTTGAAGTTGAAACACCTTCACGTGGAAGTACACTCAAAGTGACCAAAGATTAACTTTAAGAAACAGTGTTTAATGGAAAACCAGATGTATCTAAGAGCCTAAGCCTTCCATAGTTGAGACTAGACTGTTGTTGTGAAGTGAAACAACATCAAGATAAGGGAGGGTGCATGTCAGAGCAACAATGAAGAATTAAGACTCAGTGAGGCTTCAATATGTGTTATGTGCTCAAACAAAGGGAAGGAGAGACATTAAGGGCACAAGGCACAATCCAAAGGATGAAAGGGGATTACTATTGGTTCGGGGTGTGCTATGTGCTCAAGGAAAGCCAAGGAGGGCATAGGGAACATGCCATAGCATGAAGGGGTCAAGATTGGACCTTCTCAATTCACTGTGCACTCATGGAGATTGAGAAGGTCACAAGGCGCAAGCCGAAGCGCAAATCATGCATGATGTTTTTTCATAATGTTCCATGCGCTCAAGGAGGGTACAATTTCTGAGAGAAAGGATGGCTTGTTGTTCTGGAGTGTGCTTAGAAGGAAAACTTGGTTTTCTAGGTGCAACTTTTTGAGACAACAGGGATTTCATTTCCAAAAGTGTGCTCTTTGCCTGAAATTGCTCAAGATCAACTTAAAAAATTCTGACAAGAAGATAAAATCTCTATAATACTAAGGGGAAGTATCTGGAAGTACTTATAGACTCTATCTCAATCATGACTAGAATGTGAAAGGTTACAAAATGTGAATAGTCATAAGAAAACTACCTGTGACGGTATAATGACACATGTACTAGGAAGAATGGATAAAAATGCCAGCAAAGCAAACAAGAATGATAACAGAAAACACCAAAAACAACCAAGAAAAATAACATGAAAAATTAGTTGTAAAGAAGATCTATGAGGAGCTCCTTGATTCAAAGAAGTACTCTTAGCCAAAATGAGAATGAATGTGTGAAAGAAATGATTAAATGAGTTAATTATAAATATAGTACATGTAAAACAAATCCATGCATGCTCGCCACTTGTTAATGGATGATTGAATTAGTTAATTGAAGTGGAGTGGGGTCCTATTTTCTAGGAGTGCACCCACATGCAACAATGAAAGTTCATGCATGAGGATAAAGAGGCGTTATTCTTGAGCCAAATTAGTGCCCTTAACTAGAGGGCACACTCACTGATTCAAAGGATTGCACTTTGCTAGGGCACAATTACTCAACTTGAAGGAGTGCACTCTACTTGGGCACAATGCATGTCATCTTGAAGTGCGCTTTTCTTGGAGAAGATGTCCCTTTTCCACTTTTGTATGTGTGATGCATGTCAAGCAAATATAGTTACTAAGTTGAGAAAAGATATGCATTTTCCTACCTTTAGATAAGATGACACAGATGCTCCTAAGGATAGATGATGACACTTATGAAAATTTGTCTTAGGAGGAGACAACACTTATGGATAACACACATAGTCAATTAAGCTTAGAATGACAGTTCATGTAAGCTCCAAAGTTAGATTAGTCATAAATTTTGGAGGGTCCTTATTGCAACGACAACACTTGGAGACACACTGGGACAACCCAACTTCTCTGTTTTGGTTTCATTTTATGCACAAAGTCTCAAATTTTCCAAGAAGTGTTGATTAAATCAGTGAGTCCCCTCGAATCCCATTCCACCTAGTTAAAAGTATAGTCTCCTTCATTTCATAACATGGCATAACACATCATAAAGCTACCCATATCATAATCATTTCGATGAGAATAAGGGTAATATAAAAGCATGAGTTAAAGATAATAAAAGTATGAGTTTTCATCTTTGGTGTTGCTCCACTACGAGCAGGCCTGGATAGTACCTTAACGGAGTCACTTCAGGATCACAAGCATTGCTTCGTTGCCTACGAGCCTAGATAGTACCCAAGTGAAGTCACTTGCTTCATCTCTCTGTGCAAGAAGAATTTCTCTTCTTTCACCCTTTATTTATTATTTTATTAATGGAACTATTCTTAAGAAATTATTATTTTAAATGGGGAAAAAGAGGGATCCTGACTTATTGAGAGAAGGAGAGGTTGCTCCTTAACAGTCAGTTTTATAAACCTATGATAGTTAGCCCACTAATTAGTTTCCCCTTATCTCTCTGTAATCAAATATATAAGCAAGAAGAACACCCTTTAATGAAAAAAGCCCAAGTGTAGGAGCGAGAATCCTAAAAAGATACGAGCATCATTGTTCTGCTTATGGTTTCCTAGCTGAAGGATTGTATTTTCCATCCAAAATCATTGGCTTTAAAGAGATATATGAACCAAATAAAATAATACAGTAACATATTAGCCAAGTGTTGAACTTTTCCACAATTTTCCCTTTCCCAAATATTAGCAACATCATCATGAAGCTCAAAACCAATTTTCATGAGAGATTTATGAAAACCGAAAAAAGACCAAGCATTGAAAATTATAAACACAAAGGAAAAATATTATTGCATCTAAAGAAATGCAACCTATCCTAACTCAAGATGACCAATAAAAGGCCAGGGCTTAAGTAAAATGAAACTTTCCTATCCTAACTCAAGCTAACCAGTAAAAGGTCAGGGTTTAAGTGAAATGAGACTTCCAATGCAGTGATAGAAGCTTCTCCTGACTTTTAAGTTGAAATATGTTTTCATGTAAAATCAATGTGAGATACAATGTAATACAAAATATAAACAACCAAAACATCTTCATTGACACATAAAAGCATAAGGCACAAGCACAATGGTGTGACATACTTGACTGCTCTATTTAACTAATAACTCCAAAACAACAAAATTTGTGAGGTTTAAACCCATACAATATTTGGTTAAATTAAAGAAGAAATTGATCATGAGCCATGGTTCCTAATTGATAGGAATCTTCCAACTAATCCGCAACAGGGTCATAGAAACAATCTTTTGGAAAACTTTGACAAGAAAGATTAACCAAAGGTATGTCCATATTATAATAAAAATTAGTATCTGAAACATATTTACCAAAATCTATGTTGGTGTATGAGTTAAACTCTTTCATGGATGATAAAGAAGAAAATTTATATTGTAGGGTTTGACAATCACTAAGATATCTCTTTGTTTCCACATTACAGATCAAATATTTGCATGAAGAGGGATGCGACAATTGAAATTTAAATGTTTGATCAATATTTCTGTTTTGAGGGTTCAAAAATTGGACATGCAAAAAGTGAGAATCTCTCAAGAAAGAATCCACATCCCATAATATGATATTGATGATAAGATTTTACGAGAAAATATTAAACTGAAAAAATTCCTAAGTACTATCCGGGTGGCAGGAACTTGACATAACCATCAGGATCGGCTAAAGTGTCCTATTTTCCTGACTTGACTCCAAATTTTGAAACAATTGGGAGTCAAACTGTTATGTGTGGAGCATGATTATTCAGAGGTCTTTGTTTCAGCCGGATGTATACCCCAGGAAGTTTGTACACCCCTGCACGCGGGGGGGTGCGGGGGGGACTTGTCCCCCCCGCGGGGGTCCAGGGGCTAGCGGTCCCCCGGCGGGGGCTCGGGGGCAGCGCCCCCGAAGCTAAAAACAAATGTAAAATTGCCTTGTAAAAGTATAGTAATTTCTAGTCAATCTGGGCTATTCATTAGGCGGATGATCTGATGGTAGAACTTATGTTTAGTTTAGGTTTTTTTTCCCTAGAAGGCAACCCCTCTCTTTCTATGAGGGCATTGTATTGGAGGCTGAGATATAGATGTGTATTCTGTGAGCGAGAAACAGTGAGGTGAGACTGTGAGAGAAAACAGAGGATATTACAGCAGATTTTCTGTAGGTTGTGTCTCTTCATTTTGCTGGATAATAGAAAGGAAGGACTGGCTATTCAGGGTGGACGTAGCCCAAACTAGGTGAACCACGTATATCTGTGTCTCTCTTGTTTTGTGTGTTTTCTGTGTTTATATTTCTGCAATATTTTATGTGTTCCATTGCTCCGTAATATATAATTTTCTAACACAAACTACAAAAGCACGGTTAACTACTTATTTGAACAACATTCATTGACCAAAAAAGGCTATTCAACTCACAAGATTCATGGAGTAATTGAGGTCCATTAGATAGATTTTCAAGATTCCAACAAAAATATTTAATAATAAGCATGTTATCCTCTGAATAAAATATGCTATACCTAAAATGAAATTTTCAATGATTGCATCAGACTCTGTTTGAAAATTCTGCAAGTCCAAATCTTCGTATGGGAACAAATATTCATCCATAAAACCTGGGAAACAATTGCCATGCAACTTAGAAGAGATGAGATGATCAAGATAATGGTTGACCAAAGATTCAGTTTGATGAATGGGTCAAATATTAACAAGGGAATGATCAATATTTGAGGGTGATTGATTGACAGGATCATCCATGTCAACATCTTAGGAAAAGGATGAAAGAAAAGTTAATTCCACATAAAAAAGTTAATCTTTCGGTTTTCTAATTAGAAAAGACTCAACACATGGAACATCAAAAGGAGGGGGACAAGGAACAAAAGGAATATTAAATTTCTCTTTAGGGAATTGAAATTCATCTTGAACAAGACTACATGATGAACCTGATTCAAAATATTTACTTTAAATATTGACTAAGAAATGAAACGTTTCATCCAAGAATTCCCAATCCACATCCTCGTCCAAAAATTCATAACAAAGATGAAGTAATCTATCAACAAACTTCTCAATAAATTCACTCGATTCCATTATAAGTTGATTGATTTCATTAAGAACATCTTGATAGTCATACTTGTCGAAAACATGATGAAGTTCATTAACCAATTTCTTAAAATAAGAGATAGAAGCAATAGGTAAAGAATAACACCACTTCTTAGCATGACCATCCAATGTAAGGGTGAACAAACTTGCAAAAATATCTTTAGAATAAACATAACTTGAAAAAAAAATTGAACAAACTCAATCATGTAATCAAGGACGGTTGTTGTACCCTTTCCATCAAATTTTAGATGTGACAAGTTATGTAAAAATTCCGCAAGTATTAAAAGATATAAGGCTCTCGAAAAACACCTCGGGATTATGATCTAGGATGAAGCCATTTAAGGTAAGAGATTCAAATAGAATTTTACAAGCTCAACTTGTCATCTGGTCCTCTTTCTAGTAACAAAATGTTGGCGGTGCTGGATGCTGCCAACATACATGGGATCTTCTCGATATGAGGTCCCAATTAGACCTCACACTGTTTGGTGTAGGAGCCCCATCTGGTTATATGGTCTGACTACCATTGCGGATGGTTTAGAGATGAACCTTAGTTACAACACATACATAAGAGATAATAAACACCTATTTGGTGCAACAAGAATGTAATCTTGTGTGACACTAGATGTATAATGTATAAGAAGCTTCCATGGTTGTAAAGAGAGTCGAGCCTCCAATTAGGGAAGTAATAGTACTATCCTAAGAGAGACCAGTGAATAGAAGAGAGAGACTTGTTGATTAACTTGGAAATTAGTTCACAAGGTAAACAAAAATAATAAAAGCATAACAACTCTCATTCGACAATATCCATATCTAAGCAAGGAAATAGTTCGTCAATCTTAGTATGTATTATGCCGACATATACAACAAACATACCAAGAATAGTCTTACTACATTTACAATACACACATGAAGAAATGTTGGATCCAGGAGCTTCTTATTATTAATGAAAGGTTCCAAGTACATTGTTACATAGGTGAAACACTAGATCCAGTAGTGGAACCTGCAACTACAACTTGCTTCTCCAAAGAATGATTTACCTCCTTTGCAACATGAGGGAAGATAAGGAAAAACTCTAAGAATCCAAGCTCCTTACTTGAGTTATGAGGACCTATTTATAATGAATGACAATGAATTTTAGGTTTCCTCGTGAATTTTCAACTCCTATGACTTATGGGCTTCCATATATCCTTTTCACATTCTATATATGACCTTTTACATCCCAAACGTGTCATTTCACATTCCACACGTGTCTCTTGGACTCCATTACATTGAACTTATTACAAAAGACAAAATACATATAGGATGATGGCTATATAAGACAAAACTCCCAATAGGACAAAATACTTTCAAATAGATAAATCAATTGCTTCTTTATGGAGCTCATTAGTGATGTATAAATTCCATCCTCTAAACTTTGTTGCTATGACTTTGACCTAGATTGATAATAGTCACAAACCACATCTTAACCTCTAATTCTTCTATCAATATAGCTCTGGAGTTGGATTGCAATCTATTCCATAACCATAACAGTTTCATGTGAACTTTTGATGGTGCGATCACATGATGTAGATTAATGTTCTTAGTAATCTACAAGCCTGACTGTTCTGATACCTACTTGATTTGCTTGATGAACTACTTCACTTCTCGCATAATGTTTTCCTTATCTCTTGTCTTCCAAGTGGACCCATTGAAGGAAACCCATTCTTCTGTGCCAGAGACTCCAAACCAATATGTGATCGATTATAGGTAGCTAAAGTGTTAGCTAATTCTTCTCCAAGACGAGTGTAGTTTAGGATAAGAAGATGTAACATGCTGAAATGCAAAAAGAAAATCTAGTTTTGATTTTTCCTTGGTCAAACTAGATTAAAATTCGAATTTCTATTTCAGCAGAATACTTGGGGGTAGTTAACTAAGGTGACATGGACCTTGTCACTCATTTAACTCAATAAATTCAAGTTGGAGACACTTGAGTTTAGTTCTACATGATTGATTGCTATTTTGTAAAGAAATCTATTTCATTTAATTTGCATTAATGTTAGTTTAACTAGTTCTAACTGTTAGAAGAACTAGTGGAGGTCAAGTTGTGGTTGTGTAACTTCAACCACACTCAATGATCAATGAGTTAATTGATCAATCAACCCAAAATAATTGTTGCATGCAGAGATTTCTAGTTACCCAGTTGAGATGGAGATTCTAAGGCAGTGTACTATTAGTTGTAGCATATTTCCATGTGTAGAGGTGGTGCATGCAGTCAGAGATTTAACTAAGGCTATTGCACAATTCCTTGGTGCGAAATTCCTAAAAAATAGGGGCAATTTCCCAAGGGAACGATGCAAGGAAATACGAGCTTGGGAAGACTTGAAATTGGCTAAGTGTTGGGCCAAGTTTAGTCAGTCAGGTAGAGAGATAGTTTGCGCAATTACAGAGTGTGCTCAGGCTTGAGTAAGCATTTTATTTCGTGTCTATTGTCTGATTAATGCAATATAGATAATAAGGGGTTTTGAGTAGTTGCTTTCCCCTAGATAAATCTCTATGCATGTGTGATGTTTCCTTTTTCATGTCAATGATTCTTGTTTTAGATGGTGAATTAACTTCCACATATCAGTAGAGTAGCTTCAAGTCTTGTGATTTAGTAAATTTCATGAGAAGTTTTGAATCTACACATTAACTTCTACACAATATTAGAGCTGTAATCACTGTATAGAAGATATTTCAAAGTTGTCATTGCAGGAGATTCAAATTTGAATATCAATGTTGCAGGTTTTCTTCAGGAATGAGAAGATGGATTTCAATGGACTAAGGCTCGAGTATTCCCTTGAGGGAAGCTCGAATTATCATGGAATGACATTATGGAGATAGTACTAGAGGGTAATGGTTTGAAGCAATTAATTGATAATGATATTCCAAAACCAGCAGCAATTGATGCCCAGAATCTAGCAGATTGGAAGAAATGTGTTGCCAAGGAGAGGAGGATCATATTGGAGGGAGTACGAGACCATATTGTCTCCAATATCCACGTGAAAGAGACTTTGTATGCAATGTGGCAAGCATTGATTGATTTTTTCTGGAGGGAGTACGAGACCATATTGTCTCCAATACCCATGTGAAAGAGACTTTGTATGCAATGTGGCAAGCACTGATTGATTTTTTCCAAAATAGTAGTGACCACAGGAAATTTCCACTAAAGGACAAGCTTTGAAATATCACGATGCAGAGGAATGATACCATTCCACATTACCTGAGTAGGTTCACACAATGTCATGATTAAATTGGTCAAGTTGGGGTTACTATAGAAGAGGATGATTTTGTGATCCTAGCCCTTTTGGGCCCTCCTAAGAGTTGACACAACTACCAAGATTAGGTAAATGGGAGGGAGAAGCTACCAAATTGGGAGAGGCTTGAGGTCCGATTTGATACAGGAGGAGATAAGGTGAAGCACCAGAGATGCGACCTCATCCAAGGGTGAAGATGAGAAGAACCATGCCTTGGATGGAAAGGCAAAGAAAGGGAAAGGGAAGAATCCAAATCCAAAGTAGATTCAAGTCAAGGGGGAAAGAAGAAAGACTTGTTAAGAATCAAGTTCTTTCACTATCATGAATTCAGGCAATATGCAACAAAGTGTCCACACAAGAAAGCAAGCAAGAAGACGACAAGAAGAGCAGTGAGTGAAGCCTTGGCTTCACAGTTTGAACATGATTTTACCCTCATTGCATGCATGGAAAGAATAACGATGGGTATTTTGTGGTATCTCAACAATGGTACTTCATTCCACATGACGGGAAATAAAGAATTTTTCAGTGACTTGGAGGAGAAGGATCTCTAGGTGCACATTGAGATGGGAGATGATGGAAGGTATAGCGGGACCAATATTAGTACCGTTACTTTTCAGAGGGAGTCTGGCTCCCCTCTCAGGCTCAAGGATGTGATGTTTGTACCAGGTTTGAAGAAGAATCTAGTTTACGTAGCTGTGTTGGACAATTGTGGCTATGATGTGATATTCAACAACGTGAAGGATTTCGTGAGACATATCACCACAAGAAAAGTGAAGTAGATTGGGGTTCGAATGAAGAACCTCTGCAAATTAGATGTGGAAGACTATGCAACATTGGGCACAAAATTAGAGAAGGTGCAAAGCAAATATGTTGGAGAATTATGGCATAGAATACTTAGCCATTTGCATCATGGCGCTTTGAAGATCATGCAATAGATTTCTACAGACCTCCCCCAAGGAGCACTAGAGAAACAAGATACATGCAAAAGGTGTATGTTGGGGGAGTACACAAAATCCACCTTCAATGATCAAGACAACACGACACTTGCAGTGCTAGATGTTTGTGGACCTTTCTCTACAACGTCCATTGCCAAGCACAGGTATTATGTTATATTTATAGATGATTTCTCACAAAAGTTCTTGATCTACTTAATGTATAAGAAAGACCATACATTCTCCAAATTTGTTTAGTTTAAAGCACTTATTGAGAAATAAATTGGTAGGAAAGCGAAGGCTCTCAAGAGCGATAGTGATGGTGAGTACGTGTCAAATGAGTTTAAAATTTTCTATTGAAAGGCATGCATTTCACAAGAGTTGACAACACCCCATAACCCACAACAGAATGGGGTAGCTGAGAGGAAGAAGAGAAGTATTGTGGGAGCAACATGGGTGATGTTGCATGACCAAAGCCTACCTTTGCACTTGTGGGAAGAAGCATGCAACATGTTGAGTCCCAAACTTGCATCTTCCCTATACACCTTTTTAGCCTTCTTTTCCAGTTACCTGAACCACCAAGCTGTCAAATCATTGCATATTAGTTTAAAAAGAGCATATAAAATGGTTTCCTAACTATGTCTTGTGACTGTTGTTTGATCTAGATTTTTGCTCAGTCAACTGCGGAATCTTGTCAGTTTCCGTAGCCAGCTCAACTTTCCGCAGCCTTTTTGTTGAAGTCTATGTTATAGGTGTCTACTGGAGAATCCGGCCACATGGGCAAGCTGCAAATGATGTGGACATGGAATGTGTCCCCTTGGTTCAGCCGAATCACTCACAAAAGGCCATGGTCAAGGACAGTCAAAGAGGTGGTCAACCTAAGAGTTTTGCGGTGGCAGGACTCTGTTTTTCACCACGTGAAGACTTGCGTGGAAAATTCCTCAATCTCAGGAGGTGTGCTAACACCTGTGGACTGTTCTGTGAACCAAATCTAACAACCACTACTCCTTGGATTTAATTGTCACGGCTACCATATTGCTAGATTTCCAGATGTGGCTATTCACGTGTCTGTTTAGCAGCGCATAATTTAGGAAGTAGTTTTATCATCCTTAGTTATAAATAACGCGTTATCATACACATATTAGTTAGCTTGGTATATGTAATTTTGACTGTTTTACGAGCCCACTGTGTCGTGCTCTATATTTATATTATGACTGCATTTTAATATATATGAGAAGACATTGTTCTTAAGTTCAATTTGTGACTGATTGCTGATTGGACGAGGTTGCAGAGGCCCCCTGAACACCAAGGTTCTGTAATTACTGTATGGTTTCGTGCTTTCTTCCTTTATGTTACTGATGCCATAATCGTTTGCTTGTATATATTACATAGTTTTTGGTATTCATGATATTTGTTGTCCATATTTTCTTTTATGCTTTCTAATGACTGTTAACTGATCAGTGGTTTTCTTTCAGGTTCTTATAGACAACTCGGGCAATTTCACATAGATTTTTAATGACTAATGACATGAAATCATCTTGTCCTTCTGCTAATTTATTCTCTTAGTTCTAATTCCAGCACTGTTATGTCTTTCAGTTTTGTTTTGCTCATTTACTTTTATGCAATTTAGATATCAGATTACTCAATTTGTTTATTATTACCTCCTATAGCCAGAGCGAGTCGAATGGTGAGGGGTCAGAATATGAGTTGATGTAATATGATTTAGTTTATTTTTCTGCAAGTTAGTGATTAGATTACTCATGAAATTTTCAGTTACCTCCTATAGCCAGAGCGAGTCGAATGGTGAGGGATTGAAGTATGAATGTGTAGTTTGATCTTAGTTTCATTTTATGCAATTTAGATATCAGATTACTCAATTTGTTTATGATTACCTCCTATAGCCAGAGCAAGTCGAATGGTGAGGGGTCAGAATATGAGTTGATGTAGTATGATTTGGTTTACTTTTCTTACAGTTTTTGAATTGCTTTAAGTTCAGTTTTTTTCTCTTTTCATATAGCAGCAAGGATATTGGGCTTCATTGTCACTAGCTCACTGTTTGGTACATTTTTATTTTCTCTTAGAAATTGATTTCATCACTGCAAGTTTTAAAACCTTTTTGAGAATTTTGAAGTTTGGAAATTATTTTAGAGGTCACCATTTCCTTGAACACTTATATCCATACTTGACTTTTTCCATCTCACATTAGGGAATAAACAAAAAATAAACCCAAAAACAAACCAAAAATCAAAAACGACAAAGAAGTAAGAAATCAATTATCTTGCATATATAGTGCACTTCACTTCAGCAGTTTACGACTCCCGAATTGACAATTTATATAGCAATTTAGGACACACTAAATTGACCAAACATATTGGCGCCGTTGCCAGGGAAGTGAAACTAGGTAGCCAATTTATTAAAAAAAAACAAGAAAATTTCAAGGAAGGTAAACACTGATAACTTCTCAAAGTATGCTCTCCTCTTGCACCTAGTGTGATCTGGAGGATCAGAAAAGAGAGTTATTGGTTCAATAATTTCTTGAGTATGCTCTCTTCTTGCACCTAGAGTGATCTGGAAGATCAGAAAGAGAATTATTAGCCCGACTTGAAGAAAAATAAAAAAATGACATGCATAGAGCAAGAGATTCTAGGGGAAGGTTTATAGCTAGGGCCAAGAGTTCGATTTTTACAACTCCATCTACTTCAAGGTATAGACAAGATACACCTCCATCATCTCCAACTCACACTCCTAGCCTTAGGATTCCTGGAATTCAAGAGGCAGTAGTTGAATTAGGAGACTCTCCCACACTATCCACCGAATCTGAGTTAGGAAAAGACCCTTTCTTTACTTCTACAGGAAAACACATTGTAATTGAGGAAGTAGAATCACCTGAAGAAGAAGAGGGAGAAATTCCTCCTCGTTCGCCATTAGTAGAAGAACCAGAGGACTCTGAAATCTCTGAGGAAACTATCATGACAGAGGAAGTAGTAAACGGATTTGGAGGAGGTAGAGGTAGAGGAGGAGGAAACAATGGAGGAGGTAGAGGTAACAATGGGGGAAATAGGGATGGAGATAACTCATTTGGATTTCCTATAGTTGATGAGGAATCGCGAACAACAACAAAAAACATCTCACCATCTGTCCTCCCAAAATTTTATGGGTTGCGAAGTGAGGATCCTGAAACATTTCTATTTGAGTTTGATGTCGTGTGCCGAACTTATGATTATATGGAAGACTCTCAAAAACTCAAATTGTTTCCTTCAACATTGAAGGGGGCTGCTCTAAAATGGTTCATTGGATTATTCACTCAATCTATTAGGACTTGGAATGATATGAAACAAACCTTTTTGGATAGATACCTGGATTATTGTATGCCCACCAATCATAAGGATGAGGTATTCAAAATGGTGCAAAAAGAAGATGAAAACTTGGAGGATTTACTTGAAAGATTTCAATACAACCTAAAAAGAGCAAAAATGAATAACTTAGATGAGGAAACCTTGAAATCCCTTCTATTAAAAGCCATTAGATATGAATGGATAGATATTTTGAACATGATGGGAAAAGGAGATATATCTCAACTTCCACTTCATGATATAGCAGAGCTATGTGTCCATCTCTCAAGGGGAAAATCTAAAACTGGAAAAGGGCCTAGAGATCCTTCTCTCATTAGAGCAAACAAATCTGCAACTGGATCAGTAAGTAGGGCTGAGATTGGCAACATGCTTGATGAGTTCAAAACTGATATTTTAGGGAGTCTTAGTGAGCAACTAGACACCCTTAAGATACAAAACAAGCAGAAAGCAGAAGCTGAAGCTTTAGCCATCTTTTGTCCAAAATGTAGGAAGAAACATGCTCTAAGGGAATGCCCCTTGGATGCAAAAGTTGTAGAAACATGTGTGATTTGTTCAGAAAGCCATGAGACCAAGGATTGTCCTTCAATTCCTGGGCTCAAAGCTGTCTTTCAAGAAGACCCAAATTCAATTGAGTCTCTCTGTTTTGTTTCAAGGAGACCTTGGCAGGGGCAACAAAATCAAGGGTTTAACAACCCCACGAACTTTCAACCCCCACCAAATTGGAATCCTTGGCAACAACCTTGGTCCCAACCTCAAAATCCATTTCAATCATGGATATAAGGTATGAAAAATCCTTATGGGAGATTTGCTCAATTTTATCAATATCCTCCATCTTTTCAAAACCAACAAGCTCCACAACTTCCAAATCAAAATCCACAACTTTCATTGCCATTTCCACAACAACAACAACCTTCTCAACAAAATCCAATTTCCCAACTCTTGCTTCCATTTCAACAAAAGACAAATCAACTACCTTCCCAGCCATTGCCAAACCCAAATAATAAAAACCCTCAAAATGCTTACATGATAGAAGGACAACAATTTCCTACCTATATGATTGTTCCTCTCAAAGATGTACAACTTAGATCTGGTAGAGTTTTAGACAAGCCTTCTATAGATGCTCAAAAGAAAAGCATTTATGTGGAAGATTATCTTGAAGCCAATAAAGGTTCTGAAGAATCTCTTCAAAACCAAAGCACTCAAAAAGAAAAAGAAAAAGAGTCAACCCCCACAACTCTTATAGTTGAGCAACCTGCATCTTCATCCACAACTCGTTTTCCTGAAAGATTACAAATTGATAAAGGAGTGGAAAAACAAATCTTGTTGCCTAACTATGAATTCCTAGATGAATTAAAGAATGTTTGTATCAATATTCCCTTGCTACAAGCCATTAGAGAGATTCCTATTCTAGAAAAGACAATAAAGGAGTTGAGTCTCAAAAGACCAGGAAGGAAACCAAGAGATACAAGAAGAATCCACCTGGTAGGAAAAATTGCAGATATCATGATGGGAAAAATTACCATGCAGAAGTATGTGGATCCCGGTAGTCCAATTGTCAAAACACATATCAATGGGGTAGAAATTCCAAATACTTTGATTGATTTAGGGGCTGCTATCAACATTATGAGTAAACAGACTATGGAACAGCTAAAACTTCCTAATCTTCTTTTTACACCTACATTACTGCAACTTGCAGATCAATCAATTATCAAACCAGATGGTGTATTAGAAGACATTTTGGTCTCCTTAGACTCTTGGGAATATCCAGTAGATTTCATGATTTTAACTCCCAAGAGCAATCTAGGAGGGCACCCACTTATCTTAGGAAGACCTTGGCTAGCCACAACTGATGCTTTTATCAGTTGTAGATCTGGGGATATGTATATTTCTGATGGTAATTCGACAAAGAAATTCAATCTGTATCCTCCAGCAAAAGAAATTACAGAAGTAGGAGATAATGAATGGGTCGATGATGAGGACACTATACAACCTGTCTTTACCATTTCTGAAATCAGTGAAGATAGTCAAATTCTGAACACATTAGAAAACTTTGAAACATCTTCATAATATGACCACACACAATTTCAGTTAGATTCTGACATTGAGTATCTATCATCTAGACAAATTTCTATTTACTCTATGGAAGAGTTTGGTAGTTTCGCCATTGAAATCTTTCCTGGTAAAACATTGAATATCAACAAAAACTTGGAAAAATCACAACAGGGAGAACTAACCAAAATCTTGCAAAAACATTCTACTGCATTTGCATGGGAGTATACTAATATGAAAGGTATTGACCCTAAGACTTGCATTCATCACATCTACATTGAAGAAAACAGTAGACCAATCAGACAACCTCAGAGAAGGATGAATCCAAACCTTAGGGAGATAGTGAAAGAAGAGCTCCAAAAACTACTCAATGTAAACTTCATTTATCCAATTTCAGATAGCCAATGGGTTTCTCCTTTGGTTATAGTACCTAAAAAGAATGGTAAATGGAGGGTATGCATTGATTACAGGGAATTGAATAAAGAAACTTTGAAGGATCACTTTCCTTAACCCTTTATCGATCAGGTATTAGATACTCTAGCAGGAAAAAAGTACTTTTCATTTTTGGATGGTTTTAGTGGCTATAATCAAATTCAGGTAGCACTTGAAGATCAAGATAAGACCACATTTACCTGTCCATGGGGAACTTTTGCTTACCGAGTGCTTCCTTTTGGATTATGTAATGCACCCGCAACATTTCAAAGGGCAGTACTAGGAATCTTTTCTGATCTAATCCATGATTGTGTAGAAGTTTATATGGATGATTTTACAGTTTATGGTGATTCATTTGAAGAGGCATTAGAGAATTTGGAAAAATTCCTTATAAGATGTAAAGAAACAAACCTTTCATTGAGTCATGAAAAATGCTTTATGATGTTTACTGAAGGTATTGTTTTCGGACATCATATTTCAGGGGATGGGATTAAAGTTGATAGATCAAAAGTTGAAGTCATCTCCAAGTTGCCTATTCCAAATTGTCAAAAAGATGTTAGAAGCTTTCTGGGATTTACTGGGTACTATAGAAGATTTATAGAAAACTTCACCAAAATAGCATCTCCACTCTTCAGATTGCTTACAAAAGACTATGTATTCAAATGGGATCCTGATTGTCGATCAGCATTTGAAACTTTGAAAACAAGAATATATGAAGCACCCATTTTGAGAGGGCCAAATTGGAAACTTCCTTTCCATATTTCTACAGATGCTTCAGATACAACTCTAGGAGTTGTGTTGGGTCAAAAGGATTTAGTTCCTTATGCCATTTACTATACCAGTAAAAATTTGACTCCCACTGAGTTGAACTATACTGTGACTGAAAAAGAGTTCTTAGTTGTTGTTCATGCAATCAATAAGTTTAGACATTATATAACAGGCTATGAAACTTTTGTCCATATTGATCATTCTGCGATTAGATATCTAATGAACAAAAATGTTACTAATGGCAGAGTTACAAGATGGCTCTTACTTTTACAAGAATTCAATATTACTGTGTTGGATAGACCAGGGAAACAAAATAAAGTAGTTGATTTGTTGTCTAGAATCCAAAATACTAACAAAGATTCTCCTGTAGAGGATAAGTTTCCAGATGAATATTTATTTGCAGTAACTACTAAGACTCCTTGGTATGCAGATATTGCTAACTATTTGGTGACAAGGAAGCTACCTCCACATCTATTTCCTAGTGAAAAAAGAAAAATTATTCAGGAGAGTTCAAAATATTCATGGATTTCTAATGAATTGTTTAAAACAGGGCCAGATTGTGTGATCAGAAGATGTGTTCGGGAAGATGAAATGCATGACATCCTCAAGGCATGTCATGATGAACCATGCGGTGGACACTTTGCTGACAAAAGGACGGCCTATAAAATCCTTTCTTTAGGATATTATTGGCCTTCCCTCTTCAAAGATACAAAAGAATATGTCAGAAGGTGTGACAGCTGCCAAAGAGTATGGAAACCAACTCTTTCAAATGAAATGCCATTACAACCACAGGTACTCATCGAACCCTTTGAAAAATGGGCTTTATATTTCATTGGACCCATTAATCCACCATCTAAACAGAAGAAGTATATATTGGTATGCACTAATTATGTCACTAAATGGGTAGAAGCCAAAGCATTACTTTCTGCTACTGAAAATTCAGTTGTTAATTTTCTTTATGAGGATATTTTTACTCGCTTTGGTGTCCCAAGAGAGATTGTGACAGATCCGGGAAGTCAATTTACATCCAGCATGATGGAGAAGCTGATGGAAGAATACAAAATCAAGCACAGAAAATCTACTCCTTACCATCCACAAGCAAATGGCCAAGTGGAGTCTACAAACAAAGTTATTGAAAGCATCATCACCAAAACTGTTCATCTACACAGAAGAGATTGGGCAGAAAGGCTTCCTGAAGCCTTATGGGCCTACAGAACTACATGGAGGAATACAACAGGACATTCTCCCTATGAACTTGTTTATGGGAAAGAAGTCCTGCTCCCCATTGAGTTTCAAGTCAAAACTTTCAAGATGACAGTTCAGTTGGGGATGGATCTATCAGAAGGCAAAAAGCACAGAATGGAGCAACTGAATGAGCTAGATGAGATCGGAAAAGAAGCAATCCTAAGAACTTATCTAGTTCAACATCAAAGAGCTAAGTGGCATGACAGATACATCAAAGAGAAAAAGTTTCAAGAGGGAGATTGGGCATTACTATTTGATTCCAAGTTTAAAGACTTCAAAGGTAAATTTCAGACTCATTGGCTTGGGCCATATGAGATTGACAAAGTCTTTAGCAATGGAGCGGTAAGAATCAAGACCATTGATGAATTTCAAACTCCTCTTATTGTGAATGGCCACAGATTGAAAATTTATCATAAGCCACTCTCAAAAGAGGAATTTGTCAAAATGTTTCAAGAAAATTCTGCAATAAGGCTGGTGAAGAAGAATCCTTCTTCCCCACCAGCCTAGCCTTTGTTTCTTTCAGTAAAAAAAATACAAAAAATAAAAATAAAAATTGTATAAGCCTGAAAACCAATCACTGATTGGCAGTCTTATACAGAAAATGTAGAGTGAAAATCAGGGACACCTGACACTCTATATTTTCCAAAAAAAAAAATCTCTCATTCTTTTCCCATTTTCACTTCACTTCATTTCCATCCCACTTCATCTCCATTTCATTTTCATTTCATCAATAAATGTCTCTTTCATGACCATTTCCATTCAGTTAGTTATCCAAGTGGGTGCTGTGTCAGTTTCCGCAGCTGGAATCAATTTCCGCAGCCAGAAGCAGTTTCCGCAGCCACCACTCTGTTTTTCAAATTTACAGTCAAAATGTTAGTGCAATAATCATGAAAATGCAGGTGTGACTGAGCATATGCTATGAAGACATGGAGCATCTATAGACATCAATAAGGAGCAGTTGATTAAAGGCTAATGGACAACAAATGACAAGGATTCTGAGGTATGAGCAAAAATTTCTTTCAAATAGCAATCAAAGGCACAATTTTGCATAGTTACTAAACCTTAAAGCTCCACTATATGCAATGATTATCACGATAGCTCCATTACCCATTACCATTCCACGACATTATTCCATAAACCATGCATTTATTCCCTAAACGGTCTCATGATTAATTTTCGGGTTTAACTCGTAGATGACCGCACTTTTATACTCTACTTGTAATCATGAGATGTGACCTATTTCGTTACGGCTCCTCTCCACCGCATTTTTCGCAGCCATTCCATAAACGTGTAACATCTCGTACGCAGCCGTTCAATTCAAAATTCCGACTTCACTTCACTACCCTGCCATTTTGTTAAAGCCACCTCGTTCACATACGTCTCCAATCCATTTTGTGAACTCACCTCGGCTGCTCATCCTTTGTTTCCGCTTGCAGTTCCTGAACACTCCCGTTACCTGTTATCCATCTTCCAATTGCAGCCACTGTGTTTTTTGCCATAAACCCTGCAACCTAGCCATCTTACCTCTGCTAAACCCTCACACGCAGTTGAATTTCAGTTGAATTTCAAAACAGAGGAAAGGATGGGACGATTATTAAGGGCAGAACCAGAAGGACCTAAGTACTTAGAAGGTTACCCTCAAGTAAAATATTTGCTGAAGAAAGAAAAATGGCTACGCTTCATTCAAAAATTTAAGGGCCATAATAAGGAGGTAACAAAAGCCTTTGCACGGTCTTTCAACGGCCAGATGGTGGAAATTGGAGACCTGAAGTTCACGGTCACTGAAGCATCAATAGCAGCTGCCACAGACTTGCCCCAGGAAGGTGAGCATTGGTTTAAAAACAAAAGTGTGGACGAGCAGGCATGGAGAATTATATTACGTAACCCAGGTATGGACGTTACTGTATTTACAAAAGGAATTCCTATTCATGCATTGAAAGAAGAATGGGCCAGCTTACTATTAATCATTCAAAAGTTTATCACTTGTGAAGGTCGCTTTGGAGCAATGTACATGTATCATGCTAGGTTATTGATGAACTTCTTAGAGCATCAAACCCTTAATCTGCCTTATTTCTTACTGCTGAGTTTGAAAAAGATGAGTACCACAGTCCAAAAGAACATAGGAGACATAGAACCTCATTTATATCATCATGGACTTGTAAGGATTCTCATTGAAGACCAACTGAAGAAAAACAAAGATACCTGGGAACGATTCTTAGTAAGAAATTACTTTCAAGAGCCATCTGAGGCACCTGAAAGCAGTACACCAAAGACACCAAGAAGGAGTAGGAGAAAAGAAAAGAGTGCCATAATCCAAGACTCTCCTATTAGCAAAACTAAAGAAGTTGGTCAAAAAGAAAAGGAGGAAAGAACTAAGGACAGAAAACAGAGGAAATTGAAAGGAAAAAGGAACATAGAAGAAGTCTACCAATCACCAGAGCCATCTATAGAGGAAGACTATCAAACATTGTCTGAGAGACTAGTGCATCTTCAAAAACAAGCTGCTACAGCAAAGAAGAAAGAAAAAGGAAAACAGAGCATAGAAGAAGGGAGTACTAGCCCACAGTATTTAAGAATAAGCAACAGGCTTAAAGGAAGGTGGAGGAAAACACAAGTAAAAGGACCCCACTTCATCGAGTTGGGTGGGGAAACACCCGAGAAACCTCCAGCTAGCCGTAGTCCACCTCATCCTCAGCCAAATATTGAAACCAACCCTCCAGACGTTGATGAAAGTCCTTCTCGGCCAGAATTAGAAAGCAGTCCTCCTCCTCAACAAGACTTTGAAGTCAGTCCAAGGAAAACACCCGAAATAGATCCAAGTCAGCAGGAGGTGTATGATTACCTCGAATCCTTAGAAAAGACAGCTGCAGGCCCGAGCACATCGTCCACTCTGCCCCACATAACACAAGATGCACAAGTCCAATCCTTAAAACAAGAAGTGTTTGAATTAGAGGTTCTAAATAGGCACATTAAACAAGAGAATGAAGCATTAAAGGAGCAGAGCAAAGTGGACAAAATCATTCATGATAATACTATGCTACATTTGGGACTATGGCAGAAGAAGAACAAGAAACTAAAGAAAAAGTGCAAAAAGTTGAACAAGGAATTAATCAATCTCAAATTCAGATGTTTGGTAAGGAAACCCAGGATGGTGGTAGCACCAAGAAAGAAGAGAAGAGGACTGGATGTACTAGCAGAGGCTTTAGAACATATGGACTAAAGGGGGATGACTAAAATTTTGTTTGCATGAGGACATGCAACACCTTCACAGTGGGGGTATGTTGAGTCCCAAACTTGCATCTTCCCTATACACCTTTTTAGCCTTCTTTTCCAGTTACATGAACCACCAAGCTGTCAAATCATTACATATTAGTTTAAAAAGAGCATATAAAATGGTTTCCTAACTATGTCTTGTGACTGCTGTTTGATCTAGATTTTTGCTTAGTCAGCTGCGAAATCTTGTCAATTTCCGCAGCCAGCTCAACTTTCCACAACCTTTTTGTTGAAGTCTATGTTACAGGTGTCTACTGGAGAATCCAGTCACATGGGCAAGCTGCAAATGATGTGGACATGGAACGTGTCTCCTTGGTTCAGCCGAATCACTCACAAAAGGCCATGGTCAAGGACAGTCAAAGCGGTGGTCAACTTAAGAGTTTTGCGATGGCAGGAATCTGTTTTTCACCACGTGAAGACTTGCGTGAAAATTCCTCAATCTCAGGAGGTGTGCTAACACCTGTGGACTGTTCCGTGAACCAAATCTAATAGCCACCACTCCTTGGATTTAATTGTCACAGCTACCATATTGCTAGATTTCCGGACGTGGTTATTCATGTGTCTGTTTAGCAGCGCACAATTTAGGAAGTAGTTTTATCATCCTCAGTTATAAATAACGCGTTATCATACGCATATTAGTTAGCTTGGTATATGTAATTTTGACTGTTTTACGAGCCCACTGTGCCGTGCTCTATCTTTATATTATGACTGCATTTTAATATATGAGAAGACAGTGTTCTTAAGTTCAATTTGTGACTGATTGCTGATTGGCCGAGGTTGCAGAGGGCCCCTGTACACCAAGGTTCTGTAATTACTGTATAGTTTCGTGCTTTCTTCCTTTATGTTACTGATGCCATAATCGTTTGCTTGTATATATTACACAGTTTTTGGTATTCATGATATTTGTTGTCCATAGTTTCTTTTATGCTTTCTAATGACTGTTAACTGATCAGTGTTTTTATTTCAGGTTCTTATAGAAAGCCTGAGCAATTTCACATAGCTTTTTAATGACTAATAACATGAAATCATCTTGTCCTTCTGCTAATTTATTTTCTTAGTTCTAATTCCAGCACTGTTATGTCTTTCAGTTTTGTTTTGCTCATTTACTTTTATGCAATTTAGATATCATATTACTCAATTTTTTTATGATTACCTCCTATAGCCAGAGCGAGTCGAATGGTGAGGGGTCAGAATATGAGTTGATGTAATATGATTTAGTTTATTTTTCTGCAAGTTAGTGATTAGATTACTCATGACATTTTCAGTTACCTCCTATAGCCAGAGCGAGTCAAATGGTGAGGGATTGAAGTATGAATGTGTAGTTTGATCTTAGTTTCATTTTATGCAATTTAGATATCAGATTACTGAATTTGTTTATGATTACCTCCTATAGCCAGAGCGAGTTGAATGGTGAGGGGTCAGAATATGAGTTGATGTAGTATGATTTAGTTTATTTTGCTTACAGTTTTTGAATTTCTTTAAGTTCAGTTTTTTTCTCTTTTTATACAGCAGCAAGGATATTGGGCTTCATTGTCACTAGCTCACTGTTTGGTACATTTTTATTTTCTCTTAGGAATTGATTTCATCACTGCAAGTTTTAAAACCTTTTTGAGAATTTTGAAGTTTGGAAATTATTTTAGAGGTCACCATTGCCTTGAACACTTATATCCATACTTGAATTTTGCCATCTCACATTAGGGAATCAACAAAAGATAAACCCAAAAACAAACCAAAAATAAAAAACGACAAAGAAGTAAGAAATCGGTTATCTTGCATATATAGTGCACTTCACTTCAGCAGTTTACGACTCCTGGATTGACAATTTATATAGAAATTTAGGACACACTAAATTGACCAAACACAACACAACGATCTATTTTCAAAATAAGAGTCCTCACAGGATTCTTTGTATGAGTACACTAGAGGAATATTTTTTAGGGAAGAAGCCTGATGTGTCACACTTCAGGATTTTTGGATCATCAGTTTAATGCCATGTGTCCAAGGAAGCAAAGAAAAATCTAGAGCACACAACAGATTTGGGCGTATTTGTGGGGTACACAGACACACCTCACAACTATATTGTGTACTTTCCATCTCTTAGGATGATAATGGTCAGAAGAGATGTAAAATTTGATGAAGAGAAGGAAATGAGGTGTTCTCTTGAGAGGGGGCTTTAGTTGCAGCCTAATTAGGAACTTTTGGCTCCAAAGGAAGAACCTCAAGAAGTTGTGGATCAACCACAAGTAGAGGAGCAGACAGCGGAGACACCCACTCAAGAAGAGAAATCCAAAGAAGGAAGAAAGTGAACTAGAGAAGCTAACATATTATTACGGGATGCTAGAGAGAATGTGGGAGCACCCACATCACAGTAAAGACAGAGGAGGTCACTAGATGAGTACATTGGCTACATGGAAGTAATGAATGAGTTGGTAGAGACAAAGCCATTCTCATTCGAGGAATCTATAGAGAAAACAATATGGGTTGATGCCATGGTAGAGGAATATGATTCCATTGTCAAAAATAGTGTTTTGGAAATGGTCCCAAGACAAGCAGACAAATTAGTGTTTGGTTCGAGATGTATTTACAAGGTAAATCATGCAGTGTATGGGAGCATAGAGAAACATAAGGCTAGATTTGTGGCTAAATGGTTCTCTCAGGTGGAGGGAATTGACGATGAGGAGACCTTTTCTCTAGTGGCAAGGTACTCATCCATTAGGTCAAGTCTATTACTGTCAGCGTAGATGGGGTAGAAGGTAAATGATTGATTATAGTTTTATATGTCGATGAATTGATCCTTATTGGTGATGAGCAATTGATCATACCTTACAAGGAGGACCTTACAAGAGAGTTCAAGATGAAAGACATGGGCCTCATGCACTACTTCCTTGGTTTGGAAGTATGAAAGGAGGTGGGGAATGGTTTGTCTCTCAGGGAAAGTATGCTAATGAGATACTTCAAATGTTTCACATGGATAGGTGCAAACCCATGGAGACTCCTCTAGCAAGAAACTGGAGGAAATAGGATGCTACTTTAGGTGAAGTAGTGGAGGCTCCCATTTACAAGAATCTTGTTGGTTTACTTGTGTATTTGGTGAACGCATGACCAAAATGTGTTATGCAATTAACCAGCTTGTTCAAGCAATGGTTAAGCCAACCAAACTATATTCGAAGGGAGACAGGCATGTGTTGAGATACCTCATATGCACTACTCAGTTCGGCCTTTGGTACAAATGGACAGAGGGAGTGAAGTTGTAAGGCTTGACAAATGCAAATTAGGTGGGGAGTCCATCAGACAGGAAGAGCACATCAAGAGAAATTTTCAGTGTTGGGTCAGCAATGGTTTCTTGGTACAACAGGAAGTAGAGATATGTTGCACTAAGCTTAGCATAAGAAGAATACATGGCTGCAAGTCAAGCAACATGTGAGGCTATCTGGATTAGAAATATTTTTGTTGGGTTATTTGGTTAGAACATGGATCCTACAATGATTTAATGTGACAATCAGAGTTGTATCAAACTCTTTGAGAATCCAATATTTCATGATCAATCCAAGCATATCGACATCCGGTATCACCATCTACGAGATTGTGTGCATATGTGGATTATGTTGTTGTACTACATTCCAACAGAGGAACAAGATGAAACTATTTTGACAAAGGATTTGTCAAGAGGAAAATTTGAGTTCCATAGAAGCAAGATTAGGGTATCTGATAATCCCTTTCTTGCTAAGAGGGAGTCATGAAAATGAAACAAGAAAATCTAGTTTTGACTTTTTCTTGGTCAAACTAGATTAAAATTTGAATTTCTATTTCAACATAATAACTGGAGGTAGATAACTAAGGTGACATGGATCTTGTAACTGAGTTAACTCAATAAATTCAAGTTGGAGACACTTGAGTTCAATTCTACATGATTGATTACAAATTTGTAGCAATCTATTTCAGTTATTTTTAGTTTAACTAGTTTTAACTGTCAAAAGAACTAGTGGAGGTCAAGTTGTGGTTGTGTAACCTCAACCAAACTCAGTGATCAACCAATTAACTAATCAATCATCCCAAGATACCCATTTGAGATGGATATTCCAAGGTAGTGTACTATTAGTTGTAGCATATTCCCATGTGTACAAGTGGTGCATGCATTCAGATATTGACCTAAAGAAATTGCAAAATTTGTTGGTGTGAAATTCCTAAAAAATAGGGGCAATTTACCAAGGGAACAACACATGGAAATAGGAGCTTGGGAAGGATTGAAATTGGCTAAGTGTTGGGCCAAGTTCAGTTAGTCAGGTAAAGAGATAGTCTATATAGTTGCAGGGTGTGCCTAGGCTTGAGAAAGCATTGCATTTCTTCTCTATTCATTGATTAATGCAATATAGATAGTAAGGGGTTTTGAGCATTTTATTTCTCCTAGATAAATCTCTGTGTATGCGTGATGTTTCCTTTTTCATGTAAATGATTCTTTTTTTAGATGGTGAAATAACTTCCACAGATCAGTAGAGTAGCTTCAAGTCTTGTGATTTAGTAAATTTCATGAGGAGTTTTGAATCTACGCATTAATTTCTACATAAATTTACTCTTTCCATCTTGATATCAACCTTTTCCTTCTTGACCAACTTCTCTAGAACATCTATGTCTTTGGTGCCCCATTCATGTATTAGATCGATAACTCTATTTGCAACCTTCAGGAGCTTCAAGATTTCTTGAGCTTTTTGTTGTATTCTAGGCATGGATGGCACTACTTGATGCAAGAGAATCATTTCACCATACAACTGCTTTATGGTACCCTCCATTGGCCCCAACCATTCCTATGTAGATGACTACCATTTTGCTGTGTTGAGATTGTTGGAAGATAATTAGTGATTTTCTACAGTGAGATGCTCCATTTGTTGCTTTATTGCAACCAATTATTTCCTCAATCGTGCATTCTCATTTAAGAGGTATTCTAAGTTATCCTGTGCTGCTATGGCAAAAGAAACATTTAAAGCTTCCATCACTACCTGGGGATTCCTTCTAGTGTTTGCAATTATCACTTTCTTTGTGGATACAAATATTGGATTCTGGGGGTCATTTGGGAAAAATGTTGGTCTTTCCTGCATAATTCTTTTCTTCAACTAATCAAAAGTAATGTTACACACATCCATGGCCCTTTCTTCTAGTGGAGGGGTGATTCCCATCTTATTGAACGAGAGATGGATGCCTGTAAGAGGAGGTTGTGATGGGGAACTTAGTTAATCATAAATTGGCTCAATGGCATCTTCTTCTTCCATATCTGCTTCTATTTCCTCGGTCAATTGCTTTTATTCTAGCTTTTGTGCAGCTTCCTCCTCCTGCAAGTGTCCTTATTTCTCTTCTTCTATTCTTCCTCTTCCCCTTGCTTCTATCGAAGTAGGTCATCCTTCTTCCTCTTATCCTCCTCTTCTCGTTGTTTATTTTATTGCTCAACCTCAATTACACTTTTTCTTAACGAATAAACTTTCCACTTTCTATAACTCTTTTCTATTGGATCATGCTTTATCCTTTTCCTAGGAGCTATTATGATTGTTTGGGAAGTTGTTGCTTGTGGTTCCTCCTATATCTATATATCTGACATTTATGGAACTTTGGAAGTACTTGCTTCATCTCCTGGGTGAGTGTTCCTTAATGCGTTGGACACGTTTTTCACCTTTTCATCATATGCAGAAGTCATTGGTACATATCCCCAAGCATACCATATCATGTCACAATGTTGTTTGCACACCTTCCTGGGGACATACCAGTGAAATATCCTGGTTCCAAACTACAGGAAGTTCAACTCTTGTATTTCAACATCTGCTACCTTGAGGCTCTTCATCTCATACATTCCAATTCTCAAAGGGAGAATGGGCCAAGGAGAAATCTTCCTCCTATGAAGCACCATGTACAATCCATTATTCAATTGATAAGCAACTTCTTACAGGAATACCTTGTTAGTCACATATCATGGCATAATATGGGGAGAAGTTGGCATCCAAAGAATCTAATATATGTACCATTCAGTAAAGCAAACCAATCTGCAATGTCATGCAGTTCCTCCTTCACTTGGTCAGTCATGCAAGGAGGATCAATCTTATAAATCATCTAGAAAATAATTGTAAAAAAATTTTCTTCTATCTTTTCATATACCCCTCTAAAACTTATCTCTAACAACACCCTACAATGGATATAGATTGGGAACTTGTCATCTGGGATCTAGTTCCAATTCATCCTTGGGAATGCATACCGTGCATAGATCCCATCTAGTATATAGGATGACATGTAAAACTATTGTGCTTTATTTTCTTGCAACACTACTTTGGCCTGTCCAACATGTTGCTATGATTCAAAGGAAAGGATATCTGCCAAATTGAATATTTTTCCTCATGAAATATCCAAGTTGAGTATGCATATCCAATTCTCTTCAAAGAATTCTACATTCTTTCGACCATGTAACCTATAACACATAGTAATAAGTTACTGATAGAACTTTCTCAACATTCTAGTTGGGTAGACTGCACTCTGTTGGCGTTGGTATTTGGCAGGCTCTTAACACTAGGACTTGATAATATCTCCTGTGATTAGATTGGCCCATCTAGTATAGAATGCAATGTTGGCATACTCTTTGGGTTTCAACATCTTGTAAAAATTCTGCATTTCCTGTCCACAATAAGTAGAAAGATCACCACCACTATCATTATGTAACACCAAATTTGTATCATCCATATGAGATAGGATCCACTTAATGGGCTCTGTAGAAGGCATCACTGAAAACTTGCATGTAATCCTATGTATCCGGGATCGCTTGATGTTGATGTAAACTTCCTTGTCCTGTAGATATTGGGTGAATTTATTTTGCATGAATGTTTCTTTGATGTCCTTCCATGAGACTTCAACATATTTATCTATAAAGAATAGTGTATCTGAGAGAATGGAGACTCTAAGCTTTGCAACTTTCACTATTTCTTCAACACTTGCTTCTAAAACTTATTTTGAAGTCACACTATAGGTAGTTGGAGTTGTTGTTCCAACAGATGATGAGAGTATAATGGGACTTGAAGCTGGAACACCTGAACGTGGAAGTACACTCATAGCAACCAAATATTAGCTTTAATAAATCCTTTATCTATTACAAGTAATGATTCAACAAATAGTGTTTAATGGAAAACCATATGTAGCTAAGAGTGTAATCCTTCGATAGGTGATACTAGATAGTTGTTGTGAAGTAAAACTACGTCAAGAAAAGGGAGGGTGCATGTCGGAGCAACAATGAAGAACTAAGACTCAGTGAGGCTAAAATATGCGTTATGTTATCAAGAAAAGGGAAAGAGAGACCTTAAGGGAATAGGGTGCAATCCAAAGGATGAAAGGGGATCATTGTTGGTTTGGGGTGCGGTATGCGCTCAAGGAATGCCAAGGAGGGCACAAGGCACAAGCCATAGCACGAAGGGTGGTGAGCACTAGTATTGCAACAATAATGCTGCAACTCTTGGGCTGCTTACTTTACTCTTATCAATCCGGTAGTTCGTAACAAACTTGGAAGCGACGGTGTTGTATGCACAAGTACTAGTTCTTACTGCAGGCTATCACTTGGTCAGCTGGTGCAAGATCAGTAGGAGCTCAAAACAACTTCTATGGATTCAGAAGAAGCTCTATATGTGATGAAAGAAAGGAAATCTTACCCTACAGAGGCTACTCTAATTGCAGAAAGGAAAAACATTGAAATGTAAAGTGAACCTAGCAAACCCTACTTAACCAACTAATCCTACTTTTGCAGAAAGCACTATTGAAACCATGAAATGAATGCCATTACTTACTCAAGGAAGTAAACAACATATACTCAAGCTATTTCTAGAAGTAAATGAGCAAAAAACATCTTTTTGGATTTTTATGTGGAATTGACATGCATGTATTTTATTGTGTGTGAAGGTGGAGGCGAATAGGTGGTGTTGAAGGGTGATTTTGGGGTTTGAGGAGATGTAGGATGGTGTGGATGGGTCCTAGGAGGCCTCGGGTGGCCTTCTGAAGGCTTTTCCCACAATCGGCTTTCAAAAGAAAGCCTACAGGAAAATATACAAGAGGACACAGGGGATCTATAGGAGGATGCCAAGAGCAGTTTTGAAGGTGTGAGAGTGGGTGGAAAGGGTAGATGAAGGTTGGGGTGATGTGTTAGCGTGCCTAGGGTCCACCAAGGGTCACTAGGAGAGGGAAAGATGATCAGGAGATAGGGAGAGATCCTATGGGAGAATGTAGAAAACTAAGGCAAATTTGAGGTGAACTTTGGGCGATCGGTAGGGCATAGATCAGGGAGAGAATGTGATGGCTGATAGGCTGACCTGTTGTGAGAAGAGATCTGCTGCAAAAGAACTGACAATTAAACAATGAGATCAAGCAAGCAAGGAAATTAAGTACATAAAAAAACAGAATTTTGCATCAAGCTAATCTAAATTATGAGATATGGAAAGAAATGCTGAAAAATGCTACAAGGAAAGAAAGCATGGAAGAAGACTTATTGCAAAGATATAAATGAGCATGGTGAAAGAGATCTAAAGCAGAGCAGTAACCTTCTAACAAATTGCAAACACTTGAAATCCTATGGAGAAGGAAAATTTGTGTTTTTGGGGCAGCAAGAGGGTCTTTGCCTCAATTCATGGTCCCAAAGGGAGGAAAAGAGGCCAAGGTATTGTTGCTAGCCTTTTGAATCTTCTTTCTACCATTGTTTAACCTACTATGGGAAACACAAATGGAAACAACCTTCTGAATCACCAAAAGCAACCTATTCTTAACCAAGAAAGAAATTCATCTAACAACAACTAATCCATAAACTGAAACAAAGCATATAAATACAAACAAGAGGAGCTTGGCTGCTTGGATTGGGCCCTAACCCAAGAGCTTCAGCCCTCTGAGGTAACTCAGTGCTAGCTCAAGAAAGATCTCATCTTCATTATCAAAATAGTAATAGGATTACATGAAACTGTCACCAAAAGTAAGCTCGAAGTTGAGCAGAGTTTTACAATAGCAATACTGCAACAAAAATTCAACAAAAGTTCGACCCTAGTGAGGCCCTAGGCCTCTCTACTTATACAACTGAAGCTCCCAACAACTTCCTTAAAATCAGGGAGGCTTGGCTCCCAAAACTCGAGATAAACATAAGTTATCCTCCACTTGCTCGACTGCCTCCTAGTGCATTGATTTGGTTGTTTGTGCTCCGAGCTACATGAAGGGGAATTCGAAGTGGGGAGTAATAAATGAGGGGGATTCCCTCCTATAAATCCTCTCCTTTGTCCACTTCGAATTATTGTTGCCAATTGTCCATTGAATCTTTGACTTTGTCTTCAAAATTCAACAAAAATCTACATTAAACACATGTTAGACCTCATGGCATCATAGCTAACCAACTCACTCCATAAGCATAAATATAATAAAAAAACATGCAATAAGCTAAGAGAATGTTTGATTTAACTATGTTAGGAGGCAAAATGAGCCCATATAATTACCCATTTATGGGGCTCATAAAAGGGGTTAGGCTTGGGGCTTCCTTATGCGTTGTTTGCTCAAGAAGATTGAGAAGGGCATAGGAAATAAGCTAAAGGATGAAGCATGAACGATGTTTCCTCGTAATGTGCCATGCACTCAAGGAGGGCACAATTTCTGCGAGAAAGGATGACTTGTTGTTCTATAGTGCACTGAAAAGGAAAACTTGGTTTTTTGAGTGTAAATTTTTGAGACAATGGGGCTTTAGTTTCTAGAAGTGTGTTCTTTTCCTGAAATTTCTCAAGATCATCTTAAACAAGTCCAACAAAAAGATAAAATCACTGCAATATTGAGGGGAGGAATTTGAAAGTACTTATAGACTCTATCACAATCATGACCAAAATGTGAAAGGTTACAAAATACGAACAATCGCAAGAAAACTACCTGTTATAGAAGAATGACACTTTGTACTATGAAGAATTGACAAAAACGCTAACAAAGAAAACAAGAATGATAACATAAACACCAAAAGCAACCAAAAAAAGAGACATGCAAACCTACTTGTAAAGAAGATCGATGAGGAGACTCTTGATTCAAAGAAGTGCACTCAACCATAATGAGAATGATTATGTGAAATAAATGATTAACTAAGTTGATTATAAAGAAATTACATGCAAAACAAAACCATGCATACTCACCACTTGTCAATGGCTGAGTTAGTTAGTTAATTGAATTAGCGTGGGCTCCTATTTTCTAGTAGTGCTCCCACATGCAACAAGGAAAATGCATGCATGAGGATGAAGAGGGCGCAATTATTGATTCGAAAAAAGTGCACTCAACTGGAGGGCGCAATTATTGATTCGAAAAAAGTGCACTCAACTGGAGGGTGCAATTATTGATTCGAAAAAAGTGCACTCAACTGGAGGGCGCTTGATTCGAAAAAAGTGCACTCAACTGGAGGGCGCACCCACTAAGTCAAAGAAGTGTGCTCAACTGGAGCACGCACTCACTAAGTTGAAGGAGTACGCTCTTCTAGGGTGCAATTACTCAGCTTGAAGGAGTGTGCTCAACTAGGGCACAATGCATGTCATCTTGGAGTGTGATTTCTTAGAGAAGATGTGCCTTTTTTTCTCTTATGTGTGTGATGCATGTCAAGCAAAGTTAGTTACTAAGTCGAGAAAATATATGTCTTTTCCTACCTTTAGATAAGACGACACAAACTCTCCTAAAGATCGCTGATGACACTTAGGAAACTTTGACTTAGGAGGAGACGAAAATTAGGGATAACACAAGGATAGTCGAGAAAACATCATGATGACACTAGGAAGTCTTGAAAGAAAGTTCAAGTAGGCTCCAAAATTAGATTAGGCATAAATTTTGGAGGGTCGCTGTCGCAACGACAATAGGTTCACATGGATTGCATAGTAATATCAAGATAATCTACCAAAATCTCACAAGACTTTTCTTCATTGTAATGAGGTCAACTTCAATAAACCTACCTCAGGTTCTCACATATTGTACTTCAGATAGTGCCTAGACCAAATAAACGAACTATATGAGATGCACAATGTTGGAATTTATAATTATTTAGGACCTTTGAAAAAACAATGTTGGCATTTATAATTATTTAGGACTTTTGTGCTATTCTCTAGTACACCCCACCATGTCACACATTAAAATAGTTAATAAAATACCATAGTGAAAGATGTGTTTTGGTACATATTTTGGCCACAACGCCCCCATATTTTTTTCATGAAAAATATGAGGACCCTCGATGCAAATTTTGGTCAAATCACCTCCTTGATACTTTATTTACGAAATTTTCACTTTTCTCGGTTTTCCATTTTGATTGCTTCATTGTGTGTGGTTTCTCGCCAGTGTCCCAACAACTCAATTTTACTTATTTGGACTTACAATTTGAAAATGATGTTTTTCAAAGTGTGATCGGTTTTCACCACCTAGAATTGAATATGTAAAAACTATATTTTACAATTATTTGTAAATTTAATTATTTTTATATCTAATTAAGTTAATTAATTTAGTTAATCCAAAATTGATTAATATTAATATAATTAATTTAACTATGGTAAAGAACCACTACACTCAAGAACTTTTATATATTTTAAAACCATGTAGCAAAAGCTATATGTTAAAAACAACTTTATTATATATAATATAATTTATGTTTTATAAAATAAATAAATTTAAAAACTAAACATAAAATAAAATATATATTACATCACCCCACTCTTCACCCCTCTTTGGGAAATTTTTATATATCCCGGGCTGATTAAGCCACGGGATGATGCATGTATGACATCGGTGGGAGGAGCCGAAAGAGATTTTATATTTTAAAATGTATATGGGAAATAGAGCCCACTCCAAGTGAGCCCGAGCTCCTTCCTTCCCCCACGTCATCCTCGTGCCATTTAAAACATCACTTAATATTTAAAAAGGGCCCTTGTTTTAAGTTTTTGTTGTTTTATCAACTTTATTTAATGATCATTATTTTATTTACTAATTATTTAATTTAAAACCATTTTAATTATTTAAAATTTTAGATTTTATTTTATTTTATTTATATTTTATATTTTTATATCTTATAAAATTATTGAAATTAATAAACGTGGATAAAAACATAAATTCGATAGGACATTTTATAACTATACATTTTCCAGTAAATCAATAATTTTGACACCTAAGCTTTGGAAGGCTCTATTCTGACTTTTAGTAAATCAAATGAGGCTCAGGATGGCTTGTTAGAAATCTGAAAACATGGAGACCAATTGGCGTCATCAAATCAACCAGACACGGCCACTTGAGAGCCCAAAAATTTAGCAAAAGTCTAAGCAAAGAATTTGCAACCAAAATTAGTTTCACTGAATTTGGTTTGGGAAAATTTCATTGGTTTGAAAGAACTGTTATCACTAATTCATTCTCTATATTTCTCAAGTGCTAATCAAATCTCTACAGGAAGCAATCACAACATGGAACCTCTTTTATTTTAATTTATCCAATTTAATTTTTATTTGGCAATTTGTTGAGAGAATTGGTATTTTATTTAATATGCAAAATTAATTTGTTTTATTCTGAATTTTGATTGGTTTTGGCAAGGAGCAGGTGGGAAGATCAGCCCCGAAACTTCTTGAAGCAATGAGATTGCACCAACAGGGGAGCAAAACTAATTTTTGCTAGCTAAAAATTAATGAAGCAGATATGATCTCAACAACTCTCCTTTTCACAGTTTGTATTTGTAAACTATAAATTAGAATTTTGAGAGGCAAGAAAGAAGTTCCTCTTTTTTGCAAAACAGATACTCTAAGCACTTTTGTGAAGATAATTTTAGCTATAGGTGAAGAGGAATACTCAAATCTGAGTGTTGGGTGTTTTCTTTTGAAGATCCAATCTTTGTCTTTGAGCTAGAACATGCACTGTTGCTGCTCTTTTCTCGAGTGGCAAAGCTCATAATTTTGGAAAGATTGTTGGATATCCATTGTAAAATAGAGCAAAGGAATCAAGATTTATTGATTTTATTTTTAGATACTTTTATTTGTTAATATAATCACATTCTTTTTAATGATAGATCTATGTAAAGTGTTTCATATTTTTCACTTTTGTTTGATATGAGAATGAATTTCTACTAGATCAACTATCTAATCTAAAGGTTTTATAGATCGGTTATTTATTTCCAATTTTATCTTGTGCTTACTAAAATTTTTGAGTAACTATTTACTCAGAAATTCACCATATCAAATTGATTTAATAGCCATTAAATTGTATGAATTATTTCTACATTTTAATGGATTATCTATTAGCTTATCTTTTATTATTTTAAATCTCAGAATAGAGCATGTTTTGTAATAATAAAATTAGTTGTTAGAACTATTTCAATAGTATGATATTCATCATAAAAGAGGCATGTTAAATCCACATTCTTTTAAATCATGTTTCTTTTGATTTGGATAAGATCTTTATCTTGTCTTAATCAAGATAGGATATATTAGATTTCAATTATGTTTATTGCAACTTAGAATAGAATTACACTTTGAATTAATTCCAAGCATTTTAGATGTCTCTTTCCATAGGAACGAGAATTAGTGTGGCTTGGCTGGGACCTTATTTAAGCCTATGGATTGTTTTCTCACAAGCTAGAAACATTAGAGTAAATATGACATTTCACTTTTTGTTGATAAGTAATTAGATAATTCATTAGTCAATAGGAAAGGTGAGGGGGTAACTGGACCCAATAGAACCGGTTGGAATCACCAAAACAAATGAAAAACAACATAATTTGGGGCTCTGACAGAGTGGTCTCCTTAATGTTGATGAGGTAATTTTTGTCCATCAACATTTTTGGCTCTAGAAGGAGGGCTAACAAAAAGTTGTACTTTTGAGTCTTGTATTTTTAAAGTTTATTTATTTGGAACGACTCATTCTAAACTTACTATTTGGAGTTTCTTCACTCGACTTCCCCCTACCACAACTCTAATTAAGGTAATTAAAATCTTGTAGAAAACAAAGTTTAATTGTAAGAAGAATGTTTCTACTTTTGATCATATCCTTAAATTTAATTTAAATTGCAATAATTTTGATATTGATAAAGGTGTGATTTGCATGATATTCACTCTTACATTAGTAGGCCAAGCTGAAAACTGGTGCTGATCATTACTAGTTGGCTCCATGCATACTTGGGGTGGGTTTTCAAAAATATTCCTACGTGCTTTTTAGGATTATGATTATGAAAAGGTTTGCGATCAACTTGAAGCACTTCGTAGATTTGAAGACGAGTCTCTAGAGGATTTCCTTATTTAATTTAAATTAATTTTCTTACAATTTAGATCTAAAGATTTTCCTCCTAAATTTCAATTAATAGGATGGTTTAAACATTTAGTTTCTCTTCCTTATATTTCTAACAATTGTGAAGAACCAGAAGATATGACATTTTTAAGCATATGCACTATTTTTGAAGAGTTAATCACTCAAAATGGAAACATTGATCCACTTCAAACGAAAATTGCAAAGAATGCTAGTGAACAATTTCAGGAGAAAATAAATGTTGTTGAAATAAATAATGTTGACCCTAAAGGGGTTGATATCAATAAATCAGCTGTGATAAATTAAAATAATTTTGATTTCTTAAATT
Source organism: Pinus tabuliformis (assembly GCA_031772625.1). Classification (NCBI taxonomy): domain Eukaryota; kingdom Viridiplantae; phylum Streptophyta; class Pinopsida; order Pinales; family Pinaceae; genus Pinus; species Pinus tabuliformis. The sequence continues at coordinate 408,909,217 of CM062807.1, read as the reverse complement.
ATAATAACTTTTTTGAAAAATATGATCAACAAGCAATATAATTAATAGGCAACAAGCATCAAACAAATCAGTGAGCAATAATAGAAATTCAAATTTTCAACAATGCACAATCTATGGAAAAAAATTCTAAATTTCCTCTCGCTGAAATTAATAATCAATCACAAAATGTAGAGTAGCCAAGCATTAATTTTTAAGAAAACGTGGTTAGCCAAATTCATGATTCTCTTGGTATTCTTGGGATATTTTCCACAACCTTGACAATTCTCACAATTGTACATTTAATCACTTTCTTAGTTTTGGTTTACCTTTTCGAAAGGAAGATAATGATAATTGTGAAGTAATTTATGATGAATTAGACATAGAGGATATCGATTTATCTCACTTTTCATCAAATCTCCGTGTTCAAAATCAAACCATATAAAATGAATAAAATGCCCAAATAGCTTTGAAAATCACCCCTTTGTTTAGCCCCTGCCAGACAACGACTCAAGCCCTCAACCACCAGCAAGAAAGGAAGGGTTGAAAGAGGACAACCTTGAGAAAGACCCCGCTGAGCAGGAAATAAAGGGGATACCACAACATTTATCATCACAACAAAATAGACGGATTGAATACAATTCATTATTGACATAATAAAATCAAGACCGAAACCCACATGCGTTAGAAGAAGCTTGCAGAAGATCGAATTGACTCTCTTTGGATAAATATATTTTAAACACTACCCCTTTGAGATTCATTAATTTTAGACTATGTAGACCTTCTTGTGTGATCCCAATGGCCTCATGAATTTGTCTATCTTCAAGGAAACTAAATTGTCCTTTTGATATAGAGGCAAAAAGAATAGGCTTGAGATTTAGGGTAATCACTTTTGTTATAATTTTTTATGTCGTATTGCATAAAGAAATAGGGTTATATTATTCAAAAGATGAAGGACTATACACCTTTGGAATCAAAGGAATAAAGGTAGAATTAAAGGTTGGGAGCATTCTACATTCCCTTCTAGATTCTTCAACCACTTCCAAAATATAAGAACCGAGAGTATCATCAAGACTCATAAAAGTTCAACTCCCCAACCATTCGAACCAAGACTCTTGTCCTTTTGGATGCTGTGAATGACTTTCTTCAGATCATCTTCAGTTCCTTTAGTATTAGAGCCTTATTCCCAACTTCATTAATAAAAGAGAAAAAGGTAGAGCAGTGCAAATGATTTCAGCTATAGTAGCTTCTTCCCGAGCCTTGAAAAGATGTTCAAAGTGCCTCTTTGCCATATCAGCTAACAAGGAGAAAGAGGAGGCCACAAGATCTTCCTGATCCCTCAGGGAACAAATAGTATTTCTCATTTTATGTCCTTTGGTGAAGGTTTGGAAGAATTATGTATTATTTTCCCCAAACTTGAGCCAATTGGCTCTACTTTTTAAATGCCATTCTGCCTCCATATTTTCAAAAAAAATTGTTTTCAGGACTCAATATGAAAGGAATCCACCCTTGAGTTGACCAAGATAAACCCTTCCTCTTCCTGGTACACAAGAACCTATAAATTATATTCAATCTCCCAAAGCTCCACAAATGCAACTTGTTTTTTTCCTAGGGCCCATTCTTTTGCTTTCTTTTTTCTACATTGAATGTTTTTTGCAAATTGTTTCCATGCCAAACCTCTAGACAGAGGATCGAATAAAGACTAGTGCAACCTAACCAATTCCAAAAAGGAATCATCCTTGAGCCACTGAAAATTCAATTTGAAAGGGCTAGTAGGTATTTTAGAGGCACCTTTACTTTCAATAAATATGGGGGAGTGATACAAGACACCACCAACACCAACCCATTGTTTTATAAAGATAAAGAAGTCCATGACACATTTAGATACCAAGAAATGACCAATATGTCTGGCAATAAGATCTTGCCCTGCTATCTTATTACACCAAGTATGCTTTGGGTTGAAAGGATCACATTAATAAGTTATCAACAATTTTTCCAATCAATGAAGAATTCAGTCAAAGGATCAACCTTAGCCCGATCACCCAGGATTCCATAGATCCCAAGGAAAATTCAAATCACCTCCAATGATTAAGGAGGGAATATCAATAAAGGATTTTTTTAGGAAGGAATCCCAAAATTCCTTCTTATTTTAATTAGGTCTATAAAAATTAATCAAAGTAAAAGTATAACCCAAATCCTCAGAGAAAATTTAATACATAAACCAGGAACAATACTCCATGAATTAGTCAATTTAATGGATTTCTTATTCAATCTAATCACTAGGCCACCCGTTTTTCATGTTTTTGTGTACACTAATTATGATTTTATAGGCCATAATTAAAAAATATTGTAAATTTAGTGCTCCACTGACAATGGGTCATGTTGTCTTAGGCTAAAATCTCAAAATAGCTATAATTTTAGCCTTTAAAGAAAAAAATGCTCTTGCTATAATTACTCTTTGATCTAGGTCTTATTTTTAAGGATTTTTTAGTCACGATACTTGTTTTATAATGCCATGGTTGAAAAATATAAAAAAATTAAGGCTTTTCAGTGTCATGTTAGTTGATCCTTAACTTCATAGTTGAAATTTGTTGGAATTTTAAGGTTTTCAATTATCATGATTATGGTTTTTAATACCATGATTGAAAATGTTGAAATTTTAACCCTAAAAAAATTGGGGTTGTTGCAACATCACCATTTGTCAATTTCAAGGTGTTTTTTTCATGTTTTTTGTGCAAAAATAAGTTTTTTTGGGCTAGAGTTGTCATTTTGAGGTCATAGATTGTTTGAAACCTTGAAAAACACTTTGGAGGGGGGCGGAGGTGAATAAATATTGTGACTTATGACCAATTTTACTACTTTTCACCTTTATTTTCAAAAACCCTAATTATTTTATTCATTATCAACATAATATATGAGCAGATCTAAACAATAACAAGATCAATGCATGAAGCAACTAACACATAAACAAATAACCATGAGAAACAACACAACAAAGCACACCATCACATGAGGACACAAGATATAAGGTGGAAACCCAAAGGATGCAAACTTCTGCCAAGTGGTAGTCTTTGTCATCTTCTTCTTATTAATATTCAAATCTTCTTTTACATATGATCATTGAACACCACCACTGTTAAAGCCACAACTTAACGATCACGCAAGAGGCTACTCACTCCAGGCCACTAGTTGTATGAAATTTGTAGGTCATCACCTGTAGGAAGTCACCACTCCCTTGACTTTGTAGGTCACTACCTTCTAGAAGCCACATCTCCCAATAAGTATCACCTAACCAACACTGGATGCAAGCCACCACTCCCAAGTTCTTAGGCAACTACTTAAAGGATGTTACTATACCCTAAATATGCAATCCACTAGTTTCTCATTGAAGGCCCCAACCTTCAAGCTCTCCTTTGGACCATGTTTCATAATGTTTCATATTGATCCACTATCTATGAAATCAAAAACTCGTTATATTCATTTCATTTATTTTCATACTGTACTCATAATATCCTCTATGCTCATACAACTGAATGAAATTTGCAACACAACAACCAATCTGCATACAAAACTCTGCAACACAACTTATCCACAACCAATACATCACCCCAACATAATCAATATGCTCATCTAACTCAAATCCTACAACAACACACAATAAAAAATTGATCCTCATACTCAACCATCTCTAACAACGTCTAGCATCGATACAAAACACATACGAATATGCTACAACAATGAACTCTCCAATGGAACTCCAACAACACAAACACATCAACAATCTAAACTCTAATCTAAAATATCTACAGTAGCAACTACAACAATACTTTGATCTCCATATTAGCAACAACCAACAAAAATCCAATATGAAACACAAGGGTGTTAGACTTAAGATACACTATAACTCCACCATCCTTTGACATATGCTATGAAACTAATCTCCGAACCTCACTCTATCTCTACATATCTATAACTTGCATTCTTTATCAATTCAACCCCTTTTATTGCGAACTCCATCCTTTTATTAATTATGGGAGATGAGATTAATACATTGCACTTATCCTCATCATATTTGAATTGATCACCTTCTATAATGAAGATTAACTCAAGTTGACTATATCCACCAAATACCATGTGCAAAATCCATAGCAAGTGCCCCTAGAATTCAGTAGAGTGCACACATAATCTGGAAAATTCACTCTAGAATGAGTAACACAGGTTTTCCATTCAGGAAGTGATTTATAACATATTTTTCTCCATAGTGACCCGAGTTATAACACAAGTTTCTCAACTGTAACCTGAGTTACCCTATTTTCAACCCAAAACTCAGTTAAACTTCTTACAACTTCTGGCACACCTTCTTCAAAACCTGTAGGACCTATCCAAGCCTTGAAAAGTCTCAATAATACCTTAGAAACCTTTGTACACATCACTAAACCTACCTCAACAAGTCATATGTGTCACCTCATGTAAGTTCCTTATTTAACTCCATTTGTAGCTCAACTTCAGGTGTAAGCTCTGGACAATATGACAAACTACTATTTTTGGTTCATATTCATAACCATACACTTGTTTACATAACATAAGGCATAGAACTCATAAGTTAATTGAAATTAATGGAAACACTACAATGCCAAAAAGCTTTCCCTTTGAAATTGATGTCAACCTAATCCTCCCTCCTGAACTTGACAATTGAAGCTGAGATCAACACTTTCTCCAACTTTGAAATCAATGGCAAGGGGAAATACATGATAAGAACAATACATATAAATACCAAGACATAATTCCATTAATATCACACTCCCCTTGAGCTACTAAACACTCTCCTCCTACATGAATGACCATGTTGATAGACTAATACCACTCATTGTCCATACAAACATGGCTGCAATAAACACATATGGATTATACAAATGATTCCACTTGTTTGATACCACATGTTTGAGGATGAAACAAAATCAATTGCCAACATTTGTAAGTTAAGTATTAGAAACAAGATGTTACTTGTTGGAAAACTCTATGGAAATAAGATACAGGGTTGTACTAGCGAAAAACATGCTGAACCGTCATTAAATATTGTTGATACTAACTGATATGAAAAAACGAGTTGATCAACAATTCATGACAACTACCAAGACCATGCCAATAAATTGACATGCCTCCATGCTTGGTCAACACTATGCCTCTGATCCAACACCATGTGCTTCCTTCTACTGATAGGTTGAACATGCTCCCCCTAAACATGTAATGGGGCTGCAAAACATCTCTCCATGATGTTGGAGAAGAAATTTTGTCGCACTACAGTAAGAATCCTTACCACTTGCAAGAGATTGCTTCTCATGGACCAATAATTCAACAAATTTTGACTCAATGATATATAATGAAAGTACATGGATTTATAAGCATGTTACATGGAAATATGAATGATCTATCATGGTTGTACAATGCCTCTAAATAACCTATATATGGATGAAACATGACTCCCATCTCATGCATTATCATTGATGAGCCCCAATATTGCAACAAGAATGATGTAACTCCCAAGGATACTAACTTAAATTATCAACGCGGGGTTCGTACAAACTTAAGAGGTGTCGACACTATATATGTATCATGAAATGTGTCCTTCGTTTGTTGATATAATGCAATGAAGTGAATGCCATGAAATCCAAGCCTAAACTAATTGTAGAAATGGAAATGTTACTCTATTTTCATAAAGGAAACCTAATTACTTTTTCAGAGAGGAAATCCCAATTACTTTGCAAAAAGGAAAGGCTATTCTACTTTGCATGAATGTAGATGTTAATCCTATTTGCAGAAATGTAAACATTAACCTATTTGAAAAGTGTAAATGGTACATCAAAATGAAGCCTAGTCTATGAAATCATTCTTCATCACTACATTCAAGATAGATTTTGTCAATAGAGTTCACAAGGTGCTTCATAAGGTAATCATGAATTGCAATGGAGAAGAGGAAAGGATTAAGAGGTATTTTGGTCTTAATAAATCATTTATTCAAAGCCTAGGGTTCATGATTCAAGCCTAAGATACAAAAGCCAAGCTTTTGGAGAAAGTATGGTCGTGTTTACATGTGTTACAAGAGTGCTATAGGAGGTGCTACAGGGGGCCCTATTTTGCTACATGAGCGAGATAACTTGTTGAATGCCCAAGTAAATGAAATGAAAAGGGGATGGTAATTTTTTTTTATTAAGTAGGATGTATTAGGACTCCATTCCAATTAGAATAAATCCAAAACAACCCTGTTTACACATGCTAAAAAATAACAAAAAATTACAACTCTAAAAGCTGGAAATTCAAGAACTAGTGAGCTAGTTAACTTACCAAATTCCTAACCTAATCAAGTGAAAATGCTATGGGGTAAATTTTTTTATTAACTTGATTTTTTTTATGACTCAATACAAGTGGAATAAACTCAAAGGAACCTCATTAGCACGTTGTAAAAAATAGAAGAAAATTACTACTATTTTGTTACAAGGGATTTCCAGAAATTATAGATTTGTGGACTAGTAAACCAATCCAAGTAGCACAATGATGAATATGAATTTTCAAAGTTGTTTTAAGGCTTCATCATGCTTGTGACTCTATAACTAACCTACAAAATAAATCACTTCAATCATTTAAGCAATGTAACCTACAACAAAAGAGGCATGAATAGTAAACGCATAAATAAGATATGCAAGTAAAAAATACATTAAAAGGAAATAAAGAAATTGTACAAGAGGCCTTTGAGGGTCTTGGGATGGCCAAGCATAAGGAAAATCAAAGTCCTATGAAGGAAACGGAGGTTTATTAGCTATATACTACAACAAAACCATATGATTAACATCCCTTTTTGCTTCCTTTTTTGCATCTAGAGCCCATTTTTTTATTCTATTTACATCCATTTATCAAATATGGTGTAAAATTTGATGCAAAATTTACACTGTTTTTTCACAAAGTCTTGCAACAATTTTAGCACTAGTTTTCGCACCAAGTTTTGCACCAAGTCTTGCAACACCCTTTGCACCAAGTTTTGCGTCAAGTTTGGCACCTAAATTTTGTTTCACCTACTTGTGCATCCCCTATTGCATCCACTTTTTTGCACCTACAAGTGCATCAACTTTTGCATAATTTTTTGCATCCTCTTTTGCAACATTTTTTGCATCCCCTTTTGCACCAAGTTTTGAATCAAGGCTTGTGTCTAGTTTTTCATCTTCTTATGTTGCATCCAATCTTGCAGCTTGTTTTTCATCCACATTTGCATCCTCTTTTGCATCCATTATTTTGTCCACTATTGCATCCACTTTTGTTGTGCAATATTTTGCACCTAGTTTGGTACCTACCTTTGCACCCACTTTTTCTTCTAATTTTTCATCCACATTTGCATCTATGCTTGCATCAAAATTTTCATCTATTTCTGCATCCTTTTTGTATCCATTTTTGTTTCAAGTTTTGCATCAGATTTTAAGTCTCATTTTGCATCTACTTTTGCATCAACTTCTGTTGCATCCACTATTGCACCTAGGTTTATGTTCACTTTTGTATTCCTTTTTCATTTTATTTTGCATCAAAGTTTGCTTCTTTTTTTGCATTTACCATTGCACCCAATTTTGTTGTGCTAGAATTTGTGCCATGTTTTGTACCTACTGTTGAACCCATGTTTTTTCCACTTTTCCATCCAAATTTGAGTCAAATATTGCATCTCATTTTCATCCACTTTTGTGTCGGATTTATGCATTGGGTTTTGTATCTTGTTTTAGATCCACTTTTTCATCTACTGCTGTTGCATCCATTTTTGCATGCAATTTGGTGTCCGATTTTGCACCCACGTTTGTGTCCACTTTTACATCCCTTTTTACATCTTGTTTTGTATCCAAGTTTTCAATTTCTTTTATTGTATCCACTTTTGCATCTACATTTGTTAAGACATAATTTGTTCCGTGTTTTTCATCTATCATTGTGCTCACATTTGCTTCCACTTTTGCATCAAATATTGTGTATGTTTTTGCGTCCCCTTTTGCATCCACTTTTACGTCACGTTTTGCATCTCATTTTGCACCTACTTTGGCATCTATTTATGCTGCATCCACTTTTACATCTAATTTTGTTTCCACTATTTCACCCATGTTTGTGACCATGTTTACATTCCTTTTTACATATTATCATGCATCCAAGTTTACATCCTTTTTGCTTCCAAGTTTGTGTCCGTTGTTGCATCCACTTTTATTTCACCACAATTTGTACCAAGTTTTGTACCTATTTTTGCACCCATGTTTGCTTCCACTTTGAATCTACAGTTGCATCCAAGTTTGAATTGAATACTGCATCTATTTTTCATCTCATTGTAAGTTTACCATTTCTTCACATAATATAATGGTCACAATTGCATCCCCATTAGGAGGATGACCTACATTTCCCCTTTGTGGAGGTGAAATATTTGCAACAATCATGATTTGACATTGTTGTTGAGGTGGGAAAGGATTGTTAAACACAATAGGTTGTGTGGATGGATTTCACTAAGTATTGTTCTCATTAACATCGTCCAAATTTTGAAAATGATGTGTCATATGACCCCTACCAAAAATCTTGCATGGGAACATTTTTTCTCTTTCTTGCCCCCAACATTGACTTTTGGAGCTTGTGGTTATTCCTGCTCATTTGAAGTAGTTTTATTATTCTTCTTCTTTTTACCACCCGGTTGTTATCGTGTACCTAGTCCTATGGACTGTTCCAAGTTAATGGGTCGCAGTTTGGGTAGAAGTTTTAGTTTTTTTAGCTGTAAGTGCAGTCAACACATGAATATGAGAAATAACTAACTAGTTTAACCTCCCAACCAATTGAATAAAACCCATTATTCAAACTTATAAGAGTTCGGTGCTTCCACTATGATTAACTCTTTACTAATGCCTGACGCATATCCTAGATACAAAGGAAGGCCCAAAAGATGTTCAATTCGATTCAAGTGTTTCTCAGGGTTCTTCATGGAAAGTTTTAACTCATTCAAGACACGGAAGACTTCCTCCTTGGCCTCATTGTGATCCAACAATACACTACCCAATAGAATTTTGAAATTCTAGTAGATATCAATAATATACATGTATTAGTTGTATCTTCCTCTGGCGTGTGTTGTGTTAAGCACCTAATATGCTACCTCTCAAAAACCTTTGATATCTATCAAACATATGTGCTTTCAGACAATGTGATGATTCACTACCATTATTTCGTCATGAATATTCAGTGAGTGTGGATGCAATACATAGGTGTTGAAGTTTAAGCTTTATATTGGGCTCAAAATCTTCCTTGTTTTATGTAGTAGGGCACTCCTCGCCAGCTTTGAGTGCATCGATGATGAATTGTAAGATTGAATCAATGATAACACAAACTTCCTAAAATATTAACGTTCTCTTAAGAGATGGAAGTGAAGGGTAGTGGAAGCCAAGGAGGAGAGGAACTTGGGAGATGAGGGGTTTTCTCAAGGACAGATTCAGAGAAAAACTTAAAGGAGAAAGACCGTTCTTGAATTGAAAAATATATCGAAAGTGAAGGATAAACCCATCCAAACCCAACTATAATAGTTTAAGTGAGGGGTTTAGAGTTGACACGACAAAAAAGAAAAGAGGAAACAATGTAACCAATTCCCAAGGGATGCATTGGGAGAGAACACTTGAAATAAATGAAACAACAAAGGGTATAAAATTATCCACTGTACAGAGTTAAAGTAGTATCCCTATAGGAAACCTCCTATCGCATTATTGTAGTTTAAGAACAATAACCCATGAATTCTAATAATTGACCACATAACAAGGCCCCATAACTTGAGCTAACATCTGCCTCGTGCAAATTATGATTGATTCTTGGAGAAAATGGCCACACCTACAAATTATGAGTGTTCAACATAGACATGTATGCTAATAATGAAACAAATGGTGGCTCTAGAAATACATACCCCAATATTATAACTACTATTAATTTCAATTCAATTTCAACCATTAAAGAAATACTAGTTCTAGAGGGATCTGACACCAATTTGAAGTGATGTCAAACGATCCTCCATGCAACTTCATGATGGCTTGTTAATGACAATGGGTAGGGCACATGTACACATCGTCATTTGTGAGTGCTTGATGGGATGATGTCCATGCACTCTCCCACACATCATGTCTTAGTCATTCCATCAAGGGAAGATTCATATTTGTAATTATGACATTTCAAAACTTTATAAACATATAATAACCTAATACTTACATGAAACTATTTTTCTAAGCATGTGCACACTCCCTCTCTATATATACTCTATTCTATGCATATTACATTAAAAATTTAAATAAAAATCATAAACAAACATGTCTACAAAAAATTCCCTTTACAGGTATGTAGTTATATGTATTATTAGGATTACAATAAATTAATAATAAGAATTTTTATAGATAGAGATGTGAAATTTAAATATAATATAAATAATATTATAAAGAACAAGCATATGTCCATCTTAATTTCAAATCTATAAAGTGTCGAGAGGGATGACATCTTTTGATATTTTCTCATTTTTTTTCACTTAAAATGAGTTTTCTTCTCTAGAGATTTGATCCCTCTCAGCATTTGATAAAGACAAGAAAGATATATCTTAATTCCAAATTTATAAGTGTCTATAGGGATTAAGTATCTTAGGCTTCAAATATTTTCTTAAGTTTTGCACTCAAAAAGAGCTTTGCATCACTAGAAATTTAATCCTTCTCTATGCTTGTTAGATTCATAGTAAAGGTAAATATTTTTTTCAATATAATTACTTTGTATTTTACAAATTTAGAATAACCTAAATTAATATTAATTTTATCTTACTCTACCTCTATATTTTAGAAAAATAGAATATACCTTTAACATGAATTAATATAGATTTTTGTATTTTAGAGAATGAGATTGTACCTTCAACCTAAATTAATATGGATTTTAGTTTTTACGAACTTTATGTGATGCAAAATCATGATATCAAATTAAACATTAATATAATCCATAATATTTTTTAAGAGATTGACTCATTCCGTATTAATCACAACAATATATTTGGGGTCAACATTTCGAAGTCATCCTCACGACATAGATATGGAGGACCTAAACTAACAAGAAATAAATAATGGGGAGATTCTCAGAAAAATCAAAGGAAAAAGAAAACCAACATTAATTATTCAAAAACTAATAAAATAAAAAGTTTGATTTAAACATATAAAAACATAAAAATAATAAAATAAAAATAAGGAAAAATATATTATAAATATGAATATATTAAAAAATGTATATTATTAGAAGTTATTATTAAAAACATAACATATTTTTAATTTGAATGAAAATAAGTTATGAAAAGTCCTATAAATAAGGCTAAATTGTGGTTCTAATGGTATTAAATTAGATATTATGTACAAAAAAGTAAAAAGAAAAGTCAACTTTAATTGGTAAAAAAACTAATAAAACAATAAATTATTTAAACAAATAAAAAGATTAAATATAAATTTTTATAAATATAAATATAATAAATTATTAGAAATCAATATTAAAAACAAAAACATTTTTTAAATTGAATGAAAATAAGGTTATGTATAGTCTTATAAATAAGGCTAAATCCATATAACTAAATTGGAAATAAAATGGTTTTAAATTAGATATTATGTATTAAAAATAGAAATAATTTTTTTTAATTAAATAATTAATAATTGATTTTTTTCTAGATTCTTTTTTTTTTTTTTTAAATTTATTTTTGAATTTCCTTAAATTATGGTTTTTTCCTCATTTTTTTATTGGTAAATTTCCTTCCTATTATTTCCATTTCTTATAACAACTGCATAACTAAGAAGCATAAGAAGAATGTATTTTACACTTATTCCAGATACTTTTAATATTAGAGGGTTTTTATTGTTGTGGAATGCATATATTCATTGCTACATCTAGTTCACAAATACAGGGTTTGATAGATCCAATTTGCTAATACATGCATTTGCTAGAAGGGTTTGTTAGATATAGTTCACATATACATGGGCTTGCTAGAAGAGTTTTCTAGATCTAGTTTGTCGATACAAGGGTTTTCCAGATCCAGTTCATTGATACAAGGGTTTGCTAGATCTATTCCGCTGATACAAGTGATTTCTATATCCAGTTCATTGACATAGGGGCTTTTGATAGAGGATTTGTATTGTTCTGGAATGAATATATCCATAGCTAATGCAAGAGTTTTAGGTAGAAGTTTTTTATTGTTTTGGAATGCATATATCCATAGGTATATCTATTTCTATGATACACAGGTTTTAATAATGCAGGTCTACCAACAATACTACATGGGTTTTGATAGAAATATTTTATTGTCGTGAGATTCATATATCCATAGCTATACCTATTGCTATGATGGATGGGATTTGATAATGCAAGTCTAATAGTGATAAGATCTCCATAACTGAAGCAGAAGAAGCATTAAGGTTTAGGCACCAAGTTTTCTTGACTCAGTCCAGTTACTTCGAGGAATATAGGGTTTTTATTGTTGTGAAATGTATATGTCCATAGTAGCTATAGTTCCCTAATACAAGTGTTTTAATAAAAAAAGGTTTTCATATGTGGAGTTGTAGCCACATTAACTAATTAATCCCACATTCTAAACATATAACTTCCTTTCCACCAAATTCTTCCTCCGCGAGAATGGTGTGGCATTTACCTTGGCCATTTTATTCACTTGATGGCCTTTTCAATCACAAGATATTTAGATTTATATTGAATTTGTTGTTTTTTATTTATAATGAATCCACTTAACCCATTCACTAGATAATATGGAATCATGGAAGCTATATTGAATGGTTAATGATTTTTTATTATAACTATCAACATAGTAGATGGTAATACGTATAGTTTTGATTCATTATTAATTTATATTGAATTTCGATTTAATCTTAACCTTTTAAATCACGGGATATTTCAATTAATATTGATTTTTTTTTTTTTTAATGAATATGCATAACCCATTCACTAGATAATATGGAATCATTGCAACTATATTGAATGGTTAGATATCTATTATTATAATTGTCGGCATGGTATATGGTAATCCATATCATTTTGACCTAATAGCTAATATAGGTGTTTTAATAATCCAAGCCCATCCAATGGGTTCACACATGAGAAAAATGGACTCACAGCGTAGGGGAAATGCATACATAATTTTAATGTTATGCTTTTGCATTTCCACTATTCGAGGCTGCATCATTAGAATTTTCCAGTGGTCTCTCATGTTACACAAGGATATGTGCATGTGGAGGCCTTTCCAAATCCCACCCCCTCCATATATCTAGTATACGTTGCATCCATTCTACCAATATATTCCATGTGTCACATCTACTCTGTTGATTTCTATTCCTCCATTGGTTCTCCTTTGGCTCCTATCTTTGAGGCTTCAATACCATTGGTAGCAACAGAAACAACCTTGGATCCTATGCCTAAGGCTTCACCACCACCGACAATAGCAGAAACATCCGTAGCACTTGCAACCACTCTTTGCCATTAGTTTCTACTTTTGAAAGGTTGGTGATCAAGCGTAGACCATCTAAAGCATATGGAAACCTTTGGATTTTTTTCCCAATCTCAGCTATTTTAAAAGGTCATTAACCTTATGAGTATGATACGAGCAACGATTGGTTACAAAATTGATGTATATGATACTAATAAAATTTGGTTACAAAATTTATGAATATGATACTCCCACTTGTATGTTCAAGCTTACATTTGTTTAATAATGGTGCGATCAAGGCTCACAACCTCACTGCATTCTCTGCTCATCACATATAATTGCACTATAAGATTAAATTTTATATGCGTTATGTATATTTTGAAAATTATCAGCATAATTTTGATGGAGAATTATTATGTATGATGATATTATTATCTTTGGATGGATGTTTTGAATTTGTTTTAGCACAATGTTATTCATGAAAGATTTTGATGTAGTAATCACACATTTGAATTTTAGTCTATTTGATTAAAGATGACGATGATATTATTAGTATTATCTTACTACTTATATATGTTTTGAAAATTGTCAATGTTTTTTTATGGAGAATTATTATGTATGATGACATTACTATTTTTGGATGGATGTTGTGAATTTATGTTAGAATAATGATATCTTCTATGGGTGTTGATTTGGTAGTCATATATGTATATTGAAATTTGTCAAGGATTTTTGATGGAGAATTATTATATATGATGATACTTCTATTTCTTAAATGGATGTTTTCAATGTCCTTTAAATTTATTTACAAGCATTATGTTATCAATTTGAGTTGTGGTATCTTATTTAATAATATTTAGAAATTGTAATATATTTCACTATGTAATTGAAATCAGTAAAATGAACCCATAAAAGGGGTCATAAATGGGAAAAAAAAAATTACACTCTAAACAAGAAGACAAATGTTGATATAATAATGGATGAAAAAATGTAAGTATATTTGTGTTAAACTTTTCATCAAGACAAGCTACAAATAAGGATAGAAAAATGGTTTTGAACTAGAAGTAAAAAAGGTTGCAACACTAGACACATAAGGGAACCAAATAGGAAATAAAAAAGGGTACTAGACTCGGTGAAAACACAGATGCAAAAATGGACATGAAACTAGATGTAGAAAAGGAAAAACAACTAGACATAAAATTGAATGCAAAAGGGGATGCCAAGTTGGGTTCTAAAAATAAACAAAAATGGATGCAAATTTAGATGCCAAATGAGGATGCAAAGCATTGGTGTAAAATTGAAATGCAGAGTTAGGCTAAAAAAACGATGAAACCAAGGACACCATATTGGATGCCAAAAATGATGTATACCTAGATGCAAATTTAGACTCAAACCTAGAAGCAAAATGAGATAGAAATGTGGACACAAAATGAGGAAGAAAAAATGATGAATATTTGGATGCTGAAAAGGATGAAAAATTATACACCAAATAGGATGCAAATTTGAATGCCAAAAAAGGTGCAAAAATAGGAAAAAATTAGAATAAAAAATTGGCATAAGGCTAGATGCAAAAAATGGAAGAAACTAGATGCAAAAAAAGGCATTAAAATGCATGCAAAAGATGTTGTAAAACTTGATGCAAATGATGTCATAAAATTGGAAGCAAAGAATGGCACAAAATAGGAAGCAAAAAATGATGAAAAAACAAATGCAAAAAATGGCATGAAACTAGTAAAACCTATCGTAGAAATAGATGCAAATACTGATGAAAAATGTGATATAAAAAAGGATGCAAAATATGGTCTAAAAAAGCATGCAAAATATGGCGCAAAAAAGGTGCTTTAAAAAATGGACAATAGATCTAGGTTTAGCACCGGGCTGCTCATCCTAATTGGAAAAAAAATTCACTAAAATCTGGTGTAAATTTCCTATTTTAGTGTTGTGTAAAAACAGAACAAGGCTTCATTATTTGAATCAATCCAAGTACATCCCTGCTAGAAATGAAAGTGGAGTTGCTAGATAACAAGTTTTCTCCAGAAGAAGGCTAAGAAATACATGCCCCTAGAGGAAAATTCGAATTGGTACTTATATAATGTGAGGAGGAAGCATTCTACTTGAAAGGTGGCAACATTCCCTCCAAAATCCCTCAAAAAGTGGATCTAATTCCCAACACTAGGAATTTACATTAAATGAAAAGGAACACTATTGAGCCTCACAATTGCTTGTTTTTGGCACCCTTTTTCACTCTATCTATTTCTTTTTTACCTTCATAATCACATATTCGGCATCAAATCACAAGAATTATGACATGGCAGGTATGCAACTGTCTTGTATTTCATAAATTGATAATGATCTTTATTATTTAGTTTAATGTTTACTTCAACTACTGAATTAGAATGATTCTGCGGTTAATGCACGATTTCGTAGCCAAGTCCGTGGTTTGATCGGTTCCAAGGTGCTAGCTGGGAAGCGAAATATAAGGGTAGGTGGAAATTGATGCACTCAATGATTTCCTCCTACTCTCATGAACCAGATCAATGGAAGAAGGTCCTGGTGATGTGGTCAAAGATGATGTCAACCTTTGTAGTTGACAAAAGGTGAGAGAGAACAAGATTTATGCCTCATGATTTTCTTTGATAATAGCAAATCATGAGCGAATTATGTTATGATATCTTTTCAAGTTAATTATAGTTTCTTTTGATAGGGATTAGGCATATAGCTCAAAAAAATTTATTTCTACGAGCTCTATAAATATGCTTCTTGGCAGAAATGAAACGTTGTTAAGTAAGGACGCGATAGTAAGGATGCAATAGTGAGACTTAACTTCTATTTTTAATGTTCTGTTTATAAAATAATCATTTCATTTTCTCATGCGTGGTTAAGTGTTTGACCAATATCGTGATTGTCTACTTCTAGTGGAGGCCCCCCTCGAGAAGTAATGATTGCTATTTCATTTTCAGTAGATAGAAATTGTCTTTATATTCTCATAGCTTCCTGTTTGTTCGATTAAGTAATTGCATTCTAATTTCTTCCATATTTGAATTAAGTTCATTCTAGTAATCATTTATTTCTTCATAGATTCTAGATGCCCATGGATAGAGATTAGCAACAATGACACAGTGTTATACTTTAATCAATTAGACATAATTGTATCTTTCTTATAGACAGAGGATTTATTTGTAGAATTGGATGTTAAATTTCAAGCATGTGTGATCTATATTTCAAGCAAGTGTGAATGTATTCTAAGCAGGAGTTTTTTTCATTATTACTTTAATACAAGTATGATTATTGTTTATATAGATGTGTGATGAGATTAAATAGTAGTTTTTGCTTCTGCAATTAAGTGTGTGTATATAATTCTTATTTATGCAAAGTGTGGAGTTAATTTTCATTTACATCAAGTGTGAGCTTTTATTTATTTCACAGTAGAGTGTGAGATTTCTATAAGAAAAAGTAGTTTTAATCAAGAGAGTGTGATCATAACTGTAGATTTAATATTATTTTCTAGGAATAACTAATTTACTCATAGAAGATATGTGCATCTCAATAACTCAATTTAATTTAGAATAAAAGGCTTCTAGCACATACAGTGCACTTACACTTCATTGGCTTACTAGCCCTGGTCGATAATTTATGTAAGAAATTTAAGGTCAATTAAATTGTCAAACATTTTGGCACTATTTCCATGGAAGTGTAAATAGGAGCTTTTTCTTTTACTTAAAGAAAAGACAAAAATGATATGCATCGTGAAAGAGATTCTAGAGGTAGATTTGTTGGTAGAGGTGAAATCTTAATTCCAACATCATCACTCACCCCACCACGACTGCGTAGTGCCACACCACCCACTCAAACTCATATTCCATCATTTGCAGGAAAACCTAAACTTCCTGAGGTACTCAGTTCTGAAATCCAACCTAGAGATTCACCAACCTCATCAACTGAAGAAATAATAGAAGAAGAGGATCTTACATCCCCAACATAAGGAGTAATTTTCACATCTTCAACTGGAGAGCAACTTCTAGGACAATAACTAGAAATCCTTGGTGAATAAGAGGAGGAAGAAACTTATTTTAACTTACTGTTGATAGAAGAACCAGAAGAACTAGAAGAGGAATTGGAAAACCCAATTATGGAACCCTATATGAGTTTTGAAGAATCTACAATGGTTGGAGAAGGGGAAGGAGAGGTACATAATATCAATGGTGAACAACCTAGGATTGGAGGAGGAAGAGGAGGAAATAGGGGAGGTGGAAGAGGTGGAGGAAGAGGGAGAGGAGGAGGTAGAGGAGATCTAGAACCTTTTGGATTTCCTATCCTCGATGAAGATACAACAACTACAATGAAAAACATCTCACCCTCCATCCTTCCAAATTTTCATGGATTAAGAAGTGAAGATCCTGAAACATTTCTCTTTGAATTTGAAGTCTTGTGTAGATCTTATGATTACTTTCTTGACACTCAAAAGCTGAAATTGTTTCCAGCAACTCTTAAGGATGCAACATTAAAATAGTTCATGGGCTTAGGAGTAAATTCTATAAGAACATGGGAACAAATGAAAACTACCTTCTTAGAGAAATATAAGGACTATTGTATGCCCCATAATCTTAAGGATGAGATCTTTAAAATGATGCAAAAAGAAGATGAAAATCTTGAAGATTTCATTGAAAGATTTGCTTATAATGTTAAAAGGGCTAAAATGCATGGATTAGATGAAGAAACTTTGAAAACTCTCTTATTAAAATCCATCAAAGATGAGTGGATTGATCTTCTCAATTTGATGGGAAAGGGAGATATTTCTCAGTTATCATTTGGAGAAATTTGTGAGTTATGCATACACATTTCAAGAGGTAAGGCAAGAATTAGGAAAAATCCAAGAGACCCTGTTATGTATAGGATTAATAACTCTGCAGCTTGGACAGTAAGTAGGGCTGAATTAGGAAATTTTCTTGACAAATTTAAAACAAACATTTTGGTCTGTCTTAGTGAACAAATAAATACCCTTAAATTACAAAACAAGAAAACGGTTGAAAATGCTGCATTATCAATCTTTTCTCCCAAATATAGAAAAAACAATGGTTTGAGAGAATGCCCTCTTGACTTAAAAAGTGTAACCTGTGTTATATGTGCAGAAAATCATGATACAAACGAATGTCCTTCAATAACAGGTCTTAAAGTTGTTTATCAAGAGGAAGTAATACCAAATCAAGTAGATCCGCTTTGTTTTATTGCTAAGAGACCGTGCCAAAGTTCACAGCCAAATATGACCCAACATTTTAACACTCAATCATTTTCAAAACCATCACAAAACAATTGTATTGAACCCATGCCTTGGTAATATTGACCTCAACCTTAGGTACAAGGATGGGAAAATAATTATGGCAAATATCGTTAATATCCTCAATATCAACAACCTTACCCTATTTTTCTAGCACAATATTTTCCTCAACATGTTCAACCAACTCAACCTCAGAATCTGACTCCACAACTTTGATTACAATTTCCTCAAATACAAAATCAATTGCCTGCCCAACCACTTCCAAATCCAAATAATAATAAAAATTCACAACATATTTACAATATGGAAGGACAAAATTTCCAAATGTACATGATAACTCCATTAGATATAAACAATGTCCAACGTAGATTTGGTAGAGTATTGGAAAGGGAGTCACCGTCAGTTTTTATTCAGGAATCTGAAAGGGAGAATCTCTCTGAAAAAGAGAAGTCTCTTAATCGAGAAGAAAAATCTAAAAACGAAACCACGCCTACACATTTGATGATATTCCAATAAACTCAACTCCCATCATAGAACCACTATTAGGTCCCTATAATAGTGGTTCCCCCATTACTATTGTCATTGTAGCTCTTATTGTTATTATAGTGCCCCTATTGTCCCCATATTGTTATTAGTGTACCCCATAGAAGCCCACTATTATTATTGTTGTGCCCTTATATTATTATTGTTATGTCGGCTTTGATTATATTGTGACCCCTTAGACTCCTATATATAGAAAGGATGTTTATTCATTTGTAGCATCGAAGAATTTTTCATTTGTTTAATTTAAAGGAGGTTGCCCCCTCAAAGAGGCTGATTTTGAAGTCGTTGATCTATCTTTTCTCTCTTTTTGTGAGCTGGTTTCATAACATTTGGTATCAAAGGATTTGGATTCTAGGGTTTTGCTGCTCCAAACAGGGCATCGTGGTATTTTTGTTGATTTATCTTTTCTATCTTTTTGTGAGCTAGATTCATAACATTTGGTATCAAAGGCTTTGGATTCTAGGGTTTCGCTGCTCCAAATAGGGCATCGTGGAATTTTCGCTATAAACATTTTTCTGTGATGTTTCAGAAGCTAAAAAAAAAACCCATTTGAGTCGAAATCTCGATGATCCTTGGGTATGAATTTCAGATCTTGTCTCGCTATATTGTCAAAGATATGATCTAAGGAAGTTATGGTTTTGGTAGGCTCCCAAATTACATCCTAAACAAGTGACCTTGGGAAAATCATCATAACGTTCTCCCTGAGTACCAAATCTAAATTTTTTAAGAAGTTATAGAAAGAGGACGAACTTCTGTGCATCGTTTACCAGTTCGAAGGTTGAAATAATGACACGTGGAACTTCGTACAAATTAGCTCTATTGAAAAAGTGTATAATCAAGCCATCTTGGGAGATTGGGCATAACTCTTTCTTGGAGAATCCAATTTCACTCAGGCTGATGGAGTTGTAAAGAAGACTCATAGGGATACCACAGTTCGCAATTTTAGACCTTGGAGATTTGAAATCTCAGAGATACATCAGATTCAATACTGAGCTCCTACAAAGTGAAAAAAGTGTGTAGTTTTTCTTTAAATTTTGCATAAGTTTGTTTTGAAAAATTAGTTTGAAGGGATTCAAAGGGCATAGTGAAGCATAATTATCATTAATTGATGCCCCGAAGAAAGAAAATGGAAACACTAAGTAAGAAACCTGAAATCTCTAGCATGACTCATGAATAAGAGGAAGAAATGCAACATGATATATCAAAATTACGAGACCAAATGCAACAAAATTCACTCTCACAAAAAGTAACAGAAGCTATGATGGATGGTTTAAAGAAAGGTATGGAAGCTAAGATGGATGGCATGGAAGATAAGATGGATGGTTTAAATAAAGGCATAGAAGCTAAGATGAATGATGTGGAAGCTAAGATGGATGGTTTAAAGAAAGGTGTGGAAGCTAAGATGAATGACATGGAAGCTAAGATGGAAGGCAAAATGGAAGATTTGAAGACATATTTGACAAAGTTGCTACAAGAAATGTTTACTAATGGTGAAAGGGTAGTAAATGAAACACATGATGAGAACACAAGAAATATTAATCATGATTTCATAGACTCTAACGTTGGATTGAAGACCCACCATGTTCCAAAGATCGATATGAGGATGTTTGATGGCAAGGATCCCATAACATGGATACTACAGGTGGAGCAATATTTCAATCTCCATAATGTGCAAAACACACAAAAGGTACGCATTGCAACTTTATATTTGGAACCAAATTAGTTTGTATGGTATCGATGGCTTTGCTCTTGTAAACAAATTGTCACTTGGGCAATTTTTACGGAAGAAATGATAACACATTATGAGGATACAAAAAAGCAACACCTTTTTTAGCCAATTGATAAATCTCAAACAAAAGGGTTCCATGATGGAGCACATTGAGGACTTCCAAAAATTGAATATAAGGGTAAAATATATTCTAGAGGAGCATAGGATTGATGTGTTCATAGGGAATTTAAAGGATAACATCCAACATGAGGTTCATATTTTGGAACCTGATTCATTGGAGAAGGCATTCAGGTTGGAAAGAAAAATTATGGCAACCAGGAAGCCTACCACTCACAAATATAACGATGGAAGTGTTGTTGCCCCTAGCCTTCCATAACCTACAAGTTTGACAACACAACAATTGGAAGAAAAATGAGCAAAAGGGCTCTGTTACAGTTGTGATATAAAATACACTAAAGGCTATAAGTGTGTTGAGAAGAAATCATTTTACATAGATTGTGAAGAGGAGGAATAAAAGGAATAAGAAACGTCAAAAGAAGAGGATATACACCAGGAACAAACCCTATAGAAATAAGAAATGTTTCCAACGATATCTTGTAATGCATTGGATGGAATTACCACTCAAACTATCAAGATGGAAGGAAATATCAAGAAGAAAGAGGTAATAGTCTTGATTTATTCAGGAAGTACCCATAATTTTATTCATTGTAAGATAGCCAAGGAATTGAATCACTTCCTATATCCAAAACTAGAGTGTCAAGTGATGGTTGCAAGTGGAGGAACCATAAATTTCTCTGGAAAGTGCCATAATATCAAGCTATCCATGGGAGAATATGAATTGAATAGCCCAATGCTTTCCATTCCAATGGGGGGTGCTGATGTTGTACTAGGAGTCCAATGGCTATAATCCTTGGGTACAATAGCTTTTAATTTTCAAGAACTTTTCATGAAATTTTGTTTGGAAGGAAAGGAAGTTGAATTAAGAGGTATCACAGGGAAATTGGGAAAGATAATTGGCTCTAACAGAATTACAAAGATTTTAAAGAAAGAAAAACGAGGTGTAATTGCACAATTATGTTCGCTAGAGGTTCCCACATCGAAATCATCTATTTCTCGAGATCTGCAAAAAGTCTTGGACAATCATTCCAAGGTATTTGAGACTGCCAAAGGCCTCCCACGTATTCATGATCATGATCATTATATTCATTTGATTCTGGGAAGTGTTCTTTCAAACATCAGGCCTTACAGATATCCCTATGCCCAAAAGAGTGAAATTGAACTTATGGTTACAGAAATGCTAAAGGCTGGTATAATTCAACCTATTCAAAGTTCTTTCTCTGCTCCAGTAGTATTGGTCCACAAGAAGGATGGATCATGGCGCATGTGTTCGGATTATAGGGAGATCAACAAGCTCACAATTAAAGATAAATTTTCCATTCCTGTTATCGATGAATTATTGGATGAAATGCATGGATCAATTTACTTCACCAAGTTGGACCTTTGTTCAAGATATCATCAAATCAAAATGAAGTCTAAAGACATTCCAAAAATAGAATTTAGAACTCATGAGGGTCATTATGAATTTTTGGTCATGCCTTTTGGCCTTACTAATGCACCTTCTACATTTCAAGGTTTGATGAACTCCATTTTCAAACCCTTAGAAAATTTGTGTTAATATTTTTTGATGATATACTAATATACAACAAGTCTTGGAAGGATCATGTTCAACATGTTGACAGGGTGCTCAAACTATTAGAGGAGAAACAATTATATGAAAAAAGATCCAAATGTTTCTTTCGAGTACAAGGGATGGAATATTTGGATCATATTGTATCTCATGAAGGTGTTAAGGTAGACCCTAGCAAAATTAAAGCCATTAAGGAATGGAAAATCCCCACATCCATAAAGAATCTGTGAGGATTTCTCAGGTTGACAGGGTATTATCACAAGTTTGTTAAGAATTATGGGAGAATAGTAGCACCTCTAACAACATTATTGAAGAAAGATGCATTTTCATGGACTCCAGAAGAAAAAAAGGCCTTTGAACATCTTAAAGAGGCAATGTGCCAAGCACCGGTCTTAGCTATGCTGTACTTCAAAAAACATTTATTGTGGAATGTGATGCCTTAGGAAATGGAATTGGTGCTGTTTTAATGCAAAAAGAAAGACCCATTGCTTTTGAAAGTCGTCCATTCAAAGGAAAGTATTTACACAAAGATATTTATGAGAAGGAAATGTTGGTAATACTACATGCACTTAAGAAATGACGACCCTACCTAATGGGAAGACACTTCAAGGTAAAAACGGATCATGATAGACTTAAATACTTTTTAGAACAAAGATTATCTTTAGAAGAGCAGAAAAATTGGGTCACAAAGATGTCGGCTTATGAATTTGAAATCACCTACAAAAAAGGGAAGAAAATTGTTGTGGCAGATGCACTCTCAAGAAAGGAAGAGGATGTGGAAGCATTTCTTTGTGCCATTTTTATTATCCAACCAGATTGGATAAATGAAGCAAGGGATGAATAGAAAAATGATGAAGAAGTGTGGGCACTCATTCAAAAGTTACAACAAGATCCCAGTACATTTGATACATTTAGCTGGAAAAATGATTCGTTATGGTACAAAGATCGCTTATACCTATGTAATAATTCCCAGCTCAAACAAAAGATTCTTATGGAATTGCACACTTCTCCCTTAGGAGGGAACTTAGGATTTTTAAAAACTTACCACAGGGTTAAGAAGGATTTTTTTTGGGATGGCCTTAAATCGGATATTCAAACATTTGTGGCAGAATGTTTAGTTTTCCAACAAAATAAAGCTGAAGCAGTTAAGACCCCAAGTCTATTACATTCTTTATCCATTCCAAGCCAACATTGGGAGGAGGTTTCAATGGATTTTATCATAGGTTTACCCAAGTCTGAAGGAAAGAGTGTCATCATGGTGGTAGTTGACAGACTTACCAAGTATGCACACTTTTGTGCATTATCTCATCCATTTAAAGCCAATACAGTTTCTACTGCATTTATGGAAACAATTCAAAAGCTACATGGAAACCCGAAGATTATTGTAAGTGACAGAGATCCCATTTTAACTCGGTAATTTTGGACATAATTATTTTCTTGTCTCGGTACTCAGGTAGCTCATAGATCATCTTATCATCCTTAATCTGATGGGAAAACTGAGATAGTAAACAAATGTTTGGAAGGATATCTTCGTTGCTTTGTATTTGATAAACAGACATAATGGGTCAAATGGTTGCCTCTGGCTAAATGGTGGTATAACATTTCCTTCCATACTGCAACAAAAATGACCCCATTTATGGCACTTTATGGATATCAACCACCATCCATCACATCATATTTAAGAGAAAATTCTAAGGTTCAGGAAGATCACATCAAGCATCAAAAAGTTCTCCAACTCTTAAAGGATAACCTCACTTTGGTGTAGAATAGAATGAAACAACAGGCGGATCAACATCACATCGAAAGAAGTTTTGATGTAGGTGACTGGGTATTCCTACAGATACAACCATATAAACAAATGTACCTCAAGCAGGATAAGAAGGATAATAAATTATCACCAAAGCATTATGGTTCATAGAAGGTGTTGCAAAATATTGGTACTATGGCATACAAATTGGAGCTTCCTGTAGCTTTCCGAGTGCACCCAATTTTCCATGTTTGATGTTTAAAGAAGGTTGTAGGTGACAAGCTCCTAGTTCAAATTATATTTCCAGAATGTGACGAGGAAGGCAAAAGCATATTGGAACCTGAAGCAGTCACAGAAACAAGAACTCGACAATGACGAAATCGATCAATTTCGGAGTATCTCATCAAGTGGAAGAACTTACCTGCTGAAGATTCCACATGAGAGGATGATAATTTTATACAGAAGCATCCATAACTACTCAAGCATTGAGGAAAACACCTTTTTAAAGGAGAGGGGCATGCTAGGTCCCTATAATACTAGTGATTCCCCCATCACTATTTCATTGTAGCTCTTATTATCATTATTGTGCCCATATTGTCCCCATATTGTTATTAGTGTGTCCCATAGAAGCCCACTATTGTTATTGTTGTGCCCTTATATTATTATTGTTATGTTGGTTTTGATTATATTGTGACCCCTTAGACTCCTATATATAGAAAGGAGGTTTAGTCATTTGTAGCATCGAAGAATTGTTCATTTGTGTAATTTAAAGAAGGTTTCCCCCTCGAAGAGGTTGATTTTGAAGTCGTTGATCTATCTTTTCTATCCTTTTGTGAGTTGGTTTAATAACAACAACCTTCATATCCGTTCAAACACCACCTTTTCCTGAGAGATTGAAAATTGATAAAGGGGTAGAAAAACAAATTTTATTGGTTGATTATGATATGATAGATGATTTGAAATGTTTGTATTAGAATTCCTTTGTTAAAAGATATCAAGAAATACCAATATTTGCAGAGACAATCATGGAGTTAAGTATTAAAAGACTAGGAAGAAAGAGAACAGAAGTCAAAAAAATTCAATTAGTTGGAAAAATTGTAGAATATCATGATGGGAAAAATAAAAATTCAGAAACATCTTGATCCAGGAAGTCCCATTGCGAAAACACCTATCAATGGTATTGAAATTCCAAACACATTGATTGTTTTAGGAGTAGCTATAAACATCATGAGTAAACAAATTGTGAATCAATTGAAACTTCCTAATCTTCAATATACACCTACATTGTTGCAATTAACAGACAAATCCATTATTAAATCTAATGGTGTATTAGAAGACATTTGTATCTTTAGATTCTTGGGAGTATCCTATTGATTTGATGATTCTAACACCCAAGAGTAATTTAGGAGGGCATCCATTGATTCTATGAAGACCATGGTTAGCTATGGCTGATGCTTTTATAAGTTGTAGATCTAATGATATGTTTATTTTTTATGGAAGTTCAACAAAGAAATTCACATTATATCCTCCTACAAAAACAACAATAGAGGTAGAAAGTGAAGAATGGATAGATGATGATATTGATATATGACTAATCTTTATTACTTCACAAATAGATGAAGAAGATTAGATTTTGAATTTAATGGAAAATAATGAGTCTTCCTCATATTGTGAATCTAATCAAAGTTTTCAAGAACAATGTAATATTGAATATTTATCATCTCGTCAATTATCTTTACATTCTATGGAAAAATTTGGCAATTCTTCAATAGAAATATTTCCAGAAAAAACCTTGAATATCAATAATAATCTGGAAGAATTTCAAAAGAAAGATTTAATAAAAATGTTACAAGAACATTCCTCTGCTTATGCATGGGAATACATTGACATGAAAGGAATTGATCCCAATACTTGTATACATCATATTTACATTGAAGAAAATGACAAACCAATTCGACAACCTTAGAGGAGAATGAATCCAAATTTAAGGGAAATCGTTAAAGAGAAACTACAAAAAAAATTGAATGTGAATTTAATTTATCCAATATCAGATAGCTAGTGGGTTTCACCATTGGTAATTGTTCCTAAAAATAATGTAAAATGGAGAGTATGCATTGACTATAGGGAATTGAATAAATCCGCTTTCAAAGATAATTTTCCACTTCCTTTTATAGATCAAGTTTTAGATACATTCGCAGGAAATAAATATTTCTCATTCTTGGATGGTTTTAGTGGATATAACTAGATCCAAGTAGCTCCATAAGATCAAGATAAAACATGTTTTACCTTTCCATGGGGAACCTATGCCTACCAAGTACTTCCTTTCGGATTATGCAATGAACCTGCAACATTCCTAAGGGAAGTTTTCCGCATTTTCTCTTATCTAATTCATGATTTTGTGGAAGTTTATATGGATGATTTTAATGTCTATGGAAATTATTTTGAATAAGCTCTTAAAAATTTGGAAAAAAGTCTCATTATATGTAAGGAAGAAAATACCTCATTAAGCCATGAAAAATGTTTTAGGATGTTTACTGAGGGAATTGTTTTAGGACACCATGTTTCAGGGAATGAATTAGAGTGGATACATCTAAAATAGAAGTTATTTCTAAATTATCAATTCCAACTTGTCAATGAGATGTTAGAAGTTTTCTTGGCTTTACTGGTTACCATAGAAGATTCATAGAAAACTTTATAAAAATTGCTTCTCCACTTTTCAAATTGCTCACAAAAGATTGTGAATTCAATTGAAATTATGATTTCCAAAAATCTTTTGAAACATTGAAAGAAAAGATTTCTGAAGCACCCATTCTAAGAAGACAAAATTGGAAACCATCTTTTCACATTTCAACTGATGCTTCATATACAACTTTATGAGTTGTATTCGGACAAAAATATTTAACTCCTTATGTCATTTACTACACCAGTAACAGATTGACTCCTGTAGAGTTAAACTATACTATAATAGAAAAAGAGTTTTTAACTATTGTCCATGCCATTAATAAATTCAGACATTAGATCACTGGTTATGAAACCTTTGTACATACAGATCATTATGAAATTAGGTATTTAATGAATAAACCAATCACTAATGGCAGAATTATAAGATGGTTATTATTGTTACAATAATTCAATATTACTATTTTGGATTGACCTGGAAAACAAAATAGAATTGATGACTTTCTATCTAGGATTCAAAATGATAATAATGATGTACCTGTAGAAGATAATTTTCCTGATGAATATCTTTTTGCAGTATCTATTAAATCTCCTTGGTTTGCAGATATTGCTAATTATTTGGCTACAGGGAAGTTACCACTATATTTGTCTCCTCAAGAGAAAAGAAAGGTAATTCAAATTAGTGCATCTTACTCATGGATAAATGGAGAATTATACAAAACAGGGCTAGATTTGATTATTCGAAGATGTGTCAGAGAAGATGAAGTACTAGAGATATTAAAGGCTTGTCATGATGAACCATGTGGAGGACACTTGCTGATAAAAGAACTACTTACAAATTCCTTCTCTTAGGATATTATTGGCCTTCCCTTTTTAAGGATGCCAAAGAATATGTTAAGATATGTGATAGTTTTTAAAGAATGGGGACACATGTTCCTTCGGATGAAATGCCTCTACAAACTCAGGTACTAATTGAACCTTTTGATAAATGGGCTTTGGATTTTGTTGGTACAATTAATCCACCATCAATACAAAAAAGGTACATTCATGTTTGCACTAATTATGTTACAAAATGGGTAGAAGCTAAAACACTTCCTTCTGCTACTTAAAATGTTGTAGTTTCATTTCTTTTTGAAGATATCTTTACTCGTTTTGGTGTCCCAAGGGAAATTATGACAGATTAAGGTACTCAATTTACATCCAAGTTGGACAAAAGATAATGGAGGAATACAAAATCAAACATCGAAAGTCCACTCCATATCATGCATAGGCAAATGGATAGGTGGAATCCACCAATAAATTAATTGAAGCAATTCCTACCAAGACTGTGCATCTGCATAGAAGAGACTGGGCAGAAAAGATTTTTGAAGCTTTCTAGGCATACCATACTACAAGACATACACCCTATGAACTTGTTTATGGGAAGCAAGTATTATTTCCTATTGAGTTCCAGGTAAAGACCTTCAAGTCAACCATCAAATTGGGTGTTGATCTATTTGAAGCACAAAAACAAAGAATAGAGGAACAAAATGAACTAGATGAGATGAGATAGGATGATATTCAAAGAACCAATATAGTTGAACAAAAAAGATCTAGGTGGCATGAAAAATTCATAAAAGAAAGGAAATTTCAGCTAGGAAATTGGGCATTACCTTTTGACTCAAAATTTAAATATCAAGGAAAATTTTAAACTCATTCGCTTGGGCTTTATGAGATTGAAATTGTCTTTGATAATGGTGCAGTCAAGATTAGAACCATTGATGAAGAAAAAATAACCTTCCTTTTAAATGGTCATCGATTGAGAATTTATCATAAACCATTGACAAGGGAAGAATTTGTTAAAAATCTACAAGACAATATTGATTTTAAGGTGGTTAGGAAGGATTTCCATTCCTCTCCAACTTGACTCGCAAAGCCTCTCTCTCTCTCTCTCTCTATAATAATGATAATAATAGTAATAATAAAATGGTATAAACATGAAAACCAACACTATTGGCATATTTATACATAAAATTTAGGATGAAAACCGAGTACTCTTGGAACCCTAGATTTTATTTTGAAACCTTTTTCTAATCCCATTTTCTTTGTAACCCTCTTTTTATTTTCAAAATAAGTAGCTACAGAATTGTTGAGAATATGCAGCTTTAACAATTTTTTTCAGCTAATACTGACTGGGATCAACTGGGACAATTGAAGATCTTGGAATAAGAAAATTATCAAGCTTGCAATTGAAGGCATTTAAGGACAATCTACAAAGGTTAATCAAAGCATTAGAATCATAAATCCAAACATATGTAAATATTAGATTAAATAATAAAGGTAAGAAACATTAGATTATGAAATAAAATAGACGTTGCTACTGACATTTGAAGTAATCATTACTATTCCAACTTCAGACATAACTATAAATACTATGTCCTATCAATGAAGTTGGCCATAAGCCCATTCATCACTCAT
The DNA here is from genome assembly GCA_031772625.1 of Pinus tabuliformis. Classification (NCBI taxonomy): domain Eukaryota; kingdom Viridiplantae; phylum Streptophyta; class Pinopsida; order Pinales; family Pinaceae; genus Pinus; species Pinus tabuliformis. The sequence goes on along the minus strand of CM062807.1, from coordinate 408,879,644 downwards.
CATTGCACAGATACTCCACTCCATAAACCTTGTTTCATTGATACTTCCGCCCTCATTCGCACTTTGTTTTCCTGAAATCCTTTTCACTCATTTCCATTGACGATTTCACTCTCATCCATACTCAATTTTCCAAATCCATTTTTGCTCCATAAATTTGTCAAAAGAAGCAATTGCAAGTTGAGACTTCGTCAACATGGGGGTTATTGTGAGGACAAAGCTGTATGGGATGAAATTCATTGAGGGTTATCCACAAGTCAAACAGATGTTACAGGATGTACAATGGTTTGAATTTGTAGAAAAATTCAACGACTATGACAAAGAAGTAACAAAGTCCTTTGCCCAAGAATTTGATGGAGTTGAGGCAAATATTGGAGATGTAAAAATAGTAGTGACAAAATATTTCATGGAAGAAGTAACTGGGCTTCCTAGGGTTGGTGAATATGGTTCAAAAACAAAGGAATTGAAGGAAATGAATGGAGGAAATTTCTCAAAAACCCAGGTATGGAAACTTCAGTCTTTAAGAAAGGCATCCTAAGTATAGCTCTTAAAAGAAAATGGAGAAATTTACTATTGACTATTCAAAAATTTATTGCTTGTGAAGGTAGATTTGGCAATATGTTTTTCTATCATATACGTTTGATGATGCATTTCATTGAGGGTAACGAAATTAGTTTGCCTTATTTCTTACTCAATAGTCTAAAGAAAATGACTGGTAATACTCAGAGAAAAATACAGTCTATTGAAAATACCATGTATCATAACGACCCGATAAAAATGTTGATTGAAGCCCACCTCAAAAGTATAGGAGATGATTTATGAAAATTTTCTAGTCATAAACCACTTTAAAGAGGTAAAACACGAAGAACCCAACAAAAAGATAAAGAGAAGTAGAAGAAAGTTATCCCTAAATCCTAAAGATGACCTATCTCTACAACAAGAGCAACCCTTAGAAGATGAAATTTCCTTTGTTGATGTATTAGAAAATCTTAAGAAGAAGAACATTAGAAGAAGAAAAACTAGTGATAAGGAAGAAAGCATATTTAGAAGAAAAACAGAGGAAATAGAGCAAGCAAACACAGAAAAAATAAAAGTTCAAAAGCAAATTCCTCTCACTAAAACCACATCCACTGTCAGGAGGAGTGAAAGACTCAACAAAAAAAATGAAGGAATCAACTCGACAATCCATAGAGTTTTTCAATTTGGAGGAATAAGAAGGGCTAAAGACTCGATCACCAATTATTTTGTCACCATTTCAATCGCCTAAAATTCCATCACCATTTCTATCACTAGTTCCATCACCAATTGCTAATATAGTAAGAAGAATGCCTGAAATTGACCTAGCCCAACATGAGATATATGATTATATAGAATCTTTGGAGAAAAGAGCTACAAAAAAGGCCACTACATCCTCTTCAAATGAAGAAAAAGAAATTCATTCTAATAGTCCACAAGAACCTCCAATTATAAATACTCTCAAATAGGAAATTTATGAATTAGAGATAGTAAACAGACACTTAAAATAGGAACATGAAACAATGAAAGTGTAGAATGAAATACAAAGGACCAAGAATGACAATATTCACTTACGTCTTTCTGTATGGTATGATAATAATAAGAAGCTAAAAGAAAAGAACAAATCCCTTAAGAGAAAAGTCATAAGTCTAAAGTATAAGATTCTGATGAAGAAACCAAGGATGGAAGTCACTAAGAAGAAGGAAAAGAAGACAAATATGGATGTTTTAGCTCAAGTATCTGAAGGAGTTCAGTAATAGGAAGGGTTCATCAGTTTTGAAATTTTTTCATGAGGACATGAAATGACCTCCGTGTGGGGGAATTTTGAGCCTCACAATTGCTTATTTTTGACACCCTTTTTCAATATATCTATTTCTTTTTGACCTTCATAATCACATATTGGGAATCAAGTCACATGAATTATGACATGGCAGGTATACAATTGTCTTGTATTTCATAAATTGATAATGTTCTTTATTATTTAGTTTAATGTTTCCTTCAACTACCGAATTGCAATGATTTTACGACTAATAAACGATTTTGCAGCTAAGTCCATGGTTTGATAGGTTCCAAGGTGCCAGCTAGGAAGCAAAATATATGGGTAGGTGGAAATTGATGCACTCAACGATTTCCTCCTACTCTCATGAACCAGATCAATGGAAGTAGATCCTAGTGATGTGGTCAAATATGAGGTCAACCTATGTAGTTGAAAACAAGCGAGCGAGAATGAGATTTATGCCTCATGATTTGCTTTGGTAATAGAAAATCATGAGTGAATTATGTTACGATATATTTTCAAGTTAATTATAGTTTCTATTGATAGGGATTAGGTGTATAGATCTGAAAAATTTATTTCTATGAGCTCCATAAATATGCCTTGGGACAGAAATGAAACGTTGTTAAGTAAGGACTTGACAGTGAGACTTAAACTCTATTTTTAATGCCATGTTTATAAAAGAATTATTTCATTTTCTCATGTGTGGTTAAGTGTTTGATCAATAACATGATTTCCTACTTCTCATGGAGGGCCCCCTCGAGCAGTAAGGATTTCTGTTTTGTTTTCAGTAGATAGAAATTGTCTTTATATTCTCATAGCTTCCTGTTTGTTTGATTAAGTAATTTCATTCTAATTTCTTCTAGATTTGAATTAAGTTCATTCTACTAATCATTTCTTTGTTCATAGATTCTAGATGCACATGGATAGAGCTTAGCAGTAATGACATAGTGTTATACTTTAATCAATTAGACAAAATTTTATATTTCTTATAGACAGAGGATTTATTTGCAGAATTGGATGTTAAATTTCAAGCATGTGTGATCTATTATTCAAGCAAGTGTGAATGTCTTCTAAGCAGGAGTTTGTTTCATTTTGTTTTCAGACAAGTATGATTGTTGTTTATATAGATGTGTGATGAGATTAAATACTATTTTTTTCTTCTACAATTGACTGTGTGTATATAATTCTTATTTATGCAAAGTGTGGAATTAGTTTTCATTTACATCAAGTGTGAGATTTTCTTTATTTCAAAGCAGAGTGTGAGATTTCTATAAGAAAAAGTAGTTTTAAGCAAGAGAGTGTAATTGTTGGGTGCCAAATCTGCATACTTTTTCCTTCCATTTTTACTCTCTCTCTCACTCCTTTTGTATCATTTATATTCACTAATCGCTCTAAATGCACAAGGTAAACCCTCTTCCATTGTCTTCTTAGAATATTTAATTAATGAAGTAATAGTCATGGAGATTTTACCTATGCGAGTTACTAATATTGACATTTCCACAGATCCGATGGTCAAAGGTTATAGGTGCAAATCACAGAAGTGATTCTGATCTTCCAGCACCATATCGGAAAGCGCTATGACAACATAACGGATTCCAGGCCTATTCCAGACCTTTCTTGTCTTTCTCTCGGCAACTAGTTGGTTGTTTCAACGATTGTATAATGATAGACATTAGCTACCATATTGAGAGACAATTTTCTCTGTGTATTGTATAAGAAGGGTTTCAATGCTGTGAATAGGGGTTAGCTGTGCAAGAGATTGTGATTGTAACAGAAGACTGATTAATTAATTGAATGCAAGTTATTTTTTTGTTCTCTCTATAAGTTGTGTGTTGTTATTTTATTTGTGTTGGTTTATTTTCATTTTTGTTACAGTACTTTAATTAATTGCTGTGAATTCTTTTTACAATTCTGTAATTTATTCTTGTTTATTGTCATAGTGATTCTTTAGTTAACTCAGTTATTGAAGCTAAGATTGGTGATTGGATTGTGTTATTGCTACCTGCATATATTTTGCATGTTACCTTGCAATAATGTACACACATGGATTGATAAATTAAATGTGGAAAAGGGTTGGATAAGTATTCACACTCGGATACCAACATTTTGGCGCTTTTGCGGGGGAGGCTAACAAGGTGCAAGAACATGATATACACTGATCTTCGAATCAATCTCTCATCTTAGGGAGGGAATTCGTTACCTTGATCTAAGTCCTGAGCATAGTGTTCTGTTTTCTTTTATTTTTGATTGCTTTTGTTTTGTTGATTTCCTAGAAACCAATCTCTCTTTCTGGGGGGGAATTGTTACCTTGCTCCAGATCCTGAGCCTTAGCTATTTTTTGTTTTTGTTTTTCCTGTTGTTTTATTTTTGATTTTTACATAGGGGCCACTTTCTCGTCCAGGGGAGGGAAAGAGTTTTCTCAGCCTACTCGAGTTCTTGAGCTTTAGTTTTCTTTTTGCTGATTTATTATTTTCAAATCATCCTCTTGTCCTGGGGAGGGAAAAGAGTTTTTTGCCCTGCTTCAGGTCTTGAGCTGTGAAATTTTTAAAGTTTTCTTTCTAATAAATGTATGAACAAGGGTTCAAATAGAAGGGGCAAAGGAGGACCCCAAAGGAAAGGAAGGAACAATTTGGGGAGGAATATTATATCTAGGAAATTATCACAAAAGTTGCATCAGAAGCCTCTTCCCGAGCAGCTGCTAGGGTGAAAGTTCACACAAGATTTGAAGGACATTCTGTGGAACAACCTATACAACCTCATGGTCTAGAGTTAAACAAGAATGCAAAAAATTATAGATATAACCATAAATACAAAGATGCAGTATAAATAACACTTCATTTCATTAATATCAAATACTAAAATATGCTTACAAACATAATGGAAATAAGACTAGCTCGGGTGATGGTAGCTTTTCTCTGAGAAGAGATGTGGCAGCTACATGCCTCTGAACTATGTTACAATGAGGCTCAAGGGCCTTTTTATTATTGAACAATAAGAGCGAACCCTAAACAACCAAAACCCTAACCAGAGGAGATGTAATGCTAAGAGTTTATGGGCCTCGTTGGAGTTAGTTGGACAACCAACTTCCCAGGGTCGCGACTTGGTCATATTATCTCCATTTGACATGCATGATACCCCATTGGAAATATCTCTTCGAGTACTATGATGGAAAATACAATTTTATGAAAATAATGTTGGTGGTAGATTGCCAAAAAAACGTCGTTTAGGGCCTAAAAATGGCTCTGGAAGTTTAGGTCCTGAAAAACTGCTAAAGATAGTAATTTGTGCTACAATTAAGGAAATTGAAAAACTGAAAGAAACAATGGTGGGGGTCAAAGTGGAATTGGCAGGTGGCCACCACTATCCACCGAGATCATTCCTCCCCCCTTAGGAAGCAATGTTCCCCATTGCATTGAGTTCCTCTATGAGATGAGGAAACTTCTGCTGAACTTGGTCCCTGGTGAGCCACTTGCCCTGGTGAAGGAGGTGGCCTGCTTTGACAACTCGATATAGTTGAATCTTCTACTGGTGAGTGTGCTTGATCTGTGTGTCCATGACCCAATTAGTGGTGACTTGTTCCATGCAATCTGCATTTAACTCTATAGGTGTGAGTTGTTCTGCAATGTTTGATGTGTCTAGAAAAGGTGGGAAGTATGGTCAAAGGCAGTCCACATTGAACATTGGGTGTAGGCCAAGGAATGGGGGAATGCTGATCTCAAATGCATTGTCTTCCATAGCCTTGGTAATGGTGTAAGGACCATATCAGAGTGGTTTGAGTTTGTGATAGGCTCCAGTAAGGCGTTCCTTTTGCAAATTGTTTCTCACCTCAAACTTGTGTGGCACTCGATGTTGATCATGTCATTGTTTGTACTTCGCATTTGATTTCTCCATAATGTCGTGGACCTGTTGGCGGATATGTTGGATGTGCTCAATGAAGTTGTTTGCCTTATCGGTTTCAGACTAGACATGAGCCGAATTTGCCCGAGTAGCTACAAATGGCATGGCCACATCAATGGGACATAGTGGTTGGAATCCCAAACCCGCCTGAAATGGTTGTGGCCAGTCGAGTTGTGGAGAGACTGGTTATAGCTGTTCGGGACATAGAGGAGGCTCTCATCCCATATGCGTGGATGCTTTGAGTTGTATATGTGAAAATTGTGTAGGATCATCCTATTGACGACCTATGTCTGGCCATCAGTTTGGGGATCGAAAGTTGTGGACTTAGTGAGCTCGGCATCCAACATGGACCAGAGATTGGACCAAAATGTACTGAGGAACCTGTTGTCCCGATCTAAGATGATAGATTGTGGGATCCCAAAGTGTACCCACACTCATTCAAAGAAGAGTTTAGCAGTGGCTTCTGCTGTGATATTCTTCTTGTAGGCAGCGATAATGGCCATCTTCGAGAATCTATCGACGACCACAAGAAAATAGTCATTGCCATGCTTATTAGAAGGAATGCCCGACATGTAATCCATGGAGATGGATTCCTAAGGTCGACTAGGGGTAGGTAGTAGAGTATAGAGGCCTTGATTTTTGATGGTCAGTTTAGCAATGATGCAGGCAATGCAGGATTTGATGTACTTCTCGACATCCTATCGAAGATTCAACCAATAGAAATACTTCTGCAATACTGCCACCATTTCTTCGACCCCAAAATTCCTAGCGGCCCAACTGTGGTGTGCTTCCAAGATCATCTTGGCATGCTCGCTTGAAGGAACACAAAGGTGTCCCAGTTGGCATAATAAGGCATCCTGGAGGTGAAAATATGGAACTTGCTGAACCTCCAAGAGCATCTAGTGTGTGTGGCCGAATTCTGGGTCGCTTTTGTAGAGAAGTGTCCAATCAAAAGTCTCATGCCCATAAGAGTTGAGCACGGTGGTTAACACCATGATCGGTGGTCAGCTCAGGCAATCTGCAACATTATTGGTGCTGCCCTTCTTATACTTGATATTAAAATGGCGATGTTGCAGGTGTGTGGAACACTTCTAATGGTGATAATTCTGTAACTTCCCTTGTGTTTGTATGAACTACAGGGGTCGGTGGTATGTGTGGATGACCGTTTCCTTCCCCAAAATGTAATGCTTCCATTTCTGGCAGGCCTGCACAATGGAATACATTTGTTTGTCATAAGTGGGATACTTCCGGACTGTGTCTAAAAGTGTCTCACTGTGATATGCCACTAGATGACCCTATTGAGTAAGGACTACCCCAATAGCATAGTCAGATACATTTGTCTTAATCTCAAATGGTTGTTGCAAGTCTGGTAATGTGAGCACTAGTGTAGTGCAGAGGCGATGTTTCAACTCTATGAATGCATTTTGTTGAGATTCAGACCAAAAGAATTTTTCTTTCGCTTCTCCCTTGGTGACTTGACTCAAGGGCCAAGTGATGCGAGAGAATCCCAACATGAACCTGTAGTAGAAATTGGCAAGACCCAGAAAGCTGGGGAGCTTTATCAGAGTGGTTGGAGCTGGCCAATCCTGAATAACTTGGATCTTGGCTGGATCCACATGCACCCCCTGTTCATCAATAATATATCCCAAATATTGAACCTGGGTCATGCCAAAATTTCATTTCTCTAAATTGGCACATAACTTGTGTTGCCACAATGTTTGGAGAACCTGTTGGATGTGGTGGAGTTGCTCTTCCCAACTCTGGCTGAAGATCAGGATGTCATCCAAGTATACCACTACAAATGAGTTGGTGAATGGTTGCAATATGTCATCCATTAGCCTCATGAAGGTTTCAAGAGAATTCTTCAACTCGAAAGGCATAACCAACCATTCAAAAAGGCCCTCCTTGGCTTTGAAGGTAGTCTTCCACACATCGGAGGGTTGGATTGGTACCTGGTGATATCCTGATTTCAAGTCGATCTTGCTAAAATATTTTCCCCCTTTCAGTTGGTCCAGAAGGTCATCAATCCGTGGGATCGGGTACCTATTCCAAACAATGATCTTGTTCAGCGCTTGATAGTCAATACATAGTCTCCAAGTCCCATCCTTCTTCTGAACCAACACGATCGGGCTCCCAAAGGGCGATGAAATTGGATAGATGTGACCTTTTTGATTCAGCTCCTGAATCTGCCTCTTGATTTCATTGTTCTCCAGAATGGCGCGTCGATAGATTGGTCCATTGGGAAAATGCACACTTGGGGTTAGATCAATGGAGTGCCTGACCTGACAATGCAGAGGCACCCCTGCGGGGGAGGTAAAGATGTCCTCCTACTCCTCCACGACCTTGTCCATATGTTGTTGTCATGCGGAGGGGCCCTGTCTGGAAGTCGTGGCCACCATCTTATTCTTTCCCTGAGGGCGTATCACCAGGAAAACAAATTTCCTGGTTTTGGAAATGAACTTACTGCATTGTTTTGCAGTAACCAAAGAGATGGCAGTAGGTGGTGCTACCTATGGTATCTTGTATAACTTATTTCCCAAAGTAACAATAAAAATGTGAGGCCTTGACTCATACATATCATGTATTTTCCATAAGTATGGTTGGCCTAGTAATACATCACAAACATCAAGGGAAGAAGCGTCACATAGTACCTCATCCATGAAGGGCTTGATGTTGTATGGAAGGCGACACTGCTGGCTCACGCGAAGATCTCATCCTTGGTGAAGCCACTTGATGGTGTACAATTGTGAATGTGTTGTGGTCAGTAAGCTTAGCTGCTTCACAACCTCTACGGAAATGAGGTTCTTTTGGCTCCCACTATTGACAATGAACTATAGCGGGGAACCCTTTACCCACATCTAGGAGTGGAAGGGGCACTGCTCCTCCTTTGGATCTTCGGGTTCCTCCTTCTGGATCTTCGTGGTGGCAATGGTGGCATTGGGCTCTGCATTGATAATCTTCCCTTTGTCATTCCCCTTGTCGGGTTTTGACTCAGAGTCGAAACATGCATCTGATTCCAAAGCCTTTAGCTCTACCACCAGTTACTGCTTGGTCCGACACTCACTTGTGTTGTGAGTGGAGCTCTTATGGAACTCACACCACTTTCTTGTGTCCTTCTTCGGCTTCACAGTGTTTTTATTTGCTTTTGGCTTTGGCGAGTTGTCCTGGGCCTCCCTGCCTTGGCTTTGTCCTTTGTTCTGTGGTTTGGGGGAACCTTTCCCTTGCTTTGGATTTGTAGATCCAAAGTCTCGCTTCTTCTGTTTAAACTTTTGCTCGATATTGATGGCATATCAGTATGTCGTGCCGAGTGAGGAGATGTCCAGGAATTCCATCTCATCCTGGATGAACCTGTGTAGGCATCCATGGTAATTGAGAACCAAATTATTCTTAGAATCCTTGATACCCAAAATTGTGCGAAGGGAATGAAAAACATTGGTAAATGTCGGCCGGATAAGTCGTTCTTGCGGAAAAGACCGACCTCCCAGTATCTAATGATATCTAGTGACAATCAAACCAAACAAATTCTATCTTTCCTTAAATATGCAATTTATAAATAAAGGCTAGTAGATGTTTTAGGCCTACCTGGGTCTAGTGCTAGTTTGTGGAAGCCACACTCTGTTGATCCAAATGAGATCCATTCTAAAGAATTTTCAAACACAAATAGGCACACATATCAAATAGCATATGAAAATCCAATATAATAAAGCATATTTATCATGATGATTAAGGAATTCATGACATAAACCATATAAGACAATTTATTGAGAAAAATGAATCTGATTGTATTAACTTAAATCAAAGAAGAACTTTACAACCTTGGTGCCTTGATGCTGTACAAGCTCCTCCTAGGGTCCAGCAAGAATCTCCTCTACTTTGACAAGTTTCACTCTCTTCCCAATGAAGCCAAAAGGTATGTAATCTCTCCTCTCAAGCTTAACTAGGAAGTCTCAATTCCAACAACATTTACCCTTAAAAATGTTCAGCTTTCAACCTCCCCAGAAACCAGCCCAATGCCTTAATTTATAGTGCAATGGAGGGAAGTTACTAGGTCCACCTTCAAAGGGATAAAGCCCTCCTTCAAAGGGATAAGCTACTCTCATCAAGGGGTTATATCCTTTAGTTATGGGATGCATGAACCACCTAGGAGCGAACCATCCACATCAAGATTCCTTCTAGAAGCATCCAAAATTAACCCAAAGTGAGTTTTTAAGAATAAACTTGCGCCTTTTTGACTTTCACAGGGGTCCGCACCCACTCCTTTAGAGACAGAGCAGGCAGGTCCGCAGGTAACATGACCAAGGGGTGCGGGACCGCAGGTAATGGTAAGAGAAAGTGCAGAACCAGAGCTTTATTGATTTTCAAGGACTTTCTCTCATTTTTAAAGCTTGACATGAAGAGCTGAGGTTTGAGACTTGCAAAGGAGGACAATATGAGTGATGATAGACCCACACTGACTGCAAATAGTCATGGTGACAATATTTTGTGTAACAGATTGCCCCCTAAAGTGCGAAGTCTGTAGTAGATGAGGATTTTATTTATCATCTAAGAAGAGTGAAGTACTTTATCATTTCGAGGATCATCTTGTGGAGAGCCTCGTTGGAACCTGTAAAAACATTCAATACAAAATATATATATGAGATCATATCATCGCTGAGGTAGGCATTCCCATACTCAGATCAAAACTGACTAGAAAACTAACTAAACTGCTCTGATATAGGAATGATCTTGCAATACATCACAATTATAGACACATGTAGACACAATATAGGTGCAACCATCTGTTTATGAATAGTCGACTGTATAATGAATACAAAATTCCTCGCATCCTGGATGGTGGAAACTAGATCCAGGGTCTTGATTTCTACTTCCCGGAATAGTACGATTCTACCCATGTGAATGAATGTGTTGAAGTCGAACATGGTAGAAACCACTTGATTACCAATCAATGATGTAAACTGTTAACAAGTGTGAGAGAAACCACCATTAATGTCAATGGCTTTCAAAGTACTCAGTACAATCCATGAAATGTGAATAGATGTGTCGATGTCAAACATGTCACGGAGTCCTTTGATTGAAGGTCAATGATGCAACCTATCGTCGAAGGCGAGAAACCTGCCTTTGAGGCTTGCAGATCCCAAGGTACTGATGATTTCTAGATCATCTTTCTAGATAATGAGCTGAAGTCGATAGAAAGCGATTCGTCGTAGGCAAGCCCACAACACGAAATCATAGATCAAGTTTGGAGAAATATAGTTGCAAGGACTGACTCAAGGATGGTCAAGATGGATGACAGATATTTTGCAGATGAATGGTTTATTTGCACTGACCTCTTGAACACATAACGACACAACAGATGGTTTGGTGACAATTGACCCAAAGTTAATACCCAGAAACCGGCTGAAAACTTTCAATATGGTTTGCTCAATTGTTAGGCAAAGGATTTCCCAACCTATGTGAATAAAAAGTGTCGTGTTCAAGAGTGGTTAAATGTTTTTTTGAGACACAAAGTACGACAAACAGGTTCAATTTTATCTCTTTTCCCCACCATTTCTGGCAAGTACCTCTTTATTTTTGACAAGCTTGAGAAGGATAACATTTTCTTGATTATAAGCTCATCCTTCGGATGAGTCCAACTTAGTTTAAATTCGAACCCTAAGAAGGAGTGGTTCGTTCTTGTTTGTAATTGAACAGGTCCTTTACTGTTAAATTTTAACGAGTCCAGTATAGGAGAAACTCTGCGTTTTTCAATTTTAGGGAGTCTGAAAAAACTTAAGAAAAATCCATGGTTGTCCTTTTTCGTAAGTTTGTGTCTCCCAAGCCCGAAAAAGTATAAAATAATACTTGAGAGAATCGCTTGACCATTATGATCAAGAAGTAATTTTCATAATTACTGTCTCTGATCTGAAAAAGTAAAAAAGCGATCAATGACACGTCGTTTTATAACCAATATCGAATTTGAAATGACAAAAATCTGACAATCTTTTCATGTTTTTACGGTCAGAAAAGGTTTGTAAGTGGACCGGATTTTTTATTCCGTTTTAACGAGCTTAAAAAGAAAAAATCGGCAATATTTTCATATTTTGGGAGTTAGAAAAGAGCTTAAAGGTGACTCTAATGTTTTTTGTCAAAAATGACCAATTTTGCCTGAAAAATCTGTTATCCTGCACAAAAACTCAAATGTTACTCATACCTGTTTAAAATAGATAAAAATGCTTCAAAAGTTACCTCTTTAAAGTGAAAAATAAACAAATTAAAAATTCATTTATTCAAAAAAGCTTATAAAAAGGGCTTTTGTAAATTCATTTTTACCATTTGACTTCAGAGTGAGAAAATAGAGCTTTTGGTAAGAAACTTCCCGTGAAGATTGCGGAAAATCCGTCCATCGGAATCGAACACCGTCACCTCCAGGTAATCCACATCATCTTACTCTTGCATTTCATCTGTTTCAAATTTGTTTTTAGGGTTTTATTTTCATTTTTAGGAAATTTTTAGGTTAAAAACCCGCGCGCGGGGGTCCGTAGGCATAACATAGGAAGCCTGCGGACCTCAACTTTTTCGTAAAAGGAAAAAAGTCAGGGGCCCGCACCTGCTGTTAAGGCAGAGTGTGTACCTATGCACTGTCTCTAACATAGAGGGTGCGGTCCCTGCAAAATAGGTTTTCAAACTTAAATTTTTCAAATTTTGCCCAAAAACATTGATTTTAAATATTCTAAACTGCCTTTTTATTGAATGTAGGGTATACATCATGCTTGACTGGCGGGAACAGGAGCACGAGGATGTGGATCTCACCGCGATTAATCATCAACCTTCGATTGATGCATTGAAGGCATGCAGTTTATTCAAATTCTGGGCCATACCTGGCATGAGGGCCCAGGTGGACTTTTTGCAGTGGCTGGTAGACAGGTGGAATGTACAGGACCAGTGTTTCTTTATTGGTGGCCACCAGCTCGAAATGGAGCCAGAAGACATTTACTTTTTGACTGGTTTGCCTAAGAGAGGTGAACATTTGACTCTATTCGGGACTAGGCCAGGTGGCCAGTCTGTCGATAGCCTCCGGCTAGAGTTTTGTAACGACCAAACTAGAGACAAAGGGATTGATATCAAAACCATCTCCCGTCCTGAACTCAAAGTGATTGCATTTACTGTTACCAGGCTCTGCGGAAGCGCAACACTACATGTGGCCACTGGATCCCAAATGCGGATGGTAGTAGACTGCTTTCGGGGCACCATCTTCAACTGGTGCGAGGCTGTGTTGGCTAATGTAAAAGGCCGACTGACTAGAGAAAAGAACGGAAAACTGAAGAACTTTGGATACAGTGCTTTAGCTATGAGCTTTGGTCTAGAGAGGGTCCCAATGCTGGTCCCACAGCATCTTTCCGTTGGAGCTGGACTTCCCTGAGAGCCCAAACTGATGCGTTGGATTGCAGTTATGGCCTGTCATCTTGAGGAGGGTTCAGAAGTTGTTCGATTTCCTCCTGAGTATTTTCATTGGTTGGAGAACCAATTTTTTGCTATTCAGGATTTTCCTTATGCTGAGATGGATTATTGTGGTGATGCAGACACGGCTCTTCCACCAGGAGAGCAATGGGATGACTCAGGTAAACTCATTTCCAACATTTTCTAATTTAATTTTTTTTGGTTTTTAAATCGTCCCACAATTGATAGTAAAAAGTTTCAAATGAAGATGTAGGTCCAAGGCGACCAGCCACTCTCCGACCCTATGAGAGGAAACGGCCCGCTGCAGCGGCACCAGCATCACAGGACGAATGTACAGAGACCCTGGCTGAATTGGAAAACCATCTAGAGCATTTGACAGCAGACATTCCAGAGACCAGCATAGATGACATTCCTCTTAGGCTACAACGCTATGTGATTGGGGTCCCAGGACCTTTCAGGAGGTTCCTTTGTAGGGTGGCCCGTACAGTGGTTTCTTATCGTGATCATCACCAGTGATAGGATGATCGCCTGTTGTAGCCTCATATGAATTTTTTCTTTTTGTAGTATCATTTTTGCCGATCATAAGGTGTTTTTCAACCTATGATCGAAGACGATGTATATTTGACACACTTCTATGCTATGCTATATCACTATTACCGGCTATCTTGTAAAACATGTTATGAAATTTTTTTAAATTTACTATTTGATTATTGCAAATGTCTACTTAACATTCGAGAAGCAATTGCATCTGCTAATGTGTTTAAATATCTTGGAATATGCTGATATTCAATATAATCAAATTCATGTTCCAAGAGACGAACTCTCAAAAATAATCTCAATAACACTAGATTTCTAATGGCATACACTCTATTAAGCTGTAACACAATGAGTTCAGAATCTAACCTCACAATCAAACTCCGAATCCCAAATGAGATGGATTCAGATAATAACTCAATCACTCCACTATACTTTGCAATGTTGTTCGTTGTTTGACCGAGGCTTACCCATGCATAGATACCAACTCATCAGAGGGCGAATAGATAACCCAAGCCGCGGAACAAATGTTCCGTGTATTACGACAAGCACCATCAGCAAAACCAATGTATGTTTGGAGAGACGTCGACATCTACAATATCAAGAGTAAAATCAAGATAAGCAAGAATAATGACAAAAACACTCTCTAAGCTAAGCACACTTTTTAATCTAAAACACACCAGCTAGAAAGAAAAAATAACCTAACGAAAATCTCCACACCCAGATTTAAGCATAATATCTCTTCAAGTAAAGACCGTTTCTGGGCTTACCTAAAGAGACCCCGTCAAAGTCTACCAATTCATAGGCCCCTTTTGCTAGCTTTCGCTTAACAACATAAGGACCATGCCACATGGGTACGAATTTTCCAGCGCCTAACTTATCATTTGCTTGATCGTACAGTAAGACTAGGTCTCCTTCCAAAAAATTACGAGGTGTAACATTTTGATCATATTGAGCTTTAATACATTTGGCATGAGCTTCGATTGCTAGTGCAGCATCACGTCGATTCTCATCTAGCTGAGCCAAGTACAACAAACGTTTTTCCTCTTCAGAAGTGGCTGGAAGTAATTTTATGGCCATTTGCAATGACGGGATTTCACATTCAATAGGTAACACAACTTCCAAACCGTAAACTAGTTGGAAAGGAGTGAAACCGGTTGATGTTTTTACTGAGGTTCGATACGCCCAGAGCACTGAAAATAGCATGTTGTGCCAATTTGACCTATGAATCCCAATGATTCATCGGATCATGATGACTAGAACTTTGTTGATGGCTTCAACCAGACCATTAGCCTATGGATAATATGGAGTTGAACTATCGTGATGCAGGCCCAGTTGGTCTGTTAGTTCAGTCATCATAATGTTTCGAAAATGGTGCCCATGATCAGTAATAATCGCTTGTGGAACACCGAACCTAGCAATTATATGATTTAAAATGAAAATCGTAGCAGTTTTTCCATCTGCCTCAAATGTAGGCATTGCCTCGGCCCACTTGGTAAAATAATCTACCGCAAGGATGATATACGCATGCCCCCCAGCCGAGTGAGTGTTACATGTAATAAAATCGATACCCCATTTTGCAAAAGGACTGACAACAATTATAGGGTGGAGAGGAGCAGGTGGAGTGCACATCTTTCGATCAAAAATTTGGCAGTTGTGGCATTTTCGGACTGCGTTAATACAATCTTTAAACAAAGACGGCCATAAATA
The DNA here is from genome assembly GCA_031772625.1 of Pinus tabuliformis. Taxonomy (NCBI): domain Eukaryota; kingdom Viridiplantae; phylum Streptophyta; class Pinopsida; order Pinales; family Pinaceae; genus Pinus; species Pinus tabuliformis. Next base: position 408,864,277 of record CM062807.1, on the reverse strand, counting down.
GCCAGCGCGCAATATCTTTTGGGCTGTGGCAAACCCAGACATATGACCGCCACATGCTCCAGAGTGACAGTCATTTAGAACCCTTTAAGCTTCCTCATGAATTAAACAACATCGGAAAATAGAGTCCACCCCACGACGATAAAGTGTATCTCCAATAATTTTGTATTGTTGGGATTAGAATCGGATTTTTTGACGCTCTGATCTTGAAATTTCAGGCCGAAAGGATTGGGTTTGGAGATAAACGATGATATATCCATACCATGGATCTAAAGTGCTAATTAGAAACAAGGATTCGTCCGCAATGGGCTCTTCCACCACAGTTTCAGTATCAGCACGCGGGAAGTCACACATCAACTCCGCAAAAACTAAAGATTTCTTTGACTTAGACTTTTCAAATTCCAAGTCAAACTCCTGCAGGATCACAATCCATTTGGAGTACTTGCCCCCTAGAAATTGTTTGGTCAAATTATAGATCATAGGGTTGCAATCGGAAATTACAGTAGTTTTGCGTAGTAAAATGTAATGACGAAAACGTTGGACAACTTGAAGAGCTGCCAGGGCCAATTTCTACACATGTGAATATTTTAGCTCAGTTGGATTTAAAGTGCGACTAAGGTAATATATCACATGTTCACTACCGAATTCATCTTCCTGAACTAACACCATTCCGATGGTGGAATGCGAGGCAGTGAGATACAAGAAGTAGTCCTGGTTGTAGTTGGGAGGATGCAATAACGGTGCATGGGTCAACATGTGTTTTAATGCATCAAAAGGTTTGTCAGCTATCTCGTCCCAAAAGAATGGAGTATTCTGTTTCAACAACCTGGTAAAACCCTTTGTGATCTCGGCGTAGTTAGGAATGAATCGACGTAAATTTTTGCTTTCCATTGCAAACTTTGGAGTTGGCGAAGACTCGAAGGAGGAGGCAATTTGACAATAGCTTCAACCTTCAAGGGGTCGACGCAAATTCCGGCTTTCGAAACAACAAACCCCAGTAACCGACCCGTTTCTATACAGAAAACACATTTGTGTGGATTCAACCTAATTCGATAATGCCTACACCTCATAAAGATTGCTCGTAAATGAATGAGATGATCGGCTCGATGTAATGAATGAGTAGGTCATCGAGATAGGGTTGCACAATGTGCTTGATGTCATGAAACGTGTAAGACACGCCCTTTGAAAATTTGCACCAGTGTTCTTGAGCCCAAAATGTGATTTGCAATAAGCAAATGTCCCCCATGGACAAATGAAAGTTGTTTTTGGTTGATCAGCAGGTAGAATATTTATTTGATTGTATCCAGAAAACCCATCCATGAAGGAGAATATTTCACTGCCGGCACAATCATCAATGATTTGATCGATATAGGGAGTTGGGCAATTGTCTTTTGGACAGGCTCGATTAATATCCCTATAATCGATACATATTCTTATTGTTCCCTGCTTTTTGTTAACAGGAACAATATTCGATACCCAATCCGTTAACGAAATTGGATAAATGAAACCTGCTTTAAGTAAGTTTTCAACTTCTGCTTTAATAGCAACAGCTTTTCGCAGGTGGATCTGACGCAAATGTTGCCGGACGGGTTTAGCATCCGGGTAAGTTTTGATTTCATGAACAAAAATTGCTGGGTCAATTCCTGGCATTTCCTCACATGACCAGGCAAACACGTCATGGAATTCTTGAAATAGGGCCTTATATGTTTGAATTTCATCTTCCATACAAGAGGCACCTATATGAATGTTTTCAACAATTCCAAGCTTAACCGAAATGTCAATAGGAATAGTTCGAGAAATATTTCCCAAATTTAACTCAGAATCAGGATTTTTCATTGGATTTTGAGGTTCCTTGACATAATCAGACGTAAAAATAGATGAAAAATCGTTTTCAAAGCGATCAATCTCAGGTAAAAACGAAGATCTATGATGAAGATCTTCCCATGGTAAATCATCAATACACAAGATTTCACGAATTTTCGCGTCAGTGTGAACAAGTTCGGAAAAAGTTGTTGAATTTGAGTTTGATGTTGAAATTTATTCTTCATGGAATAAATTCATTAAGTCAATTTCAGTTGAAGAAGGGTCGGAAAATGACTGTACGGCCTGATACGCAATTTCATATGGACTCAAAGGCATAGCATCACCAAATGAATCTATCTCCGATTTGGAAGGTACGATCCAAGGATCATCATAAACAATAGTGTCTGATGAAATCATATGAATGGTTGCTGTAGAAGGCGATACATTAGGAGGAGGAAAGGAAAACGTTCCTAGTAAACCAGAATCTTTAACTAGTCCTACTCCAACATCCTTATAAGGGATAGTTGTTTTGTCGACATGCTGGATACTTTCAGAAGAGGTTGGGTCGGATGAAAAGTAAGTTAGCTGGTCTATAGTTACGATCTTTCCATTATGAGGAAACTTTATAAGCCGAAAGACTGATGAAACAACAACAGTCATAGCGTAAGACCAACTACGACCCAAGAGAAGGTTGTAATCTAGAGGGGCATCAACCACCTCCACATCTAGATTAACAGTTTTGCCTTCAACCCCTATAGGTAAATCCTGTAGAATGCTAAAAGGATGTAACCCACGGTCATCAAAGGCCTTTAGAATTGTCGAGGATTGATTAAGTGTAGGAGAACCAAGCGATCTCCAACATTGGATCGACATAATACACATTGAGGCTCCCTCATCAATCACAGTCCTATAGCAAGGTCTGTTTTTTACTAACACTGGAATCTGGAAAGCCATTTGATGAGGTAAGCGAGGTGTACTATTTTCTAGATCGAAAATTATAAGGTTCTAGTCCTAAATATCAACAACTCCTATAGCTGACAATAGCAATTTACGCTGTGCTGGACATGATTGCGGCACCTCCAAAGCCAACATTGCTGAAGGTGAAATAGCCAAATCTTGAACAATGTTATAGTTTTGAGCAGCTCTCGCATGTGGATTGAACGCTGACTTTCGAAGTATACCCTTGGTGGGTGGTTTGATTACTAAGTCTGCGTTAGGTTTCTCAATCTATAGCGGATCGGAACTGGGAGTTGAAGTTGATGGGTTCGAAATAGAAGATTCTGCTTCCTTACCACCAACAAGACTTTTACTTCCATAATCTTGCGATTGTATCGCAATCCTAACATGGGACATCATCATTATGGGTTATTCTAAGGCATTTGAGGAAGAACCTATCATCTTACTGTCTTGACTAGGAAAAGTATCCTTCAAAACAACAGGCGTTTGAGAACCTTTGATGATTTTTGCCACCTCAGCGCGATGAGGACAGTCTCTTGTAAAATGCTCTTCGTCACAAATGAGACAAGGATAACGAGGTTTGCGTTTCTCATCAGTAGATTCTGTTTTTTCTGGTTTCTCTTTCGAATTTTTATCTGTTTTATTTTTCTTCTTCCCTTTCTTTTTACCGCCAGATTTTGATTTGGTTGTAGATGACTCTACAACATGAATATCGGCAGAAATTTCTGCAGAAGAATCTCCTGTCGGGGAATCTGGTAAAGTTATGATAGGAGAAGAATTTTTGGAAGATTTCTTCTTACTTTTGGTATTAACCGTACCAATCATACCATCAGCGGCATGAGACCTTGAAGGAGCTGCAGTTATTTGATTTTGTTTAGGAAGGTCGGGGATTTTCTCGTGTAACGTACCTGACTGCGTATAAACTAGGTCAAGGTACTAAGCTTGAGGAATTACTGGCTCTTCAGTAACGACTCCTGCCTTAGCTACATCCTCAGTGATTTTTGGTAATAAAGATTTGGCAAACCATTCTGCTAAGAGCTGATCCGGAATAAAAACTTTCACTAAACGCCGTCGACGTCTCCATTCATGAATGTGATTTGAAATGTAAGTGGACGTTGACTGTCTTAATGAAGTTAATAATTCTGTGCCATTGTCATATCTGACTGGCAACTAAGAATGAGTTAAAATGAAGTAGATAACTAACTAAAATTATAAAAAGTGGCTCGCGGTAACTCAATGTACCACTTGGCCACAAGACTAATTAGAGTGTGTTGAAAAAGCCGTAAACTAATTGAATAATCTGAAATGGAGTTAGATGCACACCAGAGGTGATAAGTCATCACATGGTTTGATGGATCCTCTCCTGATTTACCTTCAAACTTAGAAATATCACTAGGCAACTTATTCGGCATTGGCGGCCAAAACGGAAGATAATTAATTGGATCGTTTGTAAGGCATGACAAATCAGGCAAGTCCAAAGTTGCAATGAACGGTAACTAAGGATTAGGGTCGCTGAAACCCTGGGTCATGAGACCAGCCCCAGGAGGAGGATATCCAGGATAACTAGAATTGGAATTGAATTTGGGATATTATATACTCCTGGAAAACCAAGATTAACCGAACCATACTGGGGTTGTTGAGGTTGTTGATAAGTATATCCAGGGTACGGTTGATACTGATAGACTGGGTTCTGCACAGCAAGACCGAATTGGTACTGTCCCTGGTACGGTTGATAAGTAAATTGAGGTTGACTTGTGACAACCGTACTTGGACCAGGTTGTCCTACAGGCATTTGAACCGAGGTCTGAATTGTGGGTCCAGACTGAGGTAAAGATGCTTTAGGAGTTGATGCAGGAACAGTAGAAACCGAAGTTGTCGATACTCCAGAAGTAAGTGGGGTAGATTGAACAGATGTTGCAGTAGTCGTTTGAGGCGGAGTTCGAGGCGAACTAGGCCCAGGATGAGAAAATACAGAAGGTGTAGAAGTTTGAATAGTAGGCTGGACAGGTTGCTGGGTTGAACAAAAAACCAAGGGTTGTCCAGATTGAGATGACAACTGCACATTCGGTTGCAAGATCTGTTGTGATTGAGATGGATCCCACACTAAGTTCATTCCGGGGTACAGACCCATAGAAGGTTGAGCATATTGAGGACCATAACCGGGTTGAGGGTAGGGTTGATAATTCAAAGGTACATTTCCATCTCCTTGGACAAATGATTGACCAGAAGGTGGTTGGAAACCTTGGGTTGGGTACTGACCTTGAGGTTGATAACCTTGAGGCACGTACTAATACTGGGGTTGACCTTGAGGTACATATTGATAGTGGGGTTGACCTTGGGGTACATACTGAGTCTGGGGTTGACCTTGAGGAATGTACTGTCCCGTAGGTATGTACTATCCTTGAGGTTGCCCCCAGGCGGTAATTGGGTACCTTGAGGTTGCCCCCCAGGCAATAATTGAGGACCTTGAGGCTGCCCCCCAGGCGGTAACTGTCCACCTTGAGATTGCGGATTTGGAATAGTACCTGACATCATAAGAATATCTTCTACACTCAATGGCTTAGTTCCGTTATTACCAGTTAATAACCCTTGTTCAAGAGGTTGAGGAGATGCTCCCGAAAAAGTACCAGTAAGTGACTGATACCCAGAGGGAACAGAAGGACTGCCATATAAAAAGGTTTCTGGAGATTGAGAAAACATGGACGACTGTCTCAACATATTCAAAGGAGGATAATAACCCCTAGGTGTTGGATGAAAAGGAATGTGAGGTGGTGAAAAATTTAGTCCTGGGTTTTCCAAAAAATTGGTCAATGAAAGATACCAAGCGTCCCTCCTAGGTGGACTGTAAAAGATCGATTCACGCTACCTAAGTTCTATAGCTGGTTGATTTTCAGGGATAGGTATACCTTCTTCTGGAGTAACAAGTTCTTCAATAGCAATAAGTCCAGAAGGAAGATTTTGGGTAATGACTCTTTCTACCCTGGGTGAACCAGGACCACTGGAAGTTGGAGAGGCAAATACTGATGTTGGAGTAGCAGCAGGTTCGGTTTCAGGTTTAGATATTTCAGGTTCCTCGGCTAATTCACTAGTAGAAGAAAAACTACCAGTAACTTCGGAAAAAGAAACAGGTTCTAAAATATACTCTGGTGCTTGCACTTGATAATCAGGATGTATATCTAAAGACGATTCTTCTTCTTCAGGTGATGCAACTCTACTGTCACTAGGAGTTACAAGGGCACGTAGCCCTTCAAGCTGGCTCGGTGAAAACTCAGGAGGTTGGCCCCGAAGTCTACAGGACTTCCTCGGTAGTTCAGCCACAATTAAATATTTTAACTACTTCACAAGCAAACAAAGAAAAATCTCAATGAAAACCACCTAAAGTCTCTAAAGAACCAAACAATTTTGAATCACATGCCTAAAGAATCTAGGAGGTCAAACCACACACAAATAGTAACTTTCCGTACCGAAAACACTAGTTGGTGATGAAATCCAACGTCGCAGAATTCAATACAGAAATGGCGGTTGGAAAAGTTACCCGACAACCTACTTAATGAATAGACTGGCACAAGTTTCTCCACTAAACCGTCTCAAGTGAAGAGAACCCCCCAGAAAATCCAAGTGAGTTTATCCGACGTCTACTCCAGGTACAGTGGGATCTTCCCTCCACCGTCACCTTAGGAAAGAATCCTATAGAATATGGTCACTATGGTTACCAATGGAAACAAATATACCTGGGGGAACAGTCCTTGATCCGATATGCACACAAGGGCAGAGTAGCAAGCTCAATCCCCTTGAAGGCTCCTTGACATAATCCAAGGTTTACCAACTAGTGAGCCCAGGCTCCTCGACAATGGTTAATCCGAGGTTTACTGTTTTTAATACGTGTATATCTTGTATCGTTCCCAATGAGGAAGGATTGATTACCCCATTGGTTCGGACATGATCTCGTGCTTGACTCCTTTAAGAGGAGCTTCCCAGAGCATAGACGTAACAATTGGAATTTATATCCTACCGCAAGATACAGCTACTTGTTTGTTTTACTATCTTGGAGAGTTAATTACTCCCTACTCCAAGATACTAGCCTAAGCTATGTTGGTGATAAAGAGCCCTAGAAATAAAAATATTACTAGATAGATTTTACTTTAAGCATTATTTTTATTGGTTTTTTCTTAAGTCAAAAGGTGCGGAGATGAAACTTTATGGTGTGAAGACTCGACTCCAAATCACTAAAAATGCACTTAAGATGATAAGAAATCCTTTTTCTTCAATGAATTTCTAGCTAAAGAAAGAGTTGAGAATGGAAATGCTTGAAAAAACAAATATTTCATTAACAAACAAATCAAAAGAAGAACATTTTGTCTTTTCCAATGAACTCAAAAACGAGACAACTAGTTATGCTCATGAAAATTTCCCTTTTCTTTCAAACACTCAAATACTACAAAAACAAACTTTTTCAAAAGAGATTTTTATTTTTTATTTTTATAAAACACTCAAAACTATTGAAAAATCTAATATTGAGATCTATAAATTCTAAAAAACTAATTGAAGTAAAAGCTTACAAGATTTCTTTTCAAGGATGTTTTACTTAGTTATGAGAAAACTAAGGACTAATTTGTCTAGAATCACAAATTAATCAAAAAACAACCAGCTTTTGTTTTCTTTTTTAAAAATGAAAATCAAAACTTTCAACACAAGTTCTTTCGAAGCTTCGCAAAGAGAAAAACAATATGTATTCCTCAACAAAGGTAGATTTTACAAATCGGCCAGACTCATAAGAAGACCAGCAAAAACCAGGGTGATCTGAGGTTTCTAAGACTTCTAAGCTCTGAGTTACTACAAAGACCAAACGAAAATCAAGCCCGGCACACAAAGCTTCTAGAAATTTCACCTAAAACCTAAATGCCAACGGAATTAACCTATGAAAAGTTTCTGACAAGACACGTGCAAATCTGGGCAGAGGGAAAAAACACATAAACAAATCCTAAGCTGACTGAAAGAGAAAATTTCTAGTTTTTTCAAAATTTTGACAGGGTCCGCAGGCTCCCAGTATACCCAGGTGCGGTACCGCTCTATATGTAAAAAAAAAGTGCGGGGATGTCCGCACTGTGTTGCAAATAGAGGGTGCGGTCCTCTTTCAAAAGCACGAAAAACAAAAAATAATTCAAGATCTACAGAACCTACCCAATCCCACACACATCAAGTTAAAAACCAGAAACAGAGACACAGTTTCTCAAGTCAAAGTAAAAGCAAAGGCAAAAACCAAAAATCAAGTCCCCAGTGGAGTTGCCATTTTGTCGGCCGGATAAGCCGTTCTTGTGGACAAGACCGACCTCCCTAGTATCTAGTGATATCTAGCGAAAAGCAAACCAAAAAAATTCTATCTTTCCCTAAATATGCAATTTATAAATAAAGGCTAGTAGATGTTTTAGGCCTACCTGGGTCCAGTGCTAGTTTGTGGAAGCCACGCTCCGTTGATCCAAATGAGTTCCCTTCTAAAGAATCTACAAACACAAACAGGCACACATATCAAATAGCATCTAAAAAGCCAATATAATAAAGAATATTTATCATGATGATCAAGGAATTCATAACATAAACCATATAAGACAATTTATTGAGAAAAATGAATCTGATTGTATTAACTTAAATCAAAGAAGAACTTTACAACCTTGGTGCCTTGATGCTATACAAGCTCCTCCCAGGGTCCAACAAGAATCTCCTCTACTTTGACAAGTTTCACTCTCTTCCCAATGAAGCCAAAAGGTATGTAATCTCTCCTCTCAAGCTTAACTAGGAAGTCTCAATTCCAACAGCATTTACCCTTAAAAATGTTCATCTTTCAACCTCCCCAACAACCAGCCCAATGCCTTAATTTATAGTGCAATTGAGGGAAGTTACTAGGTCCACCTTCAAAGGGATAAAGCCCTCCTTCAAAGGGATAAGCTCCTCTCATCAAGGGGTTAGCTCCTTTAGTTATGGGATGCATGAACCACCTAGGAGCGAACCATCTCAAGATTCCTTCTAGAAGCATCCAGAATTAACCCAAAGTGAGTTTTTAAGAATAAACTTGTGCCTTTTTGACTTTCATAGGGGTCCGCACCCACTCCTTTAGAGACAGAGCAGGCAGGTCCGCAGGTAACATGACCAAGGGGTGCGGGACCGCAGGTAATGGTAAGAGAAAGTGCGGAACTAGAGCTTTATTGATTTTCAAGGACTTTCTATCATTTTTAAAGCTTGACATGAAGAGCTGAGGTTTGAGACTTGCAAAGGAGGACAGTATGAGTGATGATAGACCCACACTGACTGCAAATAGTCATGGTGACAATATTTTGTGTAACAGTAAACTCCAGTACATCTTGGTCCCTTCCCTATCACAACGTTGTCCACTTTATGTATTTATCCTCATAGCTCTTGACAGGGTAGTACTGCTCCTTGATGGCATCCCGGAACAAGTTCCAAGTGGGTGCAGCTGAAAACATTGAGTTCGTACTTTCATCCTTCTGCTCACAGTAGGTTTCCCACCAGTCCTTGACGTGAGGGGCTGCTTTGAGAAGTGCAAAAGTGAACTTTTTTTGGCTGGAAAAATCATGAATGGAGAAATATCCTTCTAGCAGATTTAGCCATTTATCTACATTTGCATCTATCTGACCCTTAAATATGGGAATGTCAAAGTTAACTTGTACCTTAAAGGGTGTGGCACTTCCATAGTAGCTTCCAGAAGTAGATGTGTCACCCTTAGGTAGCCGTTGAAGGATCTGGGCAGAGTTGTCCATCATCACGTTCCTTTGTCACTCAAGGGCTTCTTCGAGCAATATTTTGATAGGATCTCCTGCCCCCTCATATTTCTTTTCACTCGCTATGGCAGGCCGTCGAGATTTGTGAGGCTGGTCTTGCAAAGGTTCAACTAGTTCAAGCCCTAACTCCTTATATCCCGACCTTGTTGGGGACATGCAAAGAAAAATAGAGAAAGAGAAGACCGCTTTGATACCACTAATCCGGATTTAAATAGGAACACAACAAATTACAGATATAGCCATAAATACAAAGATGCAGTAGAAATAACACTTCATTTCATTAATATCAAATACTAAAATATGCTTACAAATATAATGGAAATAAGACTAGCTTGAGCGATAGATTGCCAAAAAAACATTGTTTTGGGACTCAAAACGATTCTGGAAGTTTAGGACCTGAAAAATTGCTAAAAATAGTAAATTGTGCTACAATTAAGGAAATTGAAAAATTGAAAGAAACAATGGTGGGGGTCCAAGTGGAATTGGCGAGTGGCCACCAATATCCACCTTGATCACCTCCAGAGGTGGAAGTATCCCTTTCAACAGCTACAGGAGAAGAAGAAAGCAAGGCATCAAAGAAAGTAGAGACACTCCCTCTGTCATCAGAGAGGGAGAAGGTGGCCAACAGAGGGTCAGAAGAAGAAATCCACTCAAGGATTGAAGAAGGAAATCTCTGAGGATTTTCTTCACCTCGCGATCAGGGGAGTGTTGTTAAACTTTCACAACCACCAGTTGTTACACAACAGGAACTTGTTGAAGTTCCAAGTGAGTATTGGAGGATATTTATGGCACCTGCAACATCTTCAATTGAATTCCCAATTGGGGAAATTATGGGTGATGCACCAATGAAGCCTATTCCACTGACCGCATTGCCAAACTTCCATGGGCTTTCCACAGAGGATCCAGACACTTTCCTATTTGAGTTTGATATCATTTGTAGAGGGTATGACTATGTCAATGATGCTCAAAAGATGAAAATTTTTCCTGCTACATTAAAAGGGACAACATTGCGATGGTTTATGGGTCTAGGAGGAAACAACATTTCTACCCAGGTTGACATGAAGAAGGCTTTCCTAGAAAAAATATCAGGATTACTATAAATCCTGGGACATTAAGGAAGAAATTTTCAAATTCATGCAGAAGGAGGATGAAAATATGGAGGACTGTGTGGAGCATTTTAAGTATACTCTCCAGAGATCTGGCCACAGTGACCTGGATAAGGATATTTTGAAAATTATTTTTCTCCAGGCCCTAAGGGAAGAATCTTTGGAGTTGTTGAACATAGTAGGTAAAGGGGATATATCTAAGGAGGACTTTGACACCATCTGTGAACTTTGTATTCAATGTTCAAGAGGAGATGCAAGGAATAAACAAGGAATTCGAACTTTCAAAGCATCAAGCAGGGGAATCACAAAAGTAGAAATTGGGAGCCTGCTAGATAATTTGAAAACTGATATCCTAAGTACATTATCCTCCCAAATGGACACATTACAGGAAAAGTAGAAACAAATGGAGTTGGAAAGAACTATGGCTATTTTCTGCCCATGGTGTAGAAAGAAACATCCACTTAAGGAGTGTTCACTATACACTATAGAGACATGTGTTATTTGTGAATAAAGTCACTCCACTGGTACATATCCATCGCTTCCAGCACTAAAGGAAGTATTTCAGGGGGTGAATGAAGAACCAGATCAGATATGCTTTATGGGGTCTAAGAAACCATGGCAGCCACGGTCATCAAGCTTAAATCCAGGTACGTCTCAGGATCCTTTTCAATATTATAATGTGAATCCTTAGTTAGTTCCTTTTTGGCCTCAATATTATCAATACCAACCTTGACAACCATGGTGTCCTCAACCTAATTCAAGTCCTTCATGGTCTGAAGGCTGGCGTAATCCTGTTCCCCCTGCTGCTCAATTTCCTCAACCTACATAACAACAACAGTTACAGCTGCCCTCTAACATTCCCTCCAATAATCCTCCTCTTCGGCCTCAACTTCTTATTCAGCCAAACCAAAATCCAAACAATAAGGGTGCTCAGCAAGTAGACACCCTCAACCTTCCTTCGTACAACATTTCTACCGTAGGGTTTAATGAGATAAATCTGCAATCTAGTTGGGTAGTAAATGCTCCTACATCACTCGTTATTATTGAACATCTTGACAATGAGAATCCAGAATCTTAAGTAGTCACGGATGTGACAACCCAACTATCTATGGAACATTCTCCTTCTCATTTGACTATTACTCAGGCCTGTCAAACCAATCCTCCTTATCCAGAACGATTAGCCTTGAGTAAACAGGTCCCTCAACTAGAATTTGATCTTTTAGGAGAATTGCAGAATTTGTTTGTAAAAATTCCCCTACTTTAGGCCATGAAAGATGTACCAATTTACGATAAAACTATAAGATAATATTGTTATAAGCGACCTGGGAAGAAAACAAAAGATTTGCTTACAATTCATGTTATGGGGAGATTATCTAACATTATGCTGGGAAAGGCTATGCCTGTAAAATATGGGGATCCTGGGAACTCAATTCTAACGTTCATATGAATGGGGTAGATATTATAAATGTGAAAGTAGACTTGGGTGTTTCAATTAATGCAATTACTTCTGAAACCATTCTTTCCTTGGGATTGCATGATCTTAAGCCAACCACTACAGTCTTAGAATTAGTTGACATATCTGTAATCAGACAGATAGGGAAATTAGAAGACATAACAATTTCAGTGATTTCTTGGTGCTATCTCGTTGACCTCCTAGTCTTACATATGCAATCCCCAGCTGGTGGTCATCCCCTTATTTTAGGACGGTCGTGGCTTGAAATTGTTGACACCTATATCGGATGTTGGTAAGGAAACATGATAATTTATAATGGGGAAAACACGAAAAATATTATTCTCTATCCCCCTGCCGAACCAAGCTCACAGAAAAAGACAAAGCATAACTCTTTGTCTTTCGATGGGATCGAAACTGAACAGTAGGAACTCCAACCAATGCTTACCATGGGGCAAGCCCTCTACTTTAAGAATGAGACAAAGGATGATACTATCAACACTTTTATTAGAAACCATCATGCTATTGCATATCCAACTCGGTGGTTTTTGGAATCAACCATGAGCTATGAAACACATGAAACTATCAGATCGAAAACCGAAGGTGAAGACATTCCTGTAACAACACTTTATGAAAACATACCAGTGGATATTGAGACAGGGAAGACATTGAATATCATCTCGAATCTTTCACCAGCCCAAACTGAATAGCTCCTAAATTTCCTTCGAGAACAGAAAGAATATTTCGCCTGGGATTATAATGATATGAAAGGTATCCTTGCCAATTTGTGTACTCATCATATATACATTAAAGAAGATTGTCCACCCATTAGACAACCCCAAAGAAGGATGAACCATGCCTTGAAGAACATTGTCAAAGAGGAGCTCCAGAAGTTATTGGATGCAATATTTATTTACCCAATCTCAGAAAGCCAGTGGGTATCCTTGCTAGTCATCGTTCATAAAAATAATGGTAAATGGTGGATTTGTGTAGACTATAGGGAGTTGAGTAAAGAAACCTTGAAAGATCATTTTCCTCTACCATTTATCGACCAAGTCCTTGATACCCTGGCTGGGAAGAAGTTTTTCTCTTTCTTGGACGGGTTTAGCTAGTATAACCAAATCCAAATAGCCCCTGAGGATCAAGACAAGACTACCTTTACATGCCCTTGGGGAACATTCGCTTACCAAGTCCTTCTGTTTGGTATTTGTAATGTGCCTGCTACCTTTCAAAGGGAAATACTGGGGATATTTTCTAATTTACTCAATGACAGTGTTCAAATTTATATGGATGAATTCACACCATATGGGGGGTCATTCGAAGAAGGGTCGGAAAATTTGGATAAAGTCCCTAAAAGGTGTAAACAAATGCATGTTTCTCTGAGTACAACAAAATGTCATATGATGAGAGAGGATGGAGTAGTGATGGGACATTTACTTTCGGCTGCTAGAATAAAAGTTGATCCTGCCAAGGTAAAGGTAATTTTGCATTTTCCTGTCCCCAAGACACAAACTCAGGTACGTAGTTTTATTGGTTGTGCTAGTTACTATAGGAATTTTATAGATTTTTTTTTCCAATATTGCATTTCCACTTTTTCAGCTGTTAACTAAAGATGTAGAATTTTTATGGACAGATGATTGTGAAGTAGCTTTTGAAAAGATCAAGGAACTAATCTGCCAAGCTCCAATCTTACATGGTCCCAACTGGGAATTTCCATTTCATATACATGCAGATGCCTCTCAAATGGCTGTAGGGGCAGTGTTGGGACAGCCAGAAGATAAGAAGGCGTATGCGGTCTATTATGTCAACAAGAATTTAACGTCTGCTGAACTAAACTATATGGTAACAGAGAAGGAGTTCTTGGTTTTCATCTATGCTGTTAATAAATTTTGACACTATATTACTGGGTGTCCTACTTTTGTACACACCGATCACGCAAAAATTAGGTATTTGATGAACAAACCTATAACTCCTGGATGTATAACAAGGTTGTTGTCATTACTTCAAGAATTTGATATCACCATTATAGATAAACCAGGTAAGGATAACGTAGTTGCTGATTTTCTATCTAGATTAAACGTTGATAATGAAGGAGAACCTGTAGAAGATAACGTTTTGGATGTACATTTATTTTCAATTTCTACTAATACCCATTGGTATGCAGACATTGCTAACTATTTGGCTATAGGAAAAGTACCTCAACATTTGTCATACAGGGAACAATGGAGGATTATTCATCACAGTGCCCGTTACTCATGGATAGCAGGATATCTCTTTTATACAGGGGGTGATCAATAGATCCATCATTATGTAGCAGAAAGTGACATATATGAGGTTTTGAAAGCTGCTCATGATGGCCCTTGTGGGGGTAATTTTGCGGACAAGCAAACCGGACACAAGGTGTTACAGATGGGATATTATTGGCCCTCTATCTTTAGTGATGCACAAAATCATGTTCGAAGATGTGGTAGCTGCCAACGAATGGGTCAGCCTAGTCGCTCAGATGAAATGCCATTACAACCATTGGTAGTTATTGAGCCCTTCGAAAGATGGGCTATTGACTTTGTGGATCCATTTAACCAACCTTCACATCAAAAAGTACACATTTTAGTCTGCACAGATTATGTGACGAAGTGGGTAGAATCCAAGGCTATAACAAAAGCAACAGAGTAGGTTGTCTCAGACTTTTTATTTGAAGAAATCTTTGCTAGATATGGTACTTAGAGAGAGATAATTTCAGATGGAGGAGCACAATTCACATCACACATGATAACAAATCTTATGGAAAAATATGGGATCAAGCATAGGATAACCCCCCATATCATCATTAATTAAATTTTTGAATTGAGGCTTCTGTGATCCATGTCAAGATTAAGAGAATTCTTCGGCTAAAATCACATGATAGAATATTTGTCGACGCGTTTCAAACCAACCAGTGTGGTTCATCATCAAGACAAGTTGAAGGATCAGATCTAGAATGCATGTTAAATAGTTAGAGCAAAACTTCCAACAACTATAATTATTGACTAGGTAATGGCTAGATTGACTACCTAACGGCTATATTAGACGAGGGAACGGCTAGTTTGACTGGACACAGGGAGAAGGGGGCAAAAGACCAAATTGTAACTTAATTTGAGGTTTTTTATTAAATTAATGGTTAGTTAATTTATTAAATTACAAGTAAATTTATACAATACATATAACTACTAAGGATTAATAATATTAAAATAATCATATTTTTAAAATAATTAAATAATATTTTAATTGTTTATTACCAATTTGTAACTTAGTTTGAGGTTTTTTCTTTATTTATTAAATTAATAGTTAGTTAATTTATTAAATTACAAGTAAAATTTATACAATATATATAACTATTAAGGATTAATAATATTAAAATATTTTTAAAATAATAATATTTTAAATTTAATTGTTTATTAAAAATTTAAGATCTAAGAAAATTATTTTTCTTATATTAATTAAGTTGAATTATTATATAAATGGTTAGTTATGCTATTACTTATTTTATGTAATTCACGAGCTAGAAAAAGTCCATATCATCCTTAGGCGAATGGTCAAGTGAAGAGCACAAACAAAGTATTGGAAAACATTCTCACCAAGACCATGGCAAATCATCGCTAGGATTGGGCTGAAAAACTCCCTGAAGCTCTTTGCGCATATAGAACAACATGGCGGAACATGATAGGATTCTCACCATTTAAACTGGTCTATGGAAAATCCTCATTGTTCCCGGTGGAATTTGAAATCAATACGCTCAGAACAGCTCTGGAAGTAGGATTGGACCTCTCAGAATCCCAGAAACACCGGTTGGAATAGCTAAATGAGCTGGATGAAATTCGTTTAATGGCTGTCCAGAGGACCGCTATGATACAGCAGCAGAGAGAAAAATGGCATGATAAATTTATTAAAAATAAGGTGTTTCATAGAGGGGATTGGGCATTACTGTATGATTCCCGTTTTAAGGATTTTAAGGGAAAACTTCACTCACGATGGCTAGGCCCATATGAGGTTGATGCAGTATTTGACAATGGGATTGTTAGACTAGTTACAATTGATGATTCCCATGTTTCTTTTATTGTAAATGGACATCGACTTAGACTTTACTACTGCGTAGCCTCTAGAGAAGCCTTCATCAAACATCTCTCCAAAAAATCTGGATTGAAGGTTGTTAGTGCAGAAGATACCTCCTCTGTACCCTTGAACTGTATATATATATAAAATGTTGTTACTACTCACTTGTTTGTCTTTTTGCAGGAGCTACTATTGAGGTGCAATAATTGAGGAGCTGAAAATTTCTTGAGTAATTGGGACAGTCACTCCACTAACACTGACCTTCTCGGAAAATTTTCTAAGCATCAAATGTTGTTACTCCCGGGGGTGCTGTTACTCCGTTGTTGCTGTTACTCCCAGAAATTTTCTAAGTATCAGATGTTGCTACTCCTGGGGTGTCATTACTCCGCTGTTGCGGTTACTCCCAGAAATTTTCTAAGTATTGGATGATGTTATTCCTGGGGTGCTATTACTCTTGGGGTGCTATTACTCCTCGGATGTTGTTACTCCTTGGATGTTATTACTCCTTGGATGCTTTTGCTCTTAGGATGTTGTTACTCCTTGGATGTTGTTACTCCATGGTTGCTGTTACTTTGCTGATGCTGTTACTCCTCGGTTGTTGTTACTTCGCAAATGCTATTACTTCTCAGTTGTTGTTACTCCGCCGATGCTGCCAATCCTCGGTTGATGTTACTTCGCTGATGTTGTTACTCCTCAATTGTTGTTACTTTGCCGATGTTGTTACTCCTCAGTTGCTGTTACTCCACTGACGTTGTTACTCCTCGGTTGCTGTTACTCTGCCAACTGTCACTTCTCTCAGGTAGGTTGCCAGGTACGTCTCCATTGAATTTTATGGATTTAATTAAATATTTCGTGGACAAGACATTGACATGCCATGGACGACTATTTATAAGTTGGGGGGGGGGTGCCATCATAATTAAATGAAGGCGTAATTAAACAACACTAATGATTAATCTATTACCATCATTAAACCTTGTGCGATGGTATGCTCCACGATCTCCATAATTATTTCGCATAATCATTGGCATGTGTTGGGATTTGAAACATGCACCTTCTCATTTAATGCAAAATAATTACCACACCATTCACCACATTCACGATAATCTACCATGATTCTCTTCGTTTCCTAAGAAATCACCTATTGTTTTACCATCGTTCAACCTCTAATATGAAATCACCCCTAGGTGACCTCAGGAAATTAATGAAGGTATTACAGACTCATGTGCTGGTGTGTGTGACTATGTTATCTTGTGCAATAGATCGATAAGATTGCGAAATAAACAGACACTTGAAATAGTAAGAGATCACAGTAAGCAAACATAAACATAAAAAAATTTAATAGGGAGTTCACCCAATCCTCCTGGGCTACGTCTCCTGGTCCAGCCTTCAGTGGTGGCCTTTTTATTATGTTTTTAAAGCAGAGTCTTACAATAAGGAGCTCAATCTGAGTCTCACTTGACAGAGGATGATCAGTAGGATGGCACTTGGAATTCCTAAGTCCTTAGAGTTCACAGACTCCCCTTACCGAATTTCGACCTCAATTGGTCTCTGTCTTCTCGATGCTGCCCTTACTCTGATGGTTAGATCGGTTTCTCTGTGCTCTACAACTTTGCCTCTCTTTCTGTGTCTCTCGGCCTTCAGCTTCTTCACTGCTTCTCTGCCTCACTGTCTGTCCTGTCTCTGTCAGCGTGTGGCTTTAAAGCTAGTTCATTCCTTCGACTATTCGTTTCAGCTTCTCGGCTCTCTGGATCGCCTGCCACTATCCACTAGGAATCCTCTACCCTGCATCCTCATTTTTGTGTAACGCTTTGCAGAGAGGTGGCCACCTGTCTCCTTGCGAACTGAGTGTCAGTTCTTCCTGAACGGTCGTTTTTTTCGTTATTTCCCAGATGCCTGTGAAACGGATCCTTCTGTCGATTCATTGGTCAAATCGAACTTCAAATCTTATGCACTATAGTTTATTTCTCCCTCGGGTCTGATCATCCATTGGGTTGAACCTCTGCCATTTATCTGGAGCCCCTGGATCCCATGGTCTTCGCTTATATCGCGCGGTTGAGTTTCTCGACTGTTAATCTGTGATGTAAGCGGTTTCTCTCTCTCCCCACTGGACACACGTCACTCGGTGTATGGAATCGCTGGGTCCTCGGCCAAACCCACTTACTGCCCGAAATGCCTCCGATATTCCGCTGGTTTTGAGCGCAGGACCTGCCTTGTTGGTTTTAGTGCTTTCCCATAGTTTTCTGGTTTTCCCTTGTGACTGATCGCTTGGGGCCTTTCCTTCTCGAGGGGTTTTGCCCAACATATCAGAAACAACCTCCATTTCCAAATCTGAGCTTCCCAATTGCCATTTTTGCACCATGCGTGGTCTCCATGGGCCAACGGTTAGCGCACTTTGACCGAAGGTCCTCGTTGCTCCATGCTAGCTGCAAATTGCCATTATTTAGAGGTTATTTCTGATAGCTATAAGATTTCTTGAAGTCTATCATTCAATCTTAACAATCATGGAATTGTTTAAGGATCCAATTCGGATCACAACCTTCCCACTGAAAAAGCTTTTGGACCACCAAAAGTTGGTTTTCAAGCATCGACTAAGTGACGATACAAATTTCTCACTTGTCCAATCTCTATCCATTTTGCATTACTTGGCTTTGAACCCGTGAGCCCAATTCTGAGGTACTCAACATCTCCCCTACGCATCGTTCTCACCTTCCTGTCCAGAACTATGTCTTCCTGCAATTCATTAATATATTCAGGTAACAGGTCATCAATAGAAGGAAATTGACTCTGCTCTTCAAGATCTTCAATTAACAAAGGTTCAAATAGTCTCAAGCTATCTGCATTGACGATTGAGTAGATGTGCATATAAGCTGGAAAATCAAGGCGAAAAGCATTCTCACCAATTTTCTCAAGGATCCTGAAAGGTCCATACCTTATTGGTTTTAGCTTTTTACCTTCACCTTGCATCATGTCCTTGCTGATATACAGCCAGACTTGATCACCAACTTGAAAACTATGCTCCATCCGATGCTTGTCATGCCTTGCCTTGTATTTGGCCTAGCTCTTTTCCAGCTGTTCCTGTACTGCTTGATGGATCCCTTGAATTTGTTCAATGAACCTAGTTGCCTTGTCCACATCACTGTGTCCCTCAACTGTTGTGTCCTTACCAAAGAAAAAATCCAAGGGAGACCTTGGTGTAAAACCAAAATAGGCCTCAAAAGGAGATCTCTGTGTGGAAGAATGTTTGGCTTGGTTGTAAGCATGCTGCACATAACACAAATGTTCATCCCAAAGCTTGGGATGTTTGCTGCAATATCCCCTGAGCAACTGGATCACTGTCCTGTTGACTACTTCTGTCTGGCCATCGGTTTGTGGACGGAAAGTTGTGCTTTTCTTTAGTTTGGTGTCCATTAGTTCCCACAAACTTGACCAAAAATTCCCCACAAATCTGGTGTCTCGAGCAGATATAATGGAAGTGGGTAATCCAAAATGAACCCATACATGTTGAAAGAATAGTTCTGCAGTTTGTTCAACTATAATCTGTTTATTACAAGGTATCAAGATACACATTTTGCTAAACCTATCCACAACAACATATAGATAATCATGACCCTTCCTAGATTCAGGCAGTCCTCCAACAAAGTCCATGGAAAGACTTTCCCAAGGATGAGAAGGAACTGGAAATGGAGTGTACAAGCCTAGTTTCCTATTGCTGGGCTTGCTTTCTACACACATAATACACCCTCTTACATATCTAGAAACTGTCTCGTTCATTTTTTGCCAATAACAAAATCTTTGCAGCTGTGCAACTTTTTGCTTACCCCAAAGTGACCCGATATTAGAGAAGTGTGTGCTTCTCAAATTATCTTTACTCTTTCAGTTTGTGGAATGCATATCTTCCCACAATGATACAAGAGTTGGTCCTTAATATGATAATCCAATTCTTCTACTCATTCGCCTTGACTTAAAGTTGCATATAAATCTTTAAAGTCTATATCTTGAGCATATTGTTCAATGTAACTTTCATGTAATACAGAATTATGCTTAAGTATAGTAGATGCATTTATAATGGGTCTAGATAACATATCTGCAACTTTATTATGTATGGCCTTTTTATATCTGATGACTAAATGAAACTGCTGTAGGAACCCCATCCACCTGTAGTGTCTTGATTACTGCAATTTAGTTTGGGAGTGTAGATATTGAAGTGGTTGATGATTAGTATGGATAACTGTTCTTTTCCCATTAGTAATGTTTCCACTTTTTCACACTCTGTACTAATATATACAATTCCTTATCATATGTGGGATAGTTAACTACTGCAAAGTTAAACGTCTCAGAATGATAACATATGGGTTTACTGTGTTGTATCAACACTGCTCCCATGGCATAGTCATTGGCATCTGTTTAGATCTCAAATGGTCTTTGAAGATCTAGCAGTGCTAGTACTAGTGCTGTACTAATCTTTTCTTTCAAGGTGTCGAAGGCTTTCTGCTATTTGCCTCCCCACTGAAACACCTTGTTCAATCTTGTTAAAGCATGTAGGGAGAGCTGCACTTAAGGAAAAGTTAGAAATGAACTTTCTCTAATATTGTGCTGCTCGTAAGAAGCTTCTAACTTATGTTGCAGTTTTGGGTTTTGGCCAGTTTACAATGACTACCACCTTAGAAGGATCTATCTTCAATTCACCACCCCCTACTATATTTCCCAAATAATTCAAAGATGTTTTGCCAAATTCACATTTTGAGAGTTTAACATAAATTTCTTCTCTTTTCAAAAAATCTAGTGTTTGCTTAACATGATTTTTATTCCCATGTTTTGCTAAATATAAGAATGTCATCTAGATATACAATAACAAAATCATCAAGAAAAGGTTTGATCACATCATTCATTATTCTCATGAAAGTAACAGGAGCATTAGTTAAGCCAAAAGGAATAACCAGCCACTCATACAATCCCTACTTTGTTTTGAAAGCAGTCTTTCATGCATCTTGTTCTGCAACTCTGACCTAATGATATCCACTATGCAAGTCTAACTTGGAAAAATAAACAGCTTCCTTTAAATGATCTAATAGATCATCTATGCGAGGAAGGGGATAATGATTTTTTATTATTATTTTATTTAGTGCTCGGTAATTAATGCACAATCTCCATGAGCCATATTTCTTTCTCACTAAATGATTGGTGACCCACATGGTGATGTGTTAGGTCTGATGAACCCCTTCTCGAGAAACTCTTGCACCTGATTCTTGATTTCTGCATTCTCTAACGTGGACAACCTCTACATCCCAATGTTAGGCAATGGAGCGTCTTGCTGCAAATTAATATCATGCACTATTTCCTTTTTGGGTGGCAGTCCTTTAGGTTCTTGAAACAAGATATCATACTCTAAAACAACTTTTTCTAAATCAGCTTGCTGTTTAGCATCACATCCCTCAAATACATTGGTTTTATCAGGTTTCTTTTCCTTTACAACCATCGGTAAAAATTGTTTGCATTGAATTCATTTCATCTACCCTAAGTTTATGAGAGTATAATTATTCTTGAGCTTATGAGATCTTACAAAGTATTCGATTCCACCTTTAACGAGTAGATACTTGTTCTCAACTCTATAGAAAATATCTTTTCTTTCATACAAGTAAGGACTTCCTAAAACAATTAGACATATATCCAAAGGAATTATATCTAACTCAACCTCATCTGCAAATGTTGACCCAAAAGAAAACTTGAGTTTGCATTGTCTAGTCACTTGTAGTTGTGCTTTATCACTTAACCAACCTAATGGGTATGGTTTCTTGTGAGGTGTAGTCAATAATCCCAAATTCTTTACAATTGCTTCAGAAATTAAATTTACTTGTGAGCCACTATCAAACAAAGTATCAATCTTTTGATTTTTGGAAATAACTATAATATGGAAAAGCTCATGTCTTTTTCTCACATTTTCTTCATCAATAGTAGATTGTGCAGAATTACTAGTAGATGCTTCAAAATTCTTACCTTTTATACCTGTGGCTGCAATGGTTGTTTCATCTCCTGAGTTCGACCCCAAATCTTTCTGAATAGCTCCATCTGTCTTCTTCTTCTTTCTGTCGAACTTCTTAGGTCTCAGCTCCAGATGCAGAATTCAACAGTGCTCATCATCATGCCCATCCTTCTTACAGTGAGTGCATCAAGACTTGCTTTTCTATGCAGTGTTGGCCTTCCTCTCTTTCCATTTCTATTTTCTTTTCTCCTTATTCTTGCTTGCAATGGGCTTGGATGATCCTCCTACCTCTGGGTTCCCATTCTTTCCTCTAGCTTCTAGATGCGTAGCTTGAACAGATACCTCATATATACTAGTGGGATTAAACATGAGGATAGTGTGCCTCATGTATCTGTGTAGACCACCGATGTACTTCAATAGAGTCTCAGGTGAGTCTAATGAGATTCCTAGAATCAAAGCTCTCTTCCTAAATTCTTGGGTGTAACCTTGTACATTTTGCCCTTTCAATTGGCGAAGAGTTTGCTAGCTCATCATGGCTTGCTGCATGTAGGCCAATGGATAGAATTGCTTTTTGATTGCAAAAAACAAATTCACTCCAGACAGAAAGAGTCTTACCATGTCTCTTCATGTCAGCTTGGGTCCTGCCTTCCCACCAAACCAAGGCAGTGTCCCCAAGGCGTAGGCTGGCCAGTTGAATCTTGCTCTTGTCTGAGTCGATACTTTGCACTCTGCAATAAACATCAATTTGTCTGATCCAATTGTCCAACTTTTCTGCATTCAACTCTCCATCATATATTGGTAAATCAAATTGAACATTTAGTTTAATCAAATATGTCTTCTTTTTATGTTCAAGGCTATTAGGAGGTGTGAGAAAGTTTTCTTCTTTCCCTTTTCCTTTTGAGTGGTCATGGAGGAGAGACTCTTCTTCTCCTTTATCTTGTTTGGAGCCTGATGATTCCTCATCTTTATGTTTTCTAAAGTCCTTATACATTTCTTCTACCATGGATCTCATGGCTAGGAAACTATCTATAAATTGAGGGCCTGGGCCCACAGAACCTTCCTCCAACATTTTCTTCGAAGGATAGACTCTTCCAATTTCAAGATTAGCTTCGACCAACTCTCCTTCTCCTAATTTGAGCTTTGATCTAGTTAGCATTCAATAGCTAAATCCAGCACAAGCTTGTCTAACCTTAACAACATATAGCTCTGATACCACTTGATTTGAAATCACCCCTAGGTGACCTCAAGAAATTAATGAAGGTATTAAAAACTCATGTGCTGGTGTGTGTGTCTATGTTATCTTGTGAAACAGATCGATAAGATTTCGAAATACACTGACACTTGAAATAGTAAGAGATCACAGTAAGCAAACATAAACACAACAAAATTTAATAAGGAGTTCAACCAATCCTCCTAGGCTATGTCTCCTAGTCTGGCCTTTAGTGGTGGACTTTTTATTATGTTTTTAAAGTAGAGTCTTAAAATAAGGAGCTCAATCTAAGTCTCACTTGACAAAGGATGATCAGTAGGATGGCACTTGGAATTCCCAAGTCCTGAGAGTTCACCGAATTTCGACCTCAATTGGTCTCTGTCTGCTCGATGCTGTCCTTACTTTGATGGTTAGCTCAGATTCTTTGTCCTTTGTAACTTTGCCTCTCTTTCTGTGTCTCTCGACCTTCAGCTTCTTCACTGCTTCTCTACCTCACTGTCTGTCCTGTCTCTGTCAGCTTGTGGCTTTAAAGCTAGTTCGTTCCTTCGATTGTTCGTTTCGGCTTCCCGGCTCTCTGGATCACCTAACACTGTCTGCTGGGACTCCTCTGCCCTGCATCATCATTTTTGTGTAACACTTTGCAGAGAGGTGGCTACCTGTCTCCTTGCGAACTGAGTGTCAGTTCTTCTTGAACGGTCATTTTTTTCCGTTATTTCCCAGATGCCTGTGAAACAAATCCTTCAATTGATTCATTGGTCAAATCAAAATTCAAATCTTATGCGCTGCAGTTTCTCCCTCGGGTCTAGTCATTCATCGAGTTGAACCTCTCCAGTTGATCTGGAGCCCCCAGATCCCAAAGTCTTCGCTTATATCGCGCGATTGATTTGCTTGACCATTAATTCGCGATGTAAGGGGTTTCTCTCTCTCCCCGCCGGACACGCATCACTCGGTGTATGGAATCACTGGGTCCTCGGCCAAACCCACTTACCGCCTGAAATGCCTCTGATATTCTGCCGGTTTTGAGCACGGGACCTGCCTTGTTGGTTTTAGCGCTTTCCCACAGTTTTCTGGTTTTCGCTTATGATCGAGTGCTCACGGCCTTTCCTTCTCGAGGGGTTTTGCCCAGCGTATCAGAAATAGCCTCCATTTCTAGATCTGAGCTTCCAAATTGCCATTTTTGCACCATGCGCAGTCTCCATGGGCCAACTGTTAGCGCGCTTTGACCGAAGGTCCTCCTTTCTCTGTGCTGGCTACAAATTACCATTATTCAGAGGTTATTTATGATAGCTATAAGATTTCTTGAAGTCTGTCTGTTATGCTCTTAACCTACAAGACGATACCAGAATATAGAATATGTGAAGAAATATACCCATAACATAGAATAGTGGAAAGAACAACAAGTATTTTATTATTCAGAAAGCAATGTTCACTTGCCTCTTCGAGGGGGCAACCTCCAATAGAGCAGAGCTCGATTACAAAATAAGACACGATGCTCCTCGCAGGGAGTCTCTATCCTTTATATATGACGATGGTTCTTATTAATACCATCTATCTAATACCATGGCCCATTTGCAACTAACTGTGGTCTCGTCATTAAATGCGGGTTAACCACTTACAACTATTAATATGGGCTTTATTGACTCTTTAATTAACTATAACTGTGACTCGATCCTACTACATAAATAAGGGGGTTAGGGTGGGACCCTAACATGCCCTCCCCCTTAAGAATAGCCTTGTCCTCAAGGTTGAAGCTACGGAAACTGCTGAAGAATAGTGGTTGGTTCCCAGGTTGCATCTTCCGGAGACGTGTCTTTCCACTTGACGCGGACTTCCTTAATCATGTAGCCACGCAGGTGCCATTCTCGTGTGTCTAGGACCTACTCAGGTTGGAGCCAGATTGACCCTTCTTCATCCAATTCAGGTAGTCTGGTTTGAATCATGCAATTGTTCCCAATCACTTTCTTGAGGCATGAGACATGGAAAACTGGATGCATTTTTGCAGTGGGTGGCAAAGCTAGCTTGTAGGCCACTTCTCCAATGCGCTAAAGTACTTGATACGGTCCGCAGAATTTTGGAGATTGTTTCTGACAACCCTTGTCTTTGAGTGATGTTTTCTTATATGGTTGCAGCCTCAAAAATACCTGATCCCCTTCTTGAAATTGGCGCTCTGAGCGATGCTGATCTACCTATTGCTTCATGCGGTTTTGAGCTTGAAGAAGGTTCTCTCTAAGATGGGCGAGCATGGTTGTGTAGCTTTGTAGGAGTTGATCCACTGCTTGTACCTTTGAGCACCCCTTGATATAAGAAGTAAGGGAAGGAGGGAGTTGAACATAAACTGCTTCATAGGGAGTCACTTTGGTGGTGGCATGATAGTTGGTGTTATACCACCATTCAGCTAGAGGTAACCACTGTACCCAAAGATGTTGCTTTTCTGAAGTGAAACACCTAAGGTAAGTTTCCAGACATTTGATGACTGCTTAAGTTTGACCATCCATTTGTGGATGATAGGAAGTACTGATTTTTAGTTGGGTACCTTGTAGCTTGAAGAGTTCCTGCAAAAAATTACTAGTGAAGATCGGGTCATGATCAAAGACAACAGAAGTGGGCATGCCATGCAATTTGAAGATCTGATCCATGAAATATTGAGCGACCAAATTCAGTGTAAAAGGGTGGGGCATGGCGCAAAAATGAGCATACTTAGAAAGTAGGTCCACAACCACCATGATGACTGACTTGTTTCCTGACTTCGGAAGACCTGTAATGAAATCCATAGAAACCTCCATCCATATTGATACCGGGATGGGCAATGGTTGTAATGTCCCTGGTGCTTTGACTGTCTCCCCTTTGTGGCGCTGACAAACATCGCATTCCACTACAAAAGTAAGGATGTCCTTTTTCATGCCTGTCCAAAAAAATGATCTTCTAGTGCGAGCATACGTCTTCTGAAAGCTTAAATGTCCTGCAGTGGGGGATGAGTGCAATTCCTCCAAAATGCGGCTTTTGAGGGTGGATGTTGGTGATATTACGACTCTGTCCTTGTATTGAAGAATCTCATCCTGCCACGAGTAGCCCTTGGTGGAATTTGGATTCGCCTACAATTGAGTAATGAGTTGGGAGAGCCAGGGATGTGAAAACCATTCCCTGCGAGCATGTTTAATCCATTCTGGAATGGGAAGGGAAATTGCAAGCAGGGTACTTTCCTCCTCAAATTGGCGAGATAATGCATCTGCTACAATATTTTCGCACCATTTCTTGTAAATGATCTCATGATCATATCCCAGCATTTTGGCGAGCCATTTATTTTGTTGTGGGGAGGATAGGCATTGCTCCAAAAAATATTTAAGACTGTGAGGGTCTGTGCGGATTTGGAAACATCGCCCCAATAAGTAAGGTCACCAGGTATCTATTGTAAGTAAGATGGCCATCATTTCCTTCTCATAGGTAGATAGTCCCAAATTCTTCCCACTTAGTTGCTGGCTTGTGAATGCCAAGGGTTGACCTTCCTGCATTAAGACCGCCCCAATACCCGTACCCGAAGCATCACATTCAATGACAAAAGATTTGGTGAAGTCGGGTAGTGCTAAGACTAGAGTGGAACACATGGCATTTTTGAGAGCTGTAAATGCTTGTTGTGCTTCATCATTCCAGAAGAATGAATTTTTCTTGAGGAGTTAAGTGAGGGGCTTTGCAATGCGACCATAATTGCAAACAAATTTGCGATAGTAGCCTGTGAGACCCAAAAATCCTTCAGGGTCTTCAAGGTCTTAGGTTGAGGCCAATCCTGCATTGCCTGGATCTTTTTGGGGTCCACCTTGACACCTTCATGCCCCACAATGTGGCCCAAATACTCAACTTCTTCCATGCCAAAAGAACACTTGGACATCTTAACAAATAATTTATGCTTGCAAAGCAGTTTCAAGAGCAGATCTACATGTTGAAGATGTGCAACCCAAGTGAAACTATAGATGAGGATGTCATCGAAGAAAACAAGGACAAATTTCCTGAGATATGGTTTGAGAAGGTGGTTCATAAGGCTCTGAAAAGTAGATGGGGCATTACAAATACTGAATGGCATGACCAGGAACTCATAATGGCCTTCATGAGTTCTGAAAGCAATTTTTGGAATGTTGACTTCCTTCATGCGAATTTGGTGGTAGCCTGAATGAAGATCCATCTTAGTGAAGAATTGAGCCCCATTGAGTTCATCTAGAAAATCATCAACAACTGGGATGGGAAATTTATCTTTGAATTTCAACTTATTGAGGGCCCTGAAGTCTGGACACATACGCCATTCCCCATCTTTCTTGAGCACCATGACCACCGGTGATGAATAAGGACTAATGCTAGGACGAATGACACCTACTTCCAAAAGTTGATTATTTTTTCTATTTCATTATTTTGGGTGAACGGATATCTGTATGGGTGCACATTTGGTGGTTGGGCCCCTAGGACCAAGGTGATGCTATGATCATGTTCCCCTCTCGAGGGTGGAAGCTCATGAGGCTTTTCAAAGACTGGAAGATGGTTATTTAAAATTTGTTGCATCTCAGGATGAATCGGTAGAGAGTTGGGTTCGACGGACTGGATGGAATTAAATTGAGCTATAACTCCATGATGGCCCTTTTTTAACAATTTTTCCATCCTATGTGAGCTGATGATAGAGGGAGCTCCCGCCTAGAGTCCGCGGAGGGTATGTGTGGAGTTGTTCTGCTTAAAGCTCATATATAACTCCTGGAAATCCATTGTGATTGGCCCAAGTGTGCGAAGCCATTTAGCACCGAGGACAATGTCGCACCCTCCCATGTGTATGGAAAACATGTGGTCTTCAACTGATAATCCCCCATTTGAAGTTTGACATCTTCATAGCAGCCTTCACATGTCATTGTTCCCCCATCCACAATTTGGACTTGGAAGTTAGAAACTGCTCGTACAAAAGAATGCACTGCTTCCGCGACTCTTTGATGGATAAAATTATGTGTACTTCCACTATCAATCAAGACTACTACTGGGCGATACTTAATAAAACCTCTGATCTTGAGAGTTTGAGGTGAAGAAATCCCTGCCAAAGCATGCAGCGAAATATTTGGTTCGTCAGGGACATTGTCCTCTTCTGCCTCCTCAGGTTCCTCAAGTGGTGGGGCTTCCTCCGATGAGCTGTAATCAGTGGCATCAATTTGAAAGAATTTGGGCTCCTTGCATTTATGACCTGGGGAGTATTTTTCATCACAGTAGTAACATAATCCCTGCTTTCTTCTTTCTGCCATTTCTGCAGGTGACACCTTTTGAACCTTAAGTGTTTGAGTTGTGTTGTGAGTCTATGGGGGGCGACCCTTGGCGGTGAAATTTGGGCGAGTGGACTGGGCCGCTAACACACGTTCCACGTTACGAGCTACCTTGCAAGCCTCCGACCATGTGGGAGGGTGGTGCAGTCGGACGTGGGCTTGTATGGCCTCTTTAAGACCGCTGATAAAACATTCCGTGTAGAACGCATCTTGGAGACCCCTAGTGCGGAAAGCTAAGGCTTCAAAGGCTGTAATATATTCATCCATTGTGCCAGTCTGTCGGAGCTTAGTGAGACGACCCAAAAAAGCAGATCCATGGTCAAAGCGCTCTATAAGAGCTTTTTTGAAGGTGTCCCAAGTCAAAAAACTTCCATTGCAACGTTGATGCCATTGCCACCGTTACCATCTTTCATTGTCCAAGTACATGCTCCCCACCATAAGCCGAGTCTCATTATCTAAGATGTAATTCAGATTGAAATACTGCTCCATTTGTGCTTCCCATGCTGTCGGGTGAGAACCGTCAAATTTATGCATATCCAGCCGGGGGGTCTCAGACTTTTTTTTTTTTTCGAAAACTCCTAACGGAGTTTTACTCCTTGCTTAAGAATACTGCAGTAGCCGAATCCCCAAAATGTCAATGTTGCCAAAAGTCCTACGAAAATCACACCCTGGTATAGGAACCCCACACCACTACTCAGATCTGGTGGATTTGAGAGATCTTAATGGCTGATCGGATAGCTCTGAGCGATGGAACAGATTGCTGCTGCGGTTTTGATGGATCTAATAGATCTGAATGGCTGTTCTGTTAACTTGGAACTGCGGGACTGATGTCTGCTGCTATTGCAAACCCCACTTGCGAGATCTAATCTAGCAGAGATTATGCGTGATCCAGAGATAGAAAAGGGAACTATGGTCTCGAGGAGTGTCAGGTGCTACAGATCGCAATATACATAAGGGTTTGACAGTAGTACTCGGCCCAATGTTTCAGGGCTCTAACTAAGGAGGATCAACCATACCCTTAGCCGTACAACCTGAGTACCCTATCGTAAGGGTGAGTAATCTCTCCGAGTGCTGTTCTCGGTGTACTATAGCAGCAAGATAGCCGACGGTTTATCTATGGCAAGGTTTCAAAGGAGCTAGGGGGCTTTCGATATACCTAAAGGGTACTTGGAAGACAGTTCATGTGCGGTTCTGTCTAATGCGCTACTACTCGAAGGGGTACCCACAAGGGTTACAAGGGAGTCCAACAAGCGTGACCACCTCTTGTATTTCCTGCGTGGATGCCTCCCCAAATCCACAGGTTTATGCGCTCAACGATAGCTCCCGTGGTTTAAAGACGCTGGAACACATCTCTAGCCAATTTTTTTTTTTTTGCTAAGAAATGGAGATCCCACCAGCCCTGGAAAGTGCTCTGATACCACTTGTTATGCTCTTAACCTGCAAGACGATACCAGAATACAGAATATGCGAAGAAATATACCCAGAACATAGAATAGTGGAATCAACAACAAGTATTTTATTATTCAGAAAGCAATGTTCACTTGCCTCTTCGAGGGGGCAACCTCCAATAGAGCAGAGTTTGATTACAAAATAAGACACGATGCTCCTCGCAAGGAGTCTCTATCCTTTATATATGACTCATACATGCAATACCATGGAGCAATACCATGGTTCTAATTAATACCATCTATCTAATACCATGGCCCATTTGAAGCTAACTGTGGTCTCGTCATTAAATGCGGGTTAACCACTTACAATTATTAATATGGGCTTTATTGAATATTTACTTAACTATAACTATGACTCGATCCTACTACATAAAGAATGGGGTTAGGGTGGGACCCTAACACTGTCATTCATTCTTAACAATCATGGAATTGTTTGAGGATCCAATTTGGATCAACCTCATTCATTTTTTTTACCATGCCATTACTGCAAGAAGTGGGTTGCTATGACTCCTCCCAATGGTATGCTGTGTCCAAAGTGTTGTTACAGTTTCTATAGGATGGGTGGACTAGATGTGCATCATGAACCCAAGGGTACAACCTTGTTCCACAACAATGCAGATGTATGGCGGGTATTTGTAGAGGCAGGATGGGATATTTATTTCAATAGATTGTAGTGGTTCGACGAGGGGATCACGATAGAATTCGTGATGAATTTGGACGAGAATTACTAACAGGTTAGAGGATTATAAATTCCTGTCACAGAAGAGGCCATTTCAGAAGTCAGTGGGTTAGCACAACAGGGACATAAGCGGTTCTCAAGAAAGGCTACGCTGCCCGAATTCCTAGAATTAGTTTTGTAGGCTAGGGAGAGCATTGTTGTGAAGGGAAGGGTATATGACCATAAGTCCCTACCATATCCATGGGGTAAGGAAGCAAGATTTGTCATGAAATATATAACCTGCGAGGGGCGGTTTACCACCCTGTTCAAACACCACTTCAAAATTCTATCCCTTATTTGATTTCCGTAGGCACAATTTCATTCTCTGAACATGCCTTTATTTTTTTATGAAGAGCCTTCAACTTATGGCGTAGTCCGCTAGGCGCTCACGCCAACTGCTGGCGGCCCTCACAAACCATGGACTGGTTTGACTATTGGTCATGCACGCATTGACCCAATTACAAGTACCTTGGGCACAATTCCTTGAGATGATGGAGGAGGAAGTAGCAGCTGTTATAACTGCTAGAGAGGAAGAGCTCGAGGAATCGGAGGAGAAAGAACCAACATCTCCTATTGGTACAGTAGGAGAGGAAGAAGATCCAAAGGAATTGGGGGAGGAAGAACCAACATCTCTTGCTGGTACAACAAGAGGAGAGGATGAACTGGAAGGATCAAAGGAAGGACCGACATCCCCTTCTGGTACAATAGAAGGAGAAGAAGAGCCTGAGGAAATTGAGAAAGAAGAAGAGGAACCAAAAGAGATGGAAGTGGAAGTGGAAGAACAATTGGTGACACAGTTGAGGCTGTCACACAAGAAATAGCCCCATTTGTGGAACCTGTTAATGAAAATATGGAAGTGGAAGAAACTGTGGAACCTATTATTGCAGACATGGAAATGGAAGAAACAGTTGGTGATATAGTCGAGGCTATCACACAAGAGCCAGCGCTGTCTATGGAGTCTATTAATGAAGAAATGGAAGTGGAGGAAACAGTTGGTGAAATAGTCAAGGCTGCCACACAAGAACCATCCTCGCCTGTGGAACCTATCGATGAATATATGAAGATAATGGATGGAGTTGATGTTGTTATGTAGGAATCAACTTTCATTAATGAAGCATAAGGAGAAGAGGTTTTGGTCAAAGAGCTAGCAAGTGATGCTGTTACACTAGGACCAGCATCACTTGCCCAAACAGATGTGGATGTTGAAATGAGTAGGGGTGCCACAAAAGAACCACCACCAACTCAGTCAGGGCAGGATAATGTGGAAGAGACAAACCCCGAGCTTAATGCTGTTCCACAAGAACCAGCGTCGACAGCATGACAAGAGGCATCACATGAAGAAGGCTCGACCCAATTGAGGAATGAAGGCAAGGAGGAAAACAAATTAGAGGTAGCAGATAGGACCAGTATAGACCAGGTGGAGGACATTCCCCACTCTCTGTTTTAGGCCACAATGCCAAGAGGAGTGAGGAAGGTTCATTCCCCCCATGATTTAACAGAAGAAATTGTTGTTCCTCCCATATTGAAGTACGTCGGCTCGAAGGAGGGTACAACCATTGTTGGCTCATTACTTGCAGATTCCCAGCAAGGGCTTCCTGAAGAACAGGCTGAGAAAGAAATTTTTATAGCAGGATTGGAGCAGAGGGCAGTCAATGAAGGCACTATCCAGGCGACAGATGTTCTCGAATTAAGAGGAGTTGAGGAAGAAAGTGCTCCCGAGGACAAAAAACCAAGTAAGGAAGACCTGGTAAAGGAGCCAACCAATGCCTCTAAAGGAAATCCACCACCTCTTGAACCAGCTGCGGGGCTGGGAAATGAATTTACTGTTAAACAAGAATGGGTAGAATAGTGTGAGAGAAGGAGACCACCTCTCAAGGAGAGGTATCAACTTCAATTCGGAGAAACCATGCAGCTAAATATGGAGGTTCAGAAGCTAATAATGTAGGTATCTCAGCTGAAAAAGAAGGCAAAGAAATATAAATGGAAGGTTGTAAGGCCCAAGGTCGAGGTCTCCTCAGTAGTTGTAAAGACAGAAGATGTTCCCACAACTTCCGCTGCTTCACAGACTAGTCCTGTAGAACAATTGTTCGAGGTCCGAGAATTCTTCCTAGCGGCCGAAATTCAAAGATGGAAATCTGTCATGAATGAACAAAAGAAGGAGACAACGAGGGTTCAACAGTAGTCCACTATGATTTTCACTGGGTATGTAGACCAGTTGGACAGAGAAAAGTAGAGGCAGGAGAAACAATAGAGAAAGATAAGGGGTTTAGAAGGGAAGATACAGGTGTTGAAGGCAGATAAGGAACATATGTTTACCCTAGCACAACAGGTAATGGCCTGACGGCCTCCTGACCATAGTTACGCTTTGTTTCTTCATGAGAAGTTCTTTTTCTTCAACTTGGAAAGCATATACAAGGAGATCAGCCATGAGATTGAAGACCCGATACAATTCCTTCGTATTATAAGAATCCATGATATCATGAACCAGCACTTGATGTGCGAGCTCTACATGCATGGTTATTTCTTGAGGGATGATGAGAGCTTTAACCTGGTTCCGTTCGTGGGAGATGTTCACCTGAGAGCCTTCACCTCCTACACCATTAACTAGGTTAAATGGAGGAAGGCTTGTGATACTTTTGAAGGGAATCAAGCTACAAAGCCACTGATGATAAGGAGGGAGAATGGTCAGTCAGTGACTATTTATAACAAGCACTCCACCTTTCTATAGATTGAGGGATCTAAGGAATGAATGCTGGCAACACAAAGATGGTGTACTGACCTCTGTGTCAGACAAATAGTCACTTTCCAGGATGAAGCCCTTGACAGTTGTCAAAGGATATGGATGATGTCATCCTCAACTGTCAGAAACCGGGAACCTTTTGGAGCACCCAATTTTGCACGAGCATTAGAAAGAGTGCCACATTTTGTTGCATGCATTTAGACTTGTGGGGTCTAGTGGATGGGGTTGAGGTTTCAATTTCCCCTCATTTGGTTGCCAGCAAAACATTACACTCCAGCATACAACGTGAGCAATGATTGGTGGAAGGATGTCCTTATGACAAAAGGATATAAACCTCCAAGGACAGAGATGGCCGAAGAATACGAACTTTCTAAGCTTCATGCTGACCACAGCTGGTCCAACCCAAATCTAAAGAGACATCGAGATGCATGAGGGCATGCAAAAAGACCAGTTGGGGGGAGATGTTGTGTGCCAATTCTACATAACTTTTCCCTCCATTTTTACTCTCTCTCTCACTAATTTTGTATCATTTATATTCACTAATCACTCTAAACGTACAAGGTAAATCTTCCATTATCTTTCTGGAATATTTAATTCATGAAGTAATATTCATGGAGATTTTACCTACGCGAGTTACTAATCTTTACATTTCCACAGATCCGGTGGTCAAAGGTTACAGGTGCAAATCACAGAAGCGATTCCGAGCTTCCAGCACCATATCGGCAAGCACTGTAACAACATAATGGATTCTAGGCCTATTCCAGACCTTTCTTGTCCTTCTCTTGACAACTAGTTGGTCATTTCGACGATTGTATAATGATAGACATTAGTTGCCATATTGAGAAACAATTTTCTCTGTGTATTGTATAAGAAGGGTTTCAATGATGTGAATTGGGGTTAGCTGTGCAAGAGATTGAGATTGTAACAAAACACTGATTAATTAATTGAATTCAAGTTATTTTCTTGTTCTCTCTGTTATCACTAAACAAATTTCAAAGGAAAAGGGTAAGGTAAGAAAGATTTGGTCTTGGTTATTCTCATGCTCCTTTCATGCATAAGAAGCACTTGGCAAACTTAGGGTCAACATACATCAAAGTTCTTTGAAGGCTCAAGCAAGGAAAGTAAGATGAGAAGGAAATTTCAAGATAAAGAAGCTCAAGGCAGTCGAATTTGGCATGTAATCTATGTTTTTGAAATTACACAGCAGTTTCGTAGCGCGCTACGAAATTGCTATAGGTGATGCCTAATGCACAGCAGTTTCGTAGCGCGCTACGAAACTGCTGTAGCTACATATTATCATTCGATGGGCCAATTTTGAAGAACAAAGGGAAATATTTTTGGAGCAAGGTACACCTGGCATGGAAAAAAAATAATCAAATGCATTTTTATGCAAAATAAAAGAAACAAAGAAGGACACTTGTGAACTCCAAAATTTCATGTTATGAAAACAGTAGCCAACTTCCAAGGGGATTACTAAGCAATGGAAAACTCATCTCTGAAAAGTGAAAGAGGTTTTCATTCTTAAGATACTGAAGTACAAAAGCCTCTTCCACTTTCTTCAAATCCATTATTATTTGAGAGAAATGAATGATCAAACTTGCGCTACGAAACTGCTGTAGGTGCAGTTTTTCACAAGCATATTTTTACACCTGTTTTTCAAAGACTCATTCTCGACGGTAGGAAATATGTTTCAAAAAACCAAGAGAGGATTTTGTTCAGAATGGATTTTTTCACAAAATCCTCCTTCCGGTTTT
Organism: Pinus tabuliformis; assembly: GCA_031772625.1. Classification (NCBI taxonomy): domain Eukaryota; kingdom Viridiplantae; phylum Streptophyta; class Pinopsida; order Pinales; family Pinaceae; genus Pinus; species Pinus tabuliformis. The sequence continues at coordinate 408,828,949 of CM062807.1, read as the reverse complement.
CCAAATACATTTTTTATGAGAGGTTATGAGCTCTGTCCCAAAACGTATTTTTCAGCCAGAACAGAGCAAGGGATAGTCTCCTAGTTTCTAGGAACAGCAAAGGGATGAGTCATTAAGGGCCAGATGGAAGGTTATGAGCACCATCAAATTCGACTTCATGGAGTTTTAAGTGTCAAAGAATGTTTTAAATTTTTATATAAGGTTTTTGTAATCATAATAAGGAGTTACACTCCTAGTTGTATCAGGTCTGTAGGACTCCTAGTTAGCTGTCCCTTGTATTAAATAGTTAGTTTTAAGTGTCAATAGGTGTCAAATTAGGAGGAATTCGAATTCCCCTCATGATGGAGGAAGTAATCTACATGAACTCTATATATGGGAGAAGAAATAATGTATTAGGGGTTGGAAATTTCGAGAGAAACAATGCATATTATGTTATTGCAGAACACTGTATGTTTTATGTTAATGCAGAAGTTTGGCTTTACTACTCAGGATTCAGAGAGGGTTTTATGTGTTTTATTTCCTCATGGATTTCTTCATTTTCTCACTTGTAGTGGTATGAACACATGTTACTTAGGATTCATTGATAATGCTCTAACTTCCTTCATGTGTTCATAGACTATGTTTCCTATATCATGTCTCTGTTTTGGTAGTAGATTAAAACTCTTTATGCCCTGACTTCCATGTAGGCTGATCTGTTGTTGTACTAAAACATACTCTGACTCCATAGCCTAGTAGATGCTTGTTGATTGGAATTTCAACCATTTATACATTTTCATTTGATTTTAATCCATAGAGTTAGCCATCTTAATCATAATTAAAAAAATCATAAATCCTTTGAGAGAGCCCTCTCAGGTTCGGGAGGCTAAGCCTCAGCCTAAAGTAGGTTTGGAATAGTTACTTAAGGTCTTCCTAGTCAGCAGCCTTCTAGGGTTTGATTTTGAGATAACATTTTGGTGCGTCTGCCGGGAGCCTGAAGTCTATTCATTCCCGAAATTAAGAGGCTGAACTTCTGAAGGTAGCAGGAGCTCTGTTATGAAACCAGCTCAAGAAAAGATAGAAAATATAGATCAACGCCTTAGAATTCAGCCTCTTCGAGGGGGCAACCTCCTTTACATTACATAAATGAACAATTCTTGGATGATACAAATGACAAAACCTCCTTTCTATATATAGGAGTCTAAGGAGTCACAATATAATCCAGCCGACCTAACAATAATAATATAAAGCCACAAAAATAACAATAGAGGGATTCTATGGGGCACAGAAATAACAATATGGGGGTAATAGGGGCACAACAATATAAATAAGGGGTATAACTACAACAGTAATGGGGTAATCACTAGTATTATAGGGACCTAACATGCCCCTCTCCTTCAAAAAAGTGTTGTCCTCAACGCTTGAGTAGTTCTGGATACTTCTGCATAAAATTCTCATCCTCCCATGTGGAATCTTCAGCGGATAAGTTCTTCCACTTTATAAGATACTCTGAAATTGATCGATTTCGTAGCTGTCGAGTTCTTGTTTCTGTGACTGCTTCCGGTTCCAATATAATTTTTCCTTCCTCATCAAGTTCTGGCAATATTGTTTGAATTGGGAGCTTGTCACCTATAACCTTCTTTAAACATGAAACATGGAAGACTGGGTGCAATCGAGAAGCTGCAGGAAGCTCCAATTTGTATGCCATAGTACCAATCTATTGCAACACCTTGTACGGACCATAATACTTTGGTGATAATTTATTATCCTTCTTAGCTTGCTTTAGGGACATTTGCTTATATGGTTGTAGCCGTAGGAATACCCAATCACCTACATCAAAACTTCTTTCACTGCGATGTTGATCTGCCTGTTGTTTCATTCTATTTTGTGCCAACACGAGGTTATCCTTTAAGAGTTCAAGGACTTGTTGTTGATGTTCGATGTGATGTTCCACTGCCTGAACCTTAGAATTTTCTCTTAAATATGATGTGATGGATGGTGGTTGATACCCATAAAGTGCCATAAATGGGGTCATTTTTGTTGCTGTATGGAAGGAAGTGTTATACCACCATTCAGCCAGAGGCAACCATTTGACCCATTGTGTCTGTTTATCAGATACAAAGCAACGAAGATATCCTTCCAAACATTTGTTTACTATCTCAGTTTGCCCATCAGATTGAGGATGATAAGATGAGCTATGAGCTAACTGAGTACCAAGACAAGAAAATAATTCTGTCCAAAAATTTCCAGTGAAAATGGGATCTCTGTCACTTACAATAATCTTTGGGTTTCCATGTAGCTTTTGAACTGTTTCCATAAATGCAGTAGAAACTGTACTGGCTTTAAATGGATGTGATAATGCACAAAAGTGTGCATACTTGGTAAGTCTGTCAACTACCACCATGATGACACTCTTTCCCTCAGACTTGGGTAAACCTGTGATAAAATCCATTGAAACCTCCTCCCAACGTTGGCTTGGAATGGATAAAGGTTGTAATAGACCCGGTGTCTTAATTGTTTCAACTTTATTTTGCTGGCAAACCAAACATTCCGCCACAAACTTTTGAATATCTGATTTAAGGCCATCCCAAAAAAAATCCTTCTTAACCCTGTGGTAAGTTTTTAAAAATCCTGAGTGCCCTCCTAAGGGAGAAGTGTGCAATTCCATAAGAATCTTTTGTTTTAGCTGGGAATTCTTACAGAGGTATAAGCGATCTTTGTACCATAACGAATCATTTTTCCAGCTAAATGTATCAGAAGTACTGGAATCTTGTTGTAGCTTTCGAATAAGTGCCCACACTTCTTCGTCATTCTTCCATTCCTCCCTTGCTTCGTTTATCCAATCTGGTTGGATAATAGAAATGGCACACAACAATGCTTCCACATCCTCATCCTTTCTTGAGAGTGCATCTGCCACCACATTTTGCTTCCCTTTTTTGTAGATGATTTCAAAGTCATAACCCAACATCTTTGTGACCCACTTTTGTTGCTCTTCAGAGGATAATCTTTGTTCTAAAAAGTATTTAAGGCTATCATGATCCGTTTTTACCTTGAAGTGTCTTCCCATTAGGTAGGGTCGCCATTTCTTAAGTGCATGGAGTATTGCCAACATTTCCTTCTCATAAATAGCTTTGCTTAAAAACTTTCCCTTGATTGGACGACTTTCAAAAGCAATGGGTCTTTCATCTTGCATTAGAACAGCACCAATTCCATTTCCTGAAGCATCACATTCCACAATAAAGGTTTTTGTGAAGTCCGGTGTAGCTAAGACCGGTGCTTGGCACATTGCCTCTTTAAGATGTTCAAAGGCCTTTGTTGCTTCCGAAGTCCATGAAAATGAATCTTTCTTCAATAATGTTGTTAGAGGTGCTGCTATTCTCCCATAATTCTTAACAAACTTGCGATAATACCCTGTCAACCCAAGAAATCCTCGCAGATGCTTTATGGATGTGGGGATTTTCCATTCCTTAATGGCTTTAATTTTGCTAGGGTCTACCTTAACTCCTTCATGAGATACAATATGACCCAAATATTCCACCTCCTGGACTCCAAAGAAACATTTGGATCTTTTTGCATATAATTGTTTCTCCTCCAATAGTTGTAGCACCCTGTCAACATGTTCAACATGATCCTTCCAAGACTTGCTGTAGATTAGTATATCATCAAAAAATACTAACACAAATTTTCTAAGGAATGGTTTGAAAATTGAATTCATCAAACCTTGAAATGTTGAAGGTGCATTGGTAAGGCCAAAAGGCATGACCAAAAATTCATAATGACCCTCATGAGTTCTAAATGCCGTTTTTGGAATGTCTTCAATCTTCATTCTGATTTGATGATATCCCGAACGAAGATCCAACTTGGTGAAGTAAATTGATCCATGCAATTCATCTAGTAATTCATCAATAACAGGAATGGGGAACTTATCTTTAATAGTGAGCTTGTTGAGCTCCCTATAATCTGGACACATGCGCCATGATCCATCCTTCTTGTGCACCAATACTACTGGAGCTGAGAAAGAACTTTGACTCGGTTGAATTATACCAGCCTCTAGCATTTCTGCAACCATACGTTCAATTTCACTTTTTTGGACATAGGGATATCTGTACGGCCTGATGTTTGGAGGAACACTTCCTGGAATCAGATGAATAGCATGATCATGATCACGCATAGGTGGGAGACCCTTGGGAGTCTCAAATACCTTGGAATGATTGTCCAAGACTTTTTCGAGATCTGGAGAAATAGATGATTCCAATGTGGAAACATCTAGCGAGCATAATTGTGAAATTACACCTCTTTGCTCCTTTCTTAGAAGCTTTGTCATACCATGAGAGCTGATTATCTTTCCTGGTTTCCCTGCAATACCCCTTAATTCAACTTCCTTTCCTTCCGAAGAAAATTTGATGAAAAGTTCTTGAAAATTAAAAGCTATTGTACCCAAGGATTGTAGCCATTGGACTCCTAGTACAACATCCGCACCTCCCATTGGAATGGAAAGCATTGGGCTAGTCAATACATATTCTCCCATGGATAGCTTGATATTATGGCACTTTCCAGAGCAATTTATTGTTCCTCCATTTGCAATCATCACTTGACACTCTGGTGCTGGATATAGGAAGCAATTCAATTCTTTTGCTACCCTACAATGAATAAAATTGTGGGTGCTTCCTGAATCAATCAACACTATTACCTTTTTCTTCTTGATTTGTCCTTCTATCTTGATGGTTTGAGGAGTGGTAATTCCCACCAATGCATTACAAGATATGGTCGGATTTATTTGTTCTTCATCTAGGCTTTGTTCCTGGAATATATCCTCTTCTTTTGACCTTTCTTGCTCCTTTTCTTCTTCCTCTTCAAAATCTATGTAGAATAATTTCTTCTCAGCACATTTATGACCTTTTGTATATTTGCTATCACAATTGTAACAAAGCCCTTTTGCTCTTTTTTCTTCCAATTTTTGTGGTGTCAACCTTGTAGGTTGTGGAAGACTATGGGCAACAACACTTCCATCTTTATAGTTGTGAATGGTATGCTTCCTAGTTGCCATAATTTTGCTTTCCATTTTTCTTGCTAACCTGAATGCCTTCTCTAATGAATCAGGTTCCCAAAGGAGCACATCATGTTGGATATTATCCTTTAAAGACCCTATGAACACATCAATCCTATGCTCCTTTGGAATATCTTTTACCCTTATGTTCAATTTTTGGAACTCCTCAATGTGCTCCATTATTGAACCCTTTTGTTTGAGACTTATCAATTGGCTAAAAAAAGTGTTGCTTTTTGTATCCTCATAATGTGCTATCAATTCTTCCGTAAAAATTGCCCAAGTGATAAATTGTTTACGAGAACAAAGCCATTGATACCATACAAACTGATTTGGTTCCAAATATAAAGTTGCCATACGTACCTTTTGTGTGTTTTGCACATTATTGAGATCGAAGAATTGCTCCATCTGTAATATCCATGTGGCGGAATCCTTGCCATCAAACTTCCTCATATCGATTTTTGGAACATGGTGAGTCTTCGATCCAACATTGGAGTCTATGGAATCATGATTAACATTTCTTTTGTTCTCATCATGAGTTTCTTTTACTACCTTTTCACCATTAGTGACCCTTTCTTGTAGCAAGTTCTTCAATTCTTCCATGTCTGTCTTCAAATTTACCATCGAATCCTCCATCTTAGCTTCCATGCCCTTTATCTTAGATTCCACGCCATTTATCTTAGATTCCACGCCACTTATCTTAGCTTCTGTTAGCTTTTGTGAGCGTGACATTTGTTGCACTTGTTCTTGTAATTTTGATATATCATGTAGCATTTCTTCCTCTTCTTCATGAGTCATGCTAGAGCTTTCAGGTTCCTTACTAGGTGTTTGCATTTTCTTTCCTCGGGGCATCAGTTACCAATAATAATGCTTTATTATGCCCTTTGAATTCCGTTAAACCAAGCTTCGATAAAAAATAAAAAAAAAACTACACACTTTTTTCACTTTATAGACGCCTGATATTGAATCTGATGTATCTCTGTAATTTCGGATCATCTAGTTCTGAAATTGCTACCTGTAGTAGACTTCTGCGTCCTCTTTCCAATGCCACAAGTCTGAGCCAAATTGGATTCTCCAAGTAAGAGTTATGTGAAATCTACCACAATGACTTTATTTTAGACTAGTTCAGTAGAGCGAACTTGTACGACGTGCCACGAGTCACCGTTTCAACTTTTGAATCTGAAACACACATACACGAAACTACAGTCCGTCCTCTTTCTGTACCTTTTTACGAAATTTCAATCCGATCCTCTGAGAGAGAGTTATGACGATTTTCCCCAGGTCACCTGTTTTGAATGTAATTCAGGAGTCTGCAAAAAGGCCAAATTCCTCAGATCATATCTCCGAAAATATCACGCGAAAAGCTCTGAAATTCGGACCCAAGGTTCAGCGCCAATTCTTATTAAATGGGTTTTTTTTGCGACTTCTGAAACGTCACAGAAAAAAGTTATAGCGAAAATGCCCCGATGACCTGTTTGGAGCAGCGAAACCCTAGAATCCAAAGCTCTGATACCAAATGTTATGAAACCAGCTCAAGAAAATATAGAAAAGATAGATCAACGCCTTAGAATTCAGCCTCTTCGAGGGGGCAACCTCCTTTACATTACATAAATGAACAATTCTTGGATGATACAAATGACAAAACCTCCTTTCTATATATAGGAGTCTAAGGAGTCACAATATAATCCAGCCGACCTAACAATAATAATATAAAGCCACAAAAATAACAATAGAGGGATTCTATGCGGCACAGAAATAACAATATGGGGTAATAGGGGCACAACAATATAAATAAGGGGTATAACTACAATAGTAATGGGGTAATCACTAGTATTATAGGGACCCAACAAGCTCAGACTTCTTTTTGAGGGCACAAAACTACCTTGGTGACTCCACACATCGAATAAGAAATTGGAAGGTGAATCCACTGCTAGAATATTAGTAGCTTGATGAAGTTTCAAGATGAGTTCCACTGCAAGAATGAATGCCAGGTATGCTCCTATGAATCGGTCTCATATCCATGGTTTTCCAAATCCTATGCCAAAGGTTGATTGGTTAGATGATCTTCCAATATTCAAAGATGAAAAGAAAGACAATGCTGCTCTTCATTTGGTTAGGTTTCATATGCATGTACACAATCTTAAGGTTCAGTTTCCTGAGGATTATCTCATGAAGATGTTTATGACCACTTTAGAAGGAAAATCATGGTCTTGGTATAAAGGTTTGGAAAATGGTTCAATATATTCGCTTGCTAATTTTGATGATGAATTCTATGAGATGTATAAAGAATGTCATCCTTCCTTATTGTTGCTCAAAGATTGTTGTAGACATTCTTTAAGTCTTATTCAGTACTTGGAGGATTGTTATGATGATGATGAATTTATGGATGAAGAAATTTTAGAGGCTCTTCATAACAATGCATTTCAACACCAAGAAGAAGGTATAACATCTCATGAAATGCAGCATCAAGATCAACAGGGGTTTACTTATGAAAATCATATTACATCCTCTGAGATTGATGTAGAGATGCAACAGATTTTTCAGGCTTCATACCATTATGAGTATGAAATTGATTGCAAACATCAAGAAGAATTACTGGAAAATAGCTTTTATAGCCCTCAGGCAGAGGAAAATGTTGTTCAATTTTGTAATTCCTTGCAGCAGCTTACTTCAAAGAATGATCACAATAGTGAGGAAAATTACATTGTCTATGAGAATCATACAGAAAGGCAGTTGGATAGCACATCAAAGGAATTTTTTGTGGCTGAGGATCAGTTGTCTGAAGAGATAGAATGTTATGATGATTATCAAAATAACCATGTTTTCTTTGACCCTATAAATGAATACATGGCAAAGTTTTGCACATCAGTATTTCATTTTCATTTGCATTATGAAGATCATATACATTATAAGTTGATTTGGTCATCTCACTATCATGGTTATTTTGAGGTTGAATGCAGTCAAGAGCCTCCAATATCAGAAAGGACAATTGATTGGCTTTATTGGAAATATCATGTTGCTTGACCTAAAGTGGAAATTGCAGCTAGTAGGTAGGTAGGAAAATGCAAATAAGCTGAAAGTTGACTGAGCATTTTTTTTCAGTAGATACAGATTTCTTTCTCCTACAGTGATCATCAAGCTTAAGCCCAAGGTGAAGGCTCAAGAAGCTTAAATGGAACACTTGTCAAGCAAATTTTTGTTTGTCATAAAAGGATAAAGCATTGGACCTGCGAGTTCTTAGTGTACTACAGAAGCACACTATCCCAAGTGGAGCCACCATTATCACTAAAAAAATTTCAAAGGAAAAGGGTAAGGTAAGAAAGATTTGGTCTTGGTTATTCTCATGCTCCTTTCATGCATAAGAAGGACTTGGCAAACTCAGGGTCAGCATACGTCAAAGTTCTTTGAAGGCTCAAGCAAGGAAAGTAAGATGAGAAGGAAATTTCAAGATAAAGAAGCTCAAGACAGTCGAATTTGGCATGTAAGCTATGTTTTTGAAATTACACAACAGTTTCGTAGCGCGCTACAAAACTGCTGTAGGTGATGCCTAATGCACAACAGTTTCGTAGCGCGCTACGAAACTGCTGTAGCTACATATTATCATTCGATGGGCCAATTTTGAAGAAAAAAGGGAAATATTTTTCGAGCAAGGTACACCTCGCATGGAAAACAAAATAATCAAATGCATTTTTATGCAAATTAAAAGAAACAAAGGACACTTGTGAACTCCAAAATTTCATGTTATGAAAACAACAACCAACTTCCAAGGGCATTACCAAGCAATGGAAAACTCATATCTGAAAAGTTAAAGAGGTTTTCATTATTAAGATACTGAAGTACAAACACCTCTTCCACTTTCTTCAAATCCATTATGATTTGAGAGAAATGAATGATCAAACTTGCACTACGAAACTACTGTAGGTACAGTTTTTCACAAGCATATTTTTACACCTGTTTTTCAAAGACTCATTCTGGGCGGTAGGAAAGATGTTTCAAAAAACCAAGAGAGGTTTTTGTTTAGCATGGATTGTTTCACAAAAGCCTCCTTCATTTTTTCGAAATACAGTTTTTATGAGAAGTTATGAGCTCTGTCCCAAAACATATGTTTAAGCCAGAACAGAGCAAGGGACAGTCTCCTAGTTTCTAGGAACATCAAAGGGATGGGTCATCAAGGGCCAACTGGAAGGTTATGAGCACCATCAAATTCGACTTCATGGAGTTTTAGGTGTCAAAGAGTGTTTTAAATGTTTATATAAGGTTGTTGTAATCATAATAAGGAGTTACACTCCTAGTTGTATTAGGTCTCTAGGACTCCTAGTTAGCTGTCCTTTGTATTAAATAGTTAGTTATAAGTGTCAATAGGTGTCAAATTAGGAGGAATTCGAATTCCCCTCATGCTGGAGGAAGGAATCTACATGAACTCTATATATGGTAGAAGAACTAATGTATTAGGGGTTGGAAATTTCAAGAGAAACAATGCATATTATGTTATTGGAGAACACTGTATGTTTTATGTTAATGCAGAAGTTTGGCTTTACTACTCAGGATCCAGAGAGGGTTTTATGTGTTTTATTTCCTCATGGATTTTTTCATTTTCTCACTTGCAGTGGTATGAACACATGTTACTTAGGATTCATTGATAATGCTCTAACTTCCTTCATGTGTTCATAGACTGTGTTTCCTTTATCATGTCTCTGTATTGGTAGTAGATTAAAACTCTTTATGCCCTAACTTCCATGTAGGCTGATCTGTTGTTGTACTAAAACATACTTTGACTCCATAGCCCAATAAATGCTTGTTGATTAAAATTTCAACCATTTATACGTTTTCATTTGATTTCAATCCATAGAGTTAGACATCTTATTCATTATCCAAATCTTTAATCTTGTGAGAGAGCCCTCTCAGGTTGGGGAGGCTAAGCCTCAACCGAAGGTTGGTTTGAAAGAGTTACACAAGGTCTACCTGATCAACAACGTATCAAGGGTCTGATTTTGTGATAACACTCTCTATAATTTGTGAATCCACCACAACCCTGGTCAGAGAGTTGGGCCCACTCTTCTGATCAGGTGCTGCGTTATTTTTATGTGTTGTTATTTTATTTGTGTTGGTTTATTTCCATTGTTGTTACAATACTTTAATTAATTGTTGTGAATGCTTTTTATAATTCTGCAATTTATTCTTGTTTACTGTCACAATGATTCTTTAGTTAACTTAGTTATTGAATCTAAGATTGGTGATTGGATTGTGTCATTGCTACCTGCATATATTTTGCACATTACCTTGAAATAATGTATGCACCCAGATTGATAAATTAAATGTGGAAAAGGGTTGGATAAGTATTCACACTTGGACACCAACAATGATCATCATTGTAGAGTTAATCTTATTTTCTAGGAATAACTAATTTACTCATAGAATGCATGTGCATCTCAATAACTCAATTTAATTTAAAATAAAAGGCTTCCAGCACATACAATGCACTTACACTTTATTGGCTTACTAGCCCTAGCCGATAATTTATGTAAGCAATTTAAGGTCAATTAAATTGTCAAACAAACATCTTCCTATATTTTCTCAATAGTTGGAGCTCCAAAATTTGTGCAATACTCTCATAATATCTTGTTCATCCAATCTTGGTCCATCTTGTAGCAGGGAGAAAGTCCCTAGATTATCTCATCCTCCAAATCTTCATAATCTGTCCAACATTCTCACAATATTCTACAAAAATAAATAATATTAGGAATAAATATTTAATTATATCTAAACCTTCATAATGAACATATTAAAGTTAAAAATATTTCATATAATGAAAAAAATATGTTTAATGTGTTGAAGGATGGCCAGATGGGCCTTAAGTTATGTCTAATTTGGAGGCCCATCATACCCCCCTACTTAAAGTGTTTCTCATCCTCTGAGCAACTTAGTGACCTATATGTGCCTCATTCATGGCCCTGCTGGCCTCTTGAACATCCCAAGCTACCTCAGAAGGAATTTTGGCACATCTTCTCTTGCTCCATCCTCTTCCTCTTCTTATCCATCTTCTTCTTTTGTAGACCCATCCTTTTCTCCAAGTTCTAATTAGGATTATGCTCGTGTCTTAAGAAATGTCTCATTGTCTATGTCCACAAAGTTTTCCCATGATACAAGTTTTCGAACATTCTCCACAACATATATGATAATTGACATCCTTGATGAGTGTGTGGACTCTCATCAATTGAAACCCCACCATGATTGTCATTGTGATTTTCCAAAGTTTGGCAAACTAATACTCCCAATATGCTACAGGGGTAAAAAAAGAAGTTTTTTCCATACTAGTTAGAGGAAAGAAAAGTTTAGACTCAATTCAAAAATATATCAATTTGCTTCCTTATCTTTCTTAACTCAAAAGAAACATTCTCATTCAATTTTTTTATTCTCAAACTACTACAATTTTGTTACAGGATGCATTGTTGAAGGAATGAAAGGTTTTGTAGGTTTCCTGCCCACACATGGAAGAGAAAAATGTATACTTACCCTTCTCTTAGATGTCCCACTTCAAATATAGGGTTTTGGGGACAAGGTTTCTTAAAATCAGGCTTTTTGCAACTCTCTAGAATTCCCTGTAGAACTCTGTCTTCTCTTGTAAAAAATTTTTCCCTTCCTGTAGCAGCTCTATTTCTCCTGTAGCATCTTTGTTTCTCATGTAGCAGTGGCATCCAGTCATGTGGCACCTATAAACTAAGCATGTGTCTCTTATGTAGCAGCCTAGGGGACCCCTAGTCATTGCTATCTTGACTCTTGATGTCTTAGTGGGCCTCTCTTACTATTTTAGGAATGAATTTATCGGTACAAATGAGATTCGGGCTTGTACTTTTATTCTTCTTGTCGAAGTGGGCTTAGTATGATGGGAGAAATCGCCCACTCCTTGTAATTAACACTTTTTTTTTTTTAATTTTCCACATTGCATGAGTGAAGGGGTTAGCTGCACTTAACTATTTGAGGGTGGTCGAGACTACTAGCCACCTTCAACCTACAAAACCTTCTCTCTTGTGCATTGACAACAAATTTCAAACCATAATAATCTCAAGAGAATATTTTAAGAATAATGAATACATGTGCCTACATGATGTCATTGGTTGCCTTGATGTTTGCATGCTGCTTTAGAAATGGTGGTTGATCTGCTGACTATTTGGAGGTGCCATTTTCCATGCTAGCTGCTTCATGCTCTGGCCTTGCTTTGAAACTAATATATATATATATATATATATATATATATATATGATTGAAAGAAATTTGTTAATGCAAGCTCTTCAAATGTTGGATCGATCTACTATTGTTAGAGATGAAAATTTACCCTATAACAACTCCTCAAGATTTTTTTGGTTGCTCAAGATCACAAAGATGGTCCTTAAATGTGTCATAATGGCTAAGCCTTCACTTTGGTGCTGTCAAGTTCCTCCAACTGTGGTTCTGCAGGCTGCTACATGTTTGGATTCTTTCCTATAACAGTCACATAAATCCCTCCAAGATCACAATAATATTCATGCAATGGATTCTAAATATCTGATAATTCATGGTCAGATCATGGGCTGGGACTAGAAGTTTCAGTGGTGGTGAAAACTATGGAAGAAGGGGTGAAAATGGGTTATTTTCATGGACAAATATGAAAATGAGAGTGGAGAATAGGTCAAATGGTGTGGAAAATGAATTATGAGGCTATGGTGGACCCCTCCTATTGTTACTAGATGAAAAACATAAGGTCTGAACCCTTTTTCCATGCAAATCATGCTCCTGTAGCAATTTCAGTCACTCCGGTAGCAATTTGGAATGCTCCTATAGAAAAATTGTTTTATCCATATCACTCAAATAGTAGATTGGATTGGCTTGAAATTTGGTGAGCATGTTTCCATCATCATTATGCATCTCCCCGTAAAAAATATTGGATGACAAATGCATGAATATCAACAAAAATTAAAAATGGTAGTAGGTGATGGAGGCTAATTTCTCCGAAAATGTGCACTAGAATTTTTTGAAATTCCTTGAGCATGTTACCATCATCCATATGCATATCCCCATGGAACATCTCAACAAAACTATGCATAATTTTTTAGATATGGTAAAAACAATTTTCTGCCCTGTGTATTTTGGCCTCCTGTAGCAAAACAAAACCTTCTTGTAACATTTTAGGACAATGAGGGAAATGAATGGGAAAGGATTGGAAATTATGGGTGGATGTTGGAAATGGATGAGGGTGATGGATTGACATGGGCTTGGTCCTATTGGAGGATCTGGGAAAAGGAGGAGAAAGCCCAAGTTTGACTTCCTTTGATTAGGTTTTTGATCATTTTTTGTTTTTTGTTTTTTTGTTTTTGGTGCTTTGTTGCTTGCAAAGGTTGGAGAGCACCTACATTTATTAGAGAGAGATACATGGATAAAATAATTTTTTTTCTTTTCAATCTTGTTTTTTCCCTAGGCCTACTACATCTCTCAATCAGGTTTTCAGCTAGTAGGTCTACCTAGGCGCCTCAAAGGAGGTTTTCACCTAGGATATTTTCCTTTTTTCCTTTTTTTCTTTCTAACCCACTAATTGCCTCAGGGAGGTTTTCAATTAGTGAGTCATTCTCAGGCGCCTAAAAAGAGGTTTTCACCTAGGACTTTATTTTTTTGCTTTTTTCTCTTTTTCCATTTTTTATTTCTTTTTTCCTATCCTCCTCTACTTGGAAAAACAAAGTCTCTTTGAAGCATAGGAATACTTCCAATGGAGCCATGTGCATAAAAATATGACATACAAACTCATGTAGGTTCAAAACATATGCTTTTACATGTACCTAAATATTAGAGACCCAATTCTTTGACTTTGACGATATCAAGCACTGTTGAAGAAGAGAGTGATTCTCCATATTGTAGATTTTCTGGGACCAAACCTCAATATATTTTTGATGCCCTTGGTTCTTGATGAGCCTCATCATTGGGTAATTATATGCACCTTAACTGGCCTTAATTCACCTCCTAGCTTAGTAAAACCAACTATTCTCACAACTTATTGCATACTTTTGATTATATTTTGTTTATGAGATTTGTTAGAGTTGGATATTTTGCTTTGTGGTCTAATGTACATATAATGCAGGAATACAGGATAAAAGCAAGGAAAAATGGAAAAGACCTTGGTCAAAACTCGAATGGGACAAGGGAGAGTAATTATAGGAGGTAAATCCTCCTCATTTATTACCCCTCCATTCGAAGATTCCTCCATCAGCTTGGTGTGCAAACAACCATCATTTTGAAGACTAGAAGATAGCCAAGCAAGTGAAAGTGACACAAACTAGTCTATCAGATGTATAAATAGAGAGGCTTAGGACCTCAATAGGATTCAAACTTTCATTTGTAAAACTCTACTTTATTTCTGAGCTGCAAGATACTTGTGATAGTTTCTGTAATCCATGGTTTTTATAATGAGAATGAGTTCCGTTTTAAGCCAGCTCTGAGTTAACTCAGGGTTGAAGCTCTTGGGTTAGGGCCCAACCTGAGCAGGCAAAGATCCTCTTTACTGTATATGTATGCTAGCATAGATTTCTGGTTTTGTTCATTTGCTTAAGTATCTTCCTGGTTTTTTTCATTTGATTAAGTAGATTCATGGTTTTCTGTTTTATTTTCTTAAGTAGCTTCATTTTCATTACAACAGTATAGCGTAGATTATTCATGGTTTTTCTGTTCATTTGCTTCAGCAGTTTCATTTACTGTAGTTTACTTCCATTTGTGCCTTCTTTCAATTTATAGGTTAGCTAGGAGAAAATATCACCATAAGGTTGTGCACAGGTGTCTGGCCTCATCTCCTCCCTATGGGACCATGACTTGAGGAAGAGACCCTTCAACAACCCCAAAAACACATGTTTCTGGTTCTCGCATGATCTATAGAGTTTGCTGTTTGATGTAGTTATTTGTTCACCCTCACTGTTTTTTCTGTCATTTTCCTTTGAAACCTCCTTTAGCACGTTCTTCATGCATCGCTTCCTCACCATCCGATCCACAACAAACCTTCACAATCATCATCTGATTCATTATTTTCTCCAACTGCTGCCTTGCGTGAAGTTTTCTACTTACTTTATGCGCTTTAATCTCCACAGTCGACCTGCCTCTTGATCCAATAGCTATCACGTCACCTAAACACTTTATGCACTTTAAACCCTCACCGTCAATCTACCTCACCTAATTTGATGGCTATCGCATCACTTGATCACCAACTAGCTTGGCCGATCTCCATCGTTGGTTAGCCCTGCCTGCTCCAATGGCTATCATGCAATCTCGTGCGGATTATTGCATGACCGTTATTTTCTCGAGAGCACACGATAAAAGTGGTTTTCTCGTGCTACATGTCATGCAATAAGGATAATCGCGTGAAATTTCAAAATTCCACTTATGACCTTGAGGGTGTGCAAGAAACTACTTACTGCCTTAGAAACCCGCTCCATCATTTCCGCATGTTTTTTTTTCCCACGACACGATCTCCACCGTCCATCCTCCGGTTAATCTTGTCTATCCATCTCTTGACTTAATCCACGTGATAAGATCTCAGTTGTTCATCGCTTTGTTACCCTGTCCGTCCATCTCTTGACTTAACCTTCATGATAAGACCTCAGTCGTTCATCTTGTGCATTCACCCTGTTCATGCATCTAGTCACTTAAGCCTTTGCGATAAGATCTCCACCGTTCATCTGCTTCATTACCCTGTCTTACCATCTCTTCACTTAATCCCTTGTGATACGATCTCCGCTGTTCATCTGCTTCATTACCCTGTCTGCCCATCTGTTGACTTAATTCTTCGTGATAAGATCTCTGCCATTCATCTGCTTCATTAACCGTGTTCATCCATTTATTCGCTTAATCCCCCACAATAAGATCTCCACCATCCATGTTTTGCTCGTTGATCGATCCAACGGTCCCTATGCACTACTGCATCCTTACGTCCTCCTTTCATTGATTTCGACCTCCGATTGCTCTTTTGCTTGAAAACCGATTTAGCTTAAGTTTCCTTTGCTTACACCTTAGTATAGTTTAATACTCTTTACCTCTGTAACTTAGCTAGTAGCATTAGGTTAATGATTGATTTAGCAATTCTGCTTAGCATAGCTGTTTAATTGGTTAGTTAGGTTAGAATTACCTTCTATTCTCTTCATTACTGCAATAGAGTAGCTCTTTCTTAGAATAGGTTTTCTCTTCTTCCATCAAAGAATTAAGCTTCTTCTGACCCTATAGAAGTCTGGCTTGGAACCCTTGGGGTCTCTTGCCAGATAAACAGTGACAACAGGCAGGACCTTCACTTCTACTTGTGCATATAACACTGTCACCTCCAAGTTTGTATGAACCCCAGGTTGATAAGTAAAGCTGGTAGCCTTGGGAGTTGCAGCATTCTTGTTGCAATACCTAGGCTCATCACTTTTTGGTGTTGTTTTTGGGGAGGTGTTTAAGTAGAATGTGATTACTGATTTCTTCTACTTCTAGTCTTCAACATTCTTCCATTAGTTTATTTCTGCAAAAGTAATCTAGTTTCTTCCTTTATTTCAATTGTCATTGTCTGCTCTCCTTTCAATTCAGCAAGTAGTATTTTTATTAGTAGTTTTCATTCAATCAACAATTTAATTATGCAAGTACTTTTTAGATTTAAAGAAAAGATTAAAAAAACCAACCCAAAAACATTTCCCTTCATGTCTCGTAGGAATAGGGACAATTTAGGGAAATTCTTGACAAATACCCCCACTGCATCCAATAGTCAAACTTCTCTCTTCTTTGGTGACTACAAAGTGGAGGAAACTTTAGGCGAGTAACCTTACATATTTGAAGAACCTACAGGGGAAGAAGAAGAGGAAGAACCCATTCCTATTGAACCAATGGCTGAAAGCCAACATGATAGAGGAAATAGAGAGAGAATTGAGAGTGCCTTCCCCATCAGGGAGACCAATGGGGACACTAAGATGAAGAATATAAGTCCCTCTACTCTACCTCATTTTTATGGCCTGACCATAGAGGACCCTGACACTTTCCTATTTGACTTTGTTGTTCTATCCCTAACCTATGACTATATAGATGATGAACAAAAGTTAAAACTATTTCCATCTACCCTCAATGATGTAGCATTGCGCTGGTTCATGGGTTTACCTGAAGATAGCATCACAACTTGGGCTCAGATGCAGCAGACTTTTAACAAAAAATATAGGTACTACTGTAGCTCAAAGGATACTAAAGAAGATATTTTCAGGATGACCATAGGCTAGGATGAATCCTTAGAAGACTATGAAGAAATATTCTAGCTCAATTACAAAAGGGCCAGGTGCACACTCGACCTTGAGTCACTAAAGCTGGTCCTGCTTAGAGGAGTAAGGGAAGATCTTCTAGATACCTTACATATGATAGCAGGAGGAGATTTCTACCAATTACCCAATGAGGATATTAATACTGTATTTAGAAACCATTATAGTGCAGCCAGGAAAAACGGTAATGGTAGTCAACCTATGGCCAGTATATCATCCTCCAACTTATCCATTAAGGGTGAAATTGGAAATATGCTGGAAGATTTCAAAAGTGATATGCTACAAACCCTTGCCTTGCAATTGGACACCATGAACATCAAAAGCAAGCAAGAGGAAGTAGAGAGAGCCTTGGCCATCTTTTTTCCTAGATGCACCAGGATGCATCCTATGAACGAATGTCCATAAAACTGTATTAAGATTTGCTCAATCTGTGAAGAAAACCACTGCACAGACAAGTTCCCTTCTTTACATGGTCTCAAAGTTGTATATCAAGGAGCTGAAGGGGTCACTGAGTAGCTTTTCTACATCAACCAAAAGAGACTTCTTGGGCCCAGACCATACTAGAAGGGTATGCAAGGATCATCCCATGCATATTACAACCCCAACCAAACCACAACTATACCTTCTTCGGGACCCCTTGCTCATCCTTCCTAGTCTACACCCCCTCCTTGGTCCTATGCATCTCAATATCATTCCTAGCCAACTAACCAGTCATTTCAACCTTATGTTCAGCCACAACATCAGTGGAATACCCCACCCCAGGGGTGAGGCCCAAATTCAACAATGTTCCAGCCCTATTGCTTCCACCACCTACCCAACCACAACTCCTACACTCTACTCCACCCAAACAACCCTAGATGCCTACCCAACCAAATTTGAACCCAAACAATCGGTAGGCTCAATAAGTGTATAATGGAGAGACATCATACCTAGCTTATGCTATAGAAATCCAGGAGATCAACCTAAGATCTAGGAGAATTCTCCCAGACAACCAACCTCCCTCTCCATATAGGTAGGTTGAGGAAGAAAGAGAGGAAAGAAACCTTAAAGTAAATCCACCCTTTCCTGAGAAATTAACCTAACCACTCTAGCCTACCCCAGAAGAAACTGAACTTCTTGGAGAATTGAAAAATATATGTGTAAATATCCCCCTTCTCTAGGGAATCAAAGATGTTCCCATTTACAATAAGTTGATGAAGGAGAAGTTCTTCAAGCTTCTAGGAAGAAGAAAAAGGGATGCCCCTACCATTAATGTCATTGAGAAGTTGTCTAACTTAATTCTGGGACAGGTAATATGTCCAAAATATTTGGACCCTGGAAGCCCTGTACTAGATGTGCACATCAATGGAACCATTGTCCCACACACTCTGATTGATCTTGGGGCTTCCATTAATGTGATGACCAAGGACACCATGCTTAAGAGAAACCTCCAAGGGTCATTGAGGAGGACCACAATAGTTTTGCAACTTGCAGACCATTCCACAGTCAACCCTGAGGGAATTGTGGAGGATGTGATGGTCTCCATTGACTCCTGGGAGTACCCTGAAGATTTCCTAGTTATCCAGCCTAAGGCTAAGCATACTAGTTACCCTCTCATCCTTGGGAGGCCATGGTTGGCCACAACCCTTGCTTACATTAGCTGTAGAGCTAGGAATATGACCATCAAGAATGGGCATATGTCCAAAAAATTAGTCCTATACCCTCCTACTCAACCTTCCCTAGAGCATGATTTACCTTTATGGTTGGAGGAGGAGAAAGAAGATGAGGTTTATTCTGCCAACTTTATGCTTTGGAAGCAACCATAGGAGGAGGACATCAAGATGAGGATGACTTAATTGAACACCTACTCCAAAGTCCAAATCCTAGTTCACTACCATTAGAAGAAGAAGTAAGGGAAACCTAGAACAATCATCCAATTACTTATGCTTGGCCAATTCCAACCCACTCTGTGTCAAAACCATAGAATTTGGCCAAGAGAAAAATTTGAAAATTAATCCATCTCTTTCTGCTTTAGAAGAGGAAAATCTATGCAACATGTTGAGAGAGAACCTAGAAGCCTTCGCTTGGAGTTACAAGGAAATGAAGGGAGTACACCTCTCAGTGTGTACTCACCACATATACATCAAAGAAGGTTGCAAGCCAGTCATGCAACCACAAAGGAGGATGAATCCAGCTCTTAAAGACATAGTCAAAGAAGAATTGTAAAAACTGCTAGATGTAGGATTCATTTACCCTATCTCAGACAGTGAGTGGGTCTCTCCTTTAGTGTTAGTTCCCAAGAAAAATGTTAAGTGGAGGATTTTTGTTGATTATAGGGAGTTGAAAAAAGCCACAAAGAAGGATCATTTTCCCCTACCCTTCATTGACCAAGTGCTAGATGGTCTGGCAGGGAAGAAGTCCTTTTCTTTCCTAGATGGACTCAGTGGGTACAACCAAATCCAAATCTTCCCAGAAGATAGGAAGAGACCACATTCACCTATCCTTGGGGTACTTTTTCCTATAGGGTCCTTCCTTTTGGCCTATGCAATGCTCCTGTCACCTTCTAGAGAGCAGTCTTGAGTATTTTTTCTGAATTAGTACATGATGCTGTGGAAATCTATATGGATGATTTTACACCTTATGACTATGATTTCCAAGAATCCTTGACTAACCTAGGCAAAGTATTACACAAATGCATTAAGATGAATCTGTCTCTCAGTCTAGAAAAATGTGAATTCTTAATGACTAAAGGGACTGTGCTAGGTCATTCAATATCTCAGCAAGGACTGTAGGTGGACCCAAACAAAATAGCAATCATCCAAAGGGTCCCACCTCCACAAAATCAGAGAGATGTCGGGAGTTTCTTAGGGTTAGCTGGATACTACCAAAGGTTCACTAAGGACTTCAACAAGTTGGCCTCTCCTTTGTTTGGGTTGTTGGCCAATGATTCTGAGTTTATATGGTCAAAGAGCTGTCAAGAGGCCTTAAAGGGTAAGTTAACGACTACACTAGTCCTTAGAGGTCCAAACTGGGCCCTCCCTTTTCATATTCATGCTAATGCCTCACACAAAGCCATAGGAGCAGCCTTAGGTCAGGAAGAGGAGAAATTGCCCTATTCCATCTATTTTATTAGTAAGAACATGTCAAAGGTTGAGCTAAACTATATTGTGACTGAAAAGGAACTCATAGATGTTGTGCATTCATTAAACAAATTTAGGCATTAAATTACAGGCTATCAAACATTTGTGCATACTGATCATGCTGCAATCAAATATTTAATGAATAAACCATATGTGAATGCTAGAATTATAAGATGGTTGCTTTTATTACGACAGTTTGATCTAACTATTGTTGATAATTTTGGTAAGGAAAATGTTGTTGTTGACTTTTTATCTAGGATGAATCTACCTGTAGGTGAAGAAGCAATGGTGGATGACTAGTTACCAGATGAGAATTTGTTTGCTATTTTAGTTCTCTCCCCATGGCTTGCTGATATAGCAAACTATTTGGTATCAACACAATTCCCACCAAACTTTCCCTCCAAAAAAAGAGCAAGATAGTCAGGAAAAGTGCCCCCTTCACCTGGATTGGGGGAAATCTATTCAAACTTGGCCTATATCAAATCTTGAGAAGGTGTGTAAGCGAAGAGGAAGTCTTTGACATTTTTCTGACCTGTCATGATGGGCCTTGTGGAGGTCACTTTGCAGCAAAGAGGACATCATTCAAAGTATTGCAAGCATGCTATTATTGGCCTACTCTTCATCAGGATGTGAAAAAGTACATTAGTCAGTGTGATCGATGCTAGAGGATGGGAAAGCCTACTCCAAGAGATGAAATGCCCCTACAATCTCAAGTGACTTTTGAGCAATTTGACATGGGGGGTATGGACTTCATTGGGCCTATCAACCCTCCTTCAAAGCAAAAAGAGCACATCATTGTGTGCACTGATTATTTGACTAAGTGGGCTGAAACCAAGGAAATTAAGGTAGCAATAGAAGAGAAGGTGGCTGAGTTCCTAAGGGAGAATGTATTCTAGAAATTTGGGTACCCTAGAGAGCTAGTCATAGACCAAGGCAACTAGTTTACCTCTAGGACGATTGAAGAACTACTCATCCATCACAAAATCAAGCATAGGAACTCCACTCCATATCATCCACAAGCTAATGGGAAAGTGGAGATGACCGACAGGGCACTGGAGAACATCTTAACCAAGGTAGTGAGCAGCATCAGGAAGGATTGGGCAGAGAGACTAGTTGACACCACCTGGGCCTATAATACAACATGGAAGACCACTACTGGATTGACACCCTATGAGATGGTCTATGGGAAAAAGGCTTTGCTGTCCATTGAGTTTGAATATGACACATTGAGGATGGTAGCCCAACTAGATTTGGATCTCAATCATGCACAGAAAGAAAGATTGTTACATTTGAATGGCTTGGATGAATTCAGAATGCAGGCCCTCCTACATACATAGATAGTTCAACTTAAGAGGAAGATCTGGCATGACAAACACATTAAAGAGAAGCAATTTCAAGAGAGAGACTGAGAATTGTTATATGAATCTAGGTATAAAGACTTCAAGGGCAAGCTAAGGACAAGATGGCTCGGACCTTATGTGGTGGAAAAATGCCATGACAATGGTTCAGTGCAAATCAGAACTATAGATGAAGAAGCCAATCCATTGCTAGTTAATGGAAACTGATTGAAAATGTACAAGAGGCCTTTATCAAAACAAGATTTCATTGACAATATCAATAAGACAGTGATGATGGCTAGGAAAGTTCCAGCTTCTCCCTCATCAGGTCACTGAAAAAGGAAAAAAGAATAAGGATTTAGGTGAAAACCTCCATGAGGCACCTAAGTCCCATCTTTGGGTTGAAAACCTCATGAGGCGGCCCAAGGATGAGAAATATGAAAAGGATAAGAATATCCCTAGGTGAAAACCTTCCTTGAGGGGCCCAAGGTAGATATCTAGGGTGAAAACCTCTCTGAGGCATCCTAGGTGTTTTTTTTTTAATATATAATAATAAAAGGAAAAAAAAATTGTTATTTGCAGTTGGGTGAGAAAGACAATCAAAGAGCAAAGAAAAGATCCAAAGGGAATCCTACCTCACATATATTCATATCCTCCACTCCTTACCATGCATCCCTCCATTAATTCCATTGTTTTTCACTTCATTGCTTCAATTCAAGTGAAGATTGTGTTTTGTACAGAATAACCTCATCCATTACCATCATCCCTGCATCCACACACACTGCTACTCCCTCTTTCCGTTCATTACAACATCCTCACAGCATTAGCCAGCAACATGATCAAGAAATTCCAAGGGAGACACCATACATTGCCAAGTGGTAATCCAGGAGCTCCACAACAGTAGCAACAACATCAGATCTTCAGTGACAGACACATGTAAAAGCTAATAAACCATCAGCAGACAGTAGAGGAGGAAGAAGAATGACCATCAGCAACACCTCTGATCTTTGACAACTGTAGCATGGCATCAAGACCATAGGTAAGTATCCCACTCACTCACTCATATGCATCATTTGATAAAAAGATATAAAGGTTAAGAGGTAGTTGGTTTATAAGTGAAAAGGTGGCAAAAAGGAATTCTTTAATAAGTCAATTGAGAATGCAAGAGTCCATAGATACAATATTGTTATGGCAACCATTTTAAAATGCTGGAAGAATTAAGACTTGGGGTAGAAACACCAGTTCACCAAATACTCAACATACCTTATTTCTTGATGCAATCACTCATATACTCTAGCAACAAAGTAAAGGAAGTGAATTCCCAACAGTTGGCTCACCATGGTTTGATCAGAATCCTCATTGAGGATGCCCTCCAAAATCTCAGGATCCCTATAAAATGGTCAGTTTTCATAGACTTACCAACAGAGGGTGACATAAAAACCCTCATCTATGATGTTAGTTCTTCTGTCAGTGAGGAGGAGGAAAAAGAAGAAGAAGAAGATACAGAGATAGATGGGGATGATATGGATGAAGAAGAAACTAATACGGAGGAACATGATGAAGTAGGAGAGATGGAGGATGATGTTGAAACAGAAGAGGAAGAAAGCATTGAAACAGAGGAGAAAGAACAACAAGAGGAAGAAGGCATTGAAACAGAGGATAAATAACAACAAGAGGCCATCTAGTGTATGATGCCAACTAAATCCTATGCTCTCTACCTCAAAGAACAATGGCTGCAATTTTAGATTGAAACACTAGCACAAAGGGGCACCATGACATTTCAGGACTGCAGGTAGTTTATTAATATTTTTTTATCAAAGTGCACTAGAGGATAGGGCCAAAATGGCTGAGTTTTACTTGCACAACATGGCCCTCATAGACATGAATATTTGGGATCCTAATGCAGAGCTAGGAGATCTATAATTAATGGCTTTGGCATCATCGATGAACCATGAGAAGTTAAGGGCTGCAGAGATGAAAAGCATATTGGCCAGAGAGCAAAATGAACCTCTTTTCATCAGAGCTGAATAATCAAATCCCATGGCCCTAATCAACACCCATAATCTAATTACAAATGATCCTCAGCTGGAACTTAGATATTTTTCTACCCAAGAGCAAGCAATTTCACATTTTGAGAATATGTTTAGGTTGCTAAGAGATGATAATATACATGCCTTCTAAAGGAGATGGAACAAAATACCACACAACTTGAAGATCAGAGAATATCACTTCCCTCAAAGATTGAGAGAGGCACTCAACAGGACACCTATGTATAAGCAATCAATACAAAGGTTGAAGGTCAATTGGATAGGCCTAAAACTCAGTCCACCACTACTCCTAGGGATGCTAGAAGGGAGAAAATAAGAAGAGGAAAAGAGGCAGTGGGAAGAAGTAGAAAGGAAATAAAGCTTCTATAAACAAGAAGAAGAGACCACACCAGAAGCATGGGATGTCAGAGGCTACCAGAGCCATGAAGGACATGGACATTGATTAAGTTGCTCAAAGGATGAACAACACTTTCAGTAGGGGCTGATGATGAGCCTCATAATTGGGTAATTATATGGGCCTTAACTGGCCATTCATCTCCTAGCTTAGTGAAACCAACTATTCTCACAAATTATTGCATACTTTTGATTATATTTTGTTTATGAGATGAGTTAGAGTTGGATATTTTGCTTTGTGGTCTAATGTGCATATAATGTAGGAATACAGGATAAAATCAAGGAAAAATGGCAAGACCTTGGTCAAAACTGGAATGGGACAAGGGAGAGTAATTATAGGAGGTAAATCCTCCTCATTTATTACTTCTCCATTCGAATATTCCTCCATTAGCTTTGATGCAAACAACCATCACTTTGAAGACTAGAAGACAGCTGAGCAAGTGAAAATGATAGAAACCAGTTTATCAGATGTATAGATAGAGAGGCTTAGGACCTCAGTGGGATTTAGACTTTCATTTGTAAAACTATACTTTATTTCTGAGCTGCAAGAGACTTGTGACAGTTTGTTCTGTAATCCATGGTTTTCATTATGAGAATGAGTTATGTTTTAAGCCAGCTCTAAGTTAACTCAAAGGGCTTAAGCTCTTGGGTTAGGGCCCAACCCAAGCAGCCAAAGCTCCTCTTTACTGTACATGTATGCTAGCATAGATTTCTGGTTTTGTTCATTTTCTTAAGTAGCTTCCTCGTTCTATTCATTTGCTTAAGTAGATTCATGGTATTCTATTTTATTTTCTTAAGTAGCTTCATTTTCATTACAACAATATATCATAGATCATTCATGCTTTTATTGTTCATTTGCTTCAGTAGCTACATTTATTGTAGTTTACTTCCATTTTTGCCTTTTTTCAGTTTACATGTTAGCTAAGAGAAAAGATCACCATAAGGTTGTGCGCAGGTTTCTTGGCCTCATATCCTCCCTCTGGGACCATGACTTGAGACCCTTCAGCAACCCCAAAAACACAGGTTTCTGGTTCTCGCATGAGCTATGGAGTTTGTTGTTCGATGCAGTTATTTTTTTCACCCTCATTGGTTTTTCTGTCGTTTTCCTTTGAAACCTCCTTCAGCATGTTCTTCATACATCACTTCCTCACCATCCAATCCACAACAAACCTTCACAATCACCATCTGATTCATTGTTTTCTCCAACTGCTACCTTGTGTGAAGTCTTCCACTTACTTTATGCGCTTTAATATCCACCATCAATTTGTCTATTGATCTGATGGCTATCATGTCAACTCAACATTTTATGCGCTTTAAACTCCCACCATCGATCAGCCTTGCCTGATTCAAAGGCTATCGCATCACAAGATCGCCAACTAGCTTGGCTGATCTCCATCGTTGGTCAGCCCCACTTGATCCAATGACTATCATGAAATCTCGCATGGATTATTGCACGACCGTTATCCACCCGAGAGCACACAAGAATAATGGTTTTCTCGTGCTACATGTCATGCAGTAAGGATAATCGTGTGAAATTTCAGAATTCCGCTTGCGCCCTTTAGGATGCGTGAGAAACTACTTACCACCTTAGAAACTCCCTGCTCCATCATTTCTGCATGTTTCTTTCTCCCATGACACGATCTCCACTGTCCATCCTCCAGTTAATCTTGTCCGTCCATCTATTGAATTAATCCACGCGATAAGATCTCAGTCATTCATTACTTTGTTACCCTGTTCGTCCATCTCTTGACTTAACCTTCGTGATAAGACCTCAGTCGTTCATCCTGTGCGTTCACCCTGTTCATCGATCTAGTCACTTAAGCCTTCACGATAAGATCTACACCATTCATCTGCTTCGTTACCCTGTCCGCCCATCTCTTCACTCAATCCCTCGTGATATGATCTCCGCTATTCATTTGCTTGATTACCCTGTCTGCCCATCTCTTGACTTAATTCTTCGCAATAATATCTCCACTGTTCATCTACTTCATTAACCCTGTTCATCCATTTATTCGCTTAAGCTGCTAGGATAAGATCTCCATCGTCCATCTTCTGCTCATTGATTGATCCAACGGTCCCTATGCACTACTGCGTCCTTACATCATCTTGACTTCGACCTCCGAATTCTCTTCCGCTTGAAAACCGATTTAGCTTAAGTTTCCTTTGCTTACACCTTAGTATAGTTTAATACTCTTTACCTCTGTAACTTAGCTAGTAGCATTAGGTTAGTGATTGATTTAGCAATTTTGCTTAGCATAGTTGTTTAATTGGTTAGTTAGGTTATGGTGTGGTTTAGCATTACATGTTGTTTTCTTCATTACTGTAGTAGAGTGGCTCTCTCTTATTATAGGTTTGATTTTCTTCCATCAAATAATTAAGCTTCTTTTGACCGTATAGAAGTCTGGCTTGGAAACCCTGGGGTCTCTTGCCAGATAAATATTGACAACAGGTAGGACCTTCACTTCTACTTGTTCATATAGCACTATCGCCTCCAAGTTTGTACGAACTCCGTGTTGATAAGTAAAGCTGGTAGCCATGGGAGTTGCAACATTCTTGTTGCAATAGCTAGGCTCATCAGTTCCCTTGCTCGTCTAGATCTTTCTTCAGGTCTTCTTTTTATGTGCCATTCAAATATTCTACTTTTTTCCAATTAGTACCTTGCATGCATAAAGGATCTAATGGTAAGCATTACATAGACTCTTCAATATTAGGCTCCAATGGTTTCTCTACATGAAATGTGATACATGATTCTTCTGGATATTCTGCTTCTAAGTTTTGTTCTTCAATAACATCAAGAAAATATTTTTTTTGAAGTACTCTTGCTAAGTTATGATGAATACCTTTTAGATAGGAGGATTTGTTTGTAAGTGTTTTACTTCAACATTACAAGTGGGCTTAGTTAATTCATTGTTTGGGTTTGGAAATGGTGGTACAGGTAGTTAAGTGGAAGTGGATCTTTGAGATGGATGTGTTTGGGGTTGTGGTTATGGTGGAGGTGGGTGGTAGGGATAGAATGGAGTTGGGTATGGATGATATTGAGTAAAATATTGAGGATATTGTGGATTTCTCCCATAAGTTCCTTACCAACCTTGTTGCCAAGATTGGTTTTGGGGTTGAGATGGCCAAGGTTGCAAAGGAAGGTGTGTTTTTCAATTACTTTGAGATGGATGTGCATAACCTTGAAATTGTGAATTAGGTTTTTGCATCATATCAAGTTGACTAGGCTTCCATGGTCTTCTTTAAGCTACATAACATAGCTGCTTTGGTGATTGACTTGCTCCATTGTCCTCTTGGTAAACTTCCTTCAACCTCAGCAATGATGGACAATATTTAATAGCATGTGATTCTACATGGACAAAAAAAATATCATCATCTTCTCTTTGCTCATTTTGAATTCTTAACATTTCTACTTGTTCACATAGATCGCTAATAATTTCTATTTTAAAGTTATCAAGAAAATTTCCACGTTCTGCTTAACTTACCAATCTTGATGCTAATTTACTTAATCTTGCCCTTCCTCTTCATATGTGCTTGCATGTTTCAGAAATTTCTTCAAGTGATAATTGGTATACATCACCTCTACTCATGATATCAAGGATACCAATCCACTCATCCCTAACTATTATAAGTAAGAGGGTTTTTAGTGTGTCAGATCCTAAATGATGTAATTTTTCCCACTTAACATTATACATAAATCTATTTATTAGATCCTCAAGGCTCTCATCTTATTTTTGATTCATTCTAAAGATTTTTTCTTTAAGATCATGATCTTCATATTTTTCTAAAAATATATTTTGCATATCATCCCATAATCTTATTGAATTAGTCCCTAAACTCATGAACGATTTAAGAGCTCTATCCTTCAATGTTGCTGGAAACAATCTCAAATTTTGAACACTTAGTAAGTAACCATAAGATCTATAAAGGATTTCAAATTCAAAGAGAAATGTTTATGGATCCTATGACCTAATACCATGGAAGTTGGGAAGGAAATATGGAGGGATATTCTTCATATCACTAATATTAATATATTGAATGGGTAATCCAAGAGGATCTTTTTTATTGTCATCATCTCCATCCATTTATTCTACCTTCTCTGCCACCTCTTCTTCTTCTACCTACAAACGTGGACGGTGGTGTGGTCCTTACTGAAACACGTGATGAAATGGGGGAGTTTGGTGTCAGAGAAGTATTTTATATATATATATTTTTTGAATAAGAATGATAATGAAATTCTTTTTTTTTTGTCTTTGAAATGAAATATGCCTAATGTTTTTTTTTGTTCTTGTAGAAAGAAATGAATCAAATATGGAAGAAAACAATACATACTTTGACACCTTCCCAACAATGACACCAAAAAGTGATGAACCTCATTATTGCAACAACAATTTTGTAACTCCCAAGGCTACCACCTTAAATTATCAACTTGGGGTTCGTACAAACTTAAGAAGTGTCGATACTATATGTAAACCATGCAATATGTCCTTCTTTCATTGATCCGATGCAATGAATTGAATGCTATGAAATCCAAGCCTAAACTAATTGTGGAAATGGAAATGTTACTCTATTTACATAAAGGAAACCTAATTACTTTTATAGAGAGGAAATCCCTGTTACTTTTGAAAACAAGAAAGGCTATTCTACTTTGCATGAATGTAAATGTTAATCCTATTTGTAGAAATGTAAACATTAACCTATTTGCAGAGTGTAAATGGTACATCAAAAGGAAGCCTAGTATATGAAATCAATATTCAATCACTACATTCAAGAAAAATTTTGTCAATAGAGTTCACAAGGTGTTTCATAAAGTAATCATGTAAATCATCATTATGCTCTTCAAGTCATGAACTTGTCCACTAATCCAAACTGCAAAGGAATTGCAATCGAGAAGAGGCAAGGCTTAAGAGGTCTTTTGGTATTACTCAATCATGGATTTAGAGCCTAGGGTTCATGATTCAATCCTAAGAGACCAGAAAAAATATTTTGGCGCAAATCAGGTTGAGTTGACACGTGCTACATGAGTGCTACAAGAGGTGCTACAGGAGGTGCTAAAGGAGGCCGCATTTTGCTACAAGGGCGAGATAACTTGTTGAATTAACGAGTAAATCAAATGAAAATGGGATGGTAATTTTCTTTTTATTAAGTAGGATTTTGTAGGACTCCATTCCAAGTATAATCACTCCAAAATAACCCTGTTAACACATACTAAGAAATTGTAGAAAATTACAATAAAAACTAGAAATTCAAGAACTAGTGAGATAGTTAACCTGCCAAACGCCTAACCTAATCAAGAGAAAATGAAATGGGTTATTTTTTTTATTAACTGAATTTTTTTATGAACCAATACAAGTTGAATCAACTCAAATTAAGCTCATTAGAATGCTATAAAAAATAGCAAAAAATTACTACTATTTTACTACAAGGGATTTCCAGAAATTATAGATATGAGAATTAGTAAACCATTCCAAGTAGCTCAATGATGAATATGACTTTTAAAAGTTTTTCTAAGGATGAATCATGTTTGTGACTCTGTAAGTAACCTACAAAACAACTCACTTAAATCTTTTAACCAATGTAGCCTACAACAAAAGAGGCATGAATAGCAAATGCAAAAATAAGATATACAAGTGAAAACGATATTCAAAGGAAATAAAGAAATTTTACAATAGGGCTCTAAGGGTCCTGGGATGGCCAAGCCCAATGAAACTCAAATTCATATGAAGGAAACCAAGCTTTAGAAGTTGAAAATGGCACCAAACTTCATTATTTGAATCAATCCAACTACATCCCTTGCTAGAAATTAAAGTGGAGCTGCTTGATCTGATAATGAGATCTTAGACTAATATTAAGGTATTACAGACTCATGTGCATAGATTTTCCTATATTACTTAGTGCAATGGATTGATAAGATTGCGAATAACATAGTCAATGAAGCAGTGAAAGAAACATAATAGACAAACACACATAACACAACAAGTTTAATATGGAGTTCACCCAAAACTCTTGGGCTACGTCTCCTAGTCCAGCCTTCAGTGGTGACCTCTCTATTATGTCTTCAAGAGCAGAGTTTTACAAAATGTGAGCTCAAATTGAGTCTCAACACAACAGATACAAAAATAGAAAGAGTTTTCTTGAATCCCTCAAGCCTCTCTGAGTACACAGACTCTTTCTCTCCTTCTCTGGCTTTGTTTTCTCTTTGTCTCAGCACTGCTTGACTCTGTCTCTGTCATTCTATGGCTTTTAAGCCAATTAGCACTGTCTGTTCGTTTCCTCTTCTTGAGCTCTCTGGCTCCCGACCTCTGTCCGCTCAAATCCCCTCTGAGCGTTAACTAATCATGCCATAACGTCTTCAAGGAAGGTGGCCACCTGTTTTGCAATGGAAGGGACCATCAGGCCTTTGAAATCCCCAAAAATAGAGTTCTCTGTTTACACAGAGAAATACATGATAGACATGGGAAAATTTTCCAAACTGTCATTTATCGGACTTCAAATATCCTTAAATCCACTCTATACTCCCTTCGGATATGTCTTTGGGCACGATCGCAAGTGATTGTTGATCAACGATTATTATTGATTTCGGGTGGCTTATGCGCCCGGGGATTACCCGCCCGAAAAGGGTGGTTTTCCCTCTCTAGCGCCTGGCCACGTGGTGGCCAGTGTATGGGCTTGGGTGGAGCCCGACCAATACCACTTACCGCCTACGGCCCACCCGAAATACTGCTTGTTATGGAACTTAAAACACATCTCGCTGCGTAAAAAAACCTTTCGGGTCCGTTATATCGCCCAATTCACATTTCCTTTGTATTTGTAAAAATACATTAAAACACTGAAAATAGCATTGAATGGCTTTATGACGGACTATAGATAATATACATTTGCATTTATAAACCCTTTTGGGTCTGGATTCGTCGCATCGAATGCATTCCCTTTGCATTTCATTTATTTGTCAAAAATGCGAAATACACAGAAAATTGTCATTTTCTAGATCTCAAAATATGTTAAATATCATCTATAACCACATCGGGTTTGGCTATCGCAAGTCATATTTATATCGGCCCAGCTCCGTTGTATTACTCCGACATGATATTGCGATGTGATTGACCGTAATTGCATATCGCATAGACCCCGGGCCATTTGTAAGCGCTCCTTTGTAATATGCTGATTGTGATATTGCGAGTTAACCTGGGCCATAAATCTACGCGCTTGATCGACGATACTTGTTGACCCGCACTGATCACTATCGCATATTTCATATGGTAGCCTCTGATAGCCTCCACCAATTGTGATATGCCGATTGGATCTGGAACGTTAATCGCCCAGATCCAATGGCTCCTGTGCGTCATTCCTTTGACCTCCGATAGGCCTGTTTTCCACTGTTTCTTGATCCCGATAGTGTTTTCCGCCATTTTGTAAAGGTTTTCCTTTTGCGATAGTTTTGATTTTTGAAGACTTAGAGGGTTTTTAGGATCCATTTTGGATCACGCCTTCCCACTGAAAAATCTTTTGGGTCACCAAAAGTTGGTTTTTAAGCATTGATCAGGTGAGGATACAACTTCCTCACTTGTCCAATTTCTATCCATCGTGCACTGCTTGGTTTTGAACCTTTGAGTCCGATTTTGAGGTACTTAAAATCCCCTCTGCGCGTAGTTCTCACCTTCCTGTCTAGAACTGTGTCTTCCTGCAACTCATTGAGATATTCAAGCAACAGATCATCAATAGAAGGCAACTGACTTTGCTCTTTGGGATCTTCAATCAATGGAGGTTCATATAGTATCAAGTTCTCTGCATTAATGAATGAATAGATATGCATATAAGCTGGCAAATCAAGGCAAAAAGTGTTTTCACCAATTTTCTCAAGTATCTTGAAAGGCCCATACCATATTGGCTTAAGCTTCTTACCTTCACCTTGCATTCTATCTTTGCTGATGTACAGCCAGACTTGATCACCAACTTGGAAGCTATGCTCAATACGATGCTTATCATGCCTTGCCTTGTACTTGGCCTGGCTTCTCTCCAGCTGTTCCTGTACTGTCTAGTGAATTTCTTGGATCTGTTCAATGGACTTGGTTGCTTTGTCCACATCAATGTGTCCATCAACTACTATGTCTTTTCCAAAGACAAAATCCAAGGGAGACCTTGGTGTAAAACCAAAACAAGTCTCAAAAGGAGATCTCTGTGTAGAAGAGTGTTTAGCATGGTTGTAAGCATGTTGTACATAACATAAATGTTCATCCCAAAGCTTGGGATGCCTGTTGCAGTAGCCCCTGAGCAACTAGATCACTGTCCTATTGACCACCTTTGTTTGGCCATCTGTTTGTGGATGAAAGGTTGTGCTCTTCTTCAGTCTGGTGTCCATCAGTTCCCACATACTTGACCAAAACTTCCCAACAAATTTGGATCTCGATCAGATACAATAGTAGTGGGTAACCCAAAATGAACCCATACATGCTGAAAGAACAAATTTTCTATTTGTTCAGCTGTAATCTGCTTGTTACAAGGTATTAAAATACACATTTTGCTGAACCTATCCACAATAACATATAAATAATCATGACCCTTTCTAGATTTTGGCAATCCCCCAACAAAGTCATGGAAACACTTTCCCAAGGACGAGAAGGAACTGGAAGTGGAGTGTACAAGCCTAGTTTTCTATTACTGGGCTTGCTTTTAGCACACATGGCACACCCTTTAATATATCTAGAAATTGTTTCATGCATTCTTGGCCAATAACATAATCTTTGCAGCTGTGCAACTGTTTTACTTACACCAAAATGACCTGATATTAGAGAAGTATGTGCTTCTCGGATTATGTTAACTCTTTTAGTTTGAGGAATGCATAACTTCCCCAAATGATATAAGAGTTGGTCCTTAACATGATAATCCAATTCTTCCACTTGTTTGCCATTACTTAAAGTTGCATATACATCTTTAAAATCTACATCTTGAGCATATTGTTCAATGTAGCTTTCATGCAATACTGAGTTATGCTTAAGTACAGTAGATTCATTTATGATTGGTCTGGATAACATATCTGCAACCTTATTGTGTATGCCTTTTTAATATCTGATGACAAGATGAAACTGCTGTAGAAAACCCATCCACCTATAGTGTCTTGATTGTTGCAATTTAGTTTGTGAGTGCAAATATTGAAGTGGTTGATGATCTGTATGTATAATTGTTTCTTTTCCCATTAGGTAATGTTTCCACTTTTTCACACTATGTACTAATGCATACAATTCTTTATCATATGTGGGATAATTAACTACTGCAGAAGTAAATGTCTCAGAATGATAACATATGGGTTTATCGTGTTGCATCAACACTGCTGCCATGGTATAGTCACTGGCATCTGTTTCAATCTCAAATGGTCGTTGAAGATCTGGTAGTGCTAGTATTGGTGATGTACTAATTTTTTCTTTCAAGGTGTCAAAGGCTTTCTGCTATTTGCCTCCCCACTGAAACACCTTGTTCAATCCTGTTAAAGCATATAAGGGAGCTGCAATCAAGGAAAAGTTAGCAATAAAATTTCTCTAATATTGTGCTGCTCCTAGGAAACTCCTAACTTCTGTAGCAGATTTGGGTTTAGGCCAATTCACAATGACTTTGACCTTAGAGGGATCTATCTTCAGTTCACCACCGCCTACAATATGACCCAAATAATTTAAAGATGTTTTGCCAAATTCACATTTTGATAGCTTCACATAGAGATTTTCTCTTTTCAAAACATCTAAAGTTTTCTTTACATGCTTCAAATGTTCTTCCCATGTTTTATTAAAAACAAGAATGTCATCTAAATATACAATTACAAAATCATCAGTAAAAGGTCTAAGTACATCATTCATAACTCTCATGAAAGTGGCAGGAGCATTAGTTAAGCCAAAAGGCATAACTAGCCATTCATACATCCCTTGCTTTGTTTTGAAAGCAGTCCTCCATGCATATTGTTCTACAACTTTGACCTGATGATAGCCACTACGTAAGTCCAACTTGGAAAAGTGAACTGCTTCTTTCAACTGATGTAATAGATCATCTATGCGAGGAAGAGGATAATGATTCTTAATCATTATTTTATTCAGTGCTCTGTAATCAATGCACATCCTCCACGAACCATCTTTCTTTCTCACCAACACAATTGGAGATCCACATGGTGATGTGCTTGGCCTTATGAACCCTTTATCGAGCAGTCCTGTACCTGCTTCTTGATCTCTGCATTCTCTAAAGCGGATAACCTGTGCATTCCGATGTTAGGCAATGGAGCATCTTGTTGTAAATGAATATCATGTACTATTTACCTTTTGGGTGGGAGACCTTTAGATTCTTGAAATAGGATATCATATTCTGAAATAACTTTATCTAAATCATCTTTCTATTTAGCATCACAACCTTCAAATGTATTGGTTTTATCAAGGGTCTTTTCCTTTACAACCATTAGTAAAAATTGCTTGCATGAATTTACAATTCTTTTCATTTGCCTTGAGTTTATGAGAGTGTAGTTATTTTTGAGCTGATGATCTCTTACAATATATTCTATTCCATCTTCTGTGAGTTGATACTTATTTTTAGTGCTATAGAAATTTCCTTTTCTATCATACAAGTAAGGACTTCCTAAAACAACACCACATATATCCAAGGGAACTATATCTAACTCAACCTCATCTACAAAAGTTGACCCAATAGCAAACCTATGTTTACATTGTCTAGCCACTTGTAGCTTTTCTTTATCACATACCCAACCTAATGGATATGGCTTCTTGTGAGGTGTTGTTAGTAAGCCCAACTTCTTTACAATTGTTTCAGAAATCAAGTTTACTTGTGAACCACTATCAAATAAAGTATCAATATTTTGGTGCTTGGAAATAACTCTAATATGAAAAAGCTCATGTCTTTTCCTCTCATTATCTTCATTATCAATAGATTGTGCAGAATTACTTGTAGATGCTTCAGAATTTTTACCTTTTATACCTGTGGTTGTGACTGTTGTTTCATCACCTGAGTCTGACCCCAAGTCTTTCTGAATAGCAGCAACAATCTTCTTCTTCTTACCACCGAACTTCTTAGGTTTTAGCTCCGAATGCAAAGACCAGCAATGTTCATCATTGTGCCCATCCTTCTTGCAGTGAGTGCATGAAGGTTTGCCTTTCTATACAACATTTGCCTTCCTGTCCTTCCATTTCTGCTTCTTCTTTTGCTTGTTCTTGCTTGCAGAGGGTTTTGATGATCCCCCAATCTCTGGGTTCACATTCTTGCCTCTAGCCTCTACATGTGTAGCCTGAACTGATACATCATCTAGGCTAGTGGGGTTAAACATGAGAATGGTGTGCCTCAAATAGCTATGTAGACCACCCATATACTTCAACAAAGTTTCAGGTGAGTCTAGAGAAATGCCTAGAGTTAAATTTCTTTTTCTAAATTCCTCGGTATAGCTTTATACACTTTGACCCTTTAATTGGCAAAGATTTTGCCAACTCATCATTGCTTGCTGCATATAAGCTAGAGGATAGAAGTGTTTTTTAATGGCAGAAACAAATTCATTCCATGTAGAAATAATTTTACCATGCTTCTTCAAATCAGCTTGTGTCCTACCTTCCCACCACATTAGGGCAGTTCCTCCAAGGCGAAGGCTAGCCAGATGAATCTTTCTCCTCTCTGTGTTGGGTCCCTATAATACTAGTGATTACCCCATTAATATTGTAGTTATACCCCTTATTTATATTGTTATGCCCCTATTACCCCCCATATTGTTATTTCTGTGCCCCATAGAAGCCCCCTATTGTTATTTGTGTGGCTTTATATTATTATTGTTAGGTCGGCTGGATTATATTGTGACTCCTTAGACTCCTATATATAGAAAGGAGGTTTTGTCATTTGTATCATCCAAGAATTGTTCATTTATGTAATGTAAAGGAGGTTTCCCCCTCGAAGAGGCAGAATTCTAAGGCGTGGATCTCTCTTTTCTATATTTTTGTGAGCTGGTTTCATAACATTTGGTATCAGAGCTTTGGATTCTAGGGTTTCGCTGCTCCAAACAGGTCATCGTGGAATTTTCGCTATAACTTTTTTTCTGTGATGTTTCAGAAGTCGCAAGAAAAACCCATTTGAGAATAATTGGCGCAGAACCTTGCGTCCAAATTGCAGAGCTTTTCACGCGATATTTTCGGAAATATGATCTGAGGAAGTTGGCCTTTCTGCAGACTCCTGAATTACATTCAAAACAGGTGACCTGGGGAAAATCGTCATAACTCTCTCTCTGAGGATCGGATTGAAATTTCGTAAAAAGGTACAGAAAGAGGACGGACTGTAGTTTCTTGTATGTGTGTTTCAGATTCAAAGGTTGAAACAGTGACTCGTGGCACGTCGTACAAGTTCGCTCTACTGAACCAGTCTAAAAGCAAGTCACTGTGGGAGATTTCACATAACTCTTACTTGGAGAATCCAATTTGGCTCAGACTTGTGGCATTGGAAAGAGGACGCAGAAGGCTACTACAGGTAGCAATTTCAGAACTGGATGATCCGCAATTACAGAGATACATCAGATTCAATATCAGGCTTCTATAAAGTGAAAAAAGGTGTGTAATTTTTTTTTAAAATTTTTATGTAAGCTTGGTTTAACAGAATTCAAAGGGCATAGTAAAGCATTATTATCGGTAACTAATGCCCCGAGGAAAGAAAATGCAAACACCTAGTAAGGAACCTGAAAGCTCTAGCATGACTCATGAAGAAGAGGAAGAAATGCTACATGATATATCAAAATTACAAGAACAAGTGCAACAAATGTCACGCTCACAAAAGCTAACAGAAGCTAAGATAAGTGGCGTGGAATCTAAGATAAATGGCGTGGAATCTAAGATAAATGGTGTGGAATCTAAGATAAAGGGCATGGAAACTAAGGTGGAGGATTCGATGGTAAATTTGAAGATAGATTTGAAGACATACATGGAAGAATTGAAGAACTTGCTACAAGAAAGGGTCACTAATGGTGAAAAGGTAGTAAAGGAAACTCATGATGAGAACAAAAGAAATGTTAATCATGATTCCATAGACTCTAATGTTGGATCGAAGACTCACCATGTTCCAAAAATCGATATGAGGAAGTTTGATGGCAAGGATCCCGCCACATGGATATTACAGATGGAGCAATTCTTCGATCTCAATAATGTGCAAAACACACAAAAGGTACGTATGGCAACTTTATATTTGGAACCAAATCAGTTTGTATGGTATCAATGGCTTTGTTCTCGTAAACAATTTATCACTTGGGCAATTTTTACGGAAGAATTGATAGCACATTATGAGGATACAAAAAGCAACACTTTTTTTAGCCAATTGATAAGTCTCAAACAAAAGGGTTCAATAATGGAGCACATTGAGGAGTTCCAAAAATTGAACATAAGGGTGAAAGATATTCCAGAGGAGCATAGGATTGATCTGTTCATAGGGTCTTTAAAGGATAATATCCAACATGATGTGCGCCTTTGGGAACCTGATTCATTAGAGAAAGCATTCAGGTTAGCAAGAAAAATGGAAAGCAAAATTATGTCAACTAGGAAGCATACCACTCAGAACTATAAAGATGGAAGTGTTGTTGCCCATAGTCTTCCACAACCTACAAGGTTGACACCACAACAATTGGAAGAAAAAAGAGCAAAAGGGCTTTGTTACAATTGTGATAGCAAATATACAAAAGGTCATAAGTGTGTTGAGAAGAAATTATTCTACATAGATTGTGAAGAGGAAGAAGAAAAGGATCAAGAAAGGTCAAAAGGAGAGGATATATTCCAGGAACAAAGCCTAGATGAAGAAAAAATAAATCCGACCATATCTTGTAATGCATTGGTGGGAATTACCACTCCTCAAACCATCAAGATAGAAGGACAAATCAAGAAGAAAAAGGTAATAGTGTTGATTGATTCAGGAAGCACCCACAATTTTATTCATTGTAGGGTAGCAAAAGAATTGAATTGCTTCCTATATCCAGCACCAGAGTGCCAAGTGATGATTGCAAATGGAGGAACAATAAATTGCTCTGGAAAGTGCCATAATATCAAGCTATCCATGGGAGAATATGTATTGACTAGCCCAATGCTTTCCATTCCAATGGGAGGTGCCGATGTTGTACTTGGAGTCCAATGGCTACAATCCTTGGGTACAATAGCTTTTAATTTTCAAGAACTTTTCATCAAATTTTCTTCGGAAGGAAAGGAAGTTGAATTAAGGGGTATTGCAGGGAAACCAGGAAAGATAATCAGCTCTCATGGTATGACAAAGCTTCTAAGAAAGGAGCAAAGAGGTGTAATTGCACAATTATGCTCGCTAGATGTTTCCACATTGGAATCATCTATTTCTCCAGATCTCCAAAAAGTCTTGGACAATCATTCCAAGGTATTTGAGACTCCCAAGGGTCTCCCACCTATGCATGATCATGATCATGCTATTCATCTGATTCCAGGAAGTGTTCCTCCAAACATCAGGCCGTACAGATATCCCTATGTCCAAAAAAGTGAAATTGAACGTATGGTTGCAGAAATGCTAGAGGCTGATATAATTCAACCAAGTCAAAGTTCTTTCTCAGCTCCAGTAGTATTGGTGCACAAGAAGGATGGATCATGGCGCATGTGTCCAGATTATAGGGAGCTCAACAAACTCACTATTAAAGATAAGTTCCCCATTCCTGTTATTGATGAATTACTGGATGAATTGCATGGATCAATTTACTTCACCAAGTTGGATCTTCGTTCGGGATATCATCAAATCAGAATGAAGATTGAAGACATTCCAAAAACGGCATTTAGAACTCATGAGGGTCATTATGAATTTTTGGTCATGCCTTTTGGCCTTACCAATGCACCTTCAACATTTCAAGGTTTGATGAATTCAATTTTCAAACCATTCCTTAGAAAATTTGTGTTAGTATTTTTTGATGATATACTAATCTACAGCAAGTCTTGGAAGGATCATGTTGAACATGTTGACAGGGTGCTACAACTATTGGAGGAGAAACAATTATATGCAAAAAGGTCCAAATGTTTCTTTGGAGTCCAGGAGGTGGAATATTTGGGTCATATTGTATCTCATGAAGGAGTTAAGGTAGACCCTAGCAAAATTAAAGCCATTAAGGAATGGAAAATCCCCACATCCATAAAGCATCTGCGAGGATTTCTTGGGTTGACAGGGTATTATCGCAAGTTTTGTTAAGAATTATGGGAGAATAGCAGCACCTCTAACAACATTATTGAAGAAAGATTCATTTTCATGGACTCCGGAAGAAACAAAGGCCTTTGAACATCTTAAAGAGGCAATGTGCCAAGCACCAGTCTTAGCTACACCGGACATCACAAAAACCTTTATTGTGGAATGTGATGCTTCAGGAAATGGAATTGGTGCTGTTCTAATGCAAGATGAAAGACCCATTGCTTTTGAAAGTGTTGCATTATGATTCAAGTGTTGTCCTTGATGGCAACTCACTCAGAGGTTGGTACAGGTGCTCAGAGGTTGGTACAGGTGATGGCAACTTAATCAGAGGACAGATCTTAGTACAGCATGGCAAGAAAGTTCATACACGCAGGTTCGTTAAGCCCAAGTCGCGTGTACACGCAGGTTGGCTTCAGGAAAAGCGCGTACATGTGAAAAGTACCTTTGGTCCGTGGCGGTTAGTCCTTGGAAGTTGTGCCTATGGTTTCGGACCATGGTGTCTCGACGAGCGTGTCGATCCCTAGTTTTGAGGTTGATGGTATTGTGTTACTATGGTTTTGGTCCATGGTATTGTGAAGGGCCTAAAGCTATATAATGAGAAAGATCATTAGGCCAAAGGGTGTGTGTATGTAAGTGATGCAGATCTGAGGTAGTGTGAGATCCAAGTACTGGTTATGGGTTGGTGATATGAACCAAGGTTTCACTCATGCGAAGGATGATGAATGATGGAACGAGATCTCAAGGCTTGGAATGATTATCTTCTTATGGTTTGACTGTGGATAGACTAGATCTATTGGCGCAGGTTTATTATTATGATCTGGGTAAGTTTTGATGTCTGATATAGCTGCGGAGTTTTAAGTCTGAATTTGCAGATCTGTACGCGGGTTGGGTTTGGTAAAAGAGCGTATACACGCAGGTTGGGTTCGTCGAAGTAGCGTATACAATGTGAAGTATGAAGATGGAGTTGGATCTAGTTGTTGTTATGTTATCTATGTTCTTGATAGGGTTTCAGTGATTCAGTATTGGGTGTTTCAGAGATTGATGATGCAGGTTGTACTACAATGATGATTGTCTTATGGATCCAGTATGAAAATGTATGAAACGTGGTCCCGGGAAGATCGTAGGCCGGCACCTACGTACTGGTAAACATATCAGCCAGTACAAGAGCCAAGGGGGTTGTAGCTCCCTTCCAGGAGCAGCTGGAAAACGAGTGAAGGTTGTAGCTTTCTGTAGGGTTGGCACCTACGTACTAGTAAATGGATCGGCTAGTACAAGAGCTATGAGCATTGTAGCCCTCTGCAGGTTGTAGGCCGCATGCTGGTAAAGGACTGCACCAGTACATTGTAAAGGAAGTTTCTTATTAAAGGAAGATAGAAACAAATTGCACCAGGTGGTTTTCACCCACATTGGGTTTCCACCTTATATCATGGTGTTCATGTGTGTGCCTTATGTGTGATGATCTGTTCTGTTATACTGCACCTGTTTACTGTTAATATGGTCAATAATGTTTTGATGCATTTACTGAAGATAAGCTAACTGAATCATAAGATCTCTGAATATACGCTAGTTTCTTTAGACACAGTCGCGTGTACACGCGGGTTCACTTAACTGAAGTCGCGTATATGTTTCTGAGCACGAAAATTGGAAAAGTATTATTGATCTGATAATACTGATTCACCCCCCCCTCTCAGTATTATTTCCAACAATTGGTATCAGAGCAGGTCCTTCAGAGGAAGCTTGATCGCTTGAAGGAGATTCGTAGAGCAATGGGGAAGAAAGCACGTCAGAAGAAGAAGACAGCTCAAAGGAACAATGACAACCTGCCATTGAGTGGAAGCAAGTACTCAGATCCTGAATCACCTCAGATTGAAGATGGACAAGCAAATGAAGCACCAGATCAAATCATAGATCTACCTAGCAAAAGGGAGAATGCCCTCAAAGAAGAAATCATCATATTAAAAGATCAGTTGGAATGTGAATCCAGAATTCGACAAATGCTGCTAGCGCTGAATAAAGAGCAAGAGAACGAGATCCTCAAACTAAGGCATCAGTTGGATGAAGGAAGGAAAGCTGAAGAGACCTTGAAGAAGCAATGTCTGGAAAAAGAAGAACAACATCAAGTTGAGGTAAATATCTTGAAAAGTAAATTAGAAGAAAAGGATAAGCTTTTACGATTTCAAGATAGCTCTAAAGTCTTGGATGATATTCTTAGTAGTCAAAGGTCCCCTGCTATCAAAACTGGACTTGGTTTTCATGAGTCTATTGAAGGTGAATCTGGTTCACAAAGTAAGACAAGAAACTCTAATGCAAAGTCTGAAAGGCTCATCAAGGAGATGAAAGGACAACTCCATCAAAAAACAAGGAAAGAGGCTCCTCAAAGAAAATCTTTTATCCCTCCCATGAATAATGTTGAATGTTATGTATGTCATAATCTTGGACATGTTGCAGCCATATGTAGAAGAAGAAGGTTTCAAGACCATCATGCAGAAAGATCATCACATTCAAGGTACTTTAATGGATATTGCTTTTCTTGCAATATGTTTGGTCACAAAGCTGCCGATTGTTATAGGAGGAATATGAAACATGTAAGATGCTATGCATGTAACAAGTTTGGACATAGAGCAAAAAATTGCAGGAACAAAGCTCATGATAAAAAGAAATCATCAACATGCTTGAAGATATGGAAGAAGAAGGAAGTTTAGTCAGAAAGATGTGGCACAACACAGGGTACTCAGCACAGCACAGACATAACAGACTCAGGGGGAGCTGAAGGTGTAAAACTTCAGTGTTCTAATTCTCATACGCAAGTTTCATGAAGGAAAGCCGCGTATATACGCGAGTTTCACACTGCAAAGTCGCGTATATGTCAGTTTGTGAAAAAGCAGTGGGGACAGACTCAGAAAAGGGGTCTGATATGATCCAGTCCAGTATATGCTCTATTGGTTAACAGTTACAGTCTGCTGAGGATGTCTGGAAATGTCCTGATACTTGCTCAGGGGGAGCATATACTTCAAATAATGCATTGTTTGCATTATGGTTAGAAGTTGTTGATAAAGTCTATGAAGCTGAATGATACATCTTGCTGGTATTGCAGGCTGATGCTTATGGTACAGATCATGATGCTGCTGGTGGCTTTCATAAGTCTTGATACTTCATCACTATGTCATGCATCTCTTTTGTGATATCTCTTTTATGATGTCAAGGTCATGTAACGGCCTATGTTGGTTTCCCCACTATGCCTGGGATGAATGATGTAATGTTCATGTCTTATCATGAGTAAACTCTTAATGTATCTCCACATGGTTAGGTGGATGAGTCAATATTGGTATATCCCCACTAGGTTGGGTGATGAATGAATGTATTAAGTCTTTTGGTGATAGGAAGGTCTTCTATAATGTATAAGTCTTTGTTCTTCTTGAAGAACATCTTTTGCAGATCTTGCCTACAGTCAAGGGGAGCATGAACAGCACAATGGATAGATTGGTACACTTTGGCATACACAAAAGGGGAGCACATTTGGAGATTTCAGCAGGTACTCAGGGGGAGTATGGACAACAGAAGGTATACCAAAGAAGAGAATATCTTGGTCCGCCCTTTGCCCTTGATGTCAAAGGGGGAGAGTGACTTGGTGTGGTGGTTGCCATCAAGTCCAAAGGGGGAGATTGTTGGCATTATGATTCAAGTGTTTTCCTTGATGGAAACTCACTCAGAGGTTGGTACAGGTGCTCAGAGGTTGGTATAGGTGATGGCAACTTAATCAGAGGACAGATCTTAGTACAGCATGGCAAGAAAGTTCATACACGCAGGTTCATTAAGCCCAAGTCGCGTGTACACGCAGGTTGGCTTCAGGAAAAGCGCGTACATGTGAAAAGTACCTTTGGTCTGTGGCGGTTAGTCCTTGGAAGTTGTGCCTATGGTTTCGGACCATGGTGTCTCGAC
Organism: Pinus tabuliformis; assembly: GCA_031772625.1. Lineage (NCBI taxonomy): Eukaryota > Viridiplantae > Streptophyta > Pinopsida > Pinales > Pinaceae > Pinus > Pinus tabuliformis. The sequence goes on along the minus strand of CM062807.1, from coordinate 408,785,620 downwards.
GAGCGTGTCGATCCCTAGTTTTGAGGTTGATGGTATTGTGTTACTATGGTTTTGGTCCGTGGTATTGTGAAGGGCCTAAAGCTATATAAGGAGAAAGATCATTAGGCCAAAGGGTGTGTGTATGTAAGTGATGCAAATCTGAGGTAGTGTGAGATCCAAGTACTGGTTATGGGTTGGTGATCTGAACCAAGGTTTCACTCATGCGAAGGATGATGAATGATGGAACGAGATCTCAAGGCTTGGAATGATTATCTTCTTATGGTTTGACTGTGGATAGACTAGATCTATTGGCACAGGTTTATTATTATGATCTGGGTAAGTTTTGATGTCTGATATAGTTGCGGAGTTTTAAGTCTGAATTTGCAGATCTGTACGCGGGTTGGGTTTGGTAAAAGAGCGTATACATGCAGGTTGGGTTCGTCGAAGTAGCGTATACAATGTGAAGTATGAAGATGGAGTTGGATCTGGTTGTTGTTATGTTATCTGTGTTCTTGATAGGGTTTCAGTGATTCAGTATTGGGTGTTTCAGAGATTGATGATGCAGGTTGTACTACAATGATGATTGTCTTATGGATCCAGTATGAAAATGTATGAAACGTGGTCCCAGGAAGATCGTAGGCCGGCACCTACGTACTGGTAAACATATCAGCCAATACAAGAGCCAAGGGGGTTGTAGCTCCCTTACAGGAGCAGCTGGAAAACGAGTGAAGGTTGTAGCTTTCTGTAGGGTTGGCACCTACTGTTTAGTCAATTTAGTGTTATCTAAATTGCTAGTATTTATTGTCAACCCGGGGCTCGTAAGCTGATGAAGTGAAGGTGTACTATATGTACTTAAGTATCCTCTTAGAGTTTTTCTTATCGTTGGGGGTGTTGTTGCGGTTTAATTATGTTCCTAAATGGAATGAGAATTTATAAACAAGTGAGTGATGGTGTGTGTGTAGAGTGAATTCTAAATGAGTGGAAGTGTGTGTTGAGTGATTTCTAACTATTTGCTTGAAAGGAAATGCTTGGAATGAATAAATGAAATTGAAATGACTTGAAATAAACTTGAAATCAAATGACCACTACCAATGGCACGAGACACCGTTCAAGTTGCTGCTAATAAAAGGAAAAAGAGTCACTTTTAAAACCCAAGAATGAAGATTATCTCTCTCTAACTCAATGCCTCAAAGCACATGTACTGTGTAAAGCACGGAAAGAAAGTAGCTTAAGTGGAATTATAAAAGTGAGAAAAATATGCTTGAAAGACTAATGATAATAATTTGCTATTTCTAATACTCTACTTCAGCCATATGTACTATGGGAAGCATGATTAGAAAGTAGTGAGGAAATAGTCTAGGAAACACTTTAAAATCAAAACTTTTACTTTAAAGACTAGTGGTAATGATTTACTCTTTCTAACTCAATACTTCAAAGCACATGTACTGTGTAAAGTAAGGAAAGAAAGTAGCTTAAGAACAGTCCAAAAAGCACCCAAACAAGCTGCAAGTTAGTGATATTTTGATCTTAAAAGATAGTAGTTTATGATGAAGATCATTCATGTATGTTAACAGCTCTTTGAGAAATAAGATTAAAAACTAACTATAAAGACAAAGGCAGCACTTGAATTGTCAACTTCAAATACCATTAGCTGTAAAGCAAACACAACACATATAAAAATAAATCCCGGGCTAAAAGAAACCTGCAAAGAAATAACACTGATCAGCTGAAAATAAAGGAAAACAAGTAAATAAAACTATACATGCTTAAGGAAACAAATGAGAAAATAATGAAATGCTGCACATGAAATACTTTACAAAGGCTGAGATGAGCAGGGGCCCTCTGTTCATTCAGCCACAAGAGAACTCAAAGATCTGGAAACTTCAAAACAGTGCTATATTGATTTCTCCATTTGCAAAAAGTTTACAAAACAGAGTGCTGGAATAGCACTAGAAAACAGAGTTCACAAACGCTTCTAAATTCAACACGAGTGCAGCAAAATACAACTAATCAAAAGTTCTTTGAGCGTACGCAGACGCATCAATTTATAGGAATTTCTAAGCTATCCTTTGCGTACAGCTAGTTAACAGAAAAACGATAACAGTCATGCGTATTAAATGGCTCTTTGACACATCACGGTTGCATAAACGAGTTTGGTGGTTCCTGTCATCATGGATAATAAATCCCTGTTGGATTGCGTCCCCTGCCGTCTTTAGAACCTGGACAAATCACCATTGGAGATGACGTGACCAAATAGCTTTCAAACACCGTTAAACCACTTTGAGTTGACCGTGGTTAAACCAGCTTTGACCATGGATGAAAGTGACGTGGATGGTTGGAACAATAGGATAGGAACCTCGACCACACTGATACCTGAGTGCCCATGTGGCCCGTCTAGCAAACTGACACGTGGATCATAGTGTTTAACAAAAAGGCTGCAGGATCTTCAGATAGCTGCGGGATCATCAGATAGCTGCGGGATTCCTGCAAGTAAGTCAAAAACTAAACAAATAGTCATCCATTAGCAAAACTTGCTTGATCATGCTTATTGACACTGAATGTAATGATCTGAGAGGTTTTATGGTGGAAATGAGGCAAAAGTGAAGGAAAGATAAGGAAAAGTGGAGGAAAATGGTAGACAAATAGGTGTAAAATAGAGGTTCTACATACCCCCACTCCGAGGGTATTGCATGTCCTCATGCAATGAAAACACAATTCAGTCCATCTGCTGGGATGCCTCAGCTAGGACATCCAACCTCCTTTTCTTCCTTTGTGTAGAAACATTAACCTTTGGCCTTTTGAACATGCATCTGAATTTCAAATTAATTAAGGCTCTGTTCAGCCTTTTGCATCTCTTCTTCAGTCTGCTGTGTTTCTTCTGCCACATGCTCATGTGAAGATAAGTATTATCTTGGATTGCCTTGGCAATATCAGCTTGCTGCTTCATTTCTTCATTCCTCTGTTTAATGTGACGGTTCAACACTTCAAGTTCATAGATTTCTTGTTTAAGTAAATCTATTTGCTGCTCATGAGGTATAACATTACTTGGGCCAGCAGTGTTTTGCTCTAATGTCTCATAATAGTTGTACACCTCTTGTTGAATTGGGTCAACAATTGGTGACTTCCTTGGACTATATTCATGTTCAATTTCAGTTTCAAACTCCGGCTGAAATGGACTGTCTTCTCTTGGAGGAGTAGCTGCCTCACGTGATGATGGACTATCCTCAAGGTCTGCTTGTGTAGCACCCTTCTCAGGTGTGCTAAGATCAACGAAGAGTGTCCTCGTGGCTTTCCTTTTATTCTGCAATCTACTACTCCTTCTTACAGTGGCAGCACTATGTGTTTCTTTTTGTGCCTTTTCCTTTGGTTTTTGAGCTTTTACTTTCTCAGAGAGGGCAGTTTTCTCATGGAGTTTAGTTATCCTCTGTGCTAAAGGCTGGTTATCTCTTTCTTCACCACTAGAATGCCCTGGGGTCTGGTCAGTTTCTCGGACTATGGATTTCCCCTTATCTTGTTTTTGTTTCTTTTTGTCCTCTCTTTTCTTTTTGGCAGCTTCCTTAGCAAGTTCAGCGAGGGTTTCCGAGATGACCTCTTGAGCACTGTCTTTAGTGGGTTCAATCTCAGGTTCAGGATGATGGACTTCTATTTCTTCTACAGTTTGTCCTTCTAAGACATCAGTCTCAGAGATACTTTCCCTTCTCTTCCTTCTGCTCTTTCTAGGTATAGAAGACTCTCCAGGCTCTGCAAAATGATTCCTTACAAGGAATTTTTCCCATGTGTCTTGTTTTTCTTTTAACTGTTCTTCTATCAATAACTTTACAAGACCATGGTGACAGAGGTAAGCTTCTACATTTCGTGGATTTCGTTGAGCCATGGAACGCATTTTCCTAAGGCTTTGAAATAGGAAATAAGGAAGGTTTATATCATGTTCTCCTTGAAACTGCAGCATAATTTTACCATGATAGACATACAACACTCCAAATCTCCCTTCACAGGTGAAAAACTTTTGTACTAATAACAATAGAATTTTCCATTCTTCTTTAACATGGGAAATTGGGATGCCTTTGGTAAAAACACTTGTGTCCATACCTGGGTTTTTAAAAATCCGCTTCCATTGTTGATCCTGGACTGCCCGGTTTTTGAACCAACGTTCACCGTTTGTGGAAGAGAGGTAGCCCTTGCTATGCATCCTTCGCTGACTGTAACTGTTAAATCTCCCACCTTTGCCTGGCTGTCCTTATCCGTAAACGATCTTGCAAAGGCTTTGGTTACTTCCTTATGGTAGCCCTTAAACTTTCTGATACATTGTAACCAATTGGCTTTTTGTAGTGCCTCCTCAACCTGTGGATATGCCTCCAAGAATTTCGAACCTTCCGGTTCAGCCCTCAGAAGCTTTCCCATCGACTCTTCAGCTTTGTTTAAACACAAATTTGATGGTGACCTTACACAGTAACTCCGTAACTTCACACAGTAACTTCTCGGTCTCTGTTCAGACTCTGTGGAACAGAGGGTATACGGTGCATAAACAGTCTTAGACACCGGGAATTCATGGCTTGAATTTAGAGTTAAGCGGTGGAATTAGCGTGGACACGGTAAAAACAGTGACTAACAGTCGTAATACGACTGTATTACAGGTTTACGGCTATACGGCAGAGGGAAAACAGAGGATGGTTTATGGAGGTAATCGTAGTGAGTGAAAACGAAACAAGGGAGATAATGGCGAGGAATAGGGTGTTATGAACATAGAGGGTTTTGAAATGACGAACGGAACGGCTACATTCTCCAATTTCGGATATGGAGTGACACATGGCTGTGGGACGAGAGCTGAGAGACGTAATGCGATAGGTTACGTCATTAGGGTAGAGGACCTTAATGACCGAAACAGCCATATGTAAGTTCAAAAATCGTGGTTATTATGAGCTGGTAGACGTGGAGGATTCGGAGATTTGTAGTCGCATGGGAAAAAGAAAATGGGTAATCATTACGTTTATTGGCCAACAAAACATAACCCAGAAAGTTCGCATAATGAAACAACCATAGGTTTAGAGTTTTGAACATACCTCGGATCACATTTGATTTGGCTTCTGATGATTTACTGACCTTTTGTTAACTTTTATTGCTAGCACATGATCTTTTCTCCTTGTCTTTGATGATTTTGAACTGTAAATATTTTCTTCAGACAAATTGTGTTTCTTGTGCAGGTACAGAAGGCTGCAGGAAAGCTAATCGGCTGCAGGATTGTCAAATGGCTGCAGAAGCTGTAATGAAGTCTTCTAGCTGCATAAAATACTTTAGTTGCCTAAAAAAAAAAAACTTTATTAATGAAGTGAAATGGAATGAATGAATGAATGAGTGAAAAGCAGTGAGGTGAAGTGAAGATGATAAGATGAAAGAAAATGGTGAGATGAAATAAATGAAATGGAAATGAAAGAAAGAGAGAGATTTTTTTTGGAAAACATGAGGTGTCAGGTGACCCTGATTTTCACCTTATGTTTTCTGCATGAGACTGCCAATCAGAGATTGGTTTTCAGGTTCATACATTTATTCATTTTTCTCTTTTTTTTTTTTTTTCTTCTTTTTTTCTTTTTTTTTTTTATTGAAATTGAAATTGAAAGAAACAGAGATTAGGCTGATGGAGGAGAAGAATTCTTCTCCACCAGCCTCATTTCAGAATCGCCTTGGAATAACTTAACAAACTCCTCTCTTGAGAGTGGCTTGTGGTAGACTTTTAACCGGTGGCCATTCACAATAAAGGGAGTTTGAAGTTCATCAATAGTCTTCACTCTAACTGCTCCATTGTTAAAGACTTCATCAATCTCATATGGCCCAAGCCAATGAGTTTGAAATTTTCCTTTGAAGTCTTTAAATTTTGAATCAAACAATAGTGCCCAATCACCCTTTTGAAACTTCTTTTCTTTGATATGTCGATCATGCCATTTGCTTCTTTGGTGCTGAACTAGATCGGTTCTTAGAATTGCATCTTGTCTCATTTCATCTAGTTCATTTAACTGGTCCATTCTGTGCTTCTGGGCTTCTGTTAAGCTCATCCCCAATTGAACTGCTGTCTTGAAGGTCTTGATTTGGAACTCAATGGGGAACAGGACTTCCTTCCCATAAACAAGTTCATAGGGAGAATGTCCTGTAGTGTTCCTCCATGTAGTTCTATAGGCCCATAAGGCTTCAGGAAGCCTTTCTGCCCAATCTCTTCTATGAAGATGAACAGTCTTTGTGATGATGCTTTCAAGAACTTTATTTGTAGATTCTACTTGACCATTCGCTTGCGGATGGTATGGAGTAGATGTTCTATGCTTAATCTTATATTCCTCCATCAGCTTTTCCACCATCCTTGATGTAAACTGGCTTCCCTGATCTGTTACAATTTCTCTTGGGACACCAAAACGAGTGAAAATATCCTTGAAAATAAATTGAACAACTGAATTTTCAGTAGCAGAAGTTAATGCTATAGCTTCTACCCACTTGGTAACATAATCAGTACAAACCAGTATATATCTATTTTGCTTGGATGGCGGATTAATTGGTCCAACAAAATCTAGAGCCCATTTCTCGAAAGGTTCGATGCATACCTGTGGCTGTAGTGGCATTTCATTTGAAAGAGTTGGTCTCCCAGTTCTCTGACAACTGTCACACCTTTTAACATATTGCTTTGCATCCTTAAAGAGAGAAGGCCAATAATATCCTGATGAAAGGATTTTATAGGCAGTCCTCTTATCAGAAAAATGTCCGCCACAAGGTTCGTCATGACATGCTTTAAGGATGTCAGGCATCTCATCCTCTCGTACACATCTTCTGATCATCAAATCTGGCCCTGTTCTGAACAATTCATTAGAAATCCAAGAATAAAGTGAACTATCCTGAATGATTTTCCTTTTCTCATTAGGAAATAAATGTAAAGGTAATTTTCCAGTAACTAAATAATTAGCAATATCAGCATACCAAGGAGTCTTGGTAGTTACTGCAAACAAATACTCATCTGGAAATTTGTCCTCTACCGGAGAGTCCTCATTAGTGTTTTGGATTCTGGACAAGAAGTCAGCTACTGTGTTCTGCTTACCTGGTCGATCTAACACAGTTATGTTGAATTCTTGTAAAAGCAAAAGCCATCTTGTAACTCTACCATTAGTGACTGGTTTGTTCATGAGGTATCTAATGGCAGAGTGATCAGTGTGGACAAAGGTTTCATAGCCGGTTATATAGTGTCTAAACTTGTTTATAGCATGAACAACGGCTAGAAACTCCTTTTCAGTAACAGTATAATTTAACTCAGTAGGAGTCAAATTCTTACTCGTGTAATAAATGGCATAAGGGATCAAATCTTTTTGTCCCAAAACAGCTCCTAAAGCTGTATCTGAAGCATCAGTAGAAATGTGGAAAGGGAGTTTCCAATTTGGACCCCTTAAAATGGGTGCTTCAGATATTCTAGACTTTAAAGCTTCAAAGGCAGATTGACATTCAGGATCCCACTTAAATTCACAATCTTTGGTAAGTAATTTGAAAAGAGGGGATGCTATCTTTGTGAAGTTTTCAATAAATCTTCTGTAATAACCAGTAAACCCAAGAAAACTTCTAACATCTCTTTGGCAATTTGGAACAGGTAACTTAGAGATGACTTCTACTTTAGATCTATCAACTTTGATTCCATCTCCTGAAATATGATGTCCTAAAACAATCCCTTCAGTAAACATCATAAAACACTTTTCATGACTTAAAGAAAGATTTGTTTCCTTACATCTTACCAGTACTTTTTCCAAATTTGCCAAAGCTTCTTCAAATGTATTACCATAGACTGTGAAATCGTCCATGTATACCTCTACACAATCATGAATCAGATCTGAGAAAATTCCTAGTACAGCCCTTTGAAATGTGGCTGGTGCATTGCATAAACCAAAAGGGAGTACTCGATAGGAAAAAGTCCCCCAAGGACAAGTAAAGGTGGTTTTGTCTTGATCTTCAGGTGCTACCTGAATCTGATTGTAACCACTAAAACCATCCAAGAATGAGAAATACTTTTTACCTGCTAAAGTGTCTAATACCTGATCAATAAAAGGTAGGGGAAAATGATCCTTTAAGGTTGCCTTGTTCAATTCTCGATAGTCAATGCAAACTCTCCATTTACCATTCTTTTTGGGCACTATAACCAAGGGAGAAACCCATTGGCTATCTGAAATGGGGTAAATGAAGTTTACCTTGAGCAATTTCTGAAGTTCTTCTTTCACAATTTCCCTAAGATTTGGATTCATCCATCTTTGTGGCTGCCTAATAGGTCTGCTGTTTTCTTCAATGTAAATATGATGAATACAAGTCTTAGGGTCGATTCCTTTCATGTCGGTATATTCCCATGCAAAGGCAGTGGAATGTTTTTGCAACAGTTTAGTTAATTCTTCTTGTTGTAGTCTTTCCAAGTTTTTGTTAATGTTTAATGTTTTTCCTGGAAAGATTTCAACGTAGAACTACCAAACTCTTCCATTGAGAAGAGAGACATTTGTCTAGAGGAGAGATATTCAATATCTGCATCTAACTGGAATTGTGAAGAGTCATATTCTAAAGGTGCCTCAAAATTTTCTAATGTATTTAGAATTTGACTGTCCTCACTGATTTCAGAGATGGTTAGAACAGGTTGAAGGGTTTCCTCATCATTAATCCACTCATCTTCTCCTATTTCTGTTATTGCCTTTGCGGGAGGATACAAGTTGAATTTCTTGGTAGAATTACCATCTGATATATACATGTCTCCCGACCTACAACTTATGAAAGCATCAGCTGTGGCCAGCCAAGGTCTTCCTAGAATAAGAGGATGTCCTCCTAGATTGTTCTTGGGAGTTAAAATCATAAAATCAACTGGATACTCCCAAGAGTCTAGTGAGACTGGAATGTATTCCAATACACCATCAGGTTTAATGATTGATCTGTCTGCAAGTTGCAGCAAAGTAGGTGTAAAGAGAAGATTAGGAAGTTTTAACTGATCCATGGTCTGTCTACTCATAATGTTGATAGCGGCTCCTAAGTCAATCAAAGTATTTGGGATTTCAACCCCATTAATATGAGTTTTAACAATAGGGCTACCGGGATCTACATATTTTTGCATGGTAATTTTACCCATCATAATGTCTGCAATTTTTCCAACTAGATGTATCCTTTTTGTGTCTCTGGTTCTTTTTATTGTTTTTTTCAAACTCATCTCCTTTATTGTCTTTGCTAGAATGGGAATCTCCTTAATGGCTGTTAACAAGGGGATCTTGATACAGACATTTTTCAATTCATCTAGAAAGCTATAGTCAGGCAACCAAATCTGCTTCTCTACTCCTTTATCAATTTGCAATCTTTCAGGAAAAGGAGGAATAGCTGAAGATGTAGGTTGCTCTACTAAGGGAGTTGATTCTTTTTCTTTTTCTTTAATGCTTGGGTTTTGAAGGGATACTTCAGAACCTTTATTGGCTTTGAGAGATTCTTCCTCAGAAATGCTTGGTTGTTGAGTACTTGTAGAAGGTTGGTCTAAGATTCTACCTGATCTGAGTTGGACCTCATTGAGAGGGACAACCATATAGGTAGGGAATGGTTGACCTTCCATAAGTGGTTGACCTTCCATCACATAAGCATTTTGAGGATTCCTATTATTGGGGTTTGGTTGAGGTTGAGAGGGAAGTTGATTTGGCCTCTGCTGAGATTGTAACAAGAGTTGAGAATTTTGATTTTGTGGAGGAGGTTGTTGTTGAGGGAATGGTAATGACAATTGTTGACCTTGATTTGGAAGTTGGGGAGCTTGCTGGTTCTGAAAGGATTGAGGATATTGATAGAATTGGGCAAATCTCCCATAAGGATTTTGCATTTGCATGCTTTGCAACCATGCTTGGAAAGGGTTTTGTGGTTGTGACCAAGGTTGTTGCCAAGGATTCCAATTTGGTGGGGGCTGGAAATTCATAGAGTTGTTAAACCCTTGATTTTGCTGTCCCTGCCAAGGTTTCCTTGCAACAAAACAAAGAGATTCAAGCGTACTTGGATCTTCTTGAAAGACTGCTTTGAGGCCAGGGATTGAAGGACATTCCTTGGTCTCATGAGTTTCTGAGCAAATTACACAGGTTTCCACAACTTGTGCTTCCAAGGGACATTCCCTTAAAGCATGCTTCTTTCTACACTTCGGGGAAAAAATGGTCATAGCCTCGGCTTCTGCCTTTTGTTTATTCTGAATCTTAAGGGTATCAATTTGTTCACTAAGACTCCCTAAGATGTCAGTTTTAAATTCATCTAGCATATTACCGATTTCAGCCCTACTCACTGATCCTGTTGCAGATTTATTTGCCCTAAGGAGAGAAGGATCTCTAGGCCCTTTTTGAGTTTTTGATTTGCCTCTTGAGAGATGGGTACATAGTTCTGCTATATCACTAAGAGGAAGTTGAGAAATATCCCCTTTCCCCATCATGTTTAAGATATCTATCCACTCATCCCTAATGGCTTTTAATAAGAGGGCTTTTAAGGTCTCTTCATCCAAGGTGCTCATTTTTGCTCTTTTTAAATTATATTGAAATCTCTCAAGTAAATCTTCTAAGCTCTCATCTTCTTTTTGCATCATTTTAAAAACTTCACCCTTATGATCAGTAGGCATACAATAGTCCAAATACCTATCCAAAAAGGTTTGTTTCATTTCATCCCAGGTCCTAATGGACTGAGTAAGTAACCCCATGAACCATTTCAAAGCTTGATCCTTTAACGTTGATGGGAACAGTTTGAGTTTCTGAGTATCATCCAGATAGTCATAAGTTCGACACACAACTTCAAATTCAAACAAGAATGTTTCAGGGTCCTCAGTTCTTAATCCATGAAAATTTGGGAGAACAGATGGTGATATGTTTTTCATAGTGGCTCGGGAGTCCTCATCAACAATGGGAAACCCAAATGTGTTATCCCCATCTCTATTTCCTCCAATGGGGCCTCTACCTCCTCCATTGTTATTGTTATTTCCTCCTCCTCCTCTACCTCTACCTCCTCCTTCTTCTTCGGCCATGATGATTCTCCTAGGGATTTCAAAATCTTCTGGTTCTTCTACAAGGGGTGAATGAGAAGAGATTTCTCCTTCCTCTTCAGGTGAGTCTATTTCCTCAATTACAATTGGTTGTCTGGTAGGAGAAAGAGAAGAGTCTCTTCCTAGTTCGAACTCAATAGAAGGTATAGGAGAGTCAACTCTTGGTTCTTGAATTTCAGGACTAGGAGTTTCGGTTGGAGATAAGGGAGGTATCTCTTGTCTATCTCTTGAAGCAGATGGACTTGTAAAAATTGAACTTCGAGCTCTAGCTAAAAACCTTCCCCTAGAATCTCTAGCTCTATGCATGTCATTTTTATTTTATCCTCAAGTTAAGTTAAATAGTTCTTTTTCTGATCTTCCAGTTCACTCTAGGTGCAAGAAGAGAGCATACTTAAGAAACTATTAGATTAATAACTTTCTCCTTTCTGATCCTCCAGATCACTTCAAAGTGCAAGAGGAGAGCATACTTAGATAGGTTATTAACTTCTTTTCTTGAAGTTGTTGTTTTTTTTTTTTTTATATTTTTTTTCTTTTAAGAATATGGCTACTTAATTTCACTTCCCCGGCAACGGCGCCAAAATGTTTAGTCAATTTAGTGTTATCTAAATTGCTAGTATTTATTGTCAACCCGGGGCTCGTAAGCTGATGAAGTGAAGGTGTACTATATGTACTTAAGTATCCTCTTAGAGTTTTTCTTATCGTTGGGGGTGTTGTTGCGGTTTAATTATGTTCCTAAATGGAATGAGAATTTATAAACAAGTGAGTGATGGTGTGTGTGTAGAGTGAATTCTAAATGAGTGGAAGTGTGTGTTGAGTGATTTCTAACTATTTGCTTGAAAGGAAATGCTTGGAATGAATAAATGAAATTGAAATGACTTGAAATAAACTTGAAAGCAAATGACCACTACCAATGGCACGAGACACCGTTCAAGTTGCTGCTAATAAAAGGAAAAAGAGTCACTTTTAAAACCCAAGAATGAAGATTATCTCTCTCTAACTCAATGCCTCAAAGCACATGTACTGTGTAAAGCACGGAAAGAAAGTAGCTTAAGTGGAATTATAAAAGTGAGAAAAATATGCTTGAAAGACTAATGATAATAATTTGCTATTTCTAATACTCTACTTCAGCCATATGTACTATGGGAAGCATGATTAGAAAGTAGTGAGGAAATAGTCTAGGAAACACTTTAAAATCAAAACTTTTACTTTAAAGACTAGTGGTAATGATTTACTCTTTCTAACTCAATACTTCAAAGCACATGTACTGTGTAAAGTAAGGAAAGAAAGTAGCTTAAGAACAGTCCAAAAAGCACCCAAACAAGCTGCAAGTTAGTGATATTTTGATCTTAAAAGATAGTAGTTTATGATGAAGATCATTCATGTATGTTAACAGCTCTTTGAGAAATAAGATTAAAAACTAACTATAAAGACAAAGGCAGCACTTGAATTGTCAACTTCAAATACCATTAGCTGTAAAGCAAACACAACACATATAAAAATAAATCCCGGGCTAAAAGAAACCTGCAAAGAAATAACACTGATCAGCTGAAAATAAAGGAAAACAAGTAAATAAAACTATACATGCTTAAGGAAACAAATGAGAAAATAATGAAATGCTGCACATGAAATACTTTACAAAGGCTGAGATGAGCAGGGACCCTCTGTTCATTCAGCCACAAGAGAACTCAAAGATCTGGAAACTTCAAAACAGTGCTATATTGATTTCTCCATTTGCAAAAAGTTTACAAAACAGAGTGCTGGAATAGCACTAGAAAACAGAGTTCACAAACGATTCTAAATTCAACACGAGTGCAGCAAAATACAACTAATCAAAAGTTCCTTGAGCGTACGCAGACGCATCAATTTATAGGAATTTCTAAGCTATCCTTTGCGTACAGCTAGTTAACAGAAAAACGATAACAGTCATGCGTATTAAATGGCTCTTTGACACATCACGGTTGCATAAACGAGTTTGGTGGTTCCTGTCATCATGGATAATAAATCCCTGTTGGATTGCGTCCCCTGCCGTCTTTAGAACCTGGACAAATCACCATTGGAGATGACGTGACCAAATAGCTTTCAAACACCGTTAAACCACTTTGAGTTGACCGTGGTTAAACCAGCTTTGACCATGGATGAAAGTGACATGGATGGTTGGAACAATAGGATAGGAACCTCGACCACACTGATACCTGAGTGCCCATGTGGCCCGTCTAGCAAACTGACACGTGGATCATAGTGTTTAACAAAAAGGCTGCAGGATCTTCAGATAGCTGCGGGATCATCAGATAGCTGCGGGATTCCTGCAAGTAAGTCAAAAACTAAACAAATAGTCATCCATTAGCAAAACTTGCTTGATCATGCTTATTGACACTGAATGTAATGATCTGAGAGGTTTTATGGTGGAAATGAGGCAAAAGTGAAGGAAAGATAAGGAAAAGTGGAGGAAAATGGTAGACAAATAGGTGTAAAATAGAGGTTCTACATACCCCCACTCCGAGGGTATTGCATGTCCTCATGCAATGAAAACACAATTCAGTCCATCTGCTGGGATGCCTCAGCTAGGACATCCAACCTCCTTTTCTTCCTTTGTGTAGAAACATTAACCTTTGGCCTTTTGAACATGCATCTGAATTTCAAATTAATTAAGGCTCTGTTCAGCCTTTTGCATCTCTTCTTCAGTCTGCTGTGTTTCTTCTGCCACATGCTCATGTGAAGATAAGTATTATCTTGGATTGCCTTGGCAATATCAGCTTGCTGCTTCATTTCTTCATTCCTCTGTTTAATGTGACGGTTCAACACTTCAAGTTCATAGATTTCTTGTTTAAGTAAATCTATTTGCTGCTCATGAGGTATAACATTACTTGGGCCAGCAGTGTTTTGCTCTAATGTCTCATAATAGTTGTACACCTCTTGTTGAATTGGGTCAACAATTGGTGACTTCCTTGGACTATATTCATGTTCAATTTCAGTTTCAAACTCCGGCTGAAATGGACTGTCTTCTCTTGGAGGAGTAGCTGCCTCATGTGATGATGGACTATCCTCAAGGTCTGCTTGTGTAGCACCCTTCTCAGGTGTGCTAAGATCAACGAAGAGTGTCCTCGTGGCTTTCCTTTTATTCTGCAATCTACTACTCCTTCTTACAGTGGCAGCACTATGTGTTTCTTTTTGTGCCTTTTCCTTTGGTTTTTGAGCTTTTACTTTCTCAGAGAGGGCAGTTTTCTCATGGAGTTTAGTTATCCTCTGTGCTAAAGGCTGGTTATCTCTTTCTTCACCACTAGAATGCCCTGGGGTCTGGTCAGTTTCTCGGACTATGGATTTCCCCTTATCTTGTTTTTGTTTCTTTTTGTCCTCTCTTTTCTTTTTGGCAGCTTCCTTAGCAATTTCAGCGAGGGTTTCCGAGATGACCTCTTGAGCACTGTCTTTAGTGGGTTCAATCTCAGGTTCAGGATGATGGACTTCTATTTCTTCTACAGTTTGTCCTTCTAAGACATCAGTCTCAGAGATACTTTCCCTTCTCTTCCTTCTGCTCTTTCTAGGTATAGAAGACTCTCCAGGCTCTGCAAAATGATTCCTTACAAGGAATTTTTCCCATGTGTCTTGTTTTTCTTTTAACTGTTCTTCTATCAATAACTTTACAAGACCATGGTGACAGAGGTAAGCTTCTACATTTCGTGGATTTCGTTGAGCCATGGAACGCATTTTCCTAAGGCTTTGAAATAGGAAATAAGGAAGGTTTATATCATGTTCTCCTTGAAACTGCAGCATAATTTTACCATGATAGACATACAACACTCCAAATCTCCCTTCACAGGTGAAAAACTTTTGTACTAATAACAATAGAATTTTCCATTCTTCTTTAACATGGGAAATTGGGATGCCTTTGGTAAAAACACTTGTGTCCATACCTGGGTTTTTAAAAATCCGCTTCCATTGTTGATCCTGGACTGCCCGGTTTTTGAACCAACGTTCACCGGTTTGTGGAAGAGAGGTAGCCCTTGCTATGCATCCTTCGCTGACTGTAACTGTTAAATCTCCCACCTTTGCCTGGCTGTCCTTATCCGTAAACGATCTTGCAAAGGCTTTGGTTACTTCCTTATGGTAGCCCTTAAACTTTCTGATACATTGTAACCAATTGGCTTTTTGTAGTGCCTCCTCAACCTGTGGATATGCCTCCAAGAATTTCGAACCTTCCGGTTCAGCCCTCAGAAGCTTTCCCATCGACTCTTCAGCTTTGTTTAAACACAAATTTGATGGTGACCTTACACAGTAACTCCGTAACTTCACACAGTAACTTCTCGGTCTCTGTTCAGACTCTGTGGAACAGAGGGTATACGGTGCATAAACAGTCTTAGACACCAGGAATTCACGGCTTGAATTTAGAGTTAAGCGGTGGAATTAGCGTGGACACGGTAAAAACAGTGACTAACAGTCGTAATACGACTGTATTACAGGTTTACGGCTATACGGCAGAGGGAAAACAGAGGATGGTTTATGGAGGTAATCGTAGTGAGTGAAAACGAAACAAGGGAGATAATGGCGAGGAATAGGGTGTTATGAACATAGAGGGTTTTGAAATGACGAACGGAACGGCTACATTCTCCAATTTCGGATATGGAGTGACACATGGCTATGGGACGAGAGCTGAGAGACGTAATGCGGTAGGTTACGTCATTAGGGTAGAGGACCTTAATGACCGAAACAGCCATATGTAAGTTCAAAAATCGTGGTTATTATGAGCTAGTAGACGTGGAGGATTCGGAGATTTGTAGTCGCATGGGAAAAAGAAAATGGGTAATCATTACGTTTAGTGGCCAACAAAACATAACCCAGAAAGTTCGCATAATGAAACAACCATAGGTTTAGAGTTTTGAACATACCTCGGATCACATTTGATTTGGCTTCTGATGATTTACTGACCTTTTGTTAACTTTTATTGCTAGCACATGATCTTTTCTCCTTGTCTTTGATGATTTTGAACTGTAAATATTTTCTTCAGACAAACTGTGTTTCTTGTGCAGGTACAGAAGGCTGCAGGAAAGCTAATCGGCTGTAGGATTGTCAAATGGCTGCAGAAGCTGTAATGAAGTCTTCTAGCTGCATAAAATACTTTAGTTGCCTAAAAAAAAAAAACTTTATTAATGAAGTGAAATGGAATGAATGAATGAATGAGTGAAAAGCAGTGAGGTGAAGTGAAGATGATAAGATGAAAGAAAATGGTGAGATGAAATAAATGAAATGGAAATGAAAGAAAGAGAGAGATTTTTTTTGGAAAACATGAGGTGTCAGGTGACCCTGATTTTCACCTTATGTTTTCTGCATGAGACTGCCAATCAGAGATTGGTTTTCAGGTTCATACATTTATTCATTTTTCTCTTTTTTTTTTTTTTTCTTCTTTTTTTCTTTTTTTTATTTATTGAAATTGAAATTGAAAGAAACAGAGATTAGGCTGATGGAGGAGAAGAATTCTTCTCCACCAGCCTCATTTCAGAATCGCCTTGGAATAACTTAACAAACTCCTCTCTTGAGAGTGGCTTGTGGTAGACTTTTAACCGGTGGCCATTCACAATAAAGGGAGTTTGAAGTTCATCAATAGTCTTCACTCTAACTGCTCCATTGTTAAAGACTTCATCAATCTCATATGGCCCAAGCCAATGAGTTTGAAATTTTCCTTTGAAGTCTTTAAATTTTGAATCAAACAATAGTGCCCAATCACCCTTTTGAAACTTCTTTTCTTTGATATGTCGATCATGCCATTTGCTTCTTTGGTGCTGAACTAGATCGGTTCTTAGAATTGCATCTTGTCTCATTTCATCTAGTTCATTTAACTGGTCCATTCTGTGCTTCTGGGCTTCTGTTAAGCTCATCCCCAATTGAACTGCTGTCTTGAAGGTCTTGATTTGGAACTCAATGGGGAACAGGACTTCCTTCCCATAAACAAGTTCATAGGGAGAATGTCCTGTAGTGTTCCTCCATGTAGTTCTATAGGCCCATAAGGCTTCAGGAAGCCTTTCTGCCCAATCTCTTCTATGAAGATGAACAGTCTTTGTGATGATGCTTTCAAGAACTTTATTTGTAGATTCTACTTGACCATTCGCTTGCGGATGGTATGGAGTAGATGTTCTATGCTTAATCTTATATTCCTCCATCAGCTTTTCCACCATCCTTGATGTAAACTGGCTTCCCTGATCTGTTACAATTTCTCTTGGGACACCAAAACGAGTGAAAATATCCTTGAAAATAAATTGAACAACTGAATTTTCAGTAGCAGAAGTTAATGCTATAGCTTCTACCCACTTGGTAACATAATCAGTACAAACCAGTATATATCTATTTTGCTTGGATGGCGGATTAATTGGTCCAACAAAATCTAGAGCCCATTTCTCGAAAGGTTCGATGCATACCTGTGGCTGTAGTGGCATTTCATTTGAAAGAGTTGGTCTCCCAATTCTCTGACAACTGTCACACCTTTTAACATATTGCTTTGCATCCTTAAAGAGAGAAGGCCAATAATATCCTGATGAAAGGATTTTATAGGCAGTCCTCTTATCAGAAAAATGTCCGCCACAAGGTTCGTCATGACATGCTTTAAGGATGTCAGGCATCTCATCCTCTCGTACACATCTTCTGATCATCAAATCTGGCCCTGTTCTGAACAATTCATTAGAAATCCAAGAATAAAGTGAACTATCCTGAATGATTTTCCTTTTCTCATTAGGAAATAAATGTAAAGGTAATTTTCCAGTAACTAAATAATTAGCAATATCAGCATACCAAGGAGTCTTGGTAGTTACTGCAAACAAATACTCATCTGGAAATTTGTCCTCTACCGGAGAGTCCTCATTAGTGTTTTGGATTCTGGACAAGAAGTCAGCTACTGTGTTCTGCTTACCTGGTCGATCTAACACAGTTATGTTGAATTCTTGTAAAAGCAAAAGCCATCTTGTAACTCTACCATTAGTGACTGGTTTGTTCATGAGGTATCTAATGGCAGAGTGATCAGTGTGGACAAAGGTTTCATAGCCGGTTATATAGTGTCTAAACTTGTTTATAGCATGAACAACGGCTAGAAACTCCTTTTCAGTAACAGTATAATTTAACTCAGTAGGAGTCAAATTCTTACTCGTGTAATAAATGGCATAAGGGATCAAATCTTTTTGTCCCAAAACAGCTCCTAAAGCTGTATCTGAAGCATCAGTAGAAATGTGGAAAGGGAGTTTCCAATTTGGACCCCTTAAAATGGGTGCTTCAGATATTCTAGACTTTAAAGCTTCAAAGGCAGATTGACATTCAGGATCCCACTTAAATTCACAATCTTTGGTAAGTAATTTGAAAAGAGGGGATGCTATCTTTGTGAAGTTTTCAATAAATCTTCTGTAATAACCAGTAAACCCAAGAAAACTTCTAACATCTCTTTGGCAATTTGGAACAGGTAACTTAGAGATGACTTCTACTTTAGATCTATCAACTTTGATTCCATCTCCTGAAATATGATGTCCTAAAACAATCCCTTCAGTAAACATCATAAAACACTTTTCATGACTTAAAGAAAGATTTGTTTCCTTACATCTTACCAGTACTTTTTCCAAATTTGCCAAAGCTTCTTCAAATGTATTACCATAGACTGTGAAATCGTCCATGTATACCTCTACACAATCATGAATCAGATCTGAGAAAATTCCTAGTACAGCCCTTTGAAATGTGGCTGGTGCATTGCATAAACCAAAAGGGAGTACTCGATAGGCAAAAGTCCCCCAAGGACAAGTAAAGGTGGTTTTGTCTTGATCTTCAGGTGCTACCTGAATCTGATTGTAACCACTAAAACCATCCAAGAATGAGAAATACTTTTTACCTGCTAAAGTGTCTAATACCTGATCAATAAAAGGTAGGGGAAAATGATCCTTTAAGGTTGCCTTGTTCAATTCTCGATAGTCAATGCAAACTCTCCATTTACCATTCTTTTTGGGCACTATAACCAAGGGAGAAACCCATTGGCTATCTGAAATGGGGTAAATGAAGTTTACCTTGAGCAATTTCTGAAGTTCTTCTTTCACAATTTCCCTAAGATTTGGATTCATCCGTCTTTGTGGCTGCCTAATAGGTCTGCTGTTTTCTTCAATGTAAATATGATGAATACAAGTCTTAGGGTCGATTCCTTTCATGTCGGTATATTCCCATGCAAAGGCAGTGGAATGTTTTTGCAACAGTTTAGTTAATTCTTCTTGTTGTAGTCTTTCCAAGTTTTTGTTAATGTTTAATGTTTTTCCTGGAAAGATTTCAACTGTAGAACTACCAAACTCTTCCATTGAGAAGAGAGACATTTGTCTAGAGGAGAGATATTCAATATCTGCATCTAACTGGAATTGTGAAGAGTCATATTCTAAAGGTGCCTCAAAATTTTCTAATGTATTTAGAATTTGACTGTCCTCACTGATTTCAGAGATGGTTAGAACAGGTTGAAGGGTTTCCTCATCATTAATCCACTCATCTTCTCCTATTTCTGTTATTGCCTTTGCGAGAGGATACAAGTTGAATTTCTTGGTAGAATCACCAAAGTATTATGGTCCGTACAAGGTGTTGCAAAAGATTGGTACTATGGCATACAAATTGGAGCTTCCTGCAGCTTCTCGATTGCACCCAGTCTTCCATGTTTCATGTTTAAAGAAGGTTATAGGTGACAAGCTCCCAATTCAAACAATATTGCCAGAACTTGATGAGGAAGGAAAAATTATATTGGAACCGGAAGCAGTCCTAGAAACAAGAACTCGACAGCTACGAAATCGATCAATTTCAGAGTATCTTATCAAGTGGAAGAACTTATCCACTGAAGATTCCACATGGGAGGATGAGAATTTTATGCAGAAGTATCCAGAACTACTCAAGCGTTGAGGACAACACTTTTTTGAAGGAGAGGGGCATGTTGGGTCCCTATAATACTAGTGATTACCCCATTAATATTGTAGTTATATCCCTTATTTATATTGTTGTGCCCCTATTACCCCCCATATTGTTATTTCTGTGCCCCATAGAAGCCCCCTATTGTTATTTGTGTGGCTTTATATTATTATTGTTAGGTCGGCTGGATTATATTGTGACTCCTTAGACTCCTATATATAGAAAGGAGGTTTTGTCATTTGTATCATCCAAGAATTGTTCATTTATGTAATGTAAAGGAGGTTGCCCCCTCGAAGAGGCTGAATTCTAAGGTGTGGATCTCTCTTTTCTATCTTTTTGTGAGCTGGTTTCATAACACTCTGAATCAATGTATTGCACCCTGCAATATACATCAATCTGTCTAATCCAGTTATCTGGATTTTCTGCATTTAATTCTCCATCATAGATTGGCAAATGAAATTTCACATCTAATTTAATCACAGATGTTTTCTTCTATTTCTTTTCATGGCTAGGAGATGAGGATGATGGAGGTGACGGTGGAGGAGATGATGGAGGAAGCTTTTCCCCTTTCCCTTTTCCCTCTGGGGCATCTAGAGAAGGTTCCTCTACTCCTTTGTTTTGTTTGAAGGTTGAAGTACTTTCATCTCGACCTTTCTTAAATTCTTGATACATCTTTTCCACCATGGCTCACATGATCATAAAATTGTCCATGAACTAAGATTCTAATTCCAATGGGGTTTGTTCTGCCATTCTCCTCCTAGGATAGACTCTTCCAATTTCTAAATTAGACTCAACAAGTTCTCCTTCTCCTAGTTTGAGCTTTGATCTAGTTAGCATTCAACAATCTAGAACAAGCTTGTCTAACCTTAGCAAACGTAAAGCTCTGATACCACTTGATCTAATAATGAGATCTTAGACTAATATTAAGGTATTACAGACTCATGTGCATGGATTTTCCTATATTACTTAGTGTAATGGATCGATAAGATTGCGAATAACATAGACCAAGAATCAGTTAAAGAAACATAACATACAAACACACATAACACAACAAGTTTTATATGGAGTTGACCCAAAACTCTGGGGCTACGTCTCCTGGTCTAGCCTTCAGTGGTGACCTCTCTATTATTTCTTCAAGAGCAGAGTTTTACCAAATGTGAGCTCAAATTGAGTCTCAACACAACAAACACAAAAACAACAGGAGTTTTCTTGAATCCCTCAAGCCTCTTTGAATACACAGACTCTTTCTCTCCTTCTCTGGCTCTGTTTTCTCTTTGTCTCAGCACTGCTTGACTCTGTCTCTATCATTCTTTGTCTCTGTCCGCTCAAATCCCCTGTGAGCGTTAACCAATCATGGCATAACATCTTCAGGGAATGTGGCCACCTGTTCTACAAAGAAAGGGACCATCGGGCCTTTGAAATCCCCAAAAATAGCATTCTCTGTTTACACAGAGCAATACACTAAAGACACGGGAAAATTCACCAAACTACCATTTATCTGACTTCAAATATCCTTAAATTTGCTCTATATTCTCTTCGGATCTGTCTTTGGGTGTGATTGCAAGTGATTGTTGATCAACGATTATTATTGATTTCGGGTGGCTTATGTGCTCAGGGATTACCCAATCGAAAAGGGTGGTTTCCTCTCTCTGGTGCCTGGCCACGTGGTGGCCAGTGTATGGGTTCGGGCAGAGCCTGGCCAATACCACTTACCACCTACGGCTTGCTCAAAATCCTGCTTGTTATAGAAGTTAAAACACATCTCGCTGCGTATAAAAACCCTTTCGGGTCCGTTATATCGCCCAATTCACATTTCCTTTGTATTTGTAAAAATACATTAAAACACTGAAAATACTGTCGAATGGCTTTATGGCGGACTTCAAATAATATACATTTGCATTTATAAACCCTTTCAGGTCCAGATTCATCACATCAGCACATTCGCTTTGCATTTCGTTTATTTGGTGAAAATGTGAAATACACAGAAAATTGTCATTTTTCGGATCTCAAAATATGTTAAATATCATCTATAAGCCCATCGGGCCTAGCTATTGAAATTCATATTTATATCGGCCCCGCTTCGTTGTATTACTCTGACGTGATATTGTGATGCGATTGATCGCAATCACATATTGCATAAACCTTGAGCCATTTGTAAGCACTCCTTTGTAATCTGTCAATTGCGATATTGCGAGTTAACCTGGGCCGTTGATATGTGTGCTTGATCGATGGTCCTTGTTGACATGCACTAATCGCTATTGCATATTTCATATGGTAGCCTCCGATAGCCTCTGCCGATTGCGATATGCTGATCGGATCTGGAACGTTAATCGACCAGATCCGATGGCTCCTGTGCGTCATTCCTTTGACCTTCGATAGGCTTGTTTTCCACTATTTCTTCATGTTTTTCGCTCTTGATAGTGTTTTCCTCCATTTTTTGAAGGTTTTCCTTTTGTGATAGTTTTGATTTTTGAAGACTTAGAGGGTTTTTAGGATCCATTTTGGATCATTGCTAGATAACAAGTTTTATCCACAAGAAGACTAAGAAATACATGCCCCTAATGGAAAATTTGAATTTGTACTTATAAAAAGTGATGAGGAAGCATTCTCCTTGAAAGGAGGCATCTTTCCCCTCCAAAATCCCCCAAAAAGTGGATATAGTTCCCAACACTAGGAATTTACATTAAATGACAGGGAACACCTTCCTATATTTTCTCAATCATTTGAATTCCAGAATTTGTGGAATAATTTCATAATATCATGTTCATTTATTATCCAATCTTGGTCCATCCTATAGTAGGAAGAAAGTCCCTAGATTATCTCATCCTCCAAATCTTCATAATCTGCCCAATATTCTCATAATATTCTACAAAAATAAATAATATTAGGCATAAATATACAATTATTGCTAAAACTTCCTAATGAACGTATTAAAGCTAAAAATATGTCATCTAATGCAAAAAGAGAGGTTTAATGTTCTAAAGGATGCTTATATTGGCCTTAATATATGTCTAATTTGGGGGCACATCAATCATCACTTGCATGGCTCAACCAATTACCCATAAGAAAAATATTATAGTACATGGCTATCTCAATGAGATACAATGTTGTTGTAATGACATCGAAAGCCCATATATTGTTGAACCATCTCTCAAGACTCTCCTCAATGCAATCTAGACACCAAGGTGAATCCATGGCCAAAGCCTGACTCTCACTTATGCCCCAACTGTAGACTATAATTAAGTTACAAGGCTATATCATGCAAATACATGACTGCCACAAGACTTAAGCCTCTCACTAATGGATGACCAAGATTCAAAATTATGTCCAAAGCATGGACCACTCAACCAATAATAACAACAATAGTGATTACAATGCTGGTCTTTGCACACATAAGTTCATCCATGGATGAAGCAATAGACACATTACAATGCATGCCAACACATACTCTCTCTCTATGCATAGTTGTTACATCAATACACTCAAAGGTGATTTACATGGCCAAAATAACATCTCCTCCTTATTCATGCCAACATCAAATGTTGCTTAAACAATGTATCAATTACAATGTTGTAAATTGGCCATTTCAGCCATAATATCAAATAAAACATGTAGAAACATATGGCTGAAAATATCACCTTCTCTTACATATGGTTGAACCAATGATTTTCTTCTATGCATGGTTCTGCATGAACTTTTCAACCAATTATTAATGAGAACCAAGAGCATATATATCACTGAAAAATGTACTCTTTCACTCATGGAAACATATATGAAGCTGCTACAAATGAATGAGTGAAAGAAATTGGAGAAATGACAAACAATCCATGCAAACCTCATACCATGCATAGATCCCCCCGAGTTCATGTATCTCCACTAAGTAGGTTGATCTTGTAGGCTCACAAACTCATCATATGTTGCTGCTACATCTTGTGCAAATATCTTCTCTATGCTACCATTTTGCTGCCATACTAACCCCCTCAGGTTGTGCCAGCCTCTTATGTGCTTTTGCAATCTTTTTTTGAATATGCATGATATACCAAAAGATTGCAGTGGGGCTATGATATTTTTTTTGTATGATTAGTTTTGTTGTGCTAATAGTAATTACAAATTTATAAATATGTGCTTTCTTATTGCTCCGTGTGATGAGGTTTCATTAGTTGTTTGTGCATACAATTAGTTAAATTTCCTTAAGTTTCAAAAGAAATTCACATGAAATATAGGTTCAGAAACAAATACTGAACAACAAACATGTACAGTGCAGCAAACCATCAAAGAGACACATTAACACAGTGTTTTGATGAAGGAGTTCACCCCTCCTGGGCTACATCTCCTCTGTATTAGCTCAATGTGGAAAAAATGTTGTTTACAAATCTATATGGCTCCTGATACCTATACCAATGTGTTCAGAATGTCCAAACTAGCCAAAAATGACTATTAGGTCTTTGAAAACTGACTATGGTTGATCTGGGCATGACCTCCTTCCCTGGTGGACCTAGGTTTCCCTCAACTTCCCTATCAAAAAATCACCTACAGAAGTCTTTTATTGCCTCTGCAACCTTTACCAATGAGTTCATAATGTCCAAATTAGCCAAAAACACCTATTTCTGAGCTCAATTTGGTAAATAATTGCTCAAGATATGATTCATTCAATTTTTCCCTAGGAAACCCCGCTAAAACTAGAGAAGACTCCAGTTAGCACCGCCAAAACTGGTAGTCTTGTTGAATTTTGTGATCCTATGAAACTGTCGCCAACATAAACTATGGAGTACTTAAATTTAAGCATGATTAGGGGCGCTAATCACACTTAATCGTTTGGCATTGACCCTTGGTTTTTAAAGTGCGGCCGTATGGAGAGGGGGCTGGCCCGCAGGGCTGGCTCCCTCCTCTCCCATTGTCAGCATACACTGTCGACATAATTACAAGGTCGTGGCATCCGTTAAACAAGACTTGCACTTGGTTCATTTGTAAGCATTGGAGTTTGGGAGATGGAGGTCATGGGTTCGACCCGCCCTCCGCCCATCCCTTAATATGTTTTTTCCACCATTAAAACATTACCATATAAGCTTTGTGCCATTCACATTCGGACTTTGGATTTGACCATATGATATTTAAAAATGTGCCATTGTATATGGTTCAGATATATATATATATATATATATATATAATACAATTTCCACATAATATTCATCATGAACCAATAATTCCATCTTTGAGGACATTGGGCAATTTCACCTTCACACAACCAAACTGGTGAATCTTTAAGTGACACCTGTCACAACCTCATTGGGAAAAAACTGAAGAAGATTCCCATCATGCTGACTGCACTACCATGTCATTATTCTGTCCTATTCTACAATTTTTTTAGCTTTTTAGGAAAATGAACAACATGCCTTTTCTCCTTCACCCTGACTCGATTTCAGTGAAACAAATTGCGTTGTGATTGTCTTGACGAGATGGACGCAATCGTTTAGGTTTCTAATCAATCTGAGAACTTTAATTTTGGAGCTAAATAATGAGCACCTGATCAGGCTAGCTCCTCTACTTGGAATTTGAAGAAGATTGACTCCCCCTGAGTGGATTTCCTACTTGTGAACCACTAGGTGAAACATTAGGAACAAGTTGTCCTCACTTGTAATCCTTTGGAGATTTACTAGAGTTGTATATTTTCAAATCATCTTTTCTCTTCTAAACTTTAGTAGGTTGAGATCTAACAGTAGTCTATTTTCTTCTCCACACCTTCTCTTACTTCAATGGCTAGGCTGTACTTTTTGTAGGCTTTGTTTTACTAGACTTGAAAGCTAATTCCTTGTGGCCAAGGTTACCACAATTAAAAAATTCAACATTAGCATAAAACTTACCTTGGCTTGCATTCCACTTCATCATTACTTGTTTTATTGCAAAATAATTATAGTCCATTGCCATATGTGCAAATCCCCTGCAAGAAAATAAATAACCATAAAATAAACTTTGATACCTTCTATTGCAGATCCTTGGACCATGAGGGTGATATGTTCTTGATTGCTTTTTTTCTCCTTTAGAGTGTTGTTGCATTTACCATTGTGCTTTCCTTATCTTTGTTTTTGTTGATAGGTTATTCTCTTCCTTGGATTTCCTTGTTGATACTGGAACTTATGCTTGTTTCCTCAGTTGCTACTCTTAGTGGGCACATGGTTGTGCACTCTTTCTTCTTTTCCTTTCATGGAGCATGCTTCTTCTTGAAACCCCAAACTGGTCTTGATCACTTATCTCTGTAATTCTTCTCCACTATACATACTTTTCAACCTATCTAACATCTCTTTTGCAATATCAGAGTGTCTTACATAAAGGTTATCATATTTTGAAAGCCCACACAAAATAATCCCTTTAGCTATATCATTAAATTCAATTTTCACT
Organism: Pinus tabuliformis; assembly: GCA_031772625.1. NCBI lineage: Eukaryota > Viridiplantae > Streptophyta > Pinopsida > Pinales > Pinaceae > Pinus > Pinus tabuliformis. The sequence goes on along the minus strand of CM062807.1, from coordinate 408,759,315 downwards.
CCATATCCTACTAAAAACATAATATTTTCATTAAGAGACAACAAATACATATCTAATTTCACCTTCAACATTGCACATTTACCTCCATGAAGAATTGGAACTCCTTGTTGATCCATTCCAAAAATAAAAAATAAAAAATTCTAAATCCATTCAGATCTACTCTTTAGTGATTAAGTTGCAACAAAGAGCCTCGTTCTGATATCACTTGTTGGAAACCTTGAACAATACTGAGAGAAGGGGGGTGAATCAATATTGTGCTCTATAGACCAATTTGATCACTTTTTGCCTTTCTTTTCTCAAATTACAATTGGGGTATTCATTAGCAACATAGTATATGAGCATATCTAAACAATAAAAAGATCAATGCATGAAGCAAATAACACAGAAACAAATAACCATGAGAAGAAACAAAAAGAAACACATCATCACATGAGGACATAGGATATAAGGGTACAAACCACCACCGGCTGATAGTCCTCATCATCTTCTTCTTATTAATATTCAAATCTTCTTTTACATATGATCACTGGCCACCACTGGTGTGCATGCCACAACTTGCTGGTCACGGAAGCGCTACTTTCTCTAGGCCACTACGTATATCAATTTTGATGGCCACCACCTACCAAGAAGCCACCACTTCCTCAAATTTACACGCCACCACCTACTAGAAGCCACCACTCCCAATAAGTCTCGTCCAAACAACATTGGTCTATCCAGCCACCACTCCTAGGTTCTCAGGGCACTACTGAAGGATGCTACTAAACCTTGGATATGCAAGCCACCACTTTCTCACTAAAGGATTCAACCTTCAAGATATCCTATGGACCATGTTTCATAATTTTTCATACTAGATCCATGATCTCTGCAATCAAACACTTGTGAGCCTCATTTCATGCATTTTCATACTAGACTCACAATATCTTCTACGGTCATACAACCGAATTTAATCTGCAACACACTAACCAATCTGCATATAAAACTTTGCAACACGGCTTAGCCATAATCAATACATCACCTTAACACAATCAACATGCTCATCTAACTCAAATAGTGCAATAACACATAATAAGAAATTGATCCTCATACTCAACCATCACTAAAAAACTCTTGTAGCCATACAAAAATCATACAAATATGTTACAACAATGAACTCTCCAATGGAACCTCTGCAACAAAAACACATCAACAATATGATCTCCAATATACAATATTTACTACAACAATACTCTGATCTTCATATCAATAGCAACTAAAAACAATCCAATATGCAACACAAGGATTTTAGACACAAGATACACTATAGCTCCATCCTCCTCTGACATATGTTCCAAAACTGAGCTCTGAATCTCACTCTATCTATGCATATCAGTAGCTCACATTCTCTCTCAACCAAACCCCTTATGTTGCACACTATGGATTGTTATCAATGATGGAATATGTAATCAATACACAACACTAATCCTCATCATATTTGATTTCATCACTTTCTAGAATGAAGATTAACTCAAGTAAACTTTATCCACCAAATATCATGTGCAAAAACCAAAGTAAGTGCCCATGGAATTCACCGGAGTGTGCCATAGAAAATGAAAATTTGTTGACCATATTCCACTTTGATGTCTTACAAAGTGTTTTTCATCCACATAACTTGGGTAGAACAATTTATTACTTCTATGTATTTAGCTTTAGTAGTAGAAAGATAAATTTATGGTTGTTTTTTACTTGACCAAGACACAAGAAAAACTCCTAGGAAAAATGCACTTCCATTGGTGCTTTTTCTGTCATCTATTCTACCTGACCAATCAACATCTGTGTATGTTGCCAATATAAAATTTTTACTCTTCAGATAACAAAGGAAAAAATAAAGTGTGCCCTTTAAGTATCAAAATATCCTCTTTTCTACTTGCACATGTGATTCCTTTGGTGTTGATTGATATATTGCAACCATTTATTGCAACCATTCCGACTTTTGGCATAATATTTGGTCTTGAAGCTGTCAAGTATAGTAGAATCTCAATCATATACCTGTAAATAATTGAATTGACTCATCATCCTTAGTTAATTTGCATCTAATAATCGTAGCGGTACTAACTGGTGCAAATTCTTCCATTTCAAACTGCTTGAGCATCTCCTTGAGGTATTTGGTTTTGGAAACAAATATTCCTTCCTTATTTTGAGAAAAATATAGTCCAAGGAAGAAGGATAATTCTCAAATCACTAACATTTCCTAAGAAAATCCATGACTCATATCATTGTCATTTCTTCCAAAAATGAGATCATCCACATATACATGTGTAATTAATAAGATGCCATTTTCCATATATATGTATATATTGTTGCAAGTAACCCCTCTTTTGAAGCCTTAATATTGAATATAGGGGTCCAACCTAGCATACAACTCTTGGAGATTTTTTTAACCCATAAAGAGATTTCTTAAATTTTCACACACAATATTTATTTTCGAACAAGTTAAAACATTCTAGTTTTTTCAATGTGTACTTCTTCCTTTAAATTTCCATTTAGAAAGGATGGTTTAACATCCATTTGATAAACTTTTAAGCCTTTAGAATACAAAAAATATCAAAAACATTCTTAAATATTCTAATCTGGAAAATAAAGCAAAGGTTTCTTCAAATTCAATTCCTCCAATTTGTGCATAACCTTTACACACAAATCTTACTTATTTCTGATTATTTTTCCATCTTCATTCATTTTGTTTTTGAATACCCACTTACTCTCAATCATGTTTTTATCTTTTAGTTGTGGCACAAGTTCCCAGGTTCTGTTTTTCTCTATTTGATTCAATTCTTCTTCCATAACATTCACCCAATGTTGGTTCGTACTGGCTTGTGCAAAATCCTTTGGATCTATTAACAAGGCAAAATTGACTTTTCCAAGTGAATTGGTTATTTTTCTCTGGGTTCGTATACATACATCAACATATCCAATAATTTGGTTCTATAGGTGATGTTTTGCACAAATTTAAGAGTTGTCTTGGATGGATATTGTTCCTTTTTTTCTTTCTTTCTTTGTAGTAGTCTCTTCTTGGTCCACATAGATGGTATCGTTTAATTTATCATTTGTTTGTTTTGCTTCTTTCTATGGCCAAGCTTCATCTATTCTCCCATTAATACATTCCATAACTTTTTGTAGTATTTTATTATATCATTTGTAATATTTATTTCTTGTTGAGTATCCAAGGAAGATTCTATCATCTATCATCATTTATCTTCATGTAACTCTCCCTTCCAAAAATTCTGAAATACTTAACTGAAGCTAGCCTTCCTTTCCTTAGTTCATCTGATGTCCTATCACTATTAACTTGTAGCTTTTCTCTATTCATGATGTAAAATATTTCACCAATTACTTCTTTTTAGAACTTATCTAGTAATTTTTCCTCTAGCAACATTGTTGTTATTGTTTATTGCACTAATCTATTCTTCCTTTCTATGAATCCATTCTGTTAGGGAGTTCTTGCAACTGAAAATTGTCTCTTGATTTCACATTTCTCACAGAATTCATTGAATTCATTTGAGGTAAATTCACTGTTATGAAACCAGCTCACAAAAAGATAGAAAATATAGATCAATGCCTTAGAAATAAGCCTCTTCGAGGGGGAAACCTCCTTTACATTACACAAATGAACAATTCTTGGATGATACAAATGACAAGACCTCCTTTCAATATATAGGAGTCTAAGGGGTTATAATATAATCAGAGCCGACATAATAATAATAATAATAATGTAAGGGCACAATAATAGCAATAGTGGGCTTCTATGGGGCACAATAATAACAATATGGGGACTACATGGGCACAACAATATAATAAGGGGGTTGTAATAATAACAATAAGGGGTTACAATGGTAGTATAGGGACCTAACATGCCCCTATCCTTCAAAAAGTGTTGTCCTCAATGCTTGAGTAGTTCTTGATTCTTATGTATAAAATTCTCATCCTTCCATGTGGAATATGCAGCGGGTAAGTTATTCCACTTGATGAGATGCTTTAAAATTGATCGATTTCGTAGCTGTCGACTTCTTCATTCTTTGAATGCTTCATGTTCCAATATGATTTTTCCTTCCTTGTCAAGTTCTGGCAATATTGTTGGAACTTGGATCTTCAGAAACTTTTGAATGAGTTCCCACCCTACTTCGCCATTCTTCCATTCATCCCTTTGTTTATCAAATTTGGTTGGATAATTATACCAACCTCTACCATTTCTACACCCATTTGTTCAATTTAACTCCTTTGGGCATATGGATATCTATAAGGCCTGATGTTTGGAGGAACACTTACTAGAATAAAATGAATAGCATGATCATGATCATGAATACGTGGGAGACCTTTGGGAGTCTCAAATACCTTGGAATGATTGTCCAAGACTTTTTTGAGATATGAAGAAATACATGATTTCTCTGTGGGAACCATTAGAAAACATAATTGTGCAATTACACCTCGTTGTTCTTTATTTAGAAGCTTTGTCATTTCGTCAGAGCTGATTATCTTTCCTGGTTTCCCTGTGATACCCCTTAATTCAACTTCCTTTTCTTCTGAAGAAAATTTCATGAAACGTTCTTGAAAATTAAAATCTACTATACCCAAGGATTATAGCCATTGGACTCCTAGTACAACATTAATACCACCCATTGGAATGAAAAGCATTGGGATATTCTATTAGCATTATGATTCGGGTATTGTCCTTGATGGCAACTCACTCAGATGAAAGATCAAAGTGTAGCAGGAAAACAACAAAGAATTACAGATCAATCTTCACAGAATGAAGAAAGAGAGGTATACACAGGTTCACTATTGACCAAGCTGCGTATACATGCAGGTTCATTGTATACAAGTCGCGTATACGTACACACACACTTTCACGGAAGGAAAAGTGCATATACCTTGGAAAACTAAGTTTTTGGTCCAAAGTATTTGGTCCATGGTATTTTGATCCATGGTATTGGTCCAAGGTATTTGGTCTAAGGTATTGACCCTAGGTATTTGGTCCAAGGTATTGGTCTTAAGTGGTTTTGGTCCATGGTATTGAGAAAGGCCTAAAACTATAAAAGGAGGATAAGATCATTAGGCTAGGTGTGCAAGTATCAAATATTTGATGAAGTGTGAGATCTAGTATGCATGTTATTGGTTTATGGTGCATTTCTAGATCTGAACCAAGGATGAACCTTAGATGATGATGAGGGATTAGAGCTAATCATGGATAGGGATCTTAAGGAGTAAAATGAACTATCATTAAGTGTTTTTTCTCATGTATATTCTAGATCTGAATTCTGACGCATATATTATTCTGTGAATGATATGACCTGGGTATAACTAAAGTCTGGAATAGCTGCAGAATTCTGAATTTATCTTTGCAGATATATATGCTTGTTGCTTTTGAGGAAAGTGCGTATGCACACAGGTTCGACACATGGAAGTAGTGTATACTTTATAAAATATGTTTTAGTTGCTTCTATTTGCTGTTGCAGTGTTTTGGATTCTGGCTTGGGTTCTAGTTACTGTATTCTGGTAACAACATTTTGAATGATCAGATTGATGGGTTCTCAAAGTGATTGATTGATTTGGTTGTGGTTGGTTCAAAAGGAGATTGGTTGATGCATATATATTTGATGATTGAATGATGTTGTTGATGGATCCAGTCTGAAAATTTATGAAACGTGGTCCCTGGAAGAAAAGAGAAGGTTGTAGCCTTCTGTAGCACGTCACCTACATAATAGTAAACATATCAGTTAGTACAAGAGCTAGGGGGTTGTATCTCCCTTCTAGTAGAAGTTGGAGAATGAGAGAAGGTTGTAGCCTTCTGCAGGTCGAAGCCTGCGTATTGGTATAAGACTGCACCAGTACAAAAATTGTAAATAGAATTTTCTTATTATTAAAAGAAGACAGAGATGACAGCAGTAGGTGGTTTTCACCCACATTGGGTTTCCACCTTATATCTTGGTGTTCATGTGTGTTGTTTATGTGTGATGCTTTATTCTACTTTTACTGCACTATCTAATGAATTACTGATATACTAATTAAAGTTCAATACATGATAATTTGGGTAAATCAAAAGATCTCTGCATATATGCTGGTTGCATTAAGTACAGTTGCGTATACATGCTAGTTCACTGAGTTGAAGTAGTGTATACAAATAAATTTTTGAAAATTAAATTATTGATCTGATAATACTAATTCACCCCCCCTCTTAGTATTATTTCCAGCAATTGGTATCAGAGAAAGTCCTTCAGAAGAATCTTGATCGATTGAAGAAAGATCCATCATCATGAGTAATCAAGAAAGCGGGGGTCCATCAGACCACCAATCTTCGATGGGAGAAACTTCGTTTATTGGAATGTAAGAACCACAACCTATCTTCAATCACTTGGAACATATGTCTAGGAAATCATGGAAGGAGGACATACATTTCCATCAGCAATTCCTACAGATACGGTAGGTAAAAAGCAATATGAAACCAATGCCAAGGCTGTCAATACATTCTTGGGAAGTCTGTCAAAATCAGAGTTTATCAAAGTTATGTAGCTCAAATCAACCAAAGACATATGGGACAAAATAGTTCTAAGCTACGAAGGAGACTCTCAGGTAAAATGTGCAAAACTAAAGACTCTTAGAATTCAATATGAAACTCTCAAGATGCATAATGATGAAAGTATAGCTAGTTACTTCTTACATATAGATGAGGTTGTTAATTGCATGAAGAATCTGTGTGAAGAGATAAAGGAAGTTACCTTAGTTGAAAAAGTTTTAAGATCCTTATCAGCTAAATTTGAATCAAAAGTATCTGCCATAGAAGAAAAGTAGGATCTACAGACTATTACTATGACACAACTTCACAGAATCTTAACTGCCTTTGAGATGAGAAAAGGAGGTCCATCAGATATGAGAGAAGCCACATTTAAAGCTTCAACAAAAGGAAAAGAAGAACTCAATGAATCAGGACATATTTCAGAAGAAGAAGAGGAAGTAAACTTTGTCAAGAAGCTTCAATGGGGTTCAGGAAGATTCAGAGGTAAACTACCTTTCAAATGTTTTTCCTGTGGTAGAGATGGTCATTATGCTGCCAAATGTCCTCATAAATATGATAAAGGGAAGGAATCTGCAAAATGGAATAGAAAACAAAGTGTAAGTAAAAAGAGCTACTATAATCATGAAGATAATGATGGTTTATCAAATAGTGATGAAGATGAAAATAGTAATGACTATAGACTTTTGATGGCTTATGAAGATGATGATTTTTTGGATGCCTTAGATGAAGATGACCTTTATGAAGAAATCTGTAAACTCAAAATCTGTTTAGAAGAAAAGAATATGATTATAGATACCTTGAAATACCAACTTGCTGAAAGAGAAAAACACAATGAAAAACTAGAATGTGAAATTGTGGGTCTAAGAAAGGATCTTGAGAAAACAAAAGCTCTCAATCTTAGATTTGCTAAAGGATTAGAAACCTTAAATGAAATTATCAAAGTGTAGCATTCTTCTCTAATAAAGACAGGTCTTGGATATATTGAAGAAGCATCTCAATCACAGAAGTCGTCAACCTCCACTAAAAGATATCTTGATGTAGCAAAGAGCAGTGAACAATTTGACAATCATTAGCAAAGGCATAAAGTAGATCACCAGGTAAATCAGGCTCAATTTACTTCAAGGATGAACAGAAGCCACAACCAACCTCAGGTAAATTGTACTTAATTTGTTTCAAAGATAAATATCAATAGAAACTACAATCACCAGGTCAGTAGATTCGATAATCGCAGGAACTTCTTTAATGGTCAATGCTTCTCATGTCATAATTTTAGACAGAAAGTTGTTCAATGTGTTGCGTAAAAAACCATCATGACTAGAGAAGCACGAAATCAAATGAATGTGACAAGGATCAATAAAAGTTCCTATAATAACTTTTCTCTTCTTGAAAATGAAATAGAATGCTCAATCTGTAACAACTTTGGCCATGAAGAATATGAATGCAGGAGTAAATTTCGGCAAATATCTCAAAAGGAGCAAACTCCATTAAATCCGAAAAGATGGAGAAAGAAAGAACCACAAATAGAAAGATGTGGTACAACCTTGTATGTAGAAGGACAAGAAAACCAGTGGTACATCGATAGTGGATGCTCAAAACACATGACAAGTGACAAAGAAAAATTGCACTCATATAATGCCTTAGAAAAGGAAAAGAGTGTCTCATTTGGAAATGACACTCCAGCTGCCATAAAAGGTAAAGTCTCTGTTTTCTTGAAAGAAAAGTTAAAGCTGCGAATGTTATGTATGTTGTTGGCTTAAAGCATAGCCTATTGAGTGTGAGTCAAATGCGTGATCAAGGAAATGAAGTAGTGTTTTGATCAAATGGATGTGTTGTTCGTGTTAGGATATTCCAACACATAGGAAATAGTTAAGTACAACTTGGTCTAGTTTAGAGTTAGGTAAAGTGTGTTTCTTTGCCGTTGTACATTTTGTAACTTACAATCCAACGGTCACGATATGTAGTGATCCGACGGTTCACTCTCTCCTCGGTATTACCGACACTTGATCCATGGCTTGACACCCGATTGGTCCATGAGTTCTATTTAAAGCGCATGGAGGGTCATTGTTTGGGTAATCTGTGCATGAGAGAAGCTTATGTAAATTTTTATTCTTTGATTAATAAATTGCCTGTAGTAGCCACGTTGGCACAGGCCATGGACTGTTTCCCTCTTTGAGGGTTTTAACCACGTCAAAAATACTGGTGTATTGATCTGTGATCTGGTTGTGAGCGGTGTCCTTTTGGTGTTCTTTCTGAGGAACTTACCCTGTAAATTCCTACATGGTATCAGAGCTATTTGAGGGCCGCGCCCGTTGGTGATCCAAATCTGAAGCCGGTAGAATTGCATTCGGCTGTCGTTTCCTAGATCTGTTGTTTCTGACTGCTTTCGAGCCGATAGGACTGCTCTGTTGCATTCGGAGCATCTGTTCCAGTGAGGAACCCCTTTCGTTTCACGCGAAAAGGTTTTCGGTAGCCCTAGCTGCATCATTTTTTAGATCGGGAGGTATACAGTGTTTTTGCAGTTTACTGTTATTTTCTCTCTGCTTATTTCGGTTTCGGTTTATTTAGCCCTTTTTTTTAACCGGATCTATACGTTTCATTTCTGCATATTCTCTTTTCCCTACGACTCTGTGCGATTTGGGCAAATCGGAAACAGAAAGGAAGGATTTTTCTCATGCGTATGCTCTTTTCCCTGCACCTTAGTGTGATCTCGGAAAATCAGAAACATTGAGAAAAATATTTAGTTTTTCGGCTAAAGCTAACTTTGAGCCGCAAGGTTCATTTTTTAAAAAATATCTAGTTTTTTTCGCTAAAGCTAACTTCGAGCCGCAAGGTTCGTTTTTCTTTGCATATTCGTGTTGGGTTTTGTGTTTTGTGTTTTGTGTTTTGTAGGGAAAAAGAGCTTTCTCAAGGCAAGCACGTAAACCAAGGCCCCCCCCCTCTCTCTCTCTCTCTCAAATTTTTTGTATAGATCAATTGGTTTAAAGCTATTTTAAGAGAGTAGAGGTCTTGGGTTCAAGTCTCCATTTTGTGGGGGCGGATTTTTTCATTCCCGCACATTCGCGCACTTTGCCGGCAACTTCAACAATTTGTTTTTTCAAAAAGCCATAACTTCTTCATCCGGAAGCCTTTTTCAGAGCCATTTTTTTTAAAACAGCCTAATTTTTCGAGATCTATCCATTGAAACACTTACTTTCAGCATCTTCAACTTCATTTTTTAAAAAAATGGAAAGTCCATGCCAAGTCATTCTTGACAGCACTAACTACTTCCAATGGATAGCCTACATGGAAGATTTACTTAGAAGTAAAGGTCTCTACAGAATAGCCACAGACCAAGAGAAGAAACCAAAAGATGAAGACAAGGCTGCAAAATGGGAAAATAGACAAGATCAAGCACGTGGTTTGATAGGGATGTCTATTTCTCCTGATCTTAGATTCCATATTGCAGAACTTGAGACTCCTCATGAAGCATTGGAAAAAATCGCTAAAGTTTTTGGGATTAAAAATGAAATTAGAGCCCATCAACTTGAAAATGAGTTGCTTACTTTGGATCCTAATAATTTTTCTTGCATTGAAGATTTCTTGTCCAAATTCAAGACCCTTAGATATCTCTTGGAAGGTGTTAAGGTTAAGAAAGAAGATGGTAACCTTATTTATTCCATCCTTACTAAGTTGGGACCAGCCTACTCTGTATTTGTTTCCACTTTCCATTCTACAAGGGAAGCTTTCATTTGTCAAGGGAAAGACTACAAGGCCCCTTCCTTTGACTCCTTTTGTGATTCCTTAATAAGAGAACAAGAAAAACTCTTACACCTTGGTCTTCTTAATCTTGGAAACTCTTCCAAGAAAGCGTTAGCTGCCCAGCAGCAACCAAATTCAAAGAATCCTAAGAAGTCATATCCTAAAAAGAATGGTCCTAAACCAAACAAGGGTCCTAAGCAAACTCAGCCTCAAAATGAAAGATCATTTCAGCAAAATAATAAGACCAATAAAAACAAATGGAAGAAGACTGATAGACATTGTAACTTTTGTAATCGAGATGGCCACTTAGAATCTAAATGCTTTAAGAAGATGGAAGCCTTGGAAGCCACAATGAAGAAACATAACATCCATGTGGAGCATACTTCAACTTCAACTTCCGGAATGGCACTTTCTGCATGTCATTGTCAATCATCTCAGTCTGGTTATGCATTAAATGTATCTTCTTCTTCTCCTTCTCATGAGTGGCTCATTGATTCTGGAGCCTCTTATCACATGGCCAAAAAACAAGCCATGTTTTCTTCTTTAAATGATTGTAACACCAAAAATATATATGTTGGTGATGATAGATCTCTTAATGTTGTAGGGACTGGAACTGTTCATCTAGACAATGGCCAGTTTAATGATGTATTATGTGTTCCAACCTTATCCTGCAACCTTCTATCTGTATATCAGATAACTCATTCAGGTGAAGGTAAAATTGTTGAATTTTCACCTCATGATGTTGTAATCAAGGATCTAAGAGATCCTAAACAGATTCTAGCTACTGGTATTGTTGATGATTCCACAAGGTTGTATAAGTTTCACAACTTTGGGTCATCAAATCTTCCCTCAGTATTTGTTGCTCATAATGATGAAGTGAGCAAACTTTGGCATGAGCGATTTGGTCACTTAAAATATCGCTCCCTTCAGCATCTATGTAAAGAAAATATGGTGACAGGTCTTCTTATGGTATCTTGCAGAGATGGTGTTTGTTCCGGATGTGTACTCGGAAAACATCATCGGGACAGTTTTGAAAAACGTGCCTCTTGGCACGCCTCAGCCCCTTTACAGCTTGTGCACAGTGATTTATGTGGTCCACTTCCTGTTGCTTCATTCTCTGGCTGCAAGTATTTCTTAACTTTCATTGATGATTTCTCCAGACGCACTTGGGTATACTTCTTAAAACTCAAGAGCGAAGTATTTAACACATTTTTGGCCTTCAAAGCCTTTGTTGAAAAACAATCTGGACATCAAATTCTTAAGCTAAGAAATGATAATGGTGGAGAATATGTTAAAAACACATTCATCAACTTTTGCACCGAAAATGGAATTCAAATGCAACATACTGTTCCATACACTCCACAACAAAATGGTGTAGCTGAAAGGAAAAATCACACCTTAAAGGAAATGGCTAATTGTATGCTGCAATCTAAAGGACTCAGTCTTAGTTTTTGGGCCGAAGCAATTAATTGTGCAAATTATATAATCAATCGCACTCCTACTAAGGTTCTAAAGAATATCACTCCAGAAGAAGCTTGGAGTTCCATTAAACCAGATGTAAGTCACTTTCGTGTTTTTGGAAGTGAAGCATGGGCCCATATTCCAGATGAAAAGCATAAAGCTTTAGAACCTAAGAGTGAGAAATGTACTTTTGTTGGATATTCTGAAGATGTAAAAGGTTATAGACTTATTCCATTTAAGTCCAAAAATGTTATCATTAGAAGAGATGTAAAATTTGATGAAAATAAATCGGCCTGCGAGCCTAGTCCGGTGGATGTGCCACCTCTTCCTATCTCTTCTACTTTTGAAAACATTTCTTCTTCCGATGATGAAAGTGAGGATGATAATCCTCCCCCACCTTCTCAGGATCCTCAACTTCCAAGATGGGTCCGTGCTACTCGGGATGCAGCAGGTGATCTTGCCGGTGATCCTACAGATCAACGATGTACACGTTCTCAGTTTGAAAGAGCCTCTTCTTTACTGGCTCAAGCTCCAGTAAATCATGATCCTGACACTTTTGAAAAAGCTTCAGGCCAATGAAGAATATCATTCATTGTTGACAAATGATACATGGGATCTTGTTCCTCTACCAAAGGGACGCAAACTTGTTAGATGTAAATGGGTTTACAGAACCAAGTATGGACCAGATGGGAAAGTTGATAAACATAAATCTCGTCTTGTTGCTAAGGGTTTTTCACAGGTTGAAGGCATTGACTACACTGAAACCTTCTCCCCTGTTGCCAAAATGAACTCTATCCGCCTTGTTCTTTCCCTTGCTGCCTCTTTAAAATGGGAAGTCCATCAGATGGATGTTAAATCTGCCTTCTTGCATGGGGACTTGCATGAAGAAATATATATGGAGCAACCCATTGGCTTCATCCAAACAGACTCCAGCCTTGTATGTCGACTTAAGAAATCTCTCTATGGTCTCAAGCAAGCGCCTCGAGCTTGGTATGCCAAAATGGATAGCTTTCTTTTAGAATCTGGCTTTTCTCAGTGTTATTCTGACAATACTGTCTACACCAAGAAAGTGGGCAACTCTCTTATCATCCTTGTTCTTTATGTTGATGATCTTATTCTTACTGGTAGTGATCCCAACCTTATCAACCATGTGAAGTCTAGCCTTAAAAAGGAATTTGAAATGACAGACTTAGGACACTTACACTATTTTCTCGGTCTTCAAGTCTTGCAATCCAAGGAGGGTATTTCCCTTTCCCAGTCCAAGTATGCTTGTGATATTCTTCGTCATTTTCACATGGAAGACTGTAAGCCAGCCCCTTCTCCCTTTCAGTCTGGAGTCAAACTTTCAGTCTCTTGTACTTCTCCTGAAGTTGATGCTACATTATACCGTCAACTTGTAGGAAAACTCTTGTATTTAACCCATACTCGTCCTGACCTTTCCTTTGTTGTTGGCCTTGTTGCTCGGTTCATGCAAAACCCCCGTGAAAGTCATTGGAAAGCAGCTAAAAGAATACTTCGTTATGTTCGAGGTACAATTCAGTTTGGGATTCATTACAGTGCCAAAGCAGCTCCTCTATTAGTTGGTTTCACTGATTCTGATTGGGCTGGTGACCCTGATGATCGGAAGTCTACTGCCGGTTATGTCTTCACTCTTGGTTCAGGACCTATTACATGGGCTTGTAAGAAACAGGCTGCCGTTTCTCTTTCGTCAGCAGAAGAAGAGTATCGTGGTGCCGTGGAAGCTAGTAAGGAAGCCTTGTGGCTTCGTCAGATCCTATCAGAGTTTGGCTTTGAGCAGCAACATCCAACCACACTTTGGTGTGATAATCAAAGTGCCATTGAGCTATGCAAATATCCAGTCCAACATCAGCGCAACAAACACATTGAACTACACATGCACTTCATCAGAAAGCTCATTCATGACCATGTTCTTGAAGTGCAATATTGTTCAACAGATGATCAGGTTGCAGACATCTTCACAAAGGCTCTCACAGAGGCGAAGTTCACTAAACTTCGATATATGCTTGGAGTTCAGGAAGTTGTCACTAAGGGGGGATAGGCTCTAGTGCCTCCTTCCTTCTCCTATTGTGTCATATTTGTAAATCCTTCAATCCTATCCCAAGTTGTTCTTAAGGGGGGATGTTAGGATATTTCGACACATAGGAAATAGTTAAGTACAACTTGGTCTAGTTTAGAGTTAGGTAAAGTGTGTTTCTTTACCGTTGTACATTTTGTAACTTACAATACGACGGTCACGATATGTAGTGATCCAACGGTTCACTCTCTCCTCGGTATTATCGACACTTGATCCGTGGCTTGACACCCGATTGGTCCATGAGTTCTATTTAAAGCGCATGGAGGGTCATTGTTCGGGTAATCCGTGCATGAGAGAAGCTTATGTAAATTTTTATTCTTTGATTAATAAATTGCCTGTAGTAGCCACGTTGGCGCAGGCCGTGGACTGTTTCCCTCTTTGAGGGTTTTAACCACGTCAAAAATACTGGTGTATTGATTTGTGATCTGGTTGTGAGCGGTGTCCTTTTGGTGTTCTTTCTGAGGAACTTACCCTGTAAATTCCTACAGTTCGTGAACTTGATACAGGAGAAACCGTGATCAAAGGTACAAGAACTCCAAACAACCTATACATACTCAAGGGAGGACAACAACAGTGCTATCTAAGAAAAAATGATGAAAACTGGCTATGGCATAGAAGATTGGGACATCTAAGCTTTTCTCAAATAAGAAAAGCATGCAGATTCTAGGCTGTTCGTGATCTTCTAGATATCAACATTCCTGAAAATACTATATGCAAATCATGTCAATTCGGTAAGCAAACCAGATCTCACTTCATCGAAAAGGAAGGGTCAACTAGTAAGCCTCTTGAACTTGTTCATATTGATTTATGTGGACCATCAAGGAAAAAGTCACCTCGTGGAGAAGAATACTTTATATTATTCATTGATGATTTTTCCAGAATGTGTTGGATAGGTCTTCTAATGCATAAAGATGAAGCATTTGAAAATTCCAAAGCCTTGAAAGCTTTGGTTGAAAATGAATCAGATTTCAAAATCAAATGCCTCAGATCTGATCGAGGAGGGGAATTTACCTCGGATGAATTCTTTGACTTTTTTGAACAACATGGAATAAAAAGGTAGCTCTCCACTACAAGGACTCCTTAGCAAAATGGAGTGGTATAAAGGATGAACAAAACTGTTCAACAAATGGCTTATGCTATGCTAGATGAATCTGGAACTCCTGCAACCTTCTGGGTTGAAGCTGCATTCGCCGCCGTCACTACTCTCAAACAAGCAAATGTTTGGGTAAATAGCACTCAAACCCCACATGAACTTTGGTATGGTAAGACTCATACTATAAAATACTTCAAAGTTTTTGGAAGCAAATTTTACATCAAAAGGACTGATGAAAAACTTGGTAAGTTTGAACCCAGAGCAAATGAAGGTATTCTTCTTGACTACTCTTCCTGAAGTAAAGGATATAAATGTCATAATAAAAGACTTGGGAAAATTATTGAAAGTATTGATGTTGTGGTTGATGAAGCATGCAAAAATCAAAAACAGATAAAAACTGAAGATTATGACAATGAAGAAGACGAGGATCATTTTTCCACATCAAATCACACTGATTCTAAAGAAGAAACCAATGAAGCACCAGAAGAAGAGATAACAATAGAAGAAAAGACTTCGTCCAGGTATGTTCAGAAAAAATCATCCAGAAACTCAAATTTTAGGGGAAAAAGGGGCAAGTGTGCAGACAAGAAGAATTATTTCCAAAGATTCAATCTATCTAGCATTACTATCTTCCACTGAACCTCAAAATGTAAATGAAGCATGTAGAGATGAATGTTGGGTCAAGGCCATGAATGAAGAACTTGAGAAAATTGAAAAGAATAATACTTGGGAATTAGTTCCTAGACCTCATGATAAGAATATCATAGGAACCAAATGGATATTCAAAAACAAGTTGAATGAAAATGGAGAAGTTATCAGAAAGAAAGCCAGACTCGTTTGCAAAGGATATGCTCAACAAGAAGGTATAGATTTTGAAGAAACTTTTGCACCTGTTGCTAGACTTGAAGCCATAAGAATGTTTCTTGCTCTTTTTAGTTTTCAAAAATTCAAAGTATACCAAATGGATGTAAAATCTACCTTTCTTAATGGAGACTTAGAAGAAGTCTATACTAAACAACCAGAAGGATTCATTCTTGGAAATGATGCAAAACTTGTATGCAAACTCAAAAAGGCTCTCTATGGTCTAAAACAAGCTCCAAGGGCCTGCTAAAACCGTCTTGACAAATATCTCCACCAATAAGGTTTTTCAAAGGGGTCAGCAGATAGCAACCTATATACAAAGATTGATACTAGTAAATTGCTAATAATTGTTGTTTATGTTGATGATATCATTTTTGGTAGCAATGAAGAATCCATGAGTCATAATTTTTCTTCAGTAATGCAGCAAGAATTTGAAATGTCCTTGCTTGGTGAGCTTACCTATTTTCTTGGTCTACAAGTTCAGCAAAATAAAGATGCTATTTTTCTCTCACAAACCAAATATCTCAAACAGATCCTGCAAAAGTATGGGATGGAAGATTCTAAACCAGTATGTACCCCAATGGTAACAAGATGCAGTCTCAGCTCAAATGATGAATCAATAGCGTACATCAACCAACTTACAGATCCATGATTGGAAGTCTACTTTATCTAACAGGTACTAGACCTGACATCATGCATGCAGTCGGAATAGTTGGAAGATTCCAAGCAAATCCAAAGGAATCACACCTTCAGGCAGTCAAAGGATTTTCAAATAACTTCAAGGGACATAGAACTTTGGTTTATGGTATCCTAGAGATACAGATCTTTCACTTAATGCATATACAGATGCAGATTGGGCAGGAAGTGTTGATGACAGAAAAAGCACTAGTGGTGGTGCATTCTATATGGGTTCCAGGTTAGTTTCTTGGTTCAGCAAGAAACAAAGTTCAATTGCATTATCTACAGCTGAGGCAGAATACGTGGCTGCTGCATCTTGTTGCACACAACTACTTTGGATGATGCAAACGTTGCAAGACATTCAGATCACATGTACTCCACTCACCTCCATTCTATGTTATAATACAAGTGCCATCAGTATTTCAAAGAATCCAATCATGCACTCCAAGACCAAGCACATACCCATCAAATATCGTTTTCTACAAGAACAAGTGCTTGAACAAAAGGTAAAATTGGAGTATGTTCCCTTCAAAGAACAGGTTGTTGATATATTCACTAAACCACTGCCCATAGAGACATTTGAATATCTCAGACAAAAGCTGGGAGTAGTTGTTGCATCATCCTGCTGTTAAATCCTATTTTTTTAGAGAAAGGTGGTTATACGTGAGTTTCATGAAGCGAAGTTGCGTACATACGCGGGTTTTTGTGGGAACAATTGTGTATATGTTGGTTTAAAGAAAAGCAGTGGGCCAGACTAAAAAAAAAGGCGTCTGCTATGTTTCTATCAATTATCTTCTCTGTTTGATGATGGTTACAATCTGCTGATAACATATGGAAATATATTGGTCCTCATAAAGTTGTTGACAACTTGATGTATATATAATTGATGATGATGCTTTGATATCTCTTACTGACATATGCAATGATCAGATTTGACAGTGAACAGGTGGAACAGGTTCAGGGGGAGAACATGGTATGCTTCTAATAAAGCATTGTTGGCATTATGACTAGAAGTCTTTGGTACCTAATGAGTTCTTACTTTATTATGATAAGGGAACGAAGCAAGTTGATCTTGATGAGCTCAAGAGGATGAGTTGATATATGCCGACATACTTTGTCACAGGTTGATGATATTTTGGGAACTAATGATGGACATATATAGGTTGCTGGTCTGGATGCTGTTGACAGATGCTGCTGATAGTGCAGATCATATGATAGTTGTTGATGACTATCATGGTCTTGTTTCATATATTTGGTCTCTGTTACATATATCATGTATATCATTTAATGTAGAGGTCATGAAAAGACCTAATTTTTAACTCCACTATGCATGGGATGGATGATGTAATGGTTCTTGTTTTTGTCATGTATAAAAAATTGGTATATCCCCACTTGGTTGGGTGGTTGAGTCAAATTTGGTATATCCCCACTTGGTTGGGAGATGGATGTATGTATGAGTCATTGGTGATAGGAAGGTCATTGGTGATGTATATATACAATCATGTTATTCTTTTAGAACATATTTTTGCAGACCTTTCTTATGCTCAGGGGGAGCATGGACTCGATCATGGGAGCTCAATCAACACACTTCAACATATTAGAGAATTCAGCATGTACTCAGGGGGAGCATGACCCTTTGCCCTTGATGTCAAAGGGGGAGAGTGACTTGGTGTTGCCATCAAGTCCAAAGGGGGAGATTGTTGGCATTATGATTCAAGTATTGTCCTTGATGGCAACTCACTCAGATGAAAGATCAAAGTATAGTAGGAAAACAACAAAGAATTACAGATCAGTCTTCACAGAATGAAGAAAGAGAGGTATACACAGGTTCACCATTGACCAAGGTGCGTATACACGTAGATTCACTGTATACAAGTCGCGTATACGTACACATGCACTTTCACAGAAGGAAAAGCGCTTATACCTTGGAAAACTAAGTTTTTGGTCCGATGTATTTGATCGATGGTGTTGGTCCAAGGTATCTGGTCCGAGGTATTGACCCTAGGTATTTGGTACAAGGTATTGTTCCTAAGTGGTTTTGGTCCATGGTACTTAGAAAGGCCTAAAACTATAAAAGGAGGAGAATATCATTAGGCCAGGTGTGCAAGTATCGAATATCTGATAAAGGGTGAGATCTAGTATGCAAGTTATTGGGTTATGGTGCATTGCTGGATTTGAACCAAGGATGAACCTTAGCTGATGATGAGGGATCAGATATAATGATGGATTGGGATCTTAAGGAGTAAAATGAAGTATGATTAAGTGTTTTTTCTCATGTATATTCTAGATCTGAATTCTGACGCATATATTATTCTCTAAATGATATGATCTGGGTATAACTAAAGTCTGCAATAGCTACAGAATTCTGAATTTATATTTGCAGATATATACGCTGGTTGGCTTTGAGGAAAGCACGTATGCACGCAGGTTTGACACATGGAAGTAGTGTATACCTTATAAAATATGTTTTAGTTGCTTCTATTTGCTGTTGCAGTGTTTTGGGTTCTGGCTTGGGTTCTGGTTACTGTATTCTGGTAACAACATTCTGAATGATCAGATTGATGGGTTGTCAAAGTGATTGATTGATTTGGTTGTGGTTGGTTCAAAAGGAGATTGGTTGATGAATATATATTTAATGATTGAATGATGTTGTTGATGGATCCAGTCTGAAATTTATGAAACATGGTCCCTGGAAGAAAAGAGAAGGTTGTAGCCTTCTGTAGGACAGGACCTACGTACTAGTAAACATATCAGCTAGTACAAGAGCTAGGGGGTTGTAGCTCCCTTCTAGTAGAAGCTGGAGAATGAGAGAAGGTTGTAGCCTTCGGTAGGTAGAAGCTTGCATACTGGTATAAGACTACACTAGTACAAAAATTGTAAACAGAATTTTCTTATTATTAAAAGAAGACAAAGACGATAATAGCAGGTGGTTTTCACCCACATTGGGTTTCCACCTTATATCTTGGTGTTCATGTGTGTTGCTTATGTGTGATGGTTTATTCTGATTTACTGCACTGTCTAATGAATTCCTGACATACTGATTAAAGTTATATACATGATAATTTGGGTAAATCAAAAGATCTCTGCATATACGCTAGTTGCATTAAGTACAGTTGCGTATACACGCTACTTCATTGAGCTAGAGTAGCGTATACAAATCAATTTTTGAAAATTAAATTATTTATCTAATAATACTAATTCATCGCCCCCCCTCTCAGTATTATTTCCAACATATTCAATACATATTCTCCCATGGATAGCTTGATATTATGGCACTTTCTAGAGCAACTTATGGTTCCTCTAGTTACAACCATCACTTGACACTCTGGTGCTGGATATAGGAAGAAATTCAATTCCTTGGCTATCTTACAAGTAATAAAATTATGGGTAGTACCCGAATCAATCAACACTATTACCTTTTTCTTCCTGATATGTCCTTTTATATTTATAGTTTGAGGAGTGATAATTCTGAACAATGCATTAAAATATATGGTCGGATTCATTTCTTCTTTCTCTGGGGTTGGTTCTTGGTGAGTATCCTTTTCTTTTGATGTTTCTTGATACTTTTCTTCTTGATATTTCACTGTTTGAACCTTCTTCTTCATGATATGTCCTTCTATCTTGAGAGTTTGAGGAGTGGTAATTCCTGCCATTGCAATACAAAATATGGTCGGATTCATTTGTTCTTTCTCTAGGGTTGGTTCACAGTGTATATCCTCTTCTTTTGACATTTCTTGATCCTTTTTGTCACTAGGAGGCCTTTCTTGTAGCGGATTTGTCCTACCTTCCTTCAAGCCTTCGATGTCTTTCTTCAAATCTTCCATGCCTTTCTTCCAATATGCTTTCATACCATTGATATCAACTTCCATGGCATAGATAAAACTATTTATCATTTTCTTCTCTAGAATATAATCTACCCTTATATTCAATTTTTTGAAGGTCCTTAATGTGCTCTACCATTGAGCCCTTTTGTTTGAGATTTTTCAATTGGCTAAAGAATGTGTTGCTCTTGATATCCTCATAATGTGTTATCATTTCCTCCGTGAAAATTGATCACGTGACAAGTGGTTTACGAGAAAAAAGACCTCTATACCATAAAAATTGATTTAGTTCTAAATAATTAGATGCAATACGTACCTTTTGTAACAGTGGTACACCATGTAGATCAAAATATTTCTCCATCTGTAATATCCAATTTACTGGATCCTTGCCATCAAACTTCGTCATCTCGCTTTTTCTTGATTTTAGGAGCTTGATCTTGAAATGATTGTCACTCTGTAATTTCAGATCTTTAAGTTCTAAACTTATGGCCTATAATAACACTCTGAGTCCTCTTTCTAACTCCACAAGTCTGATCGCAATTGGATTCCTGAAGAAAGATTTATTCCCAATATCCTGCGATGACCTAATTGTAGACTAGTTGAGTAGAGCGAAATTGTACGAAGTTCCACATGTCACTGTTTCGACCTTAGTTCCTGAAACGGATATACATAAAACTACATGTCTTCCTCTTTCTGAAACTTATTACGAAATTTCAATTTGATGCTCAGAACAAAAGTTATGACGATTTTCCCCAAGTCACCTACTTAGGATGTAATTCGAGAGTCTGCAAAAACCCTAACTTCCTCAGATCATATATCCTAAACTATAGCGAACCAAGATCTAAATGTTTTGCCCAAGGTTCAGACCGATTTCTTCTCAAATGGGTTTTCGTTTTAGCTTTTGAAACCTCATAGAGAAAACGGTATAGTGAAAATTCCACAATGACCCGTTTTAGATGAAATTCTAGAGCTTGCCAAAACCCTAACTTCCTAAGATCATATCTCCGAACATATATCGATACAAGATATGAAATTTAGACCCAAGGTTTAGTGCGATGTCATATCAAATGAGTTATTTTTTTGCTTCTGAAATGTTGCAGAAATTTTTTTTATAGCGAAAATGCCATGTTGACCTGTTTGGTGCAGCGAAACCCTAGAATCCATAGCTCTGATACCAAATTTTATGAAACCAACTCACAAAAAGATAGAAAAGATAGAAAAATGCCTTAGAAAGAAGCCTCTTCGAGGGGGCAACCTCCTTTACATTGCACAAAGGAAAAATTCTTGGATGATACAAATGACAAGGCCTCCTTTCTATATATAGGAGTCTATGGGGTCATAATATAATCAAAGTTGACATAACAATAATAATGTAAGGGCACAATAATAACAATAGTGGGCTTCTATGGGGCACAATAATAACAATATGGGGACGACATGGGCACAACAATATAATAAGGTGGTTGTACTAATAATAATAAGGTGTTACACTAGTAGTATAGGGACCTAACATTCACGTCCTCTATCTGATCTTGAACATTTGATTCTTAGATTACTTTGATTTTCAGCTAAGGCCTTAGATGATTTGAAAGAATCTAATGCTTATGATTTTTATTTAGAAATGCAACCCATATCATTCTAGTATAATCATCAATAAACAACATAAATTTCATTTCACCTTGCAAGGTTGGTGTTCTTGTTGGTCTACATAGATCTGTATGAACAAGCTCTAATGGTCTTAATGTCAAGCACTCATTTGACTTGAAGCACTCTTGCTTGTTTTCCATGTTGGCAAGATTCACATATGACACTTTCCTGTTTTGAGATTTAAGACATATCTCTCATTACTTGTGTTCTACCGATTTTTACGAAATAGTCAAAGCTCAAGTGTCCTCACCCTTTATGCCATAACCAACTCTCATCTATCTGTCCAATGTAGAATTTTTCTTCTTGAATTTCATCAAGAATTTATACAATGCCTAGAGTCCTTATTTCTTTTCCCATTGATCTTCCTGAATGATTCTTCCTCATTTATCATTCTTTAGCATGAAAATTGAGATCATAACCTTGATCAGACATCTGGCTGACACTTAAAATATTATGTTTGAATCCTTCAATGTACAAAAAATTTGTGCTTTAGCCCTACCATTGTCAAGGCTTGCATTACCTCTTTTAGTGATTGTTGCATATCCATTGTCTCCAAAAGTCACATTTCCTCCTTTTTCTTCTTTTAGACTAGTAAATCTATTTTGATCTCTGGTCATGTGTCTATAGAACCATCTATCAATGTACCACTCACTTTCATTGTTTTGAGCATACATAACTAGTCTACATTTTTCTATTGGTAATTCTTCCTATTTTTTCTTCCAAAACCCTTCTCTTGATTTTGTAGGACAATCTCATGCCATATGGGTAAAATTGTTGCATCTATACCACTCTATATTGTACTTAGGTAATGGGGAAAATGAATTATGATTTATATTATTGAATCCATCAATATATTTAATTATGTTGTCTATGAGATTATTTCAAGAGGTTTGATGAGAACCTATTTCCTAATAATTTTTCACATAAGCTTTAGATTCTCTATCTTGATGTCCAAAAGTTTTGCATCAAAAAAAATTACTAAGAAAAATAGTTTGATACCGAGTTGTGTATGATTTCCTTATTGGAATAGTTCTTCTTATGTTGTTATTCTTTGGAGAAGATTTGATTCCTTGTTGGTCCTTGTTCCTCATCATATTACCACCTGCATTTTGAATGGACACCTTGAGATCACCAGTGTCACTTTTTGGTATAAAATTGTTTCTAGACTCCTCCTAGCTTCTTTCCTTTCTTTTACCAGGATTGGATATTTTAGGCTTTTCCCCAACTTTCTTTTCTGGTGAATTAGGGCTTGCATCTTCTTTACATGAAGTCCCACCCATATAACCAAGAATGGTCTTGTTATATGGTGATATTTGACTATTGAGAATAATGTCTAAGGTTTGAGAGATTTTCATGCTTTTGTTGAGCTTATATAGCTTTGTCCTTAATGAGACAATTTGTTCTTCAAAATTCTCGCAATTCTCTTCCTTTTCATTTAGATTATTTTTCAATAGTTGTTCCACTCTTTTTTCTTCATCTTTTTCAATTTTGAGGAAGATGATTTCCTTATATTGTCTTTTGTTCTTCTTCTTGAGGTTACCAATCTCTTCCAATGCATTAATGAATTTTGCTTCCAGATCCACTATGCCTTCAACACCTTCTTCTTATTCTTTTTCATTTTGCTCCTTTGATTTTTCTATGTTGTATTCTTCATTTGTGGCTAGAAATAATATCTCTCTTATGTCATCATCAGAATCATATTCATCTTCTTCAGGAAATAATTATCCTCTTTGGATTAGATATTTTTCTTTTTCAAATATTTCCCGTTGAAGACCCTTTGCTTGGATTCTTCCTCATCATCAATATCTTCCCTGTAAGGACACTTATTAGAAAAATGTCCTATCCTACCACAATTAAAGTCAGTGAGAGGTAACTTACCTTTGAATCTAGATCCTTTCTTTAGTTTTTTGACTACTTGATCCATTTCTGCATCAAATTCATATCTAGATCAATCACCAACCTTGCATTTATTAACTTCTTTCATACTTTAAAGGTTTCCTCCTTATGTGATGAGTTTCCTCTCCTCATTTAATATGCAATTTGAATTATGTGATGCTTGTTCAATTTTAGATTCTCCAAGTCCTATAATTCTTCTATGGTAGAGTTTTTGGCATCAAAATGCAAAGGAAAACACCTCAATTGTTTTTGAAAACTTCTTGTTTCAAGAAAAGTCTTTCAGTAGAAATCACGTAAGAGAAATTTTGGCTGACGTGTTTCGAACTAACAAGTTTTGTTCATCATCAAAATTTCTTTTATGTGATTTCTATCGAAAGACTTTTCTTAATTCATTATCGATCACAAAAGCCTGAATTCAAAAATTATTGTTTCTTCATTCATTTCACCAAGCCTTTTTAGAGAATTAAACAATTCATCTACTCGAATAAAATAAGAAATAACATCTTCTCCATCATTAATTTTTAGGATTTCAAATTTTTCATCGGTAGGTTTGAAGCTTTTCCTTCATTACTTTGTCATCTCCATAGTTTCTTAAAAGCTTGTCCCACATCTTTAGCTAATTCACACTGCATAACTTTAACAAATTTTGAATCTATCAAGCCATTTAAAATGGAATTCATATATTTTTCATTAGAGACATAAGTATTTTTCCCATCTTGATCACGTGGAGGAGAATATGGAACCTTATATCCTTTTATAACAGGATGCCAAACTTTAGAAGCAAGAGACATCAAAAGGGTTTTCATTCTTATCTTCCAAAAGGAATAATTCACTACTACATATATGACTAAATTGAGATGACATAGTCCTATGGTAAGGTCCATACTATCACAAAGGTCACAAAAAATGTAAATTTTTAACGTTTTGGTGCTCGTGTTCATTGATGAGCCCTAGTATTGCAACAAGAATGCTACAACTCCCAAGGCTACCAACTTAAATTATCAACCCGAGGTTCGTACAAACTTAAGAGGTGTCAGCACTATATGTGCAACATACAATGTGTCCTTATTTCATTGATATGATGTAATGGAGTGAATTTAATGAAATCAAAGCCTAAACTAATTATAGAAATGGAAATGTTAC
The DNA here is from genome assembly GCA_031772625.1 of Pinus tabuliformis. Classification (NCBI taxonomy): domain Eukaryota; kingdom Viridiplantae; phylum Streptophyta; class Pinopsida; order Pinales; family Pinaceae; genus Pinus; species Pinus tabuliformis. The sequence goes on along the minus strand of CM062807.1, from coordinate 408,734,338 downwards.
TTTGAAAATAAATTAATCCTAGGCAAGAACAACAATTTGTAATTGAAATCCTAAGAGCATGAATTCAAATAAATAGGCCTAATCTACTTTGTAAAAAGGCATGTCCTAATTGGTGTTTATTCTTCCTCAATCATGGATTTAGAGCCTAGGGGTTATGATTCAAGCCTAAGATACAAAAACCAAGATTTTGGAGAAAATATGGTCAAGTTTACATGTGCTACAGGAGGTTGCTACAGGCAAAACAAAATTTCTACAGGCGAAACACAATTGTTACAAGAGGAAATAATTCACTGAATGACCAAGTAAATAAAATGAAAATGGGATGAGATGATTTTTTTTATTAATTAGGAAGTCATAGGACTCTATTATAAGTGGAATCACACCAAAACTACCCCTGTTAACATGTGCTAAAAAATCGCAGAAAATTACTACTCTAAAAGCTAGAAATTCAAGAACTAGTGAGCTAGTTAACCTATCAAATGTCTAACCTAATAAAGTGAAAATGCAATGGGGTAAACTTTTTTAATAACCTAGAGTGTTTTTATGACCTAATACAAGTGGAATAAACTCAACTGAATCTCATTAAAATGTTCTAAAAAATATCAGAAAATGACTACTTTTTGCCACAAGGGACTTCCAGAAATTCTAGATTTGTGAAGTAGTAAACCAATCCAAGTAGCTCAATGATGAATATGAATTTTAAAATATATTATAAATATGAATCATTCTTGTGAATTTGTAAATAACCTGAAAAAGAAAGCTCACTTCAATTATTTAACCCAATCATACAACAAAAGAAGTATCAATACTAAATGCAAAAATAGGAAAAACAAGAATAAGAGATGCATGTGAATAAGAAGTGAAAAGAAGAAAAAAAGATTGTAAAAAAGGATCTAAGGCTCTTGGATGGCCAAGCCCAAGGATGCTCAGAGTCCTGTGAAGAATAACAAGCTTTAGAAGCTAAAATTGCACCAAAATTCATTATTTAAATCAATCCAAGTACATCCCTGCTGGAAATGAATATGGAGCTGCAAAAATACAAGTTTCCTCCACAAGAAGACTAAGAAATACATGCCCCTAGAGGCCAATTCTAATTGGTACTTATACAAATTTATGAGGAAGAATTATCCTTGAAAGGAGGAATATTTCCCCTCCACAATCCCTAAAATAGTGGATGAGGTTCCCAACACTAGGAATATACATTAAATGACAGGGAACACCTCCATTGATTTTCTCAATTAGTGGAGCTCTAGAACTTGTCAATAATTTCATGATATTTTGTTCATTTATTATCCAATCTTGATCTTCCTGCAGTATGGAGCAAGTCCCTAGATTATCTCCTCCAATTCTTTGTAATCTGCCCAATATTCTCACAATATTTTACAAAATAAATAATATTAGGCACATAATATTCAATTATCTCTAAACCTTCCTAAGACCATATTAAATATAAAAAAAAGTTATTAAGTGTAGAAGGAGAGGTTTAATATAGCCTTCGTGTGCCTAAGAAAGGTTATAGGGGCCTTAATTTGTGTCTAATTCGGAGGCTCGTCATTCATCACAATTATGACGAAATATTTGTCGGGGGTCGTAATTATGACGCATGATTTCTAATGCATCGCAATAGTTATTATAGAAGCGGTTCATCACAGGTTAGATGGAATATTTTTCGTGTCAAAATTGTAATAAGCCCTGATTATTGTCGAAATTGTGACGACCGATGGTTTTTTTCACCCCGAGGTTAATTTAATTGTTAATTTGACTAGTCATATTTGACTTTGACTAGTCATCTAACATCACAATTGCAGTGATATATATATATATATATATATATATATATATATATATATATATATATATATATATATATATATATATATATAAATATCCCACATGTAAGAGATGTTGCAACATATTTGTTATAACTACAATAATTATGAAAGGTTATAAGGTCTTTTTTGTGAGCGAAAAAACATATTTTGTTTTATATAATTATTTTTGTGGTTGTTGGAAGAATGTCAAAAAACATTAAATGGGGATCAACTAATCTACAAGGGGTCAATGATGGGAAATGTTATTTCCCTTGCAATTCTTGCAGGTGCAAACGTCTGTGGAGAATTTCATATGAAACAACTAATAGACATTGTAGGAAGAATGGGCACATTGAAGGGGGGAACAAATATCGTCTAGTGGTAAGATCATGCTATATATATATATATATAATTTATATTAATCATATTTGTAATTTTTTTTATTGTTATAATATTTGTTCTGTAGACTAATTATTTCACATGATTGTTTGAAATTATTATAAAGTCAAGGTGGCCCCCTAGGTACTGTGATTTGAATATTGCACCAAGTATTAGTGCTAGAAATGATGTTCTACAAGTTGAGGAAGATGGAGCAAATATTGAAGCTTAAGATAATGATCCTATGCAAGAAGATGACATGATAGTTCTAGATGATGGGAAAAATCAATTGATCCAAGATGTGCTTGGTGTCGATGAGAACAAATATGTTTTTTGTGATGATAAACTTGTGCTAGAGAAGGAAACAACATGACTTTATGAAGGCTCAAGAGAAAATATTCTCTCTGCTACATTATTGTTGGTGAACTTAAAGGTTTTGAATGGTTTTTCAAACTCTTATATGACACATATCCTAAGGTATAATGTAATATGTTTCATCACATGAAAGGTTGGTTTTTTATAGTGTTAATTAATGTGTAAAATATGAATGCAATATTTATGATTCACTAACTAGTGATTTTTTATGTTGTAATATATTGTTAGGTGAATTTCTGTTACCATTACCAAATGAGTTACCTCACACATATCAAGATTTATGTGCTATTATGAAATAAATTGGAATGGAGTATTAAGCTATAGATGAATGTCCTAATGATCATATTATATATTATGGAAAACATGCATCAAAAATGAATTTCCCGAAATGTAACAAAAATAGATATCGAACTGATCAAATAAAAAAAAAGGTGCCTCACAAGGTTCTTCGTCATATTCTCATAATTCCATGTTTGCAATGACTGTTTAGGTGTGAAAGCATAACGACGTTTATTGATTTCCATGCATTAAAGAGAAGCGAAGATGGTTTTTTTTGAATGCCTATGGATGGTTATGCATTTAGGGAAACTGAGGAAAAATTGGCACATTTAAAACATGAAATTCATAATTTTAGGCTTTCATTGGAAGTTGAGAGTGTTAATCAATTTGGAAAGATCAGGTCTATTTACTTAGTGTGGCTGATTTTTGTTATAAATAATAACCTTCCTCCTTGGATGCCAATAAAGAGAGAGAAAATCATGTTGACAATGATTGTTCCAAGTGTTTGTTTACATTAATTTTTTGAATATTGTAAAAGTTTCGATTGTCTTGTTTGTTGCATTATAATATGTTATATTTATTTATTTACTTATATGTATATATCATAGTAGTAATTGTGTGTGTTTTCAAACAATTAGTTAAGTACCAAGTTAAATATATGAATGTATATATTAAGCCTCTTATCGATGGGTTAATGAAATTATGGGTCGACATCACTATGTATGACATCTATAAACCAATAAGGCAGATGTGAATTTAATTCCATGCGATACTTGTACGGAAAATTCATGATGCCCTGGGACTAACACATTTTTTTGGTATGTAACATTCCATTATTTCACTTTAATTGTATATAATTATTTTTGATTAGTGGTTTTCATTGATGTCAACCCAAGCAGCACCAAGGGCTACCCCGATCTTGCATGGGAATTTTGACTTGACTAATTACTCTATTTTGAGTTAAGGAAATTCTAGATGGATTCTACTCATCAATATGTTTCCATTGATATATGTCATGCCACATAATTCTTCACGGTTTGAGAGATAATTCGTGTTTGAAGTTAGTAACCCTAGTTAGTGGGCTAAAACCCCATGGGGTTGTGGCATGGTAGTCATAATTGGTTGTGGTCATTGAATAGTCAATAATTAATAATGTTTTTTTTTTTCTCCTAAAATCCTTCCAACGTTCACTTGTTGAGGACCCTCTCAACTCAAGACATTCATATAAATAATGACCCTCATATCCTCCTCTAATAGGGATTTTTCGGCTTCAAACAGGTCATTGTGGCATTTTCGCTATAATTTTTTATTTTATTTTATTCTATTTTTTCTGCGAAGCTTCAGAAGCTGAAATTAAAACCCATTTGATATGAAATCTTGATGAATGATGTGACCAAATTTTAGATATTGATTCACTATATGTTCGACGATATGATCAGAGGAAGTTATGGTTTTTGTAGGCTCCCAAATTCCATGTCAAACAGGTGATGTTGGGAAAATCGTCATAAATTTCTCTTTGGGCATTGGATTCAAATGTAGTAAATAGTGACAGAAATAGGACAGACTGTAGTTTGTTGGGTATCGTTTTCAGGGCCAAAGGTCACAACAATGACACGTGGCACTTCGTACAAGTTCACTCTACTAAACAAGTCTATAATCAGGTCATCGTGGGAGATTAGGCATAACTCTTTCTTGAAGAATCCAATCTTGATCGGACTATGGGATTGGAAAGAGGACTCAAAGGGCTACGATAGGACGAAATTTCAGACCTTGTAGATTCAATATCAAGCTCCTAGAAGGCAAGAAAATGCATGCATTCAAGGATGATTGCAGTAAGGACCACACATCAACAATACAGGATAAGTCTCCTAAAGGAAGGTATGTATGATTAGTGTTTACATTTGAATTTTGAGTATCATCTATGACATATGTTTTTGTAGGAAAATGTAAGTATATACAAGGTCTCGGTTATATCTCTATGTCTCTATCTGTCATCAATTTTTATTGTATATATGTTTAGGTCAGTTTTGGATATAGTCTTGCATAGAGTCCAGGCCTATATCAAGAGTGGGAGTCTTTGTCTACCGTTGCAACAAGTTAACAAAAAAAGTGACAAGCACACTTCAGGGACGTATTGTAATTTTAATTTGTATTTATTCATTATTATGCACTTACATGTGTTTTGTAGGTAGAGGTAAGTTGAAGGGTATTTTGTTTTGTTTGGGATTGGTTTCGCCAAGAAATTTTTTTAAGTAGGTGGAAGAATATTCAAGTACAACATCAAGCAATAATTAAGAGCAGAAGTATCAAATCAAAGGGAGCATTGCAGCGAGACATCCTTGAAGACATGACAACCATCAAGATATCGTGAAGTATTGTTAAGGCCAACAGTCATCATTGTAAAGTTGTAAGAGAGTCATGTTGACGGTTTTGGGCTTGCCAACATGTCAAGGGGATATCCCTAGTAAGAAGTCCCAATTAGACCTCAGACCGTTTGGTGTAGGAGTCCGAGCAGTGGGTCGTAAGGTAATGCCTTCACTTCTATGATGTACAGAGGCAAGTAAGATAACTTTGTCAGTAGAAAGGGTGTGATTGATGCAGTGAGTCAAGGAAGGTGTATGAGTGGTTCTAACACTTTGAAGGGAGAAGAAGGTGAAGGTGAGTTCCAGGTTGAAAGGGATCAGTCCCAAATCGGCTAGGAACACACAACACAAAAGGACATGCACAACTTCTGGTGGAGCAGTCCAATCGGAGTCAAGGATCTTCTAGATGGACTCTACTCATCAATATGTTTATGTTGATATATGGTATGCTACATGATTCTTCACGGTTTGAGAGATATTCGTGTTTGAAGTTAGTAACCCCAGTTAGTGGGCTAAAACCCTATGGGGTTGTGGCATGGCACTCAGAATTAGTTGTGGTCAATGAATAGTCAATAATTAATAATGTTTTTTTTTCTCCTAAAATCCTTCCAATGTTCACTTGTTGAGGACCCTCTCAACTCAAGACATTCATATAAATAATGACCCCCATATCCTCCTCTAGTAGGGATTTTGCGGCTTCAAACAGTCCATCATGGAATTTTCACTATATTTTTTTTTTTTTTTGTGAAGATTCAAAGGCTAAAATTAAAACCCATTTGATATGAAAGCTTGATGAACCTTGTGACCAAATTTTAGACCTTGGTTCACTATATTTTCGGAGATATGATTTGAGGTAGTTAGGGTTTCTGCAAGCTCCTAAATTCCATGTCCAATAGGTGATGTTGGGAAAATTGTCATAAATTTCTCTTTGAGCATTGGATTCAAATTTCGTAAATAGTGACAAAAAGAGGACATACTATAGTTTTTTGGGTATTATTTTCAAGGCCAAAGGTCGCAACAATGACACATGGCACTTCGTACAAGTTTGATCTACTCAACAAGTCTATAATCAGGGCATTGTGGGATATTAGGCATAACTCTTTCTTGAAGAATCCAATCTTGATTAGACCTATGGGGTTGGAAAGAGGACTCAGAGGGCTACCACAGGATGAAAATGCAGGCCTTCGAGATTCAATATAGATCTCCTAGAAGGCAAGAAAAAGCATGCATTCAAGGATGACTCTAGTAAGGACCACACATCAACAATACGGGATAGGTCTCCTACAAAAAGGTATGTATGATTAATGTTTACATTTGAATTTTGAGTATCATCTTTGACATATGTTTTTGTAGGACAACGTAAGTATATAAAGTGTCTCGGTTATATCTCTATGTCTCTATCTATCATCATTTTTTATTGTATATATCTTTCAGTTAGTTTTGGATATAGTCTTGCATAAAGTCCAGGCCTATATCAAGAGTGGGAGTCTTTGTCTACTACTGCAACAAGTCAACAAAAAAAGTGACAAGCACATTTCAGGTACGCATTGTAATTTTAATTTATTCATTATTATGAAATTACATGTGTTTTGAAAGCATAGGTAAGTTGAAGGGTATTTTGTTTTGTTTTTGGATTGGTTTCACCAAGAAAATTTTACATGTAGGTGGAAGAAGGTTCAAGTACAACATCAAGCAAGAATTCAAGAGCAAAAGTATCAAATCAAAGGAAGCATTGCAGCAGGACATCCTTGAATACATGATAACCATCAAGATATCGTGAAGTATTGTTAAGGCCAAGAGTCATCATTGTAAAGTTGTAAAAGAGTCATTTATAAAAGAGTCACCATTGTAAATTTGTAAAAGAGTCATTATTGTAAAGATTGCAAAAGAGTCATTTGTGAAAGAGTCATTATGCCTAGAGTCAAAGGGGCAGTGTTGTGAGGTATAGGAGTCACTGTTGGGATGATGTCATGGTTGGGTTGCAGGTCATAGAGTGATTGGGTATTTGGTCAAGTACACATAAATTATTGTACATCTTATTGTATCATGGATTGTTGTCCCTGGTTTGGGAATCCATAGTATTGTCTTATTTCAGTCATTATAGGGTGGCAGGGAGGTGCTAGGTAGGTGTATGAATTCGCCTACAGGTTGGGGCATGTGAACACTTCAGGGTGGTAGGGTGGTGCTAGGGAAAATTGTGGCTCACTAGGGTGTTGGGGCATCCATTTAGTTGATTATTGAAGAAACCAAGATGTTGGGGTGTCCTTCTAGTGGGAGCTAGAGAATAATGCTTTTTCGAATTCTAGGAGGTTGTTGCTTTCATTTTAGTTGGGGCTGAAGATTAAATAATTTATTAGAAGAATGTTCGGTGTTTTTTTTACCCTGAGGGGGTTTTCCACCTAAAATTCTTGTGCCTACTGTTGGTACCATTGCATGACCATCTTTTTCTTCTTGAAACACATCATTTGTCTACCTTGTTCCTCCATAGATCCCTTATATTCCTTGAAATTGATTAGTTAACACTGTTATAGTTGTTAGTTTGCATTAAAGTTAATTTATGAGTTTTTATGTTAGAAATTAGGAATTTTTAATAAAAAGGTTACAGGAAGTCACAACATTCTGTAAATGGTTCATCATCTGACACATGGCATGATAGGCAAACTAAAGCAAGGGATAGGGACGAAAACTAGAATGCACAAGCATGGAGAAACATCGATCCTACAGCAAATCAAACACTCCTGGTTATGCGGTCAACGCTGGTCAAAGCCCCAACCTTTTGGTGACAAAGGAAGCAACAGCCATAGGTTTCCCAAACCAGTTTCGTTTTGTTTCTTTTTGGAAATCGGTTTAGAATGGAAATGACCCAAAAATAATTCCATAGTAAAAGCGGAAACAACTGCATAGTGAATGTACATTCAATCCAAATGAAAGCCGTGTATTAGTTGTTTTTGAAAACACGGATATAGTTACAGTTACATGGTTGGTGATCTCTATATATCGTTTTGAAAACAGAGCTTTTGTATGATCTTCAGAATTTAATACCAGAACTCGATTACAGTCACGGTTTTATTATAACATTGTTCATGCGTTAATACCTTAGTTGCTTGAGCATATTCCAGTATACCATTGAAACACGGATGGGCCCTGCGTGGACAGGTATACTGTCATTTTCATTTCATTAGCAGCTTTTGAATATTGTATAGCATGCATAGTGATTAGAGTTATGCTTATAATTTTGTTGATTTAATTAGCAATCTTTACGAATGATGTTTATGGTGATAGCTTAAAGGATTTATCATTAAGATCATTGAACCATATCTTGTAAGAGATCTGATCCACTGTTATATTTTTAAAGCATCCTCATAAACTTTGTTTACATGTATTTAAATTTGTAGTATGATTTTGATCTTTCATGAATGCTGAGTGTTAACTATACAGAGATTTTGTGCATAGCATCCTTGTAAGGGGATTAAAATCTCGGTTTAGCAATACACAGTGTCTTTAGGACAGCTAGATGAGTTGAGTGACCTGAGTGTCAAGGTGATAGGGAACATATCTTAACCTTTCGTAAAGAAGTACTGTAACTTACCACAATGAACACTTAGTTAGGAATCCTTTATGTCTATAGATTTTAGACGCATGCCTCAAAGTTTACTTACCCTGGTCGATAATAAATTTAGCCTAATCTAGCAACCTAGGTTGGTAACTACATTTTGGCTCCATTGTTGGGGAGGCGTAGTTAGAGGATTTCAAAAAAAAGTAAAATATAAAAAAAAAATTAATAAACAAAAACAAGAAAAAACATAGATTTAGAAGTCATGTTTACTTATGCCTAGATCTAGAGATAATAAAGGTAGATTCATAAAAACCCCCCATCAAAAAACTAACCTACCATCAGGAACAGACCCTTTGGGAAACATTGAACACACAACACCAGCTGAGGATGTCACCATACAAGAATTAGAGGATAAACAAAAATCAGGGCAAAGGCTCACACTCATCGAGAGGCAAATTCTATTAGCACAAAAATCACAGAAGAAACACTTCCCTGGATCCTCTATACAAGGAGAAAGTAGCACAGTGACTCAACAATCTTTCTTTAATCTTCTCTTTGAAACAAGTGACACTGAACAAGAAACAAAGGAACCTATCAAAATGGCTGAGGAAGGAGATGGATCAGTACCAAATCAAGGTCGAAGAGACGAGGAAGAGTCAACCTTTAAATTTCCTATTCAAGAACCACAATAAGATGATGAAATAAAAATGAAAAACATACCTCCATCTGTGCTACCAAACTTTTATGGCATGGCTTCAGAAGACCCAGATTCATTCTTGTTTGATTTTTACATTATATGTCAAACATATGGTTACACAGATGATGCCCATAGGCTTAGACTCTTCCCAGCAACATTAAAAGCATGAGCATTAAGATGGTTCATGGGGCTTGGTGAACATGCGATAACTGATTGGGATGGCATGAGAATAATATTCCTAAAGAAATACCAACCTTATTGTAGATCGAAAGATTCCAAAGATGATATCTTTAGGATGAACCAACAAGAGGATGAAAATTTAGAGGAATACTTAGAACGATTTGTTTACAATTTACAAAAATCAAAACACCGAACCATGCCTCTTGATTTGATTCGAACAATATTCTTGAAAGGAAGTTGAGAGGAATACTTAGATGATCTTAACTTTATGGGCAAAGGTGATATTTCTACTTTACCTTTTGAAGAAATTGCTGAGTTATGTGAAAAGTATTCAAGGAGCAAAGCCAAAATTGGAAAAAGAACCATATCATCCAAAGCCACAAAATTGGCTTCAGCAAGTGTCACAAGGGCTGAAATAGGGAACTTGTTAGAAGAATTCAAAACAGATCTGTTAAGTACCTTAGGAACCAAAATTGACACACTAAAAGCTAAGAAGAGACAAGAAGAGGAATATCAGATGATGGTTATATTTTGCCCAAAATGCCAGAAGAAACATGCCTTAAAAGACTTCCCATTAGAAAACATTCAAGTTTGTGCCTTTTGTACTGAAAATCATGATATATTTCATTGCTCTAAAGTCAAGGCTTTTCAGAATTGTAATGTGGCAGCTAATGCAGATATGGAAAATGTGTATTACATGGGTGCAAAGAGACCATGGCAGCCAAAACCAACACCTCAAGGTATGTTCCCAAATCAGAATTTGAAATTTCCTGTACATGATCAGATGTATGCTCAGAATTCATGGAATGTACCCATGCCATGGCAGCACCAAAACTACCCCCAACAACAATGGAGGCCATCTCAACAATACTCTCAAAAATATCATTCATATCCTTAATCATACCAACCATATTCGCAGCCATATCAACAATATCATCAGCCATACCTGCCATATCCTCAATCATATCAGCAATATCCTCAACAGCAATTTTTTTACCCACACCAACCTCAACCCACTCAACAAGCATTGCCTGCTCCTCCACCAATAAATCCACCACAATTACAACTCCCATCTAAATCACAGCCTCCCAGACCTACTCAAATCCCTGCTCAACCTGTACCAAATCCAAATAACAGAGCAGAGAGACCAGCCTACAATGTAGATGAGGGAACCTCATATCCCACATTACCCTTGCAAAATATCAATTTGAGGTCTGGTAAGGTACTCCACAAAGAATCTCCAATAGCTGATAAACAAGAAGAAAATGAAGAAAATGAAAATGAAACTTCAAATCAAAGAAAAAAAAATGATGACACCAAAAATAAACAAATGCAACCATTGCATCCACCACCATTTCCAGACCGATTGGTCCAAACAAAACTTCCAATGTCTATACCACAGTTTGATGTTTTAAACGAGCTCAAGAATGTCTATATAAAAATTCCACTACTACAAGCCATAAAAGACATTCCCATATATACTAAAGCAATCAAAGAACTGTGCCTTAAGAAGCCTACTAGGAAAAGGGTTGATCCACAAACCATTCATGTTATTGGACATTTAGCTGGCCTTACGAAAAACACCATCTCAATGGAAAAGTATGTTGATCCTGGTATTCCCAGGGTCACTACAATCATTAACAACATACGTATTCCAAACACTTTAATAGATCTTGGGGCTGCAATAAATTTCATGACTCTTGAAACCATGAAAACACTCTAGCTCACAAATTTGCAGCACACAACAATTGTTTTAGAACTTGCTGATAGGTCTAAAGTGATTCCTGAAGGGATTTTGGAGGACATAATTGTTTCATTGGACTCTTGGGAGTATCCAGTGGACTTTTTAGTTCTTCAACCCAAATCCAATTTAGGAGGGAACCCTATCATCCTTGGTAGACCATGGTTAGCAATTGTTGATGCATTCATAGGATGTCGATCGGGTAATATGATCATTTCACGAGGAACTGAAAGAAAACAACTCACTCTTTACCCATCAGCACAATCACCAGCAGTAGCACACAATTTATGGCTTGACGATAAATACAATGACAAAGAAGAAGTACAATATGTTTTTAGCATCAACCAGATCTATAATTTTCAAGAACATAATAATGATGATTTGGTAGAATTGTTCCTTTCTCAACCTGATATTTCCGAAAATTTGAGAAATGACCAATATCATGCTGCAGATGAACTTTTAGCCCAAATTTTTCAGGAAACATGCAGCATTCAATCTTTGCAAACAACATTCCACAATATTTTTCCAATTCAATCCATCACAAACACACAGAGTAAGACCATAGAGATTAGTCTAGGAAAAAATCTGAATATTGGCCCTCACCTAGACTCATCTCATCAAGAGAAATTGATTCAATTATTGAGAAAATACCAGAAATCATTTGCTTGGGACTACACCGATATGCACAGGATTCACCCTGAAACATGCACTCACCATATTTATACCGATAGTACTATCAAACCAGTGAGGCAACCACAGAGACGAATGAACCCCATGCTCCAGGATATTGTTAGAGAGGAATTACAAAAACTGTTGAAAGTTAATTTTATCTATCCTATATATGATAGTCAGTGGGTATCCCCATTGGTAGTAGTGCCCAAGAAAAGTGGTAAGTGGTGGATTTGTGTCAATTACAGACAATTGAACAAAGCAACGCTCAAACATTATTTCCCACTACCATTTATTGACCAAGTGCTAGACACATTAGCTGGGAAATCATCATTCTCTTTTCTTGATGGTTTCAGTGGCTAACACCAGATCGAGATAGCCTTAGAGGACCAGGACAAAACCACTTTTACTTGTCCCTGGGGCACTTATGCTTATAATGTTTTGCCATTTGGACTTTGCAATGCTCGAGCTACATTTCAAAGAGCTGTATTAGCTATTTTTGCTGATTTAGTTCATGATTGCGTTGAAGTTTACATGGATGATTTTTCAGTGTATGGCGATTCATTTGAGCATGCATTAGAGAAACTTGAAAAAGTTTTAAAGAGATGTATTGAAGCTAATCTGTCCCTGAGCAATGAAAAGTGTTTTATGATGTTAAATGAGGGGATAGTATTAGGCCACTATATTTCTTTTCAAGGCATTGAAGTTGATCCATCGAAAATCCAGATCATTGTCAATTTGCCAATTCTGAAGACTCAAAAAGAGGTAAGAAGTTTCCTTGGGTATGCAAGCTATTACAGAAGGCTTATTGAACATTTTAGTAAAATAGCTTCACCCTTTTTCAAGCTTCTAGCCAAAGATGTACTTTTCAACTGGAATGAGAATTACCAGCAAGCATTTGAAACACTCAAAAAGAAGTTTTCAACCACACCAGTCTTAAAAGGACCTAACTGGAACCTACCATTTCACATCTTTATAGATGCATCTGATACTGCAGTAGGTACCTCATTAGGCCAAAAAGAGGAGTCTTGTCATTATGCCATCTATTTCATTAGCAAAAACCTAACACCTGCAGAATTAAACTACACAGTCACAGAAAAAGAAATGCTTGCCATTATACACGCCGTGAATAAATTCCGACATTATATAACTGGTTATGAAGTTTTTGTACATACTGACCATTCTGCCATTAGGCATTTAATGAATAAACCAGTAACTAGTGGCAGAGTTACCAGATGGTTATTATTGTTACAGGAATTTAACATCACAGTGTTAGATAGACCAAGTAAGGAGAATCAGGTGGCAGATTTTCTTCTAGACTGCAAAATCAAGGTGAGGTTGTTCCGGTTGAAGATTCTTTTCCAGATGAAAATCTATTTTCAATTTCAATAGTGAATCCTTGGTATGCTAACTTGTCCAATTATTTATCTACAGGAAGAACACCTCCTTAATTTACTCCAAAGGAAAAGAAGAGGCTAGTCAAACAAAGTGCTCGATACTCATGGATTAATGGCGATTTATTTTACACTGGTTATGATATGATTATTAGATGATGTGTAAGAAATGATGAGATAATTGATATTTTAAAATCTTGCCATGATTAACCTTGTGGTGGGCATTTTGCAGCTAAGCGAACAACATTCAAGATTCTTAGCCTTGGATACTACTGGCCATCTATTTTCAAGGATTCTAAAAAGTACGTGAAGAGTTGTGATAGTTGCCAAAGAATGGGTAGGCCAACAGCTACAGATGAGATGCCACTTCAACCCCAAGTGCACCTAGAGCCATTTGAAAAATGGGCTCTAGATTTCATAGGACCCATTAATCCAACCTCCAATGGTAAGAAGTACATCTTAGTATGTACTGATTACGTAACAAAATGGGATGAAGCAAAAGCACTAGTTCGGGAAACTAAACAAACAGTGGTAAACTTCCTTTTTGAAGAGATTTTTGTAAGGTATGGAGTACCAAGGGAGATAGTGACTGATCAAGGTACTCAGTTTACTTCAAAGTTAGTTAAGGACATCACAGAAAAATATCAAATCAAGCACAGAAGAAGTACACCTTACCATCCACAGGCCAATGGCCAGGTGGAATCCACAAATTAAACTTTGGAAGGAATTATCACTAAGACGGTGGCAATGAATAGAAAGAATTGGGAAGTGTTACACTAAAATTTGTCACCATGACTATTTGCAGTTAGTATGGCTCCATCAATAGTCATACTATCCTCCTTGGCAAGTCTTATACCTCTACTCCTCATGTCAAACTCCAAAAAAGAGAGAAAGTCCTTAAAAAGTCAATTAACTCTGGTTACGCAGTTTCTCTTAACCTTACCTGCGTGTATGCACCCCAAGTTCACAATACCTGCGTACTTGTACGCTCTGTCTGTAAAGGGGTGGGTGTGTACTCTTGTAAAGGTCAAAAGGCGCGAGTTTTACTTCAAAAAAGTTACTTGTGGTCGATTCTAGAGCATTCTAGAAGTTGGTTTGACGTGTATTGAGCGCCTCCAGATGGTTCATGTATCCCTATGAAAGAGGAACTTATCCCATCAAGAGGGGAGCTATCCCATTGAAAGAGGGGCTTATCCCATTGATGGTGGACCTGATTAACTTCCTCCAAAGCATTATAAATACAGGCATTGGGCCAGAGGGAGGGGAGGTTGAAAGATGAACATTCCTAAGGGTAGATGCTACTGAAATTAGGACTCCCTTATAGAGCTTGAGAGGAGAGATTCCCATCCTTTCTTAGCTTCATTTGGAAGTGGGTGAGTTGATCAAAGTAAAGGAGAAATCTTGCTGGACCCTGGGAGGGACCTGCACAACACCAAGGCACTGGTTGTAATGGTTTCTTTTGTTTCCACTTAATACAATTAAGTTCATTTTTCTCAACAAGTTGTTATATATAATTTGTTTCATATACTCCTTGGTCTTTATGATGAATATGTTTTATTTTATGAGTTATTCAGGTGCTATGTAATCGTTTGCTTGTTAGTGAATGTAGGTTTCAAAGAGAAGGAGGAGCTCATCCGGATCGGAGAGGCTGGACTGCTACAAACAGCGTTGGACTAAAGGTATGTTATAAACACCTGACTGCTTGTATTCTAAATGCATATTTAGGGAAAGATAGTGCTTAATTGTCTTGTTTGTCACTAGAAAGCCTTAGCTTCTAGGGAGGTCGGTTTTTTCCGCAAAATTGACTCTTTCCGCATGACAAAATGGCGACTCCACTGGGGATCATTTTGTCATGTGGAGTCGCCATTTTGTCATGCGGAAAGAGTCAATTTTGCGGACAAAACCGACCTCCCTAGAAGCTAAGGCTTTCTAGTGACAAACAAGACAATTAAGCACTATCTTTCCCTAAATAAGCATTTAGAATACAAACAATCAGGTGTTTATAACATACTTTTAGTCCAACGCTGTTTGTAGTAGTCCAGCCTCTCCGATCCAGATGAGATCCTCCTTCTCTTAGAAACCTGCATTCACTAACAAGAAAATGATTACATAACACCTGAATAACTCATAAAATAAAACATATTCAATGGGAATTGCCATTTTGTCATGGGGGACCTTGAGGTTGCCCCCCAGGCGGTAACTGGCCACCTTGAGGTTGAGAACTGGGAATTGAACATGAAATCATGTAAATATCCCCTACGCCCAACGGTTTATTACCATTGTTTCCAGCTAATAACCCATGTTCAATGGGTTGAGGAGATGCTCCCGCAAAAGTACCAGAAACTGACTGATACCCAGAGGGAATAGAAGGACCGCCGTACAAGAAAGATTTAGGCGATTGAGTAAACATGGAAGACTGACCAGACATATTTACAGGAGTATAAATACCTCCGGGTGGATAAGGAGTACGAGGTGGAGAAAAACTTGACCCTGAATTGTCCAAATAATTAGTTAACGAAAGATACCAAGTAGTACTTCTAGGTGGACTGTAAAAAATGGATTCACGCTCCCTTAGATCAATAGTAGGTTGATCTTCAGGGATAGGGATGCCTATTTCTTCTTCTGGAGCAAGTTCTTCAATAGCTATCAAACCAGAAGGAAGATTTTCGGTGATGACTCTTTCTACCCTAGGTGAATCAGGAGCACTAGAAGTTGGAGTAACAGGTTTAGATATCTCAGGTTCTTCGCCTATATCACTAGTAGATGAAAAACTACCAGCAAGCTCGGAAACTGCAATAGCTTCAGGATTATAACCTGTTTCTAGACTTTGGTAATCAGGATGAACTGCCAACGAAGACTCTCCTTCTTCAGGTGAACCTACTTTACTGCCACTAGGAGTTACAAGGACTTTCAAACCTTCGTAATGACCCGGGACGTCTTTAGGAGGTTGGCCCCGAAGTCTACGTCCTCAACAAATCGGCCATGGTTACAATCTCAGGTGACTGGCCCCGAAGTCTACGGGACTGTCTCGGTAATTCAGCCACAGTTAAAAACTTTTAACTACTGCACACGCAAACAAAGTAAAATCTCAAAGAAAATTGCCTAAAGTATCTAAAGAACCAAACAAATTTGAATCACACGCCTAAAGAATCTAGGGCGTCAAACCATACACAAACAGTAGCCTTCCGGACTGAAAACACTAGTTGGTGATGAAGCCCAACATCGCCGAATTTAGTACAGAAGTGGCGGGTGGAACAGTTACCCCGGTAACCTGCTTAATGAATAGACCAGCACAATTTCCTCCACTTTAACTGTCTCGAGTGAAGTGAACCCCCCGGAAAATCCAAGTGAGTCTAGCCGACGTCTGCTCCAGGTACAGTGGGATCTTCCCTCCACCGTCACCTTGGGTAGAAACCTAAAAATAATGGTCACTAAGGTCACCAACAGCAACAAATACACCTGGGGGAACAGTCTATGATCCGATAGCATGCAAGGGCAGAGTATCAAGCTCAATCCCCTTGTCGGCTCCTTGACAATAATCCAAGGTTTACTGACAAGTGACCCCAGGCTCCTCGACAATAATCCGAGGTTTACCGTTTGTAGTACGTGCGTATCTGGCGTCATTCCCAATGAAGGAGGATTGATCCCCTCACTGGTTCGGACACGATCTCATGCTTCTCCTTTAATAGGAGCTTTCCCAGAGCATAAATGTAACAGCTGGATTTATCCTACCACAAGATGAGCTACTTGTTTGGTTTTGCTGACTTGGAGAGTTAATTACTCTCCTACTCCAAGACACTAGCCTGATCTATATTGGTGTTTCAGAGCCCTAGTAAATAAAAAGTTACTAAGTTAATTTTACTTTAAGCGTTAATTTTTATGGCTTTTCTTTAGGACAAAAGGTAGTGGAGATGAAACTGATGGTGTGTAGACTCGACTCAAATCCACTAAAAAGATGCACCTAGGATGATTTATACTATTTTTCCTTTTTCAATGAATTCCCTAGCTAAGAGAGTTGGAGAATGCAAAATTGATATAAAGACAACTTTCTTGGCAATGAAAATCAAAGAAAAATCTCTTTATCATTTCCAATGCATACAACACATGACCACTAATTATTTCACGAAAATTCCTTTCTCTTTTCAAAGACTTCAAATGCTACTAAAACAAACTTTCCTTCAAAAGAGATTTTTGTTTTTCTCCTATATTAACAAAGCATGTAAAACTACTTAACAAAAATCAAATTTAAAAAATCTATGACAATCAAATCAATTTTACCTAAAATCAAATCTAAGAGAAATTCACCTAAAAGAAAATCTAATGAGGTAAAAGCCTACAAAGTATAATTCCAGGATGTTTTACTCAGTTACAATTCAACCAAGGACTAGTTCATGAAGAATCATAAACCAGTCAAAAACAAAAATCAAAATCTTCTGTTTTTTTTCTTAAGAATGAAATTCACAACTTTAACAAGCAAGATTTGTCGAAATTATGCAAAGAGACAACACAAAGGTAGGTTTCTCACACAGGTGGATTTTATGAAAGGTCCGACTCCTAAGAAGACTGAAAAGACCAGGGAGATCCAAGGTTTTACAACTTCTAAAGCCAAAGTCACTACAGGACCAATGCAAAAATCAAACCTAGCGCTAGAACTTCTATGAATTTCACTAAAACCCTTGATACTAATGAAAAAAGCTTAGATGAAGACTTCTGACAGGTAACCAGTGGATCTGGGCAGTAAAAACAAATTATAAACAAAATCTAAGAGGCAAAAAGGAAAAAATTGAAATTTTCTCAACTTTTGACAGGGTACGTAGGCAGTCTATTTGCACAGGTGCGTGTATGCTCTGTGTACAAAGCTGCATTGCGTACAAGTACGCACTGTGCTTAACGCAGAGGGTGTGTACTGCTAGCAAAACTAAGAAAAATAAAATCTAACTTAACCCTAAGCTATTCCACCCAAATTCACAGTCAATCAGCCAAAAACCAGAAAGAAATCGACTTTTCTCAAGTCAAAGTATAATCAAAAGAGAATTCAATCAAATCAATGGATTCCCCAGCGGAGTCGCCATTGGTCTCGCGGCCAAGTGGTACATTGAGTTACCACGGGCCTATTTTTATAATTTTAGCCAATTAGCTACCTTGTCCTTAACTAATTTTCAGTTGCCGGTCAGATATGATAATGGCACGAAGTTACTAACTTCATTAAAACAATCGACGTCCACGTATATTTCTGATCATATTCATGAATGGAGACGTCGAAGGTGATTAGTGAAAGTTTTTATCCCGGACCAAATCTTAGCTGAATGGTTTGTTAAATCATTGTTACCGAAGATTACTGAAGACGTAGCTAAGGCCGGAGTAGTTACTGAGGAGCAAGTGATTGCTCAAGCGCAGTACCTTGACTTAGTTTATACTCAGTCAGGTACGTTACACGAAAAGATCCCAGATCTTCCTCAGTCAAATCAAATCGTTGCTGCTCCTTCGGGGTCTCATGCCGCTGATGGAATGATTGGTACGGTGAATACTAAAAGCAAGAAGAAATCCTCAAAGAATTCTTCGCCTATTATAACCTTACCAGACTCCCCGACAGGAGAATCTTCTGCTGAAGTTTCCACTGATATTCACGCTGTAGAGTCATCTACCGCTAAATCAAAATCCGGTGGGAAAAATAAAGGTAAGAAGAAGAATAAAGAAGACAAAGCTCCAAAGGAGAAAACAGAAAATTCGGAAACCAATGACGAAAAGCGCAAACCACGATATCCTTGTCTTATTTGTGAAGAGGATCATTTTACGAGAGATTGCCCTCATCGGGCCGAGGTTGTGAAAATCGTCAAGGGTTCCCCAACTCCTGCTGTTTTGAAAGATCCATTTCCAAAGCAGGAGAGTAAGATGATAGGTTCTTCCTCGAGTGCCAGTGAAGAACCCATATTGATGATGTCTCATGTAAGGATTGCGCCTCGATCGCAAGATTATGGTAGTAAAAGTCCTGTTGATGGCAAAGAAGCAGAATCTTCTCATTCTAATCCATCAACCTCAGCTCCCGGTTCCGATCCACTACAGATCGAGAAACCTAACCCGAACTTAGTAATCAAACCGCCCGCCAAGGGTGTACTTCGAAGGTCTGCTTTCAATCCACATGCGAGAGCAGCCCAGAATTACAACATTGTTGAGGATTTAACTGTTTCACCCTCAGCAATGTCGGCTTTGGAAGTGCTGCAATCATGCCCAGCACAACACAATTTACTTTTGTCGGCTATAGGAGCTGTTGATGTTCAGGACCCGAACCTAATAATCTTTGATCTAGAAAATAGTACACCGCGTTTACCTCATCAAATGGCTTTCCAGATCCCAGTGATAGTCAAAAACAGGCCTATTCATCGGACTGTAATTGATGAGGAAGCTTCCACGTGTATTATGTCGATACAGTGTTGGAGATCGCTTGGTTCTCCTTCACTAAATCAATCCCCGACAATTCTTAAGGCCTTTGATGGACGTGGGTTTCATCCATTTGGCATTCTACAGGATTTGCCTATAGGGGTTGAAGGAAAAACCGTTAGCCTAGATGTGGAGGTGGTTGATGCCCCTCTAGACTACAACCTTCTCTTGGGTCGAAGTTGGTCTTACGCTATGACAACGGTCATTTCATCGGTCTTTAGAGTAATAAAGTTTCAACATAATAGCAAGATCGTAACAATAGACCAGCTGGCTTACTTTTCATCCGACCCAACCTCTTTAGAGAGTATCCAGCATGTCAGTAAAACGACTATCCCTTATAAGGATGTTGGAGTAGGATTAGTTAAAGATGCTGGTTTACTGGGAACTTTTCCTTTTCCTCCAATCAACGCCTTGTCTTCATTCGCATCTATTCATATGATTACTTCAGACACCATTGTTTATGACGATCCTTGGATTGTTCCTTCTGAATCTGAGATAGACTCATTTGTGACCCGCGTTCAACCAAAATCGACCAAATGAATGTGGTCCGTGAGGAATCACTTTTCACGTCAACCTCGGAGTTAATAGCGTTTCCCGAAGTTGTGTTATCTGACGAGCAACTTTGTGAAGTCCTATGTGTAGACGATTTACCATGGGAAGATCTTCATCACAGATCTTCGTTTTTACCTGAGGATGATCGTTTTGAAAATGATTTCTCATCAATCTTTACAGCTGAATATGTCAAAGAAGCTCAGAATCCAATGAAACATCCTGATTCAGAGCTGAATTTGGGAAACATTTCTCGCACTATTCCCATTGACATTTTAGTCAAGCCCGGAATTGTTGAGCACATTCGTATAGGTGCCTCGTGTTCAGATGACGAAATTCAAACATACAAGGACCTATTTCAAGAATTCCGCGACGTGTTTGCCTGGTCCTATGAGGAAATGCCAGGAATTGATCCTGCGATTGTTGTTCATGAGATCAAGACTTACCCAGACGCTAAACCCGTCCGGCAACATTTGCATCAGATTCACCCACGAAAAGTGGCTGCGATTAAAGCAGAAGTTGAGAAGCTGTTGAAAGCAAGTTTCATTTATCCGATCCCGTTAACGGATTGGGTATCGAATATTGTTCCAGTTAACAAAAAACAGGGAACAATAAGAATATGCATCGACTATAGGGATATTAATTGAGCTTGTCCAAAGGACAACTACCCAACACCCTATATCGATCAAATAATTGACGATTGTGCCGGCAGTGAAATATTTTCCTTTATGGACGGTTTTTCCAGTTACAATCAAATCAATATTCTACCTGCCGACCAACCAAAAACGGCTTTTATTTGTCCATGGGGGACATTTTCTTATTGCAAATTACCTTTTGGGCTTAAGAATGCCGGAGCCACTTTTCAAAGGGCGATGTCTTATGCGTTTCATGACATCAAACACATTGTGCAACCGTATCTCGATGATTTGCCCGCTCACTCCTTACATTGAGCTGATCACCTTGTCCATTTACGAGCAATCTTCATGAGGCGTAGGCATTATCGTATTCGGTTGAACCCACACAAATGTGTCTTCTGTATAGAAGTGGGTTGATTGCTGGGATTTGTAGTTTCAAAAGCCGTCATTCGCGTTGATCCCTCGAAGGTAGAAGCTATCATCAAATTGCCTCCTCCTTCGAGTCTTCGCCAACTCCAAAGTTTGCAGGGGAAAGCAAACTTTTTACGCCGATTCGTTCCTAACTACGCTAAGATTACAAAGGGTTTTACCCGGTTGTTGAAACAGAACGCTCAATTCTCTTGGGATGAGATAGCTCAGAAATCTTTTGATGCACTCAAGCACGCATTGACCCATGCACCATTGCTGCATCCTCCCAACTACAACCAGGATTACTTTTTGTACCTCGCCGCCGCTCATTCCACCATTGGAATGGTTTTAGTTCAGGAAGACGAATTCGGAACGGAACATGTGATATATTACCTTAGTCGGACGCTAAATCCAACTGAGCTCAAATATTCACATGTGGAGAAATTGGCATTGGCAGCCGTTCAAGCTGTCCAACGTTTTCGTCACTACATTCTACTCCGTAAAACTACAGTCATTTCGGATTGCAACCCTATGATCTACATTTTGACTAAACAATTGCTAGGGGGCAAGTACTCTAAATGGATTGTTATCCTGCAGGAGTTCTACTTGGAGTTTGAAAAATCTAAGTCTAAGAAATCTTTAGTTTTTGCAGAGTTAATGTGTGACTTCCCGCGTGCTGACATAGAAACTGTGGCAGAGGAGCCCATTGCGGACGAATCTTTGTTTCTCATCAGCACTTTAGATCCGTGGTATGGGGATATCATCGTCTATCTCCAGACCCAATCCTTTTGGCCCGAAGTTTCAAAGTCAGAACGTCGAAAAATTCAATTCCGTCCCAACAGTACAAAATTATTGGAGATACTCTTTATCGTCGTGGGGCGGACTTGGTTTTTCGCCGTTGTTTAACTCACGAGGAAGTTGAAAGGGTTCTGAATGACTGTCACTCTGGAGCGTGTGGCGGTCATATGTCTGGGTATGCCACAGCCCAAAATATATTGCGCGCTGGCTACTTCTGGCCGTCCTTGTTTAAAGATTGTATTACTGCGGTCCGGAAATGCCACAACTGTCAAATGTTTGATCGCAAGATGCGCGCTCCACCTGCTCCTCTCCACCCTATAATTGCCATTGGTCCTTTTGCCAAATGGGGTATCGATTTTATTACATGTAACCCTCACTTGGCCGGGGGGCATTCGTATATCATCCTTGCGGTAGATTATTTTACTAAGTGGGCCGAGGCGATGTCTACATTCGAGGGAGACGGCAAGACAGCTGCAATTTTCGTATTCAATCACAATATTGCTAGGTTTGGTGTCCCACAAGCGATAATCACTGACCATGGGTTCCATTTTCGAAACGTTATGATGACAGAACTTACAGGCCAGCTTGGTTTGCGTCACGATAGCTCAACTCCTTATTATCCACAAGCGAATGGTCTGGTTGAGTCATCAACAAAGTTTTAGTTATCATGATCCGACGAATCATAGGTATTCATCAGTCGAATTGGCACAACATGTTATTTTCTGCGCTTTGGGCGTACCGAACCTCAGTGAAAACATCAACAGGGTTCACTCCTTTCCAACTAGTTTATGGTTTGGAAACTGTGCTGCCCATTGAATGCAAAATCCCGTCACTTCAAATGGCCGTCGAATTACTTCCCGCTACTTCCGAAGAGGAGAAGCGTTTATTATACTTAGCTCAATTAGATGAGACTTGACGTGATGCTGCATTGGCGATCGAGACTCACGCAAAACGTATGAAAGCTCAGTATGATCGAAATGTGACCCCTCGAAATTTTTCGGAAGGAGACCTAGTGCTATTATATGATCAAGCTAACGATAAATTAGGTGTTGGAAAATTCGTTCCTATGTGGCATGGGTCCTACATTGTCAAGCGAAAGCTAGAAAAAGGGGCTTATGAGCTGGTAGACTTTGACGGGGACGCTTTGGGTAAACCCAGAAATGGACTTTACCTAAAGAGGTATTATGCTTAAATGATGGGTATGGAGATTTTAGTTAGGTTAGGTTTTTCTTTCTAGCTGGTGTGTTTGTTAGTTTAGACAGTGTGCTTAGCTTAGAAAGTGTGTTTTTCGTCGTTATTCTGCTTATCTTGGTTTTACGCTTGATGTTTGCAGATGTCGATGCCTCTCCAAACATACATTGGATTTGCTGATGGTGCTTATCGTAGTACACGGAATATCTCTTCTGCAGCTTGGGTTATCTATTCGCCCTTTGACGAGTTAGTTTCTATGCATGGGGTGAGCCTCGGTCAAACAACAAACAACATTGCAGAATACAGTGCAGTGATTGAGTTATTGTCTGAATCTATTTCATTTGGGATTCAGAGTTTGATAGTGAGGTTAGATTCTGAACTCGTTGTATTACAAATTAATAGAGTGTATGCCATTAGAAATCCAGTGTTATTAAGGTTATTTTTTAGAGTGCGTCTCTTGGAACGTGAATTTGATTACATTGAATATCAGCATATTCCAAGGTCTTTAAATACATTAGCAGATGCAATCGCTTCTCGAATGTTAGACAGACATTTGTAATAATCATACATGTAAATTTAAAAAACATTTCATCACACATGTTTAACAAGATAATCCGGTAATAATGATATATATAGATAGGAGTGTGTCAAAAAATACATCGTCTTCGATCATAGGTTGAAAAAAACCTTATGATCGGAAAAAATGATAAGTAAAAAAAACCAAAATGTCACATGTGTCTACAAAAATGACCATCCAATCACTGGTGATGCTCTCTATACGACACCACTGCACGAGCCACCCTACACAAGAACCTCCTAAAAGGTCCTGGGACTGCGACTACATAGCGCTGAAGCCTGATAGGAATATGGTCTATAGTAGCCTCTGGTATATCTGCCGTAAGACGCTCTAGGTCTTGTTCCAACTCAGCTAGGGTCTTTGTGGCCTCGTCCCGTGGGGCCGGTGCTACTGCAACTGGTAGTCTCCTCTCGAAAGGCCAGAGATTGGCTGGACGACGTGTGCCTACATCTGCATTTTGAAAATTGTTACTGTCAGTTTTGAGACGATATAAAAAAAACAAAAAAAATAGATAATTTAAAAACTTGTGAAAAATGAAGTACCTGTGTCATCCCATTGTTCTCCCGGTGGAAGAACCATGTCCGGATCTCCATGAAAATCAACTCCAGCATAAGGAAAATCCTGTATAGAAAAGATCTGGTCCTCCAACCAGTGAAAATACTCCGGAGTAAATCGGAAAACCTCCGTGCCCTCGTCAGGATGACGGGCCATAACTGCAACCCATCGCATCAACTTAGGCTCTCGGGGAGGCCCAACCTCAACAGTGAGCTGTTGTGGGATCAACATCGGAACCCTCTCTAGGGAAAAACTCACAACTAAAGGCCCATAACCAAAAGTCTTTAGCTACCCGTTTTTGGTTCTAGTCAGTTGGCCTTTTAAATTGGCCAACACAGCATCACACCAGTTGAAAATGGTGCCCCGGTAGTAATCAATTGCCATCCGCATCTGGGATCCAGTGGCAATGTGTAAAGCGGCAGCCCCGCAAAGTCTGGTAACTGTGAAAGCAATCACCATAAGTTCAGGTCGAGATATAGTTTTTATCTCTATCCCCTTCTCCTGAGACTGAGTGTTACACCACTCTTGTCGGAGACTAGTGATGGACTGGCCACCCGGCCTAGTCTCGAACAGAGTCAAGTGTTCGCCTCTCTTGGGCAAACCAGTGAGGAAGTAGATATCTGAGGGCTCTATCTCGAGCTGGTGCCCTCCAATGTAAAAGCACTGGTCCTGGACGTTCCATCTCTCTACCAGCCACTCTAGAAAGCACACCTGGGCCCTCATGCCAGGTATGGCCCAGTATTTGTAAAGACCGCATGCCTTCAAAGCATCAATGGACGGTTGATGATTAATCGCAGCCAAATGAACATCTTCATGCTCTCTCTCGCGCCAATCAAGCATGGTGGGCAATCTACACACCAAAAAACATCTGTTAGATTCAATGAAATCAAAAAAATTTGGTCCATTTTGGAGAATTTGGGGTTTGTAAACCCTTTGCGTGGAGTACGCACCCCGCCTTTAGGAACAGGGCGTGGGTATGCAGGTTCCCTTAAGGCAAGGTGCGTACGCCTGGCATTTTCCCAACTGAGAAAATGTCGGGGTACGCGGGTCACCAGTGCACCTGCGTACCCCGAAAGGCGGACCTTGAAACCCCAAAGCCTCCAAAAAATGAAACTAGGGCCTAAAAACAAATTCTAAACGGATGGAAATGAAGAGGAGGATGTTGTAGAATACCTAATGAGACGACGTTCGATTTCGACGGTCGGATTCTCTGCAATGTCCACGGGAAGTTTCTTGCCAAAAGCCCTTTTTCTCTCCTCAACAGTAAAATGGTAAAAATGAATTGGTAAAATCCCTTTTTATAGGTTTTTTGGATAAATAAATGGTAAATTTGTTTATTTTTCACCATGAAAAGGTATTTTTCAAAGTATTTTTATCTATCTTTAAACAGGTATGAGTAATGTGTTGGTTTTTGTGTAGGATAAAAGGATTTTCAGGGAAAATTGTCATTTTTCACAAACAAAAACATCAGAGTCATCTTTAAGCCCTTTTCTGACTCCTAAAATATGAAAAGATTGCCGAGCGTTTCTTTTACACTCGTTAAAATGGAATTAAAAGACGGTCCCCTTATAGCCCTTTTCTGACCGTAAAAACAAGAAAAGATTGTCGGATTTTTGTCGTTTCAAATTCGATACTGGAAATAAAAAGACGTATCCTTGATCGCTTTTTACTTTTCAGGTCAAAGACACTAATTATGAAAGTACTCCTTGGTCGTAAAGATCAAGCGGTTCTCTCAAGTATTATTTTACACTTTTTCGGGCTTGGGAGACACAAATTTACAAAAAAGTTCAACCCTGGAGTCTTCTTAAGTTTTTCAGACTCTCTAAAATTGAAAAACGCCGAGTTTCTCCTATACTGGACTCGTTAAAATTTCACAGTAAAGGGCCTGTTCGATTACAAACAGGAACGGACCACTCCTTCTTAGGGTTCGAATCTAAACTAAGTTGGACTCATCCGAAGGATGAGCTTATAATCAAGCACATGTTATCCTCCTCAAGCTTGTAAAAAATAAAGAGGTAGTTGCCAGAAATGGTGGGGGAAAAGAGAGAAAAATGAGCCTATTTTTTATCCTTTATCTTAGAAGAAACCTTATAACCACTCTTGAACACGACAATTTTTTCATTCACCTAGATTGGGAAATCCTTTGCCTAACAGTTGATCAAACCACATTGAAAATATTCAGCCGATTCCGGGTATTAACTTTGGGTCAATTGTCACCAAGCCATCTGTCATGTCGTTATGTGTTCAAGAGGTCACTGCAAATAAACCATTCATCTGCAAAATACCTGTCATCCATTTTGACCATCCCTGAGTCAGTCCTTACAGCTACATTTCTTCAACTTGATCTATGATTTTGTGTTGTGGGCTTGCCTGCGACGGGTCGCTTTCTATCGACATCATCACATTATCTAGAAAGATGACCTAGAAATCGTCAGTACCTTGAAATCTGCATGCATCAATGGCAGGTTTCTCGCCTTTGACGACGTTTTACATCATTGACTTTCGATCGAAGGATTTCGTGACATGTTCGACATCAACACATTCATTCACATCTCATGGATTGTACTGGGTACTTTGAGAACCATTGACATCACTGGTGGTCTCTCTCACACTTGTTAACAGTTTACATCATCGACTGGTAATCAAGTGGTTTCTACCATGTTCGACATCAACTCATTTATTCGCATGGATAGAATCGTACCATTTCGGGAAGTGGAAATGAAGACACTGGATCTAGTTTCCACCATCCAGGATGCAAGGAGTTTTGTATTCATTATATAGTAGACTAATCATAAACAGATGGATGCGTCCATACTGTGTCTATAAGAGTCTATGATTATGATGTACTGTGAAATCATTCCTATATCGGAGCAGTAGTTAGTTTGTTAGTTAAAGTTTTCAATCTGAGTATGGGAATGCCTACCTCAGTGATGATATGATCTTACATATGTATTTTGTGTTGAATATTTGCAGGTTTCGACTGGGCTCTCCACAAGATAATCCTTGAAATGATAAAGTACTTCACCCTTCCTAGATGATATGAAACCCTAATCTACTACAGGCTTCGCACTTTAGGGGGCAATCTGTTACACTAAAATTTGTCACCATGACTATTTGCAGTTAGTATGGCTCCATCAATAGTCATACTATCCTCCTTGGCAAGTCTTATACCTCTACTCCTCATGTCAAACTCCAAAAAAGAGAGAAAGTCCTTAAAAAGTCAATTAACTCTAGTTACGCAATTTCTCTTAACCTTACCTGCGTGTACGCACCCCAAGTTCACAATACCTGCGTACTTGTACGCTCTCTTTGTAAAGGGGTGGGTGCGTACTCCTGTAAAGGTCAAAAGGCGCGAGTTTTACTTCAAAAAAGTTACTTGTGGTCGATTATAGAGCATTCTAGAAGTTGGTTTGACGTGTATTGAGCGCCTCCAGATGGTTCATGTATCCCTATGAAAGAGGAACTTATCCCATCAAGAGGGGAGCTATCCATTGAAGGAGGGGCTTATCCCATTGATGGTGGACCTGATTAACTTCCTCCAAAGCATTATAAATACAGGCATTGGGCTAGAGGGAGGGGAGGTTGAAAGCTGAACATTCCTAAGGGTAGATGCTGCTAAAATTAGGACTCCCTTATAGAGCTTGAGAGGAGAGATTCCCATCCTTTCTTAGCTTCATTTGGAAGTGGGTGATCTGATCAAAGTAAAGGAGAACTCTTGTTGGACCCTGGGAGGGACCTGCACAACTCCATTTTGTCACGATTTTTCTCTGGTGTGCCTCTAATTCCATCTCGGATGATTTGATCCGTTTATGTCTTTTCCAGCGTACTCTCATTGGTCTCGCGGCCAAGTGGTACATTGAGTTACCAAGGGCCTCTTTTTATAATTTTAGCCAGTTAGCTACCTCGTTCTTAACTCATTTTCAGTTGCCGGTCAGATATGATAATGGCACGAAGTTACTAACTTCATTAAAACAATCGACGTCCATGTATATTTCCGATCATATTCATGAATGGAGACGTCGAAGACGATTAGTGAAAGTTTTTATCCCAGACCAAATCTTAGCTGAATGGTTTGTTAAATCGTTGTTACTAAAGATTATTGAAGACGTAGCTAAGGCCGGAGTAGTTACTGAGGAGCAAGTGATTGCTCAAGCACAGTACCTTGACTTAATTTATACTCAGTCAGGTACGTTACACGAAAAGATCCCAGATCTTCCTAAGTCAAATCAAATCGCTGCTGCTCCTTCGGGGTCTCATGCCACTGATGGCATGATTGGTACGGTGAATACTAAAAGCAAGAAGAAATCCTCAAAGAATTCTTCGCCTATTATAACCTTACCAGACTCCCCGATAGGAGAATCTTCTGCTGAAGTTTCCACTGATATTCATGCTGTAGAGTCATCTACCGCTAAATCAAAATCCGGTGGGAAAAAGAAAGGTAAGAAGAAGCATAAAGGAGACAAAACTCCAAAGGAGAAAACAGAAAAGTCGGAAACCAATGACGAAAAGCGCAAACCACGATATCCTTGTCTTATTTGTGAAGAGGATCATTTTACGAGAGATTGCCCTCATCGGGCCGAGGTTGTGAAAATCGTCAAGGGTTCCCCAACTCCTGCTGTTTTGAAATATCCATTTCCAAAGCAGGAGAGTAAGATGATAGGTTCTTCCTCGAGTGCCAGTGAAGAACCCATATTGATGATGTCTCATGTAAGGATTGCGACTCGATCGCAATATTATGGTAGTAAAAGTCCTGTTGATGGCAAAGAAGCAGAATCTTCTCATTCTAATCCATCAACCTCAGCTCCCGGTTCCAATCCACTACAGTTCGAGAAACCTAACCTGGACTTAGTAATCAAACCGCCCGCCAAGGGTGTACGTCTAAGGTCTGCTTTCAATCCACATGCGAGAGCGGCCCAGAATTACAACATTGTTGAGGATTTAGTTGTTTCACCCTCAACAATGTCGGCTTTGGAAGTGCTGCAATCATGCCCAGCACAACGCAAGTTACTTTTGTCGGTTATAGGAGTTGTTGATGTTCAGGACCCGAACCTAATAATCTTTGATCTAGAAAATAGTACACCGCATTTACCTCATCAAATGGCTTTCCAGATACCAGTGATAGTAAAAAACATGCCTATTCATCAGACTGTAATTGATGAGGGAGCTTCCACGTGTATTATGTCGATACAGTGCTCGAGATAGCTTGGTTCTCCTTCACTAAATCAATCCCCGACAATTCTTAAGGCCTTTGATGGCCGTGGGTTTCATCCGTTTGGCATTCTACAGGATTTTCCTATAGGGGTTGAAGGAAAAACCGTTAGTCTAGATGTGGAGGTAGTTGATGCCCCTCTAGACTACAACCTTCTCTTGGGTCGAAGTTGGTCTTACGCTATGACAGCGGTCGTTTCATCGGTCTTTAGAGTAATAAAGTTTCCACATAATGGCAAGATCGTAACAATAGACCAGCTGGATTACTTTTCATCCGACCCAGCCTCTTCAGAGAGTATCCAACATGTCGGTAAAACAACTATCCCTTATAAGGATGTTGGAGTAGGATTAGTTAAAGATGCCGGTTTAATGGGAACTTTTCCTTTTCCTCAAATCAATGCCTTGTCTTCATTCGCATCTATTCATATGATTACTTCAGACACCATTGTTTATGACGATCCTTGGATCGTTCCTTCTGAATCTGAGATAGACTCATTTGGTGATGCTATTCCTTTGAGTCCATATGAAATTGCCTATGAAGCCGTGCAGTCTTTTACCGACCCGCGTTCAACAAAAATCGACCAAATGAATGTGGTCCATGAGGAATCACTTTTCACGTCAACCTCGGAGTTAATAGCGTTTCCCGAAGTTGTGTCATCTGACGAGCAACTTTGTGAAGTCCTATGTGTAGACGATTTACCATGGGAAGATCTTCATCACAGATCTTTGTTTTTACCTGAGGATGATTGTTTTGAAAACGATTTCTCATCAATCTTTACAGCTGAATATGTCAAAGAAGCTCAGAATCCAATGAAACATCCTGATTCAGAGCTGAATTTGGGAAACATTTCTCGCACTATTCCCATTGACATTTCAGTCAAGCCCGGAATTGTTGAGCACATTCATATAGGTGCCTCGTGTTCGATGATGAAATTCAGACATACAAGACCCTATTTCAAGAATTCTGCAACGTGTTTGCCTGGTCCTATGAGGAAATGCCAGGAATTGATCCCGCGATTGTTGTTCATGAGATCAAGACTTACCCGGACGCTAAACCCGTCTGGCAACGTTTGCGTCAGATTCACCCACGAAAAGTGGTTGCGATTAAAGCAGAAGTTGAGAAGCTGTTGAAAGCAGGTTTCATTTATCCGATCCCGTTAACGGATTGGGTATCGAATATTGTTCCAGTTAACAAAAAACAGGGAACAATAAGAATATGCATCGACTATAGGGATATTAATCGAGCTTGTCCAAAGGACAACTACCCAACACCCTATATCGATCAAATAATTGACAATTGTGCCGGCAATGAAATATTTTCCTTTATGGACGGTTTTTACGGTTACAATCAAATCAATATTCTACCTGCCGACCAACCAAAAACGGATTTTATTTGTCTATGGGGGACATTTGCTTATTGCAAATTACCTTTTGGGCTTAAGAATGCCGGAGCCACTTTTCAAAGGGTGATGTCTTATGCATTTCATGACATCAAACACATTGTGCAACCGTATCTCGATGATTAGCCCGCTCACTCCTTACATCGAGTTGATCACCTTGTCCATTTACGAGCAATCTTCATGAGGTGTAGGCATTATCGTATTCGGTTGAACCCACACAAATGTGTCTTCTGTATAGAAGTGGGTCGATTGCTGGGATTTGTAGTTTCAAAAACCGGCATTCGCGTCGATCCCTCAAAGGTAGAAGCTATCATCAAATTGCCTCCTCCTTCAAGTCTCCGCCAACTCCAAAGTTTGCAGGGGAAAGCAAACTTTTTACGCCGATTGATTCCTAACTACGCTGAGATTACAAAGGGTTTTACCCGGTTGTTGAAACAGAACGCTCAATTCTCTTGGGATGAGATAGCTCAGAAATCTTTTGATGCACTCAAGCACGCGTTGACCCATGCACCGTTGCTGCATCCTCCCAACTACAACCATGATTACTTTTTGTACCTTGTCGCCGCTCATTCCACCATTGGAATGGTTTTAGTTCAGGAAGACGAATTCGGAACGGAACATGTGATATATTACCTTAGTCGGATGCTAAATCCAACTGAGCTCAAATATTCACATGTGGAGAAATTGGCATTGGCAGCCGTTCAAGCTGTCCAACGTTTTCATCACTACATTCTACTCCGTAAAACTACAGTCATTTCGGATTGCAACCCTATGATCTACATTTTGACTAAACAATTGCTAGGGGGCAAGTACTCTAAATGGATTGTTATCCTGCAAGAGTTCGACTTGGAGTTTGAAAAATCTAAGTCTAAGAAATCTTTAGGTTTTGCAGAGTTAATGTGTGACTTCCCGCGTGCTGACACAGAAACTGTGGCAGAGGAGCCCATTGCGGACGAATCTTTGTTTCTCATCAGCACTTTAGATCCGTGGCATGGGGATATCATCGTCTATCTCCAGACCCAATCCTTTCGGCCCGAAGTTTCAAAGTCGGAACGTCAAAAAATTCGATTCCAGTCCTAACAATACAAAATTATTGGAGATACTCTTTATCGCCATGGGGCGGACTTGGTTTTTCACCGTTGTTTAACTCATGGGGAAGCTGAAAGGGTTCTGAATGACTATCACTATGGAGCGTGTGGCATTCATATGTCTGGGTATGCCATAGCCCAAAAGATATTGCGCGCTGGCTACTTCTGGTCGTCCTTGTTTAAAGATTGTATTACTGCGGTCCGGAAATGCCACAACTGTCAAATGTTTGATCGCAAGATGCGCGCTCCACCTGCTCCTCTCCACCCTATAATTGTCGTTGGTCCTTTTTCCAAATGGGGTATCGATTTTATTACATGTAACCCTCACTGGACCGGGGGGCATGCGTATATCATCCTTGCGGTAGATTATTCTACTAAGTGGGCCGAGGCGATGTCTACATTCGAGGGAGACGGCAAGACAGCTGCAATTTTCGTATTCAATCACATTATTTCTAGGTTTGGTGTCCCACAAGCGATAATCACTGACCATGGGCGCCATTTTCGAAACGTTATGATGACAGAACTTACAGGTCAGCTTGGTTTGCGTCACGATAGCTCAACTCCTTATTATCCACAAGCGAATGGTCTAGTTGATTCCATCAACAAAGTTTTAGTTATCATGATCCGACGAATCATAGGTATTCATCGGTCGAATTGGCACAACATATTAGTTTCTGCGCTTTGGGCGTACCGAACCTCAGTGAAAACATCAACAGGGTTCACTCCTTTCCAACTAGTTTATGGTTTGGAAGCTGTGCTGCCCATTGAATACGAAATCCCGTCACTTCAAATGGCCGTCGAATTACTTCCCGCTACTTCCGAAGAGGAGAATCGTTTATTATACTTATCTCAATTAGATGAGACTTGATGTGATGCTGCATTGGTGATCGAGACTCACGCAAAATGTATGAAAGCTCAGTATGATCAAAATGTGACCCCTCGAAATTTTTCGGAAGGAGACCTAGTGCTATTATATGATCAAGCTAACGATAAATTAGGTGCTGGAAAATTCGTTCCTATGTGGCATGGGCCCTACATTGTCAAGCGAAAGCTAGCAAAAGGGGCCTATGAGCTGGTAGACTTTGACGGGGACTCTTTGGGTAAACCCAGAAATGGACTTTACCTAAAGAGGTATTATGTTTAAATGATGGATATGGAGATTTTAGTTAGGTTAGGTTTTTCTTTCTAGCTAGTGTGTCTGTTAGTTTAGACAGTGTGCTTAGCTTAGAAAGTGTGTTTTTTTTCGTTATTCTGCTTATCTTGGTTTTACGCTTGATGTTTGCAGATGTCGATGCCTCTCCAAACATACATTGGATTTGCTGATGGTGCTTGTTGTAGTACACGGAATATCTCTTCCGCAGCTTGGGTTATCTATTCGCCCTCTGACGAGTTAGTTTCTATGCATGGGGTGAGCCTCGGTCAAACAACAAACAACATTGCAGAATATAGTGTAGTGATTGAGTTATTGTTTGAATCTATTTCATTTGGGATTCGGAGTTTCATAGTGAGGTTAGATTCTGAACTCGTTGTATTACAGCTTAATAGAGTGTATGCCATTAGAAATCCAGTGTTATTAAGGTTATTTTTCAGAGTGCATCTCTTGGAACGTGAATTTGATTACATTGAACATCAGCATATTCCAAGGTCTTTAAATACATTAGCAGATGCAATCGCTTCTCGAATGTTAGACAGACATTTGTAATAATCATACATGTAAATTTAAAAAACATTTCATCACACATGTTTAACAAGATAAGCCGGTAATAATGATATATATAGATAGGAGTGTGTCAAAAAATACATTGTCTTCGATCATAGGTTGAAAAACACCTTATGATCGACAAAAATGATAAGTACAAAAAACCAAAATGTCACATGTGTCTACAAAAACGACCATCCAATCATTGGTGATGCTCTCTATACGACACCACTGCGCGAGCCACCCTACACAAGAACCTCCTAAAAGGTCCTGGGACTGCGACTACATAGCGCTGAAGCCTGATAGGAATATCGTTTATAGTAGTCTCTGGGATATCTGCCGTAAGACGCTCTAGGTCTTGTTCCAACTCAACTAGGGTCTCTCTGGCCTCGTCCAATGGGGTCGGTGCTGCTGCAACTGGTAGTCTCCTCTCGAAAGGCCGGAGATTGGCTGGACGACGTGGGTCTACATCTGCATTTTGAAAATTGTTACTGTCAGTTTTGAGTCGATATAAAAAAAAAACAAAAAAAAATAGATAATTTAAAAACTTGTGAAAAATGATGTACCTGTGTCATCCCATTGTTCTCCCGGTGGAAGAACCATGTCCGGATCTCCATGAAAATCAACTCCGGCATAAGGAAAATCCTGTATAGAAAAGATCTGGTCCTCCAACCAGTGAAAATACTCCGGAGTAAATCAGACAACCTCCGTGCCCTCGTCAGGATGACGGGCCATAACTGCAACCCATCGCATCAACTTAGGTTCTCGGGGAGGCCCAACCTCAACAGTGAGCTGCTGTGGGATCAACATCAGAACCCTCTCTAGGGAAAAATTCACAACTAAAGGCCCATAACCAAAAGTCTTTAGCTGCCCGTTTTTGGTTCTAGTCAGTTGGCCCTTTAAATTTGCCAACACAGCATCACACCAGTTGAAAATGGTGCCCCGGTAGCAATCAATCGCCATCCGCATCTGGGATCCAATGGCAATGTGTAAAGCGGCAGCCCCGCAAAGTCTGGTAACTGTGAAAGCAATCACCATAAGTTTAGGTCGGGATATAGTTTTGATCTCTATCCCCTTCTCCTGAGACTGAGTGTTACACCACTCTTGTCGGAGACTAGCGATGGATTGGCCACCTGGCCTAGTCCCGAACAGAGTCAAGTGTTCGCCTCTCTTGGGCAAACCAGTGAGGAAGTAGATATCTGAGGGCTCTATCTCGAGCTGGTGCCCTCCAATGTAAAAGCACTGGTCCTGGACGTTCCATCTCTCTAACAGCCACTCTAGAAAGCACACCTGGGCCCTCATGCCAGGTATGGCCCAGTATTTGTAAAGGCCGCATGCCTTCAAAGCATCAATGGACGGTTGATGATTAATCACGGCCAAATCAACATCTTTGTGCTCTCTATCGCGCCAATCAAGCATGGTGGGAAATCTACACACCAAAAAACATGTGTTAGATTCAATGAAATAAAAAAAAAATGGTCCATTTTGGATAATTTGGGGTTTATAAACCCTTTGCGCGGAGTACGCACCCCGCCTTTAGGAACAGGGCGTGGGTACGCGGGTTCCCTTAAAGCAAGGTGCGTACGCCCGACATTTTCCCAACTGAGAAAATGTCAGGGTATGCGGGTCACCAGTGAAGCACCTGCGTACCCCGAAAGGCGGACCTTGAAACCCCAAAGCCTCCAAAAAATGAAACTAGGGGCTAAAAACAAATACTAAACGGATGGAAATGAAGAGGAGGATGTTGTAGAATACCTGATGAGACGGCGTTCGATTTCGACGGTCGGATTCTCCGCAATGTCCACGGGAAGTTTCTTGCCAAAAGCCCTTTTTCTCTCCTCAACAGCAAAATGGTAAAAATGAATTGGTAAAAGCCCTTTTTATAGGTTTTTTGGATAAATAAATGGTAAATTTGTTTATTTTTCACCATGAAAAGTTATTTTTCAAAGTATTTTTATCTATCTTTAAACAAGTATGAGTAATGTGTTGGTTTTTGTGCAGGATAAAAGGATTTTTAGGGAAAATTGTCATTTTTCACAAACAAAAACATCAGAGTCATCTTTAAGCCCTTTTCTAACTCCTAAAATATGAAAAGATTGCCGAGCGTTTCTTTTACACTCGTTAAAACGGAATTAAAAGACGGTCCCCTTATAGCCCTTTTCTGACCGTAAAAACAAGAAAAGATTGCCGGATTTTTGTCGTTTCAAATTCGATACTGGAAATAAAACGACGTATCCTTGATCGCTTTTTACTTTTCAGGTCAAAGACACTAATTATGAAAGTACTCCTTGGTCGTAAAGATCAAGCGGTTCTCTCAAGTATTATTTTACACTTTTTCGGGCTTGGGAGACACAAATTTACAAAAAAGTTCAACCCTGGAGTCTTCTTAAGTTTTTCAGACTCTCTAAAATTGAAAAACGCCGAGTTTATCCTATACTGGAATCGTTAAAATTTCACAGTAAAGGACCTGTTCGATTACAAACAAGAACGGACCACTCCTTCTTAGGGTTCAAATCTAAACTAAGTTGGACTCATCCGAAGGATGAGCTTGTAATCAAGCACATGTTATCCTCCTCAAGCTTGTAAAAAATAAAGAGGTACTTGTCAGAAATGGTGGGGAAAAAGAGAGAAAAATGAGCCTATTTGTTATCCTTTATCTCAGAAGAAACCTTATAACCACTCTTGAACACGACACTTTTTTCATTCACCTGGGTTTGGAAATCCTTTGCCTAACAGTTGATCAAACCACATTGAAAATCTTCAGCCGGTTCCGGGTATTAACTTTGGGTCAATTGTCACCAAGCCATCTGTCGTGTCGTTATGTGTTCAAGAGGTCACTTCAAATAAACCATTCATCTGCAAAATACCTGTCATCCATTTTGACCATCCCTGAGTCAGTCCTTATAGCTACGTTTCTTCAACTTGATCTATGATTGGGTGTTGTGGGCTTGCCTGCGACGGGTTGCTTTCTATCGACATCATCACATTATCTAGAAAGATGACCTAGAAATCGTCAGTACCTTGAAATCTACATGCATCAATGGCATGTTTCTCGCCTTTGACGATGGTTTACATCATTGACTTTCGATCGAAGGATTCCGTGACATGTTCGACATCAACACATTCATTCACATCTCATGGATTGTATTGGGTACTTTGAGAACCATTGACATCACTGGTGGTCTCTCTCACACTTGTTAACAATTTACATCATCGACTGGTAATCAAGTGGTTTCTACCATGTTCGACATCAACTCATTTATTCGCATGGAAAGAATCGTACCATTTCAGGAAGTGGAAATGAAGACCCTGGATCTAGTTTCCACCATCCAGGCTGCAAGGAGTTTTGTATTCATTATATAGTAGACTAATCATAAATAGATGGCTGCGTCCATATTGTGTCTACAAGAGTCTATGATTATGATGTACTGCGAAATCATTCCTATATCGGAGCAGTAGTTAGTTTGTTAGGTAAAGTTTTCAATATGAGTATGGGAATGCCTACCTCAGTGATGATATGATCTTACATATGTATTTTGTGTTGAATATTTGCAGGTTCCGACTGGGCTCTCCACAAGATAATCCTTGAAATGATAAAGTACTTCACCCTTCCTAGATGATATGAAACCCTAATCTACTACAGGCTTCGCACTTTAGGGGGAAATCTGTTACACTAAAATTTGTCACCATGACTATTTGCAGTTAGTATGGCTCCATCAACAGTCATACTATCCTCCTTGGCAAGTCTTATACCTCTGCTCCTCATGTCAAACTCCAAAAAAGAGAGAAAGTCCTTAAAAAGTCAATTAACTCTGGTTACGCAGTTTCTCTTAACCTTACCTGCGTGTACGCACCCCAAGTTCACAATACCTGCGTACTTGTACGCTCTGTCTGTAAAGGGGTGGGTGCGTACTCCTGTAAAGGTCAAAAGGCGCGAGTTTTACTTCAAAAAAGTTACTTGTGGTCGATTCTAGAGCATTCTAGAAGTTGGTTTGACGTGTATTGAGCGCCTCCAGATGGTTCATGTATCCCTATGAAAGAGGAACTTATCCCATCAAGAGGGGAGCTATCCCATTGAAAGAGGGGCTTATCCCATTGATGGTGGACCTGATTAACTTCCTCCAAAGCATTATAAATACAGGCATTGGGCCAGAGGGAGGGGAGGTTGAAAGCTGAACATTCCTAAGGGTAGATGCTGCTGAAATTAGGACTCCCTTATAGAGCTTGAGAGGAGAGATTCCCATCCTTTCTTAGCTTCATTTGGAAGTGGTTGAGCTGATCAAAGTAAAGGAGAACTCTTGCTGGACCCTGGGAAGGACCTGCACAACACCAAGGCACTGGTTGTAATGGTTTCTTTTGTTTCCACTTAATACAATTAAGTTCATTTTTCTCAACAAGTTGTTATATATAATTTGTTTCATATACTCCTTGGTCTTTATGATGAATATGTTTTATTTTATGAGTTATTCAGGTGCTATGTAATCATTTGCTTGTTAGTGAATGCAGGTTTCAAAGAGAAGGAGGAGCTCATCCGGATCGGAGATGCTGGATTGCTACAAAAAGCGTTGGACTAAAGGTATGTTATAAACAACTGATTTCTTGTATTCTAAATGCATATTTAGGGAAAGATAGTGCTTAATTGTCTTGTTTGTCACTAGAAAGCCTTAGCTTCTAGGGAGGTCGGTTTTGTCCGCAAAATTGACTCTTTCCGCATGACAAGAAGAGAAGCTCAAAGATGCACTCTGGGCTTATATAATCACGTGGAAGAATACTACAGGATTTACACCATATCAGTTGGTGTATGGCAAAGAGGTAATGCTTCCTATTGAGTTTCAGATACATACTTTTAAGATGGTTGCAGATTTGGAAATTGATCTAAACGAAGCACAACAAGAAATAATTCAGCAGTTGAACCAACTGGATGTAAATGAGGCAGCAAGCAGAGGAAACAAAAATCCTCATGCAAAAACAAAGGAAGCAGTGGCATGATGCACATATCAAGAAGAAGCAATTAAAAGAAGGAGACTGGGCTTTACTCTTTGATTCTAAATTCAGAGATCATAAAGCCAAGTTTACCACACATTGGATGGGCCCATACGAAATCATTCAAGTTTATGACAATGTATCAGTCAAGCTCATTACTATTGATGGAGAAGGCCACTCCTTTACTGTTAATGGTCATCGCTTGAAACTTTACAATAAGCCCATCAGCAAGCAAAATTTCCTTCAAACAATATCTCAATAGAGAGAGGTTGAGATATTGCAGCCTTCAGCTGTAGTATCTCTGCCTTAGTTCATTTCATTTCAATTTAGAAATCCAAAAGACATTTATTAAAAAAAAAAAAAATCATAATAATAATAATAATAATCAAAATGGGTTAGATGTGAAAACCAGACTCTGGCACACTCTAACCCAGAATTCTTACTTGAAAACCAATTCTTTGGCTGGTAATAATTCCTTTTCTTTCTGTTTCCTGATTGATTCATCACTTGAATAATGACTTGAGGACAAGTCAACGCTTTAGTGGGGGAGAATCATCAACATTTTGTTTTCTTATCTCATCTCCTCATTGTAAATTCTCAAAGATTTATTATCTCATCTCCTCATTGTAAATTCTCAAAGACTTCTTATCTCGTCTCCTCACTGTAAATTTCCAAAGAGTTTGTTTCAGCACTCCAAATTTCAATAAAGAAGTTGTTTTTGTCGTTGTTCTAATCAGAGGGACCTGTTTAAAAACACTATGCAGTGGGACCTGTTCTGTCCAGAAGACCATGTTACCAGCACCAACAGTAGTGGGACCTATTCAACATATATAAAAGGGACCTGTTAAGAGACTGTTATCTCAAGTTACTTCAGCAAAGCTTCAACAAAGTTTCAACAGAGATTCAAAGGTTGCTTGTCACCGAGGCTTCATCAAACACCAAAGATCGAGGAACCTGCACACATATAATTCTTTTCCAGATTTCGAAGAAGCTGCACAAACATTTTCTAGATCTCAGACGAACCTGTTGCATTCAAATTCATCTCAGAGGGACCTGTCATGAACAGAAAACATTAGTCAAGAAAGACTAGTCCTACCTAGCATGCCAATTCAACGCTTGATCAACCAATAAAAGTGTAATGTATTCTTTATTTTTAACATTTAAATTCTTAGATTATTTTTAATGTTAAATGTGATGACTATGACTGCTATGATCAATTTCAAAAACACCTACATACCTATCGGCCCTTATCATATTCTTAATCCCTATCATCTCCCAACACTCTAGCCTATCCCATATTTATACGATTTTTAAAATCCCCATACTCTCCATACGATTTCTCAATCCCCTCTTATATCACCCTTCCAGCCTTTGTTATCAACTCTTTATCGGCCAATCAAACCCTACTGCCGGTCCAACATCTCCCTATTCGGCCAGGTACCAATGAACGAGGGACATGTGGTGAACTGTTTGAAAGCCAAATGTTATACGGTTTTGTTCATTATGTTTGAATCGGCCAAATTATAACATAACCACCCGACGAAGTCGAATGATGCAAACAACTATTTGATATCATACTCCAGTACTCCATACATGCTTCCAGTGTTCTCATGATGGTATTCATACGACCCAGTACAGCTACTCCTCTGTCATAAAATATGAATATGCTATGAATTGAGTCGGGTCGGTTATTAAAAAAAAATTCATTTCATTCTCAGTTGTTCTATATTAGCAATTCGACTTCTGTGATTTCAACAACAAAGACTGAGAGTAGCAAGTGCTACGAAAGGAAAACACAGTCATTTGGGTTTACAAGTTTCGACCTCCACCATAATTACAATACAGTCATCTGGGCGTCGGTTAAGTCACTGAAGGAGCTAGTTTCGAAGAACATAGGGCACCACCAGGTCAGCAGTGTGGAGCAAAAGACAAAGGTAACAAACCAAAACACCTTTGTTGAATTCGTAAACATAAACGAAGAGGGTTAGAGCAAAATTTCTCTGTCAAAATGACTAATAGGGTAGAGCCAAGCACATTTGACAGTTCTCAGTACCATGATGACTGCATTGCAATTTTAAAAGAAAAACAATGGCTACCCTTCTTGGAGAAGTTTAATGGAAGCAATGAGGAAGTCACTAAACAATTTTCCTTTACATTCAATGGGGAGAAAGCCTTGATAGGTAATTTTTCATTCAAGGTCTCAGAAGATACCATAGCACAGTCCTTAGGGATCAGCCCAGAGGAGGAGAAATACTTCAAGACAAAACAGTTCAAAGAAAAATCATGGACCCAATTCATGTCCAGATCGAGGGTCTCATCCGTTAACTGGAAGAAAGGTGTCCCTAGGAGCTGGTTGATGCATCCATGGGACGAAATGATGTATATCATCCAAAAATTTGTTACTTGTGAGGGCCGCTACAGTATCGTTTACTTATACCACATCAAACTACTATTACATTTGAAAGGGTAGTGCACTATTAGCGTACCATATTTCCTCTTGCAGAGCCTAACTAAAATGTCGAAAACCATCCAAAAGCAAAAAGGTAACTAGGACAAGAGCTTATATCATTTCAGGCTAATTAAAATTCTTATTGAGTATGAATTACGGAGAAGGGGAAAAACGTGGAAGGAATTCTTGGCTGCCAACCAAATAAAAGATGAAGAGTATGAGCACGAATAGCAAGAGCACTCAAGATTTATGCATGACATTGATGAAGAGATTCCTGTGCACAAATCAAGTGATGTACCTCCACCCATTAGTAGTGTGAGGATGAGGAAAATGAGAAAAGAGGATGCCCATAAAGCAGAGCAAGATAAAATTTTTACTACCTATACAAGAAGATCCAGGAGAGCACAAAAGACCCAGCTACAAGAAGACCAACTAGAATCAAATGCACCTGCGCCGATGGACATTGAGAGCTGTGCTCACTCACAACTTGGACCAGAAGCTGAGATGGAGGTTGAGAGAAACAATAGGCAAGAAAAAGAGTCACCACCTGCCATTAAGAAACAAAGGAGGTTGGAAAAGCAAATTGAAAACTTAAAAGAAGAACTGATGGAGGCCAACATGCTAGAAAAAGTCATCAAGAAAGAGAATGAAATGATAAGAGCACGGAGTAAAGAGACTCAACAGAAAAATGAGAAGTTGAGGGAGCAGATCAAGGAACTCGAGGCTGAACAAATTGACATTTGCAATTGGGAAACCAAATGGTATAACCAAAAGAAAGCCATCAAGGAGAAGTACAAGAGTTTAAAGCATGAGCTCCATAGTCAGAAAGATACCCAAGCTAAGAAGAACATGGATGCATTGTTGAAAGCAACAGAGGTGCAGGCAGGGACAAAGTTTAGAGGCAGCACATCAAGATTAGCATGAGGGCATGCTAATTCATTAAGCTTGGGGGAGATGTTGGTACCATTCCATGACCATCTTTTTCTTCTTGAAACACATCATTTGTCTACCTTTTTCCTCCATAGATCCCTTATATTCCTTGAAATTGATTAGTTAACAGTATTATAGTTGTTAGTTTGCATTAAAGTTAATTTATGAGTTTTTATGTTAGAAATTAGGAATTTTTAATAAAAAGGTTACAGGAAGTCACAACATCCTGTAAATGGTTCATCATCTGACACGTGGCATGACAGGTAAGCTAAAGCAAGGGATAGGAACGAAAACTAGAATGTACAAGCATGGAGAAACATCGATCCTACAGCAAATCAAACACTCCTGGTTATGCGGTCAATGTTGGTCAAAGCCCCAGCCTTTTGGTGACAAAGGCAGTAACAACCATAGGTTTCCCAAACTGGTTTCATTTTTTTTCTTTTTGGAAATCGGCTTAGAATGGAAATGACCCAAAAATCATTCCATAGTAAAAGTGGAAACAGCTGCATAGTGAATGTACATTCAATCCAAATGAAATCTGTGTATTAGTTGTTTTTAAAAACACGGATATAGTTATAGTTACATGGTTGGTGATCTTTGTATATATTTTTGAAAACAGAGCTTTTGTATGATCTTCAGAACTTAATACCAGAACTCGATTACAGTCACGATTTTATTATAACATTGTTCATGCATTAATACCTTAGTTTCTTGAGCATATTCCAGTATACCATTGAAACGCGGACGGGCCCTGCGTGGATGGGTATACTGTCATTTTCATTTCATTAGCAGCTTTTGAATATTGTATAGCATGCATAGTGATTAGAGTTATGCTTATAATTTTGTTGATTTAATTAGCAATCTTTACGAATGATGTTTATGGTGATAGCTTAAAGGATTTATCGTTAAGATCATTGAACCATATCTTGTAAGAGATCTGATCCATCGTTATATTTTTAAAGCATCCTCATAAACTTTGTTTACATGTATTTAAATTTGTAGTATGCTTTTTATCTTTCATGAATGCTGAGTGTTAACTAGACAGAGCTTTTGTGCATAGCATCCTTGTAAGGGGATTAAAATATCGATCTAGAAATACATAGTGTCTTTCTTTAGGACAGTTAGATGAGTTGAGTGACCTGAGTGTCAAGGTGATAGGGAACATATCTTAACCTTCCGTAAAGAAGTACTGTAACCTACCACAATGAACACTTAGTTAGGAATCCTTTATGTCTATAGATTTTAGATACATGCCTCGAAGTTTACTTACCCTGGTCGATAATAAATTTAGCCTAATCTAGCACCCTAGGTTGGTAACTACACCTACTATGTTCTTTTATTTATTGTTATTAGTGCACAAACATTAATAATAATTGAATATTAACTAATGCTCTTAAAAGACTTAAAATTGCCAATTGGTAAGGAATACTGATTC
Organism: Pinus tabuliformis; assembly: GCA_031772625.1. Lineage (NCBI taxonomy): Eukaryota > Viridiplantae > Streptophyta > Pinopsida > Pinales > Pinaceae > Pinus > Pinus tabuliformis. The sequence goes on along the minus strand of CM062807.1, from coordinate 408,690,552 downwards.
ACCCCCTGATCCAAAATGGATACTAAATCAAGAAGAAAAAGGTATTACAGACTCATGTGCTCGTGCCTTCTTCACCGTCTGATCCATGATCATTAATCCAACGACTGACAACCATTTTGGGTGGCCTACTTGCATGGAGATTACCCACCCAATAAAGTGATTTTCTCTCTCCTGTGGCATGCTACATGCCGGCCAGTGTATGGAATCGAGCGAAGCTGCTACAATACCACTTAGTGCCTGAAGCCCGCCCAAAATACTGTTTACCACGGAAATCAATCCTTCGCTGTTTTATTTCATAACTCCTTCGGGTTCATGGTTTGATCCTTTGGAATCTGTGATATGATACTGTGATCTCCACTGTTGATCTCTTTTGCTCGTCCGACGGCTATGATGGAAGTGCTCATCGCGAGTCTTTAAATTATGGGTCCCAATTCTTCTCCCTTGGTTCATTGCAATGCGATAAAGCGGCCATCATATATCGCTTAAGCCTGCCATCATGTGTTAAGTCCTCCCTTTGGTTCCATGCGGTGCGATATTGGTAGTTGATCTGCACGCTCGATCAATGGTTCACGTTGTTTCGCTTGTATCACTATCACATTTTTCTTAGGGCTAAGGCCTGTTAACACTGCTTGGCTTTCTCCAATGTGATTCAATCTCGTCCGTTGATCCCGTAGATCCAATGGCTCTGGGGCATTAAGGTTGCACTTCTCTATTTTCACTTTAACTATTTTATAACTACGTTAGGTCCTTCCTTTGTTAACACGTTTGAAGACTTAGACTTAGAGGTTTTACTTAGGATCCATTTTGGATCACACCTTCCCACTGAAAAGATTTTGGACCACCAAAAGTTGGTTTTAGGCATTGATCAAGTGAGGATACAGTTCCTTCACTTGTCCAATTTATATCCATCGTGATTTTCTTGGATTTGAACCTTTGAGTCCCACTCTCAGGTACTCAACATCCCCTTGACATGTAGTTCTTACCTTCCTGTCCAGAATTGTGTCCTCCTATAACTCATTGAGATACTCAGGCATAAAATCCCCAATAGAAGGCAACTAACTTTTCTCTTCAGGATCTTCAATCAATGAAGGTTCATACAATCTCAAGTTTTCTACATTAACGACTCAATAGATCTGCATATAAGCTGGAAAATCAAGGCGAAAAGCATTTTCACCAATTTTATCAATTATCTTGAAAGGTCCATACCTTATTGGTTTTAGCTTCTTACCTTCACCCTGCATTCTGTCTTTGCTGATGTACAGCCATACTTGATCACCAACTTGAAAACTATGCTCAACTCGATGCTTGTCATGTCTTGCCTTGTACTTGGCTTGAATTCTTTCTAGCTGTTCTTGTACTGCCTGGTGAATTTCCTCGATTTTTTCAATGAACTTGGTTTCTTTGTCCACATCACTGTGTCCATCAACTGCTATGTCTTTACCAAAGAAAAAATCCAAGGGAGACTTTGGTATAAAACCAAAACAAGTCTCAAAAGGAGATCTCTGAGTAGAAGAGTGCTTGGTACAGTTGTAAGCATGATGCACATAACACAAATGCTCATCACAAATCTTGGGATGCTTGCTACAATAGCCTCTGAGCAATTGGATCACTTTCCTGTTGACCACTTTTGTCTAACCATCTGTTTGTGGATGAAATGTTGTGCTCTTCTTCAACCTGGTGTCCATAAACTTGCATGGATTTGACCAAACTTCCCAACAAATCGAGAATCTCGATCAGATACAATAGAAATGGGTAACCCAAAAAGAAACCATACATTCTGAAAGAACAAATTTGTTGTTTGTTCAGCTGTAACCTGCTTGTTACATGGTATCAAAATACACATTTTACTGAAACTATCCACAACAACATACAAATAATCATGACCTTTCCTAGACTTTGGCAATCCCCCAACAAAATTCATGGAGACACTTTCCCAAGGAGGAGAAGGAATTGGAATTGGAGTGTACACGCCTAATTTCCTATTATTGGGCTTGCTTGTAGCACACATAGTACAACCTTTGATATATCTAGAAATTGTCTCATGCATTCTTTGCCAATAACAGAACCTTTTCAATTGTGCAACTGTTTTACTTACACCAAAATGACCTCATATGAGAGAAGTATGTGCTTCTCAAATTATGTTAACTCTTTCAGTTTTTGGAATGAAAAACTTTCCCAAATGATATAAGAGTTAGTCCTTTACATAATAATCCAATTCTTCTACTTGCTTGCCATGACTCAAAGTTGCATATACATCTTTAAAATCTACATCTTAAGCATATTGTTCAATGTGACTTTCATGCATTACTGAGTTATGCTTAAGTATAGAAGATGCATTTATGATTGGTCTTGATAGCATGTCTACAACCTTATTGTGGATGCCCTTCTTATATCTGATGACAAGATGAAATTGTTGTAGAAATCCCATCCACCTATAATGTCTTGATTGCTGCAATTTAGTTTGTGAGTGCAAACATTGAAGTGGTTGATTATCTATATGTATGATTGTTTCTTTACCCATTAGGTAATGTTTCCACTTTTTCACACTTTGTACTAATGCATACAATTCTTTATCATATGTGGGATAATTAACTACTGCAGAAGTAAATGTATCAAAATGATAGCATATGGGTTTTTTGTGTTGCATCAACACTACTCTCATGGCATAGTCACTGGCATCTGTCTCAATCTCAAATGGGTGTTGAAGATCTGGCAGTGCTAGTACTGGTGCTATAATAATTTTTTCTTTCAAGGTGTCAAAGGCTTTCTGCTGTTTTCCTCCCCACTTAAACATATGTTTCAATCCTGTTAAATCATGTAATGGAGCTGCAATCAATGAGAAGTTAGCAATAAACTTTCTCCAGTATCGTAATGCCCCTAGGAAACTCCTAACCTCTGTAGCATATTTGGGTTTAGGCCAGTTCATAATGACTTTGACCTTAGAGGGATCTATCTTCAATTCACCACCCCCTACAATATGACCCAAATAATTTAAAGATGTCCTGCAAATTCACATTTTGACAGTTTTACATAGAGATTCTCTCTTTTTAAAACATTTAAAGTCTGCTTTACATGCTTTACATGGTCTTCCCATGTCTTACTAAAAAAAAATGTCATCTAAATAAACAATTACAAAATCATCAATAAATGGTCTGAGTACATCATTCATGACTCTCATAAATGTAGTAGGAGCATTAGTTAAGCCAAAAGGCATAACCATTCATTCATATAGTCCTTGCTTTATCTTGAAAGCAGTTTTCCATGCATCTTGTTCTGCAAATCTAACCTGATGATAGCCACTTTGCAAGTCTAACTTAGAAAATTAAACTGCTTCTTTTAATTGATCTAATAAATCGTCAATACGAGGAAGAGGATAATGATTCTTGATCATTATTTTATTTAGTGCTCTATAATCAATGCACATTCTCCACGAACCATCTTTCTTTCTCACCAGCACGATTGGCGATCCACATGGTGATGTTCTTAGTCGTATAAAACCTTTATTGAGCGAATCCTGTACCTACTTCTTTATCTCTGCATTCTCTAAAGCTGATAACCTGTACATTCCAATGTTAGGTAATGGAGCATCTTGCTGCAGATAAATATCATGTACTATTTCTCGGTTGGGTGGTAGACCTTTTGGTTCTTGAAATAGAACATCATACTCTGAAACAACTTTAACTAAATCAACTTTCTGTTTAGAATCATAGCCTTCAAATGCATTGGTTTTTTTCAGGATCCTTTGCCTTTACAACCATTAGTAAAAACTGCTTACTTGAATTCACAATTCTTTTCACTTGTCCTGAATTTATGAGAGAATAATTACCTTTGAGTTTATGAGCTCTTACAATATATTCTATTCCATCTTTAGTGAGTTGATACTTATTCTCAACCCTATAGAAAATATCTTTTCTATCATACAAGTATGGACTTCCCAAAACAATACCACATATATCCAATGGAACTATATCTAACTCAACCTCATCTACAAATGTTGATCCAATAGCAAACCTAAGTTTACATTGTCTTGTTACTTGTAGCTTTGCTTTATCACACACTCAACCTAATGGATATGGCTTCTCATAAGGTTTTGTTTGTAATCCCAACTTCTTTACAATTGTTTCAAAAATCAAATTTACTTGTGATCCACTATCAAATAAAGTATCAATCTTATTATGCTTGGAAATCACTCTAATACGAAAAAACTCATTTCTTTCCCTCTCATTATTTTCATCATCAACAGTTGTGTAGAATTAGTTGTGGATGCTTCAAAGTCTTTACCTTTAATACCTATGGCTGTAACTATTGTTTCATCGCGTGAATCTGATCCCAAGTCCTTCTGAATAGAAGCAACATTCTTCTTCTCCTTTCCACCAAACTTTTTAGGTTTCAGTTCTGGATGTAAAAACCAGCAATGTGCCTCATCATGTCCTTCTTTCTTGCAATGAGTGCATCAACGTTTATCCTTCTTTACAGTGTTTTCTTTCCTCTCCTTCCATTTTAGTTTCTTCTTTTCCTTGCTCTTGCTTACAGAATATTTAGATGATCCCCAAACCTCTAGGTTTACATTCTTACCTCTAGCTTCTAGATGTGTGGCTTGAACTGATACATCATCTAAGCTAGTGGGATTAAACATGAGAATAGTATGCTTTAAATAGCTATGAAGACCACCTATATACTTCAATAAAGTCTCAGGTGAGTCCAATGATATACCTAGAGTTAAAGCTCTATTTATGAATTCCTGAGTATAACTTTGTACACTTTGACCCTTCGACTGAGGAAGAGTTTGCCAACTCATCATTGCCTGCTGCATGTAAGATAAAGGATAGAATTGCTTTTTTATAGCAGAAATAACTTCATTCCAGGTAGAAATGATTTTACCATGTTTTTGCAGATCAGCTTGTGTCTTGCCTTCCCACCATACTAGTGCAGTTCCTCCAAGTCGAAGGCTAGCCAGCTGAATCTTCTTCCTTTCTAAATCAATGTTTTGTACCTTGTAATATACATCAATTTGTCTTATCCAATTATCTAGTTTTTCTGCATTGAGTTCTCCATCGTAAATTGGCAAATCAAACTTCACATCTAATTTGATTAAGGAAGTTTTCTTCTTCTTCTTAAAAGAGCTAGAAGATGATGATGACGAGGATTATGATGGAGGAGATGGTGGAGGAGTCATTCTTCCTTTTCCTTTGCCTTCTGGAGGGGCAACTAGAAAAGGTTCATCTGCTACTTTGTCTGGTTTAAGTGTTGAAGTGCTTTCACCTCGACCCTTCTTAAATTCCAGATACATCTCTTCCACCATGTCTTGGAGTGTCTTAAAACTCTCTATAAACTGAGATTCTGATCCCAATGGAGCTTCTTCTGCGTTCTCCTCTGAGAATAGACTCTTCCAATCTCTAGATTAGCCTCAACAAGTCCTGCTTCTCCTAGTTTGGGCTATAATCTAGTTAGCATTCAAAATCTAGCACAAGCTTGTCTAACCTTAACAAAGCCAAAAGCTTTGATACCACTTGATCCGAAATGGATACAAAATCAAGAAGAAAAAGGTATTACAGACTCATGTGCAGGAAAATGCCTATATTACTTGGTACAACAGATCGAAAAGATTGTGAATAATATAGACAATGAGTAGTCACAAAACATAATAAACACACATCAACACAGTCAAATAATAAAGGAGTTCACCAGACCCCCTGGCTACATCTCCTGGTCCAGCTTTCAGTGTCGACCTCTATATTATGTCTTCAAGAACATATTTTTACAGGTATGAGATCAATTAGAGCTATAACACAACAACAGTGATATTACACAGGGATTTCACTCGAAAACCTTGAGTCTAAAGAGTGCACAGAATCTCCCTCTTAGTGCCTCTGATCAACTGTTTATAGTTGTGTGTTTTATGACTCTCTATCTCTCCTTTGTCTTTGAACTCTTACTTATCTATTTTCTGTTATGGGATGGCTTTTTAAGCCTATCAGCCCTATCTATTCACCTTCCCTCTTCAAGCTCTCTGTCTTCCTCTTCTTTCCTTTCACCTCCCTACTGAGCATTTAAACAATAATTGTAAAACACTTAAGGAATTGGGGCACAAGTCAACTAATAGGCAGAAAGACTATTAGGCACGGGTGGAGCCAACCATTTGGCCTTCCCCTGGCACAAATCCTCAAAACAACACAATTTTAGTTCCTTAAGGAAATACACTAAAAACATAGAAAATCTGACAAAAACAGCAAAGCCGGATTTCAAATTTTATAGTGCCACATCTATAATCCTCTTGGGTCCATGTTTTATCAATGTCGCAAGCCCACCATTGATCTTCCTTCAATTGGACAGTTCGCATCCAACCCGATCATCCAACTAGCTCGTGCCTTCTTCACCATCTGATCCGTGATCGTTAATCCAACGACTGACAGCCATTTCGGGTGGCCTACTTGCACGAAGATTACCCACCCGATAAAGCAGGTTTCTCTCTTCTGTGGTGTGCTATGTGTCGGCTAGTGTATGGAATCGGGTGGAGCCACTGCAATACCACTTACCGCCTGAAGCCCACCCGAAATGCCATTTACCACGAAACTCAATCCTTCGCTGTTTTATTTCATAACTCCTTCAGGTCTGCAGTTTGGTCCTTTGGAATCTGCGATACAATACTGTGATCTCCACTATTGATCTCTTTTGCCCATCCAATGACTACGATGGAAGCGCTCCTTGCAAGTCTTTAAGGTATGGGTCTCGATTCTTCTCCCTTGGTTCATTGCGATGCGATAAAGCGGCCATCGTATATCGCTTAAGCCTACCATCATGTGTTAAGTCCTCCCTTTGGTCCCATGCGATGCGATATTGGTAGTTGATCTAGACCACTGATCTGCGCGATTGATCAATGGTTCACATTGTTTCGCTTGTATTGCTATCGCATTTTTCTTAAGGCTAAGGCCTATTAACATTGCTTGGATTTATCCGATGCGATTCAATCTCGTCCATTGATCCCATAGATCCAATGGCTCTAGGGCATTAAGGTTGCGCTTCTCCTCTTTCACTTTAACTGTTTTATAACTCCGTCGGGTCTTTCCTTTGTTAACATGTCTTAAGACTTAGACTTAGAGATTTTATTCAGGATCCATTTTGGATCACCCCCCCCCCCCCCAGTATTTCCAATAGTTATTTCAACTAGATCACATCATGTATGCATTTTAAATAGCCCCTTCATTTATAATTGACATTAATCCATCTCATGCAGGAATTCAAACTAAGGGTAAATTTGCATGTCCAGTTTGTGGTCCTAAGATGAAATCTCGTTATTTAACAAGCTTAGGAAAAGAGGTGTTTGATGAGCATAGACACTTCCGCTCTATGAACCATAGGTATCATGCTAATAAAAAGCATATTTTAAAACCATGAAGAATGACACCTCACCTATGGAACTTGGAATATAACATAAATTGTTGTGAAGAACAATTGCTTCCACGAGGAATGAAAAGTTACATGCTCAATTCATGAGGTTTCCCTACTATGACCACCTAAGAATAAATAATTTGTTTGATACAATACATATTAGGAAGAATGTGGCAGAAACTTTATGGTGGATCATAGATGGTAGGAGGGATAAACAAAAATCTAGAAAATTGTGGAATCCAATGATGTAATGAAGAGTGGGATAGGATCAAATAGCGATGGAGATAGAAACAACCTTCCATGGTTATTAACAAAGAAGAAAAGTGATGATATAAAAGAGGTAATTCAAATATTTAAATTTCCCAAAGGATTTTCTTCAAACATAAATAGTATCTCAACAAAAAAAGGTAAATTTTGTGGGGATAAAAACACATCAATTTCATACTTTCATTAAGGCAATTAATTTGGTATATATATTTATATATTGGTATATATACATATTTATGGTTTGTTTTGTCTACTTTGGATTAAACAAATATGATTCATTTTTATTGTTACAGTATGTTCTACCTCTATCTCTCCTAGATGACTTCGACAACAACTTGGCAAATACATGAGGTAAGTACATATTTATATGTCGAATGCTTTTTCAATTAGTTGTTGACAAATTTAATAACATGTCTTTTACTTGTATTAATACAGTATATTATGTTATGCTGAAATATATACTTATTTGCTCTCCTCATCTATAGATGGTCTTGATTGAAATAAATACATAAAGACGATATCAACCATTGGAAGAGAGAAATTCCTTGGCTAATATGTGAAACAAAAAGTATCTACCTCTGGCATTTTTCAATGCACAAGAACACTACCTCATACATCACATTGAGGAGATTGAATTGTGTGGACCTATACACACAAGGTCAATGTGGATGGTGGAGAGGCACTTGAAATCATTGAAGGCTTTAGTTAGACAAAGAGCAAGTCTCGAGGGTTATATGGTGGAGGGATATATGGCATATCAATCCATGGTGTAAATTACTCAGTATCTTCCTGTATTAGTAGAAAATATGTATGTGGATTGAATTTGGGATGTGAAATCCATCAAAAAATTTGAAGGGGAGCACCTGTTGGGAAAAGGTAGAACGACATAAGTGAAATGTGTATATAAATAAATAAATAAATATATATATATATATATATATCATTCTTTTTTTCCGGAGAAAAAAAACGAACTTTTTATATAGAGAAAATAAAAAGTTACAAGCAGATGCAAAAAGCATTCAGTTTCTGTGAGGACTTCTTCCTCAGCAGACCCAGAGAAGGATAAAGCTTCTCTGAAAACTAGCCATAGACTTCAAAAAAATTTCAGTTCCCCTGTACCAGATACAGGTTGCTTCCCCTTTGGGATCCAAGCGTAAGCCCCAGTCTTTGTGTTTACAGACCACGACTTAGACCAAAACAGGAACAGTTCCGTGGGCCTCCTTGAAAGGAAAACAGCCCACCAACAAAAAGACGCCCGCAAACATTGGGCAGATCGCTAATAGTGTCCAGCATTAACTTGTCCATTACAAACAAAAAGATACATGCGACTATATACAGAAAGAGAAAATAAACAGCAACAGAAATAAGAAGAAACATTTAAGTATAAGGAGGGAGATCCGACACACGGATCTGTTCATGCACTTTTTCAGTTATTTTCCAATTGCCCACAGCCTGCTGCAAACCATCTTTAGAAAGCTTATCCGCGACTTCATTTCGGTCCCTGTAGATGTGTTCAATTGAAAAAGCATTAAAAGACTGTTTTAATATCAAGATCTCTTCAAGAAGTGGCCTCAACATGTAATTAAGACATCTACTGTTACCATTTACCCACTTCACTACATTCAAGGAGTCTTCAAAAATCTGAATTGCGAAGATGTGCCTATGGACAAGCCAACAGAGTAGAAGCTTTAGAGCTAATAGTTCAGCATAATTATTAGATCCGGATCCAATACCCACTGAAGCCATTAAGGAGTGAGCTTCATTTAAATGAATGATTATCCCTGCCCCAGCTGAGTTGTTCTGTGAAGCCCCGTCAAAATAAGCCCACGGGATGCCTGCTCTAATTTTTTCCTCTCGACTCTGGGGCTTTTTCCTTGTTTCCTCTGGTTCAGGGATACTGGAAAAAATAGTTGAGCTTTGAATGGCTATAGCTTCTGCTAAAGGAGCACTGTCATTGAAGAGGCTTCTGTTCCTGGCTATCCATACTCCCCAGCAGATAATGGGAGGGAGATTCCTCAAGTTCCCTTCTGAAAAATGGTTCCACCACTGCTCCCAAGCAGTCAAAAAGGTTCCCCCATACCATCTTAATTGTTTCTTCAGTAATTTTTGAACCTCCTCCCAAACCTTTTTAGAGAAAGGGCATCCCATGAAAAGATGGAAAATGGTCTCCGAGTCCTCTTTACATAGAGGACATCTTCCAGGCCCTTGTTTGAATCTTTCTTGAAGAACGTCCCACGTTGGAATCTTCTTTTTCAGTACACACCAAAAAAATAGTCTGGCTTTTTTAGGACATTTTAATTTCCACAAAGGTTTTGCCCACCAACCTGGGTCTTCCCATCCTTTTTTCGACATTAAGAAATTGTAACCTGCTTTCGGGGAATAGGATCCTGATTCAGCATGGGCCCAGACCAACTGGTCAGGTCTATCTCTTATTCTTACATTGGATCTTGATAATTCTTGAATGAAAATCTGCCACTCATTCCGCCAAAGAGGACTGATCTCAAGGTCTTCTCCCGATTTCCAAGCTTGCCCCCAAATGGAAGACTGCCCTATTTTCTCAATCTGATGTAGATGAACAATGCCTTTAGAATCCAGATGTCTGATGAGCCCAGGGGACAAAGCAAAGAGTTCATTACATCCCACCCAGGGATCCCTGCCTATCCTTACATTTTCACCATTTCCCACCTGCCAAGCCAAACCTTGCTCTATAACTTTAAATGCTTCAGTGGTGGCCTTCCAAACCACTGAGACATTCCTTCCTTTCTTATTTTGATTACGGATCCATTCTTCCAGAGGAACTGGATCTATATACTTGCGCTTCACTACTCTTGTCCACAGATTCTCAGAGGTTATGAGTCTCCAACCGGATTTAGCTGCCAATGAGATACTGAAATCATTGAGATTCTTTATACCCCAACCACCCCAATCTTTCGGTCTAGCTATCTTATCCCAGGCTGCCCAGGGAAGAACAGAATCCTCCTTGGACCCAGACAAAAGAAACCTGTTGCAAAGATTTTTTATCTTATGGAGGATCCCTTTTGGAATCCAAGTCAAAGCTGCCCAAAAGACTGGCATGGCTTGCAAAACTGAATTTACCAAGGTCAATCTGCCTGCCCTAGATAACCACTTGAAACTCCAGTGATTGATTTTTGCTTCAATTTTTGCCACCAGCCAATTCCAGTCCTGCTTTTTATAAGAATTTGGTTTCAACCAGAAACCCAGGTACTTGAAAGAAGTCTCCAAATTGTAGACCTCAAAAGGAAGAATTGTTGTGATGTGGGCACATTCATTTCTGCTAAAACCTTCCATTATTAGTTGGGACTTCCTGAAATTTATTTGCATTCCTATGGCTTTCATGAACAGATCAAGAATACTCTTTAGTTCTTTCAATTCATTCAGGCTCCCATTTTTAAATAGTAAAATATCATCTACAAAAAGGAGATGAGAGATGAACATATTTACAGCTACTTCCAAAGCTTTTATCAAACTTGTTCTTCTTGCCTCCAAGATCAATCTGCTGAGCCCTTCTGCCACAAGGAGAAAAAGCAATGGGGATAGTGGACATCCTTGTCTCAGTCCCCTTTGCCCTTTGAAGAACTGAGATGAAGCCCCATTTATTAGGACTGCAAAACTTACGCTGGTTACACATCCCATTACCCAGTTTATAAAATCCAGCTTGAAACCTAGATGGGTTAGCAGCATCCTGAGATAAGTCCAGCTGATCCTATCATATGCTTTGGACAAGTCTATCTTAATTACATCCCCTTTCTTGATAGACTGTCTTAAGCTATGAATTGTCTCCTAAGCTACCCCTATAGCTTCATGGATTTGTCGACCATCCAAAAAACCAAATTGTTCACTTGAGATACTTCTTGAGAGGACCGGTTTCAGGCGCACAGCAATAACTTTTGCTATAATTTTATAAACACAATTGCAGAGGGAGATGGGCCTGAAATCTTCAAAGGAGTCCGGGTCCTCCTTTTTTGGGATGAGAGCTATGAAGGTAGCATTGAAAGAGGGGTAGATCTCACCTTTTCTTCTTGATTCTTCCACAACCTCAGTAAGTTCTTCTCCAATCGCATCAAAAAAATGACTGAACAGTTCAATAGTCCACCCATCTGGGCCTGGGCTTTTATCTTTTGCCATTGATTTTACTACATTTTCAACTTCCTCCTTTGTCACCACATCCACTAGATCTTCAGCTACTTCCTCTTCAACAAAGCGCGGAAAACATTGGGCTGTTCTGATTACCTCTGCTAAAGTGATCCCTTCTTGTTCTGTAAACAGGTTCTGGAAGTGATTCTTTCCCATAGTTGAAAGGTCCTCAAAAGATGAAGCTTCTCTTCCATCCTAATCCTTTAGCTTCCAGATAGTGTTTGTATTTTTCCAGCCTTTTGCAAAGTTATGGAAAAATTTCATGTTCTCATCTCCAGCTTTCAACCAAATTGCCCTGCTTTTTAACCTCCACTCCTCTTCTTTGTCCAATAAAATCTTGCTTCTTTGTTTTTCTAGCATCAGGATCTTGTCTTTCGATTCCTGATTTACATACCCTTCTGCCTCAGGATCCTCCATAGCTCTGATTTCAGCATCGATTTTGGAAAGCTCCTCATTCTGACTGATCTTCCTAGCTTTTGCCCATTTTATGGTCGCTTTTTTGAGTCTCTTTAGATTATCCATGAACAGGGCCCCTTTGTTCTCCGACGAAGAACTGTCCGGATGTCTCCAAGTATCCCTGAAAAGGGTATTGAAAGAATCCTCCTGCAGCCAGGATGCATTAAATTTGAAAGGAGCAGCTGGTTTAAGGGGAGGCTTTTGAAACTCCATTAGGATGGGAAAATGGTCAGAGTTCCCCCCTTCACCAATCCATTGCCTGAACATAGCGATGCTAACTGTCAGATCCTCACTTATGAGAAAACGATCCAATCGCTTTGCCACTCTTCCCTCCCCTGCTCTTCTGTTCCTCCAGGTAGGCTTTACTTTGATAGGATTCACATCTATAAGATTATGGGAGAGGAGGGTGTTTGCAAAGAAATACGAAAGCGGATCTTCCCTGGCTGAGGGTCCCCAGGCTTCCACATTTCCCATTGAGAAATTTAGATCTCCTCCTAGAATCAAACTTCGGTTTTTCAGAAGAGATTTGGATAAAAAATTGTTCCAGAATGACTCTCTCCCATGACATGGCCCATAGATATTTAGGATCATAATAGGGAAGCCAATCTCAGGGGACCAGACCTCCATACCAAGAACATGAGCCATTCCCCAAAGGCTATTAATCTGCAACCTACCTTCTCGAAAACCAATTGCCAAACCCCCTGAATGCCCCTCAGCATCTATGGCATGAAAAATCCATCCTGGAAAAGAGATCCTAAGGACAGCTTCCACCTCCAGGCTCCTACCAAGGGTTTCTTGAAGAAAAAGGATATCCGGATTATAACGAGAAACTAACTCTTTTAAAGCCAGTTTTTTGGGTTTACTGGCTAAACCCCTACAGTTCCAGGATAAGAGGATCATTTGACAACCTGATCGGGGGGATTTGCTGCTCTAAGCACCCCAGGGATGGACATTTGTTTTCCATCAGCAACATCGAACTTCGCTTTGACCTGTGCTTTTGATAGGTTTGATTTCCTACCCCTACCCTTCCTTTTAGAAACCTGAGACGAAGAAGGGCCTAATCCTCCAATCGGATCAGGGGTTTCTATCACTTTACCCAGTCTTTTGTCCAGAGATCTTAAGTTATAGTGACAAGACGGAGTGGAGAGGGCAGGGTTCAAGCTATTTTGAGGTTCATCTTCGCAATTCAGATCAATGGAGGGAATTGCATCAATAAGATTTTCTATCGATAACTGATCAACTATACTACTGTTTTTAACAGGAATTTCAACATTTGAGAGATTATCAACCAAATCTGAGAAAGAAGGAGGATTACAAGAGTCACGTTGCATACCGTTATGATCTTCCATCACGATATCAGTTCCTTCAGTTGGAGTCTCCAAGGCTTCCTTCTCCAGGGGAGCTTGGACCTCTGTGACTTCGGGATCAGTTTTTGTTGCCTGAGTGACAACAGGTTCCTTATCGATCTGGATCTCCTCCATTTCAGTATCCTTTTGGGGTTCCTCAGGCATGAAATCCTTTCCCTTCCTCAATTTCTTCTCCCTCTGCTCACTTTTCTTCTGCGACCTTCTTCTGCGATTTCCCAGAGGGCAGTCCCTTGACAGATGCACATATTCATGGCATCTATGACACCTAAAGGCAAGGTGTTCATAATCCAAAGGTTGTTCAAACACATAGTCTCTGTACTGAAGATTAATGGATTCTGCTAGCCCCTCCTTAGGGTTTAATCGAACAAGAATCCTGGCCATCGCCCTTTCATGAGTGTGAAGGAATGACATATCGGCTTCAAGGTAAGTACCCAGCAAATTCCCTATGGACTTGAAAACAGATTCCACCCACAGAAAAGGAGGAAGGTCGGGGGCTCTGACCCAAACAGGAAATTCGTCCACCTTCTCCTTCTTGGCGTCAAATAATGGCAACCACCTCTTAAACAGGACCGGTCGATTTCCAAAGGCCTAGTTCCTCTCTGCAACCCAATTAGCATCTTCCTTTTTTTCGAACTTGGCCATGAACCAGCCCTTCACTAGAACAGCAATTCTAAACGAATTAGCAAGAGAATCCTTCCATTGGGTCTCAACCCACTGGTTCAGCGATTTTCCAGACAATGCCTTCCCTCTAACTCTACCCACTAGGGTACATTCCGCCACTACTAATGCATCTTCCACCTGGACGTCCATGCCAAGAACCAGATTATCAAACTTCCTCTTCTTTAAGGGTTTTTCTTTCTTTCGTTTGCCCCCCGCCTTATCCTGATCAGGATCTTCCTCCCCTCCTAGAGGGTTTTGAACTGCAATTTCCTACGGTTCCTGATGTCCTAGTTGCCTTGCTTCCAGAGATCGAATAGCTGTGTCATCGTGAGAAAACTGGCGGCCGCCTTTCAAACCCTCCTTATCATTTTTGCTGAGCCCCGAAAACTCTGCTTCCTTCCCGCCGCTTAGGGTTTCCCCAACCTTCCCGGCCTTCAAAGCCTCGCTTGACTCGATGGTAAAACCTTCTATGCTCGGACAGGGTTTTGGCAACTCTTTAAGGGGTGAGCACCTAATAACAGATGGCTGGATGCTCCCTTCCTTTGTAGATCTTCCAGGACTTAAATCCCCTCCAACCGACCTCCATACTCCCTGTTTTGATTGGAAGTTGATGATATCCTCAAGCCCCCCTGACAGACGGACTGCGCCTAATAGGAGTCTATTTTTACAGCCCTGAGAGCCGACTGGAACCTGATCTTTCTCCGAGAAAACTGGTGCTAGGATGTCCTTCTTTCCTTTGTAACTCAGCCCGGCCAAACCCAGATCTTCCCCTAACCGACCTTTTGAACCTTTGATGCTCCAAACGCCTTCTGCAGACAGATCAGCGGGTGCATGGCTGCCATCTGACCCGAAAAACTTGACTAGATTCTGGGCAGTTACCTCTTTTCCCCACACCGACAAAATGTCCTCAGGAGCCGGGTCTAGGTCAACAGACTCATTTGGTTTCACCATGGTAAGAGAAAACAGTAAGAAAAACCGAAACCTGACACTGCTAGCGGCCCGTTACGTGTTGCTGTCGAGTTGCTAGGGAACGTCGACCACCGTCTCACCAGGAAAAACAAACAGCAAAAGCCAAAACCCCTTCCGGTTGACGCTAACCTCCTCCGTTTCGAAGTTAAAAACTACATTAACCCTAAACGGTCCTTCTAACAACACTCCCTTACCTCGACCTGTGCCTCGGGGGATCCACCAGATGTCGTTGCCCGTACCGTTACGAAAGCTGCCAAAACCTACCATGAACCTGAGCTGCAGCAACCTAGGCCATCGGCCTAGGTGGCCCAAGATCGAAACCTGCTACCTCCGCGATCCTTCATCCGTCCGCCTCCTCTTCCATAACCTCGTTTTTGTGTCATCCTAACCTTTTCTTACCAACCGAATATTATGATTTATATTCATTCTTTTGTATATCATACTTGTTTACTTTTTATTCTTTCATCAATTATTAATATTGACCATTGTAAATAATATTTGTTGGTGGATTATGATTTTTTGATACAGTTGGTCGAGAGTGGGATGCACAATATTTGTACATAGTGAGAAATCTTGATTGGATGAAGTCATGGATTAAAAGATTTGAATAATATAATAGTAGGTTATCATGGTAAGGGGTATCTACTTGGGTTAAAGAAGCTCATCGTGCCCGAGATTCCAATCTTATGCAAATAGAAATTGATTTAGCAAATGGTTTGAAAGATAAACAAGCAAGCATGCATTTTCACCAACTTGCAATATTTTATTAATTTATTTTATAAATATATTATTAATGTGAATGTAGGTGTGTTTTTTTAGATACTTTCCAAGTTATATATATGAATATGTTTATTAATTGACAATGACTTTTTTATGTGTTTGGCATATTGCAGTTGAAACACAACAAGACTATGTGATACACAAGCCATAAGTTTCACACCAAAAGTTGGATGAAAAGAAGAAATTTTTTGATTGTGGGATAACTATAGTCTTCCAAGTCACTAATGTTTCCTCTAAAAGTGACACACATCCATAAGTGTTTAAAAATTGATATTATGGGTATTTGAATGACATACTTGACTGTGACTTTGATTCCTTCAAATTGCGTCTAATCAACATGAAATGGTATAGGCTACAAATGAATGAACATGATCCCAATAGAATTGTTATTCAACATGTTAATGGATTTACCATCGTTAATAGAAGGTCATTTGAGCTAGGATCTTATCACTATGTTCTTACATGCCAATGTGAACAAGCCTTTTACTCAGAGGTTCTAGGTAGAGGGGCTTGGTCATATGTTGTTAGATATGACCCAAGGGGAAGGCCAATAGAGTATAATTTAGAAGAATAAGATGATAACGTTGAAGAGGATGATGGTGTAAAGGAGAAGTTAGTTGATAATCATGTGTTAAATCACAAATATGTTGAAGAAGTTCAAGGAGATGTTTGAGACAATGTTCTTGATGAAGGTGATATTGATGATGTACTATGAGATGATGTTTCTCATGATGATATGATTATTGGAAATGATGGAATTAATGATGATGTTGAAATTGTTGATTGTTTCAACTCCATTTTTGAAACAGATTACATATATGTTGATCTATTGGATGAATAAGAAGATTAATGATATTGAAATATTGTAATTTGTGAGGTATTAATTTATATGTTTTCAGTTGTAAATTTGTTCTCTCTCTTTTAAATTAAATATTTTTTTATTTAGTAATTATATATATGATTGATTGTTACCATGTTTCTTTGAAATGGTTTATAATAGATAGATTGGGTGTTGAGAATATTGAGAGTGTTGTGGGGGAGGGGCCATATGAGCTTCCACCTTCATGTGGTTGGCATTGTTTAGTATATAATATTATATTATTCTTGAAACCAAGAGAAAATTAGTACTAGGGGGAATTTATACGCTCTTATTAATTAACCCCACACATAGTGACCTGTGAATGGGGCCAACATTGAAATTTTTGCAGTTTTTTCTCGTATGCATTGAAATTTGACATGGATATGGTAGATGCATGCATTGATGGTATGGTAGGGTTTTGAGACTCAAATTAAAGTTGTGGATGAATCTTTATAAATACTTTCTAAAGAGAACATTAGATTGGAAAAGTGATCAATACAAGGATTTATGTATCACTGATAGGTCTTAAGGCCTTTCTAATGGTTTTGAAATGGAAACTAAGGGTGTAATAATGGGTCTTAAGGTCTTGACCATGGTTCAAGAATTGAAACCATGGTCTTACTTATAAAGTGAATCTTCTAGAGCTCATAGGTTAGGAGTGAGGCATTGAACCACCACATAGGTGTTATGACATATAAATATATTTATTTCTATGAGTATAATATGTAAATAGTTACAAGATATTACACAACAAGGATGGGTCTCATGACCTTGATGATGAATTTGGAAACAAAAGAAATGTTCATGGTTGTAAATAGGGCCTTGGACAACCATATAGGGATTGATTATGCAAGATAATTGGTATTTGTATATGAATTATTTATCGGGCCTTCACATACATGATAATATTCTGAAAAGGATGAGGATGTTTAAGTATGGGGGATTTACGCAGTGCATTATATTAGATATCATTTTTGGGATTCAACCAAGTATCATTCATATGACACAAAAGTCATAACTGACTAATATGATGAATAGTTCATCACCATTGTTAAGGACCGGGTAGCCAGAGGAGTTCTGATGGGTGATCCTGGGAAGTCCTAGTTAGCATGATGATTGATGCTATGTGATTCGTTCTCCATTTCATAGTTTCAATTTCTTCATGTGAGCATCATGCAATGAGTGCTAAGTGAACTTTCAAAAATCATGAGAAATTAGTCAGTTATGACTACCTCTCATGGAAATGGTCATACGTTTGAATGACTTACTTAACGCAGTTGAATCTGATATCTAATAGGATGAGGATGATTATCATTGCATCATTTTGAAAAGTATCATGATGATTATTTATGTTTTTGTAGTTGTGTGGTGCATGGGTCTATTTCATAATTCGCGCATTCTTAAAAATTAACTATTTTTTAAAACAATAGTATTACAAGTGTACATGTTTGTTTTTTTTTTTTTTTTTTCTATGTTAAGACTAAACTAAGTACCCACGGGGAATTGAACCGGTGACCTATCACAAGGAGTGCCTTAACAGCGCACCCATTCACCGTCAATCCAAAGCCCCGTGGGCTACAAGTGTACATGTTAACCAACACATCTACTTTAAATTTTGGTGTGGCTTGACATACTTGATGGTTCATACTACATAAACCAAATTAATGTTGGAATTTGCAAATTCATGTGAATCTCTATCATTTTGGTAATATTTTTTAAATGTGTATGCATAGTCTTCTCTAATGAAAATGAATGTATGTGTGTGGGGTTCACTCTAGATAAAACAAACCAAAGTCAAGATTTTGAAATACCTATTAATATCTATCATTTTGATAATACTTTTAAATATATATGCATATTTATCTTTGAAGAGTATTTATCTTTAAAGAATATTGATGAGCCTCATCATTGGGTAACTATATGGACCTTAATACACCTCCAAGATTATTTAAATGAACTCTTCTCATAATTCCTTACATGTTTTAATCATATTTTGCTTAATGAGATGAATAAAAGTAAGATGTTATGTCTAGTGGACTAATGTGCATTGATTGCAGGTTTTTGAGAGAAAATCATGGCAATTTTGGCTTTATATCACTCCAGGAAACTCTCCTAGGTTGCAGCTCGGAGATGCCTGGTAACATATAATCTTCAATATTGTTCTCTGAACTATTGGAATGGATGATGGTTTGGATCAAGTCAGATAACCATTTCAGCTCTATTCTCACTCAAGACATGCATGAACACCCTCAACAATACAAGGCTTTAGACCACTAATGCTCAATAGTTTATAGATTCAATGGATAGATGGAGAATACTGACTGTACCAGCAGATGCATACATAAACACATATGAATGGCCAACTACAGGAAGTAAATGAAACTTGAAAATCTAATTTATCAATGCAGAGATAAGATGACAGTTATATAGCATTAGACATAGCAGAAAGAACATGAATAACCTATTCAAGTGCAAGCATAGAACAACAGAGAAAATGGGAATTGAACATGTAACAAAAAAAGAAACTTATATTGTTGGACTGAAGATGAGAAGCTAGAGAAGTAGAGTCTCCAAAGTCTCCAAAAGTTGAACCCTTCATACATTTAGCTTTCATCCTTTTACAATGCTCCTCTCGAGCCTTCTGAGGCTCGAGAGGTCTTAATCTATCCCTCCGTCTCTTTAACTGCTTGATTCCTTGACTAGGCAAGCATGGATCAGAGGTTTCTTCTTCTAACAGCAGAATAACCTCATTCTGGTATTTTGCAGCACTGGCAGGGAGCTCTCTCATGCCAGAGATGCTACATCATTGTTTGGGTTGATTTGGCTGTGTTGCACTGTGCTGCTCCATGATGTTTTTGTTTGTTTGGATGAGTTGTGTGTGCTTTGATGCTCCATGATCACTTTCCGGCCTCTCCTTCCCAGTAATCTGTCTCTTGGCCTCTATTATGTGGTGGAATGGGTCTTCAGGCATTTATAATCCCTTTAAATGTTTCCAATGATTGTTTTCTGTTTTTACACAGAAAATGTTGCAACACTGTAAATCCTGCCAATCTCTGTTCTTCCAAACTTCAAAAGTCCTTAAATATGGCATATTTTTCTATCAGGTCCGCCCTTTGGGTCGTTGTCGCCTATCACAAGTGGCTTGGTCCCTTGGTTCCTTTTGTATTTTGTAATACTTAAAAAACATGGGAAATACATTAAAAAATGGCTCCCTCCAGACTTCAAATATTATAAATTTCATTCCCAAACCCTTTTGGGTTCGGGACTTATCACATCGGCGCTGCCCAAGGCTCCCTTTGTATTTCGTTAAATAATGAAATACATGAAAAATGCATTAAAAATGGCCTTCCTGTGGACCTAAAATATTATGCAATAATACTTATAATGTCGTCAGGTCCGCTAATCAGGTCGCACACATATATATGTAAAGGCCCCACCCCTTGAGGTTTCTCCGATTGCGATCCGCTAATGTAACGTGGGCCCTCGATCTGCATGCTTGATCGACAGTCCACGTTTAATCATCGATCACTATCACAAGCTCCTCTCTGTAATTGTCGATACCCACCAATTGCCTCTGTCGATAGCCACCCGCCGATCCAATCATCAGAGATCGCTGATCAGGGGTGTCTTGCGCCGATTGTGACCGCCGATCAGATCTGGATCGATTGACCAGCCAGATCGGATAGCTACTATGCTTTTTCAGTTTAAGCCTGCGATACATGGTTTTTCATGGTTTTTTCATTATTTTAGCCTCCCGATAGTGTTTTTTCGCCCTTCCAAGGGCTCTGCTCTTACACTGGTTTTGATCTTTGAATGATCCTTAAGCAAATTTCAAAGCCTTCAAGAGTATATTTGGATCGATTGGCATGATTTTGCTGGCTTATGGAGACTTTAAAGAGCATATTTGGATCTATTAGTGGGCCATTTGCCAGAAAGGGTAACACTGGCTCCTTCTAGGGATGAAAGCCTCCTTGTGAGGTTTCAAGAACTACAAAACAATGCCTTTCCTGTAAAACCAAAATTAAATCTCCCTTCTAGTGTTGCATTGGGCATGGAGTCTATTTTCCAACAAAATAAAAACTAAAAAAACATATTTACAATACCAAGGCTTTAAAGCCCTAAATGAAATAAAGTTTCAAGAACCGCCCATTGACTGGGCTATCAAAAACATCTCCTCCTTCCAGATTGTGTAGAATAAAAGTATTTTTCTATTGATTTTGAGCGATGACAACGAACCTATCCATAAGGAGTTAAACTTGCCATGATTACCTTTCTTTTCCTTAAATGCATCCCATTTGAGGACCCAGTCACCAACTTGGAAATTGTCCACTTTTTCCTTCCTGTCAAAGGTTTCTTTGATTTTCCTCTGATGAGATTTAGACTTCTCAACTAGGTGCTCTCTGATCTGTTGTAGTTAAACCAGGTTATTCATTCTCCTTACCATGTCATTCTCTTCATCTTGTTCTTTTTGCAAGAATTTGGCCACAGGGAGAATTAGTTGGATAGGGAAAACAACATCAGTGCCATAAACCAGCTTAAATGGAGAATTTCCTATGGAATTTTTGATGGTAACTCTGTTAGCCCATAGTGCAAACTCAACTTGGAATCCCAGCTCTTTTTGTTGTCCTGTAACATTTTTTTGATTACCCTTATCAGACTCTTGTTAGATGATTTTTCCAGGCCATTTCATTGAGGATAATAGGAGGTAGAATGCACCAATCAAATGCCCATGGATTCAGTCATGTCCACCAATTGTTTTGCATTGAAAGTTGTTGCATTATGAGTGACTAGTTTGGTTGGGAAACCAAATCTAGTGAAAATATTCTCATTCAAGAACTTATGACAACTTGATGATTGGAATTCTTAGTGGGTATAGCCTCAATCCACTTGGTGAAATAATCAGTGGCTACCAAGATCCATTTATGTTGGCCACTGGAATGTGGGTTGATCTCACCTATAAAGTCCAAGCACCACTGCTGGAAGGGACTGTTGACATGTATTGGCTTCAAGGGCAGAGATTTTAGCTGCTGTCTTCCTACAAACCTCTGCCATTTGTAACAAGATTTCACAAAAGAAAACACATTAGAGTATAGAGTAGGACAATAATACCCAGCCCTCAAGATTTTGTGGGCTATGGTTTTTCAATAATGATGCCCTCCACAGATGCTAGAATGGAACTGGTGCATGACTTCCATAGATTGTCCTTTATCTATACATCTCAAGAGGATTCCTAATGGGTCTTTCCAATAAATTAGATTTTTATTAATGTAGAATTTGGCTGATCTGAGTTTAATGGCCCAGGATTAACTTGAGCTAAGCCTTGGAGGGGCTTCTAGCTTCTGCAAAAAATGAACTATGCGGGAATACCATTCACAGGTGGCTAGATTTTCAGCCAAAGACTGATTCCTCTTTTTCTCTTCTGTTGTTTTCTCTATCTACTCATCATTCGAATTTGGAATCATGCAATTTATGTCTAACAAGATGCAATTTTCTTTAGCCATAAGTTTAGCCAAGCCCTGGCCTTTGACAAGCTTAGTGGGCTTCACCTCTATGTTAAACTCTATGAATTTTGTGATCCATTTAGCTCTCTTTCCATCAATATCTAGCTAAATTAAGACATATTTTATTGAGTCTGAAGGTACATATGCCGCCACTTTGGAATACAGAATATAAATTCCAAATGCCTCTAAAGATTTTATGAGAGAATAAGCTTGTTTTTCAATAAGGTCATACCTTAGTTCAGCATCCCTTAGAGTTTTTCTGAAAAAGGCCACGGGGTGCTCTACGCCTTCATCATTTTTCTGCAACAGAACTGCTGCAAGTGTATCATAAGAGGCAAAAGAGAAGATACAAAACTCCTTAGTGTAATCTAGGCTGATTAGAGTGGGAACTTCCATGATAGCTTGCTTGATGGCTTCAAAAGAGCTTCTTGAAGCATCTATCCATTTTATTTCTGATCCTTTCTTCAGCATGGAAGTGATGTGCTTCACTAGCTCTGCAAAGTTTGGAATGAACCTCCTTACAAAGTTAATCTTACCCAGGAAGGATTGAATGTCCTTTTTTGACCTTGGGATGGACAATGTATGAATTTCTTGAACTCTTGCTGGATCAATCTTCACTCCTTCAGCAGAAACAATATGTCCCAAAAGTTTGCCTTTTTCTAACGAAAACTATGACTTCTTTGGGTTCACCGAAATTCCAAACTGTCTGCACTTTATGAAGACCTTCTTCAAATGCTACAAATGGTTCTTGTGGCTGCTGGAGAAGACTGTTATGTCATCAAGGTAAATAAGGACAAACTTGTCCTTCTCTCCCACAAAGGCTATGTCCATGGCCCTTTGAAAAGTAGCCCCAACATTCATCAGTCCAAAAGGCATCTTGGAGTGCATGAAGGTGCCCCAAGGAGTAGTGTAGGCCGTCTTTTCCTGATCTTCTGGATGTACAACAATCTGATTGTAACCTGAAAATCCATCTAAGAAAGACATTACTCTAGCCCCTGAAACTCTTTGCAGCAAATGTTCCATCTTAGGCAAGGGGTAGTTATCTTTTTTAGAGCACTTGTTTAGATTTTTTAAGTCAACACAAAGCCTGATTTCTCCATTTTTCTTTGTTACTACCACAAGTTTAGCTATCCACTTTGAATACCTTAGGGGAACTATGATTTTGGCATCCAACAGCTTCTTGATTTCTTTCTCAATCAAAGGCAATAAGAGAGAGCTGATAGGTCTTAATTTTTGCTTAAAAGGAATGGTGTTATTTTCCACTGGAATCTTATGTTGAATGATGTTTGTGTCATAGGTTTTAAGATCATTGTATTCCCAGGAAAAAATATTAGTGAATTTCTTCATAAGGGTGCAATACTTGGAATTCTGGGTAGAAGAAAAATGAGTGGACAGATTTATGTATTTCGAATGGGCTGGGCTCCCTATATTATGTTTACAAACAATAGACTCATTCTCTTTTTTGGCAGGCTTATAAGGCACATCATTATGATCGAATAGCTTCTCTAGAGGCACCAATCCCTTGGGTATATGGTTACTAGGTAGCTGGACAATGCTTCATCGGCCAATCTTATCCTTTAGCTTGGACTGGCCGCATTCTTCTATGGTTTCATTTTCTTGGTCGATGTGTGTTTTAGAAAATTCCTCAACTACTTGTAGAAACCTATTAATTTCATCATCGTCTTCAAAAACTTTCCAGTATTTGACATTGTCATGTAGATATGGTCTATATTTCACCTGAACTTCATACGTCAATTTAGGAGGCAAAGGAGGGATAAACGTGCTAGCAGACACATCAAGGGAGTCGTCAAGCTGGTTCTTCATTCTCAGAATGTAAGAAATGTTGAAATTATTAAAAGAATCCTTGAGCCTCCATACCTCATCTCTGTATGCTTTCAGCCTTGGATGCATTGCTTGGAAAGTTTTATTGACCTGCTGAATGATGAGGTTTGCGTCTCCAAACACTTTCAGGCCTTTGATGCCCATTTCTTTAGCAGCGTTTAAGCCCAACATCAAGGCTTCGTACTCTGCTATGTTATTTGTTACCTGAAAGGTTAATTTGAAAGATAAATGAATGTATTCCCGTGTGGGGGACACAAGGACTACACCTGCCCCTGCAGCTTCCTTAGAGAAAGCTCCATCAAAAACATGTCCCAAATCTATGGGCCTTCTTCCTCTGTGATCTGGAAAACTAGTTTCTTAAGCTGCATGGAGGGAATATGAGATTCTTCAATCTGAAGGATACAAGCTCCAAAATTAGTGTCGACAACATAGATGGGATGATTAGTGGGATTCTTCTCATCACTGATGATATAAGCCAAATGAGCTTCTCTATACAATCTCTTATTTTCACCTCCAAAAACTGGGACAATAGCATAGGACAGATCATTTTGCAATGTTCCACCTAATCTCTTGATCCAACCTATAGAAAGTAACATGCCAAACTTGGGGGGTACATCTACTACCACAATATCCATCATCATGATTTTCATGGGTAGCTGAGACAAAGTGATGGCTAGGTCCTTGATTAATCGCAAACATTTCACTTTTCTAGAGTCAAAAGAAAACAGGTCATGATAAGGTTTGGTAATGTCAAGTCCCAACTCATCCATGATAGCCTTGGGCATTATATTATGGTTGGCTCCAGTGTCCAAAAGGCAGTTGTGAAGGATTTTATCATGAATAGTTAGAGAGACATAGAATGATGGGTAGTTGTCTTCACAATTTTCAATCATTGGGCTGAGAATAACAGCTGGTTTGTCATCTTACAGATTTACATAGTCAGTGGAGGCTTAGATGGCTTTAGGCTCAAGGGCCTCGAGGATGGATCTTTTGAAGGACTCACTCTTCACTAGTTCAATCAGGGGCATAGGTATTCTTAGCCTTTGAATTTCTGATTGAAAACTGAAAGGAGAAGGAGATTTGTCAAGGCCTATTACCTCATGAGCTTGAGCTTTGAGGACGATGGGATCAACTACCAATTGCTTCTGCTTATTAGCTTGTTGTACTACAGGGACAACAACTCTTTGAATAGGAGTTTCCTTGGCATTATTCATCTTCAACCTTAGATTATATCTATACTGATCTTCAGTTTGCAGAACCGCTTCACCATCCCATTCTTGGCTGATCAGGTCATTGAATAATGACTTTTCATAGGTATCTGAGGTAAAAAAGAAGGCATTTCCTTTGTATTCCAAACAATGGATCTCATCATCTTCTTCAAACTTCTCTTCTTCCATGACTACATTTTGGAAAGTGGTCTTCATTAGCATCTTTGCTTCTTTGTAAAATCTGCAACTGCTCATTAGTTCTTCTATATGGATTTGGATTTCTAGTTGAAAAGGTATTAGGAACCCTTCGTTTCCCAGGGTGCCGCTCAACCTTTAATTTGGAGATTTTAGAGGCTAATGACTCTATCATTTTAGTCATTTTATCTATCTGGGGTCTGAAGATGACGAAGACTTGCCCTTATGTCTTCTTCTATCAACATTTCCCTTGAGTTTCTTTGCAGCTATGATGTTTGATTCTACTTCGAAGGCTTCATCTTGCATATCAGCCAAAGTAGCACATCGCCTCTCCCTCAACAGTAGGCCAAAGTCAGAATCAAAAGCACTGGCATAGGTGAGTTTAGTAGAGGTAGTGGTGGGTTTTACTTCAGTTGGCATCTTGGTGTACATGCGGTTAAACCTCTTATTAAAATGAGATAGAAACTCACTATTTTCCCTCTTTAAGTTCCCAAAATCACTGTGGTAGTAGAGGAGATCCTTCTTATCCCCCCAATCCTTTAGAAATGCATCATCTAAAGCCTCAATATCTGTTATAGATCTTGGGGTTAGTTCTCTGAACCATTTTCTAGCCTCTCCATCTAGGCTTTGGACAAAGACTCTCATCCACACATCATCTTCACTAATGTCTAGGTTATCACCATAGCTATAGAATGACTCAAGATGTTCTTCAGTTGTAACGCCTTAAGTCCCAATGAGATTAGGCCTATATTTCTGATATTCTTCAGTAGGCATGGCATTCAAAGGAGTGGGCAGTACTAGAGGTCCATACCTAGCAGCTATGATTCTTTCCATTTTGGTAGGTGCTTGTGGACCTACCATACCTGTGGTGGCTATAAGAGTATTGGCAGTCTGAATGATAGAGGGCTGAGGAGTGACTGACAAGACTAATGGAGTATGATGGATATGAGGTGATGTTTCCCTTGGGCTCACAACAAAAGAAGAACCTAAAGAATAAGGAGCTTTATGAATCTCTGAGAGTTTTTCTTCACTGCTAATATTAGATGCAATACTCTCAACATGTATTTGTTCTATTGCAGGATTTTCTTGAAGAGATATAGAAGATTGTTTAGGTTTACCTGAACTTGATGCTCCTTTCTGCAATACCTTTCTCTCTTTGATGATTTTTTTAGGGTCAGGTACTAGGTCAGCTTGTGACTTCTAAGGATTTCTCCAAGTATGCCTCACAAACTGAGCCAGAACTATGAAGTGGAGTTTCCAAGAGGTTCAGCCTCCAGTAGAGTCACTAGATAGATGATTACAACCAAAAATGTGCCCAGACTTTATCTATCGTCAAAGCTAGTTCTGTGTTGTCTCCTAGGGAAGCTGAGCTTCAGTTTCCTCTCCCCGACAACGACGCCAATTATGTTATCACTCCAGGAAACTCTCCTAGGTTGTAACTCAGAGATGCCTGGTAACATATATTCTTCAATATTTTTCTCTGAACTATTGGAATGGATGATGGTTTGGATCAAGTCAGATAACCATTTCAACTCTATTGTCACTCAAGACATGCATGAACACCCTCAACAATACAAGGTTTTAGACCACTAATTCTCAATAGTTTATAGATTCAATGGATAGATGGAGAATACTGACTGTACCAACATTTGCATACATAAACACATATGAATGGCCAGCTATAGGAAGTAAATGAAACTTGCAAATCTAATTTATCAATGCAAAGATAAGATGACAGATATCTGGCATTAGACACAACAAAAACATGAATAACCTATTCAAGTGAAAGCATAGAAAAACAGAGAAAATGGGAATTGAACATGTAACATCAAAAGAAGCTTATATTGTTGGCTTGAAGATGAGAAGCTAGAGGAGTAAAGTCTCCATAGTCTCCAAAAGTTGAACCCTTCATACGTTTAGCTTTCATCCTTTTACAATGCTCCACTCGAGCCTTCTGAGGCTCAAGAGGTCTTAATCTATCCCTTTGTCTCTTTAACTGCTTGATGCCTTGACTAGGAAAGCATGGCTCAGAGGTTTCTTCTTTTGACAACAGAATAACCTCATTTTGGTATTTTGCAGTGCTGGCAGGGAGTTCTCTCGTGCCAGAGATGCTACATCATCGTTTTGGTTGATTTGGATGTGTTGCGATGTGCTACTCCATGATGTTTCTATTTGTTTGGATGAGCTATGTGTGCTGTGATGCTCCATGATCACTTTCTAGCCTCTGTTTCCCAGTAATCTGTCTCCCAGCCTCTGTTATGTCGTGGAATGGGTCTTTGGGCCTTTATAATCCCTTTAAATGTTTCCAATGATTGTTTTCTATTTTTAAACAGAAAACGCTGCAACACTGTAAAACTTGCCAATCTTTGTTCTTCCAGACTTCAAAAGTCCTTAAATATGGCTTATTTTTCTATCGGGTCCACCCTTTGGGTCGTTGTTTCCTATCGCAAGTGGCCTGGTCCCTTGGTTCCCTTTGTATTTTGTAATACTTAAAAATCATGGGAAATATATTAAAAATGGCTCCCTCCGAACTTCAAATATTATATATTTCATTCCTGAACCCTTTTTGGTCCGCAACTTATCACATCGGCACTGCCCAAGGCTCCCTTTGTATTTTGTTAAATAATGAAATACATAAAAAAATGCATTAAAAATGGCCTTCTTGAGGACCTGAAATATTATGCAATAATACTTATAATGCCGTCGGGTCTGCTAATCGGGTCACACACATATATATACGTAAAGGCCCCGACCCTTAAGGTTTCTCCGATTGTGATCCATCGATGTAATGTGGGTTGTCGATCTACGCGCTTGATAAATGGTCCGCATTTAATCGTCGATCGCTATCACAAGTTCCACTCTATAATTTTTGATACCCACCGATTACCTCTGCCGATAGCGACCTGCTGATTCGATCATCGGAGATCACTGATCGGGGGTGTCTTGCACCGATTGTGACTACTGATGTGATCTGCCAATCAGATTTGGATTGTTGATTGGCTAGATCGGACGGTTGTTGTGCTTTTTCAGTTTAAGCCTGTGATACATGGTTTTTCATGGTTTTTTTAGTGTTTTAGCCTCCCGATAGTGTTTTTCCACCCTTCCAAGGGCTCTCCTCTTGCACTCGTTTTGATCTTTGAATGATCCTTAAGAAAATTTCGAAGCCTTCAAGAGCATATTTGTATCCATTGGCATGATTTTGCTGGCTTATGGAGACTTTAAAGAGCATATTTGGATCTATCAGTGGGCCATTTTCTAGAAAGGCTAACATGGCTAATTAAGGGTAGAAACTCGAATGAGACAAGGAGGAGAGATTGTAGGAGATAGATCCTCCTCATTCAATCCACACTCATTTGAATATTCCTCCATCAAATCACACTAGCTTGGAGTTGCAAGCAGCCAAGTCATGAAGATCAAAAGGCAATCGAGCTAGAGACAGTTAAAGAGCTAGTTCATCTTGAGTTTGGGAGCCAAGCCTCCCTAGATTTAAGGAAGTTGTTGGAGATTTCAGTTGTATAAATAAGGATGCCTAGAGCCTTATTAGGATTCATATTTTTTACATAAGAGCACTAAGCATTTTCGAGTTCAAGACTTGTGGAAGACATTATTATGTAATTTTTCTGATATGATAATAAGAATGAGCATTTCCTTGATCCGACACTGAGTTGACTTAGAGGGCTGAAGCTCTTGGGTTAGGGCCCAACCCTAGAAGAAAAGGCTCTTCTTCTTGTATTTATATGCTTAGTTGATTTCATAGATTAATGGTTGAATTGGTTTTAGCACTATTTCATTACAAGTAGTTGTGGATTTGATTAGTTTACTTCTATTTGTGCCTTACTTTAGCAGTAGCTTAGAAAGATAAAGAAATACCAAAAAGCTATTAGCATGTGGATTTGGCCTCACTCTTCCCTTTTGGGACCATGGTTTGAGGAAACAACTCCTATGTAACCCAAAAAGACAGAATTTTGATTTCTCATGGAATTTAGGGGTTTCTGCTACTTAGGTCAGCATCTTTTCAGTTTTCAAGAATAGGATTCAATTTTCATTTCTCATATCTGCAGCCTTGTATTATATCCCATAGTGTTTCACATTATTCTGCAAGTATTTCCATGCATAAACTAGGAAACTAGATAATGAAATTCTATTTTCTTTAGTTGATTGAAAATCTTCCTTATTTGACATGATTCATGGATAAATGTCATTGATTAATGTAGTGTAGGAGTTTCAATAGTGCAGGTAGATCTCTGACCAGCAACCCCATCCTAAACTCATCCATCCATGATCATCACTTTTTCCACTACATCCCTCAAACAATTCATCCTTCCATAAGAAAAAATTTCCAAATTGTTGAGCAAACCCAACCATCTTACAAAATTTGTTTTGATCTCTGAAGAAGTCTTAGGCACTCCCTTGCCTTATTTATCCCACCATTCACCTTCCCTAAGCCATAGACCACCTTCCAAATCACTCCTATTTCTCTTGGCCGGATCTTATAGGAATACAGGGGATATTGTAGGAGCATTATGCCATCTTGTAAGAAGCATTAGGACATCCTGTAGGACGATCTATAGTGGCCTGTTTTGAGGCTGAATTGTGGGGAAAACATCCAAGAAGATAGGAGAAGACCCCTACTTGCTTCCTAAGCCATCAAACCTTTCACCACCATCTCTAACCCACCTACCACATCACCAAGAGGATTTAGCATTCACATTTTCACACAAAAAGGAAAAAAAAAGTTATTGTGTTCATTTAGATGCAGAACAGTAGAATGTTTGGTTATTTCAGACCGCATGCCTAGGACAGTAGGATTACACACATGTTAACTTAGCATTCTTTTGAAGCAGAGCCTCTTAGCAGTTAGTTAGATGAATGGTGTGTTTGAACATTTGATTTCAGTCTTTCCTTACTACAATAGACAAGATTTTAGTTAGTGCAGATTTCCCCTTTCCTCATTGGTAATCAAGCTTGTTCTGAATCAATAGAAGGTTGGTTTGAGAAACCATAATGTTCTATCGCCAGCTTAGCAGTGAAAAAGAGTGGACCCATCACATATGCTTGTGTATAAAGCATTGTTACCTTTGAGTTTGTACGAACCTCGAGTTGATAAAGTAAAGTTGGTAGCCCTAGGAGTTGCAACATTCTTGCTGCAATACTGGTGCTCATCACTTTTTGGCGCCATTGTTGGGGAGGTGTCTAAGTAAGATGTGATTTCTACTTTCTTTCTTCCATTCCTTATCTCTGACATTCTGCTATTAGCTTCATGTCCGCAAAAGTAATTGTAATATTGGTTTTCTTTCTTTCCCATTCTGCAAGTAATATTTCATTCAACAGTTAGCTTCCATTCAGTTGGTTATTTCAATTCTACAATTAGTCTCAAATCTTGAAAAAACCTCAAAAAAAAAAGAATAATTCTTTCATGCCTCATAGGAATAGGGATAACTTATGAAAATTTCTACCAAATACCCCCACCACTTCAAACAACGAACCTTCCCTCTTCTTCGGTAGCTATGAATTGGAGGACCCCTTAGGCGAACAACTAGATATTTTTGAAGAGCCTACAAGGGGAGAAGAAGAAGGAGAACCCATTGCAACTGACCTAATGGCTGAAAATTGAAATGACAGAGGGGATAGAGAAAGAGTTGAGGGTGCCTTTTCCATCAGAGAAACTAATGGGGATACTAAGATGAAAAAAACAAGCCCCTCTGCTCTTCCTCATTTCCATGGCTTGACATCAGAAAATCCAGATAATTTCTTGTTTGAATTGGCTATCATATGCAGAACTTATGATCACACCAATGATGAGTAGAAGTTGAAACCATTCCCATCCACTCTCAAGGATGAAACTTTGCGCTGGTTCATGGGTTTACTAGGGGATAACGTCACAACCTGGGCTCAGATGCAACAAGCCTTCAACAACAAGTATCGAGACTACTACAGGTATAAACACACTAAAGAGGAAATTTTTAGGCTGACCTTGGGGCATGATGAATCCCTAGAGGATTATGAAGAAAGATTCTAGCTTAGCTACAAAAGGGCCAGGTGCACACTTGATTCTGAGTCACTAAAGCTAGTACTAATTTGAGGGGTAAGGGAAGATCTTCTCGATACCTTAAACCTACTAGTAGGAGGGGACATATACCAGCTATCCTATGGAGATATCAAGACTGTCTTTAGGAATCATTCTAGGGTGACTAGAAAAAGGGTAGGGTTAGTCAACTAATGGCCAACCCATCCTCTTCCGACACATCCATAAAAGGCGAAATTGGAAATATGTTGGATTATTTCAAGAGTGAAATTCTACAAACCCTTGCCCTATAGATCGACACTGTGCACATCAAGAGAAAGCAGGAACAAGCAGAAAAAGCATTAGCCATCCTCTTCCCTAGATGCACAAGGAGCCACCCTAGGAATGAATGTCCATTAAAACTTATTGGAATATGCTTGATCTGTGAAGAAAACCACTCCATAGACAAGTTCCCTTCTCTACCTGGACTAAAAACTATGTATCAGTGTTGGCTTGTTGGGGCCTAACCCAGGTTCGAAGATGATTTAGCCAAACAAATCCCAATACTACTGGCCCTTTTGGCAACAGTCCGCGGAGTACGAATTAAGGTCTCACCCGAAGTAGAATGGGAGGGGGCTAGAACCAAGTTTCCTCACCCTGGGGATGTCTGATGGGTTCCAAGTGGTCTGTGGCTTGACCCTGCGTGCACATCGCTAAGTGCACTTATCAGTACCTTGCAGCCTGGGATGCTACCTTCACGCAGCCCTACTCGGGGGCTGAATAGTGTTATTACCCAAATCCTTACTAGTAACTCGATATTAGTTGATTAACTTAGCTTATCTGTATGCTTTTAGTTATACTTAACAATATTCACCATTCATACAAATGCGTGCAATAAATAAATAGTATAATTGCAAATGATATCAACAGGTAATAACACAAGAACAGATACATGGAATTCAGATAAAACTTCTCTTTGTTATTCTTCTTCCTTGGTTACAGAATCGACTCTGCCCTACGCACTCAGTCGCAGAGGTCTGCGCACTCAACTGCAGAGGTCTGCACACTCAGCTGCGGACTCTACTAGGCCTCTGCACACTCAATTGTAGAGCCTCTTCCTACTACTACGACCCATGATACTTAGATTCTTCCTCTATGCTCGCTAACGTATTCTATCTATCAGATTCCATCGATTTCTTAACTAACTTAAATTACTTTACAACTTAGAGCCTCACTCTATTTATACAATCCCATGGTCCGCGGACCATGGGTAGGCTGACACTACATTCAAAACTTAGGGCGGACACCCCTATGACTCTAACATACAATTTGCACTTCGTGCCCGCAATTCGCAGAGTCTTTACAACAATATTACTCAAAACTTGCACTCTAATCCCAAAACCATGCTGTGGGGGGATTCCATGCCCAACAGGCCCCCAACACAAACATTGTGACTTGCCCTCGAGTCACTCTGTCGGTGCGCCGATCTTGGCATGGAGTCCCTCCAACTATTCCTGTACAACATTGATGTCTGTGCACACTGAGCTACTACTTGCTGAACCTACTACATTCATTCCTCTGTGTCTGAATTGTGTCCTTACATCTATACCGGCATCCGCTGTGTATGTTTATAGTCCCACACCCTTTTCTGGCTCCTCGGGTCATGAAGACTATGGTTCGGCCGGTTAGTCAGATAGTCGGCCGACCCATGTAGGGCTTCAAGCGGCTGCCGTTTACTTTTCCTGAGAATGGTTCTCCATTTAGTTTGACTAGCTAGACCACGCCTCCGTCTATGACCTCCTTAACCACGTATGGTCCCAGCCAGTGCATTCTGAATTTTCTTGGAATTTTTTTAAACTTACTGTCATACAGCAACACTAAGTCATTTACCTTGAAGGTGCGCAACTTGATATGGTAGTCGTGCCAGGATTTTTCATGCTTCTTTTGTACGTGCTAATGAAATCCGGCCAAAAATCATTCTTCCTCGAGTTCTTCTAGTTGCGCGAGCCTTTCCTCTAGAGCTTCACGGTTCGTCATCCCTGTGAGTGCTGTTATTCATAGACTTGGTACGATATATTCCATCATCATGATAGCTTCCATGGCATAAACTAACTGGAAAGGTGTTTGTCCTGTCAGTTTCTTGCACATTGTCCTATAAGCCCATAGCACGATAGGGACGCACAGGTCCCAGTCGTTTCGCTACGTGTTGCACAATTTGGTCAGCGCAGTCTCCAGTATTTTGTTGAATGCCTCTACTGTCCCATTAGTTTTTGGGTGGTACGATGTACTTTTCTGATGATACACCTGGAACTCTTGTTAGGCCCCTATACTACTAGTGTAACCCCTTATCGTTATTAGTACAAACCACTTATTATATTGATGTACCCATGTAGTGCCCATATTGTTACTATTGTGCCCCATAGAAGCCCACTATTTTTATTATTGTTCCCTTACATTATTATTGTTATGTCGGCTCTGATTATGTTATGACCCCTTAGATTCCTATATATAGAAAGGAGGTCTTTTCATTTGTATCATCCAAGAATTGCTCATTTGTGTAATGTAAAGGAGGTTGCCCCCTCGAAGAGGCTGAATTCTAAGGCGTTGATCTCTCTTTTCTATCTTTTTGTGAGCTGGTTTCATAACAACTCTTCTGTGAGCACGCTGATGGTTTCATTCAGGAAATGTGTTCTGCAATCACTCATTAAAATTTTTGGACAGCCAAATCGGGTCAACACGATTTCAAACAAAAACTTCGCAGTCATAGCAACCATGTAGTCTTTTATCGGCTGCGCTTCCACCCATCGTGTCAGGTACTTCGTCACGGTGATGATGTAGCATGCGCCCATCTTTCCCTGAGGTTTGATTGGTCCCACAAAGTCGATTGCCCATTTTTCAAACAGTTGCAGTGTCATTTGTCAATTTAACGACATTTCGTCCCTCTGCAATGGTTTTCCAGTCCTTTTTGACATATATCGCAGGCCTTACAGTGCGCTTTCTAATCCTGGTGCAGCGTTGACCACCATAACCCTATGCGAAGAATCTTCTATGCGGTCGCACGTCCTGCATAGTGTCCTCCTGCAGCACCCCCATGTTCTTCCGTAAGGATTTGACTTCATTCAAATTCAGGTACGTATCTTCGCAATATCTCATCATTTCCCATTTTGTATAGGTGCCCCACGATGACAAGGAAATCCACCATGCGCACCACCATTTCCTTCTTCTGTTGGACGGAGTATTCCTTCGATGGATTATATCTTCAAAGTGCCCATTCACGACGCGCACCACAAAGAGCTGTGCATTAGGTAGTCCCTCCAAATTAGTGGGTTCCTCGCCTGTCTAAATTCGCGGCAAGTGATTTGGTCCTGCGTTCAGATGTCCTGGCTTTACTATGACCTCAAAATCATATTCCTAGAACAATAAGAGCCACCTACATATGCACCCCCCAACATAGGCTTATTGACCAGATATTTCAGTGCGAAATGGTTGGTATACATCTTGAGATGTCCTCCGAGTAAATAGTGTCTGTATTTTTGGAGTGCGTACACCATCAGCAACCCCTTGCACTCGGTGATAGAATAGTTCTTCTTTGCTTTGGACAACCTCTGACTTGCAAACACGATAGGGTGATCCAAGCCTTCTCCACCCTCCTGTGTGAGCACTACTCCTAGCACGATACATGACACATCAACATGGACATGAAACTCCACATCCCATTTTGGGAAGACCAAGATTGGAGTAGAGGCCAATTTCTCCTTCAGGACGTCCAAAATTTTCATACAATCATCATTCTAGCAAAATGTAACATCCTTTTTCAATAATTTTTCCATCGGCGTGGTGATTTGGGCATAGATTTTGATAAACTTTCTGTAGTATCTGGTGTGTCCCAAGGTAGCACGCAATTGTTTAACACTTCGTGGTGCTTCCAAATTTAGAATAACGGCAATATTCACAAGGTCCACCATCAGTCCTTGTTTGCAGACCACATGTCTCGGCAAGCTTCCAAAGGGAACGAGGAATGTGCACTTCTTAAGGTTCAATGCAATCCGGTGTCGTCGACAAGTATCCAACATCAATCGTAAGCTTGCTACATGGTGCTTAACTAATCCAAAGACAATCCAATCATCCAGATAGACCTCCAAGAACTTGTGGATGTATTCTTTGAACGCGGCAACAACGATGCGCGAAAATATGGCTGACGCGTTCTTCAATCCAAACGGAATAATGGTATATTGAAAGCAGCCCCATTCCATTGCGAAGATCATTTTTCTCCTGTCTTCTGACGCGATCTTGATCTGATGGTACCTTGAGAACCCATCCATGAATGAGTATGCTTCCTAGCCACCAACATTTCTAGTAATTCATCTGTGAACGATGTTGGGAATGGATCATGTACGCAGGTGTCGTTCAGCTTCCTAAGGTCCATGCATATTCTTATTTCACCCTTCTGCTTCTTCTCCTATACTGCCATAGGACTCACCCAGTTGGATTCTTCCACTGGCTCAATAATTCTGGCTACGAGCATTTTGTTTAATTCTTCGCAGACCTTTTCCTTATACTTCGGATTCAAGTAGTAAGGCCTCTACCTAACCAGCTTCGCTTCAAGTTTCACGGTGATCTTCATCATCCCTAAGTCGCCAACGATCCCTTTTAAATCTATAATTTTGGTCAAGAACAAGTCTTGGTATTCATGGAGTAAATTAGCAACCTTATCCACTGTGGCATCATCCCAATAGTCCCCAAGCATTGCGTACTTTGGCTCCGCCTCTGTTCCAATGTTTACCTACTTTTTCTTTAGTGGCATGGTGATGTCAGGATCCTCAATCGATGGTCCTCGAACCTCGCAACAGCCTTCCATTTATGGAATGTTAATATTTCATGGGTCCTCATCATCCTCCTCAACATTTACATTGCAACACTCCAGCATGCATCTCAGTTGTGTCACCCATTCTCGTTGAAGTACTTCCATTGGCTCCTCGAGTATTTTGAAGATAACTTCTTTTACTACCTGGAGCGCATCGTCAACAGTATCCCACTAATGATCTTCAAATGTAAAATTTAACATAAATCCATCGTGCAAGATATCCAATTCGCCTGTACCATGGCGAAGCTCATGTCAGGCCAGGGTAACTGTAGAATAAATGAGCGGAAGAAAATTGTGATGCTGGTTTGCCTACAATTCATAGAAAACATAAGCAATGTGATGCTTGCATTCTAGGAAAGCATAGAAAACAGTCTTTTCATGATTCACATTCAAGAGCACATAGGAAGCTTGAACTCATTCATTCAGATTTATGTGGTCCAATGCCTGTTCCTTCTACAAATGGAAATAAATATATCATGACATTTATTGATGATTACACCAGAATGTGTTGGGTTTATTTATTCAAGAACAAATCTGATGCTTTTCAAACATTCAAGATTTTTCATAAGTGGATTGAAAATGATGCACAATCTCATATTGGGTCTATTCGCACTGATAATGGAAAAGAATATACATCAAATGAATTTGAAAACTATCTTCGCCAACATGGGATCAAACATCAAACAACTGTGCCTTATAATCCTCAACAGAATGGTGTAGCTGAAAGAATGAACAGAACAATTTTGAATATGGTACGATCCATGCTTTTCTTCAAAAATGTAAAGACAATGTTTTGGGCTAATGCTGTTCTATGTGCTGCATATATAAAGAATAGATGTCCATCTAGTGCTATAAGAAACAAAACTCCTTACGAATTGTGGTATGGACATGTTCCTTCAGTAAAACATCTCAGGATCTTTGGTTCCACCTGTTATGCTTTAATACCAAAGGTACATAGAAACAAACTTGGTGCTAGAAGTCGTAAGTGTATCTTCCTGGGGTATTCAAACACATCTAAAGCATACCGTCTCTATGATGAAGTAAATAAAAAGTTTTTTATATCTAGAGATGTCATTTTTCTTGAATCATCCAAATCTGACAGTGTTGTTGAGCAGCAACTTGATCGCTTGGATAGATTCACAATACCGAAATCATTTCAAGAGTTTGATAATCAGATTCCACATCTTGAAGGGGGGATTCCTATACTAGAACAACATGTGGAATCTTATTCTTCTGAAGAAAAATCTCCCCAGCATGACACTCCAACAATGGATGATGCTTTAAGTGATGTAATTGATAGAATTGGGAGACTCAATCTTGATTCAGACCCAACTCAATCAACAGAGCAGCCTGGACCATCTCAAGAAGGTCCCCCAAAGTGGCTGAAAAAGACACTTGAAAGTGTTCATCCTGATGAAATTGGAAAAACAGGAACCAGAAATACAAACCGACAAGATGGAGGTGATGTAGATAACTCTAATTCACCTGTTGATATGGATGTTACTTATGATTGTGAATTGAACTTGTCTACAGATTTTGAACCAACTTCCTTCAAAGAAGGTGCTTCTCATGATGAATGGAAAGAAGCGATGCAGAAGGAGTATGATGCCCTCATAAAGAATGGCACTTGGAAGCTGGTTGATCCTCCATTTGGAACCAAACCAATTGGCTGCAAGTGGGTCTACAAGAACAAGTACAAAGCTGATGGCTCACTTGACAAGCACAAAGCTAGGCTTGTGGCACAAGGTTTTGCACAGAAGGAAGGGGTCGATTATGAGGAAACTTTTTCCCCCACAGCAAAATGGGCCACAATCCGGACACTCTTTGCACTAGCTGCTCAGAACGGTTGGAAAGTCCATCAAATGGACGTAAAAACTGCATTCTTGAATGGAGATCTAAAAGAGAATGTTTTTATGTCCCAGCCTGAAGGATTTGCTGTGAAAGGATATGAACATAAAGTATGCAAACTTGTGAAGTCCTTGTATGGCCTCAAACAAGCACCACGAGCCTGGTATGAAAAACTAACTAAGCATCTTCTGAAACTCAACTTCAATCATTTTGATCTTGATGATGCAACTTTGTTTGTCAAGAAAGTTGGCAAAATAGTTGTATATCTTGTGGTATATGTAGATGATCTTTTAATGATAGGGAACAATGAAAGCTATATTGCATCCATAAAGAAAGAATTAGGAAATTTTTTTGAAATGACTGATTTGGGTATGTTCATTACTATCTTGGCATTGAAGTAACCCAACATCCAAAGTCCATATTTCTTTCTCAAAAGAAATACATTGGAGATTTGTTAAACAGATTTGGCATGACAGAGTGCAATCCTCTTTCTACTCCAATGGAACAAAACTTGAAGCTCACATCTACTGAAGGAAAGGAATTTGAGGATGCAACAAAGTATAGACAGCTTGTAGGAAGTCTCATCTACCTCACTACTACCAGACCAGACATTTCATTTGCTGTTGCAATCCTCTCCAGGTTTATGCAAAAGCCTTGTGAGGGACATTGGTCTGCTGCTAAAAGAGTTCTAAGGTACTTGAAGGGAACTCAAGACCTTGGAATCAAGTATACACAGGTGGACGACTTCAACTTGATTGGATACTCTGATTCAAACTTCGATGGAGACAAAGAAACTGGGGTATCTACTTCAGGATATGCTATGAGTCTTGGATTAGGAGCTGTCTCCTGGAGATCACGCAAACAATCAGTACCAGTAGATTCCACAACAGAAGCAGAATATGTGGTAGCAGCTGAAGCAACGAAAGAAATTGTGTGGCTCAGGAAAATTCTTGAAGATTTGCAGGTAAAACAAATACAATCAACTCCACTAATGATTGATAACACCTCTGCAATAAAGTTGGCCAAGAATCCAAAGTTCCATGATCGTACTAAGCACATCAATACTAAATATCATCTGATCCGACATCATGTTGAGGCCAAAACAATCCATCTCCGTCATTGTTCCACAAATGAGCAAATTGCAGACATCTTCACCAAAGCGCTTGGAAGAGAAAAGCTTGAAAGATTCAGAATGATGCTTGGACTCACCAACATCCCTTCAGATTAAGGGGGGGAATGTTGACACCTAATCCTCAACGGATGGGTGAACTGGACAGTCATCAAGAAGATGAACTGATCCGTTATATTTTTGTATATAAATGTTAGTTAGCTTATGAATAATACATCACAATTTTCTTCCGCTCATTTATTCTGGAGTTACCCTGGCCTGACAGCTCCGTCTCAGTATACCAATTCATGGGTATGACATCCAGGGTATGATAGAAAAAATTTACCCATTCAGGCTGTGGCTCTTCCCTGTAGACCTTAGTCCATTTCACGAGGTGTGTACGTGGATCATCCCATCTGTCATACTTGTCTGCTAGTCGCATCTACGGTTTCCCAAATCATAGGCACATCATCCTTCTGCATCCACGCCAGTCCTCAAAGCTTCTTTGATGCATACCCCACCACCTTGCAAGCGTCGTGCACAGTGCCCATTTAAGAGCATCAAACCGCTGCTGTTCTGGCACTGTGCTTTCAAATTTGTTCAGGAATTCATCCACCGTTGTCAACCCATCATACATAGGCAAATCCCTTACCTATGTTGTCACACAATGCAATGATCTTACCATTATGTTGCAATTGAGCGTGGTTACCTCATGTAATCGGTTCTGCCATCGTTTTGTTTCCTCATCCAAATTTGATATGCACTAGGAGCTTTCATGCTCCCATGAAATCCTGCCATCCACTGTAGGATTCACCGAATCCTGTTCCTCTGTAGTTATCTTGTAAATACAGTCTAGCTCGTCATCGCGCACTGGCTCTGTGAAGTGCACTCCTTCGACAGGATCTAGTGGTAGTACTACGCGTAATGACTTTTTGTCAAAAATCATTTTGCGCTTCTTCGGGTTTATGACTTCATTCATATCAGTGGCCCAGTCTATGCCCAGTAGCGCAGGATAGGGATTTCGAACGTCGACAATATCTATTACTTCGAAATCTGCCAACGTGCTTACACCTTCAATATCCATAATTACTCCTTGCAATCTTCCCATGGGTAAGATCTTCTGTTGGTTCACCATTCGTGATTGAATAGAAGACCATTATAGCACGGATCTGCCCATGCATTCCCATGTTTGTTTTGGTAGTACATTCGCGTCTGATCTGAGATCCAGAATTACTTGATCCATTTCGTACTCTTTGATTTGTGCAGTCAATCTCATTTCCCTTCCTGTTCAAAATGCATGCTTTCCAAGTTTTTGGACTACGTGTGGTTCTCTTGACCTAGCACACCTAGAGATAAGTTCTTGCAGTCCTTTTACAACCTATATGTCGTGAAACAGTTTCATGTATGTCTCTAGAAAAGTAGTGAGCATTGAAGGATCCATCTCTGGTTCTAGTTGATCCTCACTACCTGAAGTGGAGGCCTCCATGAAGCTCTTCTTAGCTTCCATGAATGTCTCCTTCACGTGCTCCAAATCAAATTCAGGTTCCTTTGTAGGAGCCTTGCGAACCCACACACTTTCTTCAGGCTACTTACCTTTGTCATCTCCTATCATGATACCACTTCTAAGAACTATGTTTACATTTGGGTCCTCTTCGCGTGGCTTAGACCTCATCATTTGCAAATTCTGAGTTGGGGGAGGCTGGAGTACCCCTTTATCGCACAACCTGACTATCAGTGTAGGGAAGTGCTATGCCTCATGATCAAATTGAGTACAGTATAAACATGATGTTCTCATCAAATTCATACAATCGTAGGCATAGTTCCCTAGCCCTCCACAATTGTAACAAATTAGCTGTCTGCGACCCCTTCTTGGTCCCATTCCACCTCGACCTCATCAGCGCCCCTAAAATCGAGAGTGCGCCATTCCTGCATTCAGGTTAAGGGCTCGCATTTTAGTCTGTACTCTATAGGTAGGAGTCTGATCCATCATTAGCTTGTAACTTCTGCAGGTGAGCTCATCATGGCCTACCGAACTGTAGAAATTATAGAACAATTGCTGGGACGTTTGTGTATACTTCTGCAATAGATGACAATTATCCGTAGCATGTCTTCCTCCTATCTAGCAGATCATGCACCATAATGTAGGTGCCGCACTCGGTCCTACTTGTGCATTTGGTCTTAATGGCATCAGCCCTCCTCCCACCAAGTAATTGTGAAGACTAGACAATGGTCCTTGTCATGCCCCTGGCCTTTGCATTTTATGCACCATACCTCCTCACGTGCCTCTGGCCAAGTTGTCCTGTCCTATTTCAAACTCTGCATTTCCAGACACAAATTTTGCATTTGCACGTGGATTTGTTGGACTCCCAGGCCATGATCTTGTATTGGGGTCTCGTGCACTCTCATTGCAATCTCCAAAGCTTTAGCCTAGGTGGATAACTTCTGCTGCAACAATGCCACCCTTAGATGCAGTGTTAGTGATGCTACAAACCATGCGCGGTGCTACCCATCTGTCAAGGTCATGTTGGCTTCATGAATCATACTCTTCAGTCTCTAGTCCAGATCCCATGGGGTCTCACCTAGAAGCATCACGATCTCCTTAAACTTGATAATTGATTGTGTCTCAAAATTTGGCTTGCTAAATTCCCTATTTAGGTCGTGTTC
The DNA here is from genome assembly GCA_031772625.1 of Pinus tabuliformis. Taxonomy (NCBI): domain Eukaryota; kingdom Viridiplantae; phylum Streptophyta; class Pinopsida; order Pinales; family Pinaceae; genus Pinus; species Pinus tabuliformis. The sequence continues at coordinate 408,648,416 of CM062807.1, read as the reverse complement.
GGATGGTCACTACAATGTTTAATGTACCATTTCAATGCATGATCCTACAATGCTCTCACCAATGTTGCCTTCTTTATATTGTCATCCATGACTCCTTATGCTTCCCATATGACCCTTACTACAAACCAGCATTGGTCTGGATCTTCGCTCCCTACTCCCCTGAATACCAGCAATTTTATCGCACTCACCATATTGAAATGTGGTGGTGGTGGAGGTGGTGTGGGAGGAGATGGAGGTGAAGATAGTGAGACTGGTGGTGGTGTAGGTGGAAGTGGTAGGCGTGGAATTCACTGCCTTATCAGACTGATTATGCTTCTCGGATAAACTTTCACGGGCTCTTCCTCGCTTTCCCGCCAAGGCGAAATCATGGGGCTATTTTCTATCTCTGCACTACCTCCATTTCTATAGATCCTCCCACTTCGCGTAGCCCCAAACATCAATTTATTCGCATAACCTACTTTTCACACAATAACACTTTAATCGAAGTTTTCAAATATTTAATGTACTTACCTCATGGTCCTTTGAGGAAGCATCGTTCCGCCTCGCTGTAGCTGACTATCATGTCTACCATGAACTTGGTGATAAACCCCCCTACAATTTGATCGAGCCAATGGTATACAGTGCGCGTGATATTATCTTCTGATGCTTCTAGTCTGCTCACTAATTCTGGAGTCCACACAATTGGTTTGTCGAGCCTACACCTTCACTAAGTATCTGCTAGCTTCGTGATCCACTCATACAACTCAGAGGGAAAGGATGCAAAGAAAATTTCATGGATTTCAATATATAAGTAGCGCTCCAACCATTTTTCCTTTGATACTTGCATATTCCTATTTTCCTGTGCCACGAACTTGTGAATCTTTGTGTCTAACCACCCTTCAATTTCTTTCTTTGTTGGATTCTAGTGACACGACATCAAACATCCCTTGTGCAGATCCTGGTCTCAGCAACAGAACCATTTGTTGGCTTGTTGGGGCCTGACCAAGGTTCAGAGAGGATTTAGCAAAACAAATCCCAGTACTACTGGCCCTTTCGGCAACAGTCCGCAGAGTGCAGATTGAGGTCTCACCCGAAGTAGTATGGGAGGGTGCTAGAACCAGGTTTCCACACCCAGTTCCAAGTGGTCCGTGATTTGACCTTGCGCACATCGCTACGCACACTTATCAATACCTTTCAGTCTGGGATGCTACCTTTGCGCAGCCCTACTCGGGGGGTCGAACAATGTTATTACCCAAATCCTTACTAGTAACCCAATATTAGTTGATTAACTTAGCTTGTCTGTATGCTTTCAGTTATACTTGCGCAGTAAATAAACAATATAATTTCAAATGATATCAACAAGTAATAACACAAGAATAGATACATGGAATTCAGATAAAACTTCTCTTTATTATTCTTCTTCCTTGGTTACAGACTCAACTCCGCCCTGCGCACTCAGTTGCAGGAGTCCACGCACTCAGTTGCGGACTCTACTAGGCCTCTACACGCTCAGCTGTAAAGCCTCTTCCTACTACTACGACCCAAGATACTTAGACTCTTTCTCTATGCTCTCTATCTTATTATATCTATCAGATTCCATCAATTCCTTAACTAACTTAAATTACTTTACAACTTAGAGCCTCACTCTATTTATACAATCCCATGGTCCGTAGACCATGGGTAGGCTGACACTACATTCAAAACATAGGGCGGACAACTCTATGACTCTAACATATAATTCGCGCTCCATGCCCACAATTCACAGAGTTTTTACAACAATATTACTCAAAACTTGGGCTTTGAGCCCCAAACCATGTTGTGGGGGGATTCCATGCCCAACAATCAGGGAACTGAAGTGGTGACTGAACAAATTTTCTACATAAATCAAAGGAGACCCCATGGGCCTCGGCCATACTAGTAGGGCATGCAAGGGTCATCCCATGCATATTACAACCCTAACCAGAATACATCCATTCCCTCTTGGGGACCCCTACTCATCCCTCTTGGTCTACACCCCCTCCTTGGTCTTTGTCACCTCAGTACTATTCCCAGCTGACCAACCAATCATTTTAGCCATATACTCTACCACAACCTCAGTGGAATGCACCACCCTAGGGCTGGAGGCCCCCATACAACAATGCTCTAGCTTTATTGCCTTCACCACCTAGTCAACCATAACTTTTACACCCTGCTCCACCTAGAAAACCTCATATGCCTGCCCAACCAAATCCGAACCAGAACAACAGACAAGCACAACAAGTGTACAATGGAGAGACATCCTAACTTGCTGATGCTGTGGAGATTCAATAAATCAACCTAAGATCTAGGAGAGTACTCCAGGACAACCAACCTCCACATCCACCTAGGGAAAATGAGGAGGAAAGAGAGGAAAGCATGCCTAGTGTGAATCCACCACCCTTTCTTGAAAGATTAACTCATCCTATCTAGCCTACCCAGAAGAGAATGAACTTCTGGGTGAATTGAAAAATCTATGTGTCAAAATTCTACTTCTCCAAGCCATCAAGAATGTACCTATTTACAACAAAATTATTAAATAGAAGTGTTTCAAACATCCAGGGATGCGAAAAAGAGACACCCCTACCATTAATGTCATTGGACAACTGTTCGACTTAATGTCGGGGTAGGTAATTTGCCCAAAGTATTTGGACCCTGGAAGCCCTGTAGTAGATGTGCACATCAATGGCACCATTGTCCCACACACTTTGATTGATCTTGGGGCTGCCATTAATGTAATGAATAAGGACACCATGCTCAAACTCAATCTCTAGGGTTCATTAAGAAAGACAACAACAGTCTTGCAACTTGAAGACCACTCCACAGTAACCCCTGAGGCGATCGTTGAGGATGTGATGGTCCCAATTGACTCTTGGGAGTACCTTACAGACTTCTTAGTTCTCCAGCCTAAGGCCAAGCTTACTGGTTATCCTCTCATACTTGGGAGGCTGTGGTTAGCCATTGTCGATGCCTACATTAGATGCAGGGTTGGAAATATGACTATCAAAAATGGGCATCTGTCCAAGCAGTTGTCCTTGTACCCTCTGGCTCAGCCATCTCTAGAACATGACTTACATTTATGGCTAGAAGAGGAGAAAGAATATGAAATCTACTTAGCCCAAATCTACACCCTAGAAATTTCCATGGAAGGAGGACAGCCAAATGAAGAGGGTTTGATTGAACTCATACTCCAAAGTCCAACTCCCAGCACCTCTTCCTTAGAGGAAGTAGTAAAGGAAACCTAGAGCAACCATTAGATTGATCTATTCTTAGCTGATTCAAACCATACCCGTGTCAAAACAATAGAATTCAACCTTGAAAGAACTTTGAAAATCAACCGCTCTCTTTCTATACACAAAGAAGGAAAGTTGTGCAACATGCTAAGGAAACATCCAGATGCCTTTGCTTGGAGTTACAAGGAAATGAATGGAGTGCACCCCTCAGTTTGTACTCACCACATTTATATCAAAGAAGGTTGCAAACCAGTCCGACAACCCCAAAGGAGAATGAATCCAACTCTCAAGGATATAGTCAAAGAAGAACTGCAAAAGTTGCTGGATGCAGGATTCATTTACCTTATCTCAGACAGTGAGTGGGTTTCTCCTTTGGTGTTGGTTCCAAAGAAAAATGGGAAGTGGAGGATTTGTGTCAATTAGATAGAGTTAAAAAAAGCAACAAAGAAGGACCATTTCCCTCTACCTTTCAATGAACAAGTGCTAGATGGCCTGGCAGGGAAAAAGTTTTTTTTTCCTAGATGGGTTCAGTGGGTATAATTAAATCTAGATTATGCAATGCCCCTACCACTTTCGAGAGGGCAGTCCTGAGTATCTTTGCCAAGCTAGTCCATGATGCAATAGAAATTTATATGGATGATTTTACACCCTATGGGTGTGATTTCAAGGAGGCTCTGTACAACTTGGGTAAGGTGATGAACAAATGCATTCAAATGAACTTGTCCCTTAGTCTCGAAAAATGTGAGTTCTTGATGATTGCAGGGACTATTCTAGGTCATTCAATCTCCCATAAAGGACTGCAGGTGGACCCAAATAAGATAGCCAACATCCAAAGGGTACCACCTCCGTAAAAATAGAGGGATGTCAGAGTTTTTCTAGGTTTAGTTGGATACTATAGAAGATCTATAAAGGACTTCAGAAAGTTAGCTTCTCCTTTATTTTTTTTATTGGCCAAAGACTTTGAATTTTTATGGTCAGAAAGATGTTAAGAGGCCTTGGACATCCTAAAGGACAAGTTGGCCACTGCACCTATTCTCCGAGGACCAAATTGGGCCCTTCCTTTCATATACATGTTGATGCCTCTCACAAAACCATAGGAGTAACTCTAGGCCAGATAGATGACAAGTTACCTTATGACATTTACTTCATCAGTAAGAATCTGTCAAAAGATGAACTGAACTACACAATGACTAAAAAGGAGCTCTTAGTTGTTGTGCATTCATTGAAAAAATTTAGGCATTACATTTCATGTTACCAAACATTTGTGCATACTGACCATGATGCAATTAAATACTTGATGAATAAACCAGATGAAAATGCCCAGATTATTAGATGGTTACTTTTATTACAATAGTTTGATCTGACTATTATTGATAAGCTTCGCAAGGAGAATGTTGTTGCATATTTTTTAATCCAGATTGACTTTGTTTGCAGGGGAGGAAGGAATGGTTGATGATCAGTTACCAGATGAACACTTATTCACCATTTCAGTTCTCTCTCCATGGTTTGCTGACATAGGAAATTACTTGGTGTCTACACAGTTTCCACCAAATTTTTTCTCTAAAGAAAAAAGAAAGATTGTGAGGAAGAGCACCCCATTCACTTGGATTGGGGGCAACCTCTTCAAACTAGGCCCATATCAAATTCTGAGAAGATGTGTTAGGGAGGAGGAAGTCTTTGATATCCTTTTGACCTGTCATCATGGGCCTTGTGGAGGTCACCTTGTAGCCCAAAGGAGAACATTCAAGGTGCTACAAGATGGTTATTATTGGCCCACTCTTCACCAGGATGTGAGTAGGTATACTAGTTAGTGTGATCGGTGCCAAAGCATGGGGAAACCTACCCTAAGGGATGAAATGCATCTACAACCTCAAGTGACTTTTGAGCCATTTGACAAGTGGGGCATGGATTTCATTGGCCCCATTGGCCCCCCATCAAGGCAAAATAAGTACATCATTGTGTGCACAAACTATTTGACCAAGTGGGCTGAAGCCAAGGCCATCAAAGCAGCAACAGAAGAGAAAGTGGCTGAGTTCTTAAAGGAAAATGTATTGTATAAGTTTGGGTACCCTAGAGAACTGGTCACTAATCAAGGTAGTTATTTTACATCTCACGCGATTAAAAATTTGTTAAGCCAATACAAGATTAAGCATAGAACATCCACTCCTTACCACCCACAAGCTAATGGGCAAGTGGAGGTAACCAATAGAGCGTTGGAAGGCATTTTGAGCAAGGTGATTAGCTACAATAGAAAGGACTGGGAAAATATATTATTTGAGGCCACTTGGGCCTACAATACCACCTGGAATACCACCACTAGATTCACTCCTTATGAGCTTGTCTATGGGAAGAAGTCCCTGTTGTCCATTGAATTTGAATACAACACCTTAAGAATGGCAGCACAACTAGATCTAAATCTTACCGGGGCACAACAAGGGATATTTCTCCAGCTGAATGGGCTAGATGAGTTTAGAATGCAGGCCCTCCTGTAGAAAGAGGTGATGTAAATCCAAAGGAATATCTGGCATGACAAGAACGTAAAGGACAAACAGTTTCAAGAAGGTGATTGGGCTTTGTTGAATGATTCCAGATATAAGGATTTTAAAGGCAAGCTAAGGATTAGATGGTTAGGGCCTTATGTCATAGAAAAATGTCATGATAATGTTTCAATATAGATAAGAACCATTTATGCAGAGGATATTCCTTTACTTATCAATGGGTACAGATTGAAGGTCTACAAGAAGCCCTTGTCAAAGCATGAATTCATCAATGGTTGTTACAGGTCTATTTGGGCACATCACTCCCAACGATTAGATCAATACAATTAGGGCTCATCAAACCCTAATTCAGTTGGTACATGACCTAGACAAGTCATCAAATTGAATGCTTCCATCCATGAAAGTTTCCTAGCTTGAAACCCTGCCGAAATGCCTCCTTGGGACACCAGCGCAGCCTTAGTCAGGGGTAATTGCACTGTAGAGCAAGTAGGCCCATTCAGGCCTACACTGCAGTCTTCCAGATCACATAGAAGATATTCCAAATGAACTAAATCACCCTTAAATCATTGATTTTCTTTCAAATTCTGTATTTATAGACATAGTCGATTCTAAACAAAACTTATCGAATATTGAAGAAATCATTTATATCAATATTTCGACTAAACATGAAATTGTAGAAAATATCCATGTTGGCAAATCTTGTTCTCCATCAAAACTTGACACTTAGCGTGCTCTTTTTCATGAATTCTGCAATATATTTGCTTGGTCATATGAGGAAATGCCAGGTATTGATTCTAGTATAGTTGAACATGAGATTAAAATATATCCTGATGTCAAATCAGTATGATAGTGCCTCCGTCCTGTTCATTCAAAGAAGGTTGCTACCATAAAAGCAGAAATTGAAAAACTTTTACATGTTGGATTCATATACCCCGTTCTAGTTACCGATTGGGTTTCCAATCTTGTTCCAGCCATCAAGAAACAAGAAACATTACGAGTGTGTGTTGATTATAGGGATGTTAATCATGCTTGTCCAAAAGACAACTATCCCACTACCTTTATCGAGCAGATAATTGATGACTATGCCGAATGTGAAATATTTTCATTTACGGATGGATTTTCCATCTATAATCATATCAATATCCGCCGAGAACACTAATATAAAATTGCCTTTATTTGTCCCTAGCACACATTCACATATAGAAAACTCCCTTTTGGTTTGAAGAATGTTGGGGAAACTTTTCAGAGGGAAATGAATTATGCCTTCCACGACATCAAACACATTGTTCAACCCTATCTAGATGATTTACCTGCTCATTCACGAAAACAGGTTGATCATCCACAACATCTGAGAGCCATCTTTTTATGGTGCCAACACTACAAAATTCAACTCAATACACATAAATGTGTGTTTTGTGTTGGTTGTGGTCGTTTGCTTGGTTTCGTAGTGTCTAAATAAGGAATTCGACTCAACCCTTTGAAGTTTAAGGAAATTCTTGATCTACCTCCACCTTCCAATTTACTTCAGTTACAGAGACTCCAAGGGAAGGCTAACTTTCTAAGGAGATTCATTCCCAACTATGCCAAAATGGCTAAAGGATTTACTTGTCTTTTGAAAAAGGGAATTCTCTTCCATTGGGATCAAGTTGTGCAAGCTTCCTTTGATGCTCTCAAAGATACCCTGATCCGAGCATCATTAATGTATGCCCCTAATTATCAAAACGACTATTTCATGTATCTCGCCACAGTAGATATAACCATTGCTATGGTTTTAGTCCAAGAAGAAGATGGTATTGAATATCTAATCTACTATTTGAGTCAAAATCTCAATGATACGGAAGTTAAATACTCTTACATTGAAAATTTATCTTTGGCTATTGTTCAAGCTGTACAGAGATTTCATCATTATATCCTGCTCTGAAAGACCACTGTCATTTCAGATTTCAACCCTATGACATACATCTTGTCACATCAATTGTAGAGGGGCAAATATTCGAAGTGGATAGTTATTTTGCAGGAATTTGATTTGGAATTCATCAAATCCAAGTCAAAGAAATCTCTAGTTTTTCTAAGCTTCTTTGTGACCTTCCCTCTACCGCGATCGACTCAACAAAAGAACCATCAATTCTTGATGAGTATCTATTTCTAATTTCGTCATCCAACCCTTGGTATGGAGATATACTGATCTATCTCCGAACCCAAACTTTTCAGCCCGATACCTCTTGCTCGCAACAATGACGTATTGATATCAAGCCAAAGATTATTTGATCATTGACAACACTCTTTACCATCGCGGTATCAATACAATTTTACGGAGGTGCCTCACACATGAGGAAGCCGAGAAAGTTCTAAATGATTTCCATTCTGGTGCTTGTGGTGGACATTTATCTGGTTATTCTATCACACAGAAGATTCTTCGTGCTGGTTACTTCTGGCCAACCATATTTAATGATTGCATTATTGCTATCAGAAGTTTTCATGCATGCCAAATTTTTTACCATAAAACTCGATTACCATCAGCACCATTGCATCTTGTCATTTCTGTTAGACCATTTGCAAAATGGGGCGTTGATTTTGTGACATGTAGCTCTCCCTCTACCAGGGGGCATGGGTATATTATTGTCGTCATGAAATATTTTACGAAATGGGACGAGGTGATGCCTACGTTAAACAACAGTGGTGAGACGGCTGCACTTTTTTTCTTCAACCATGTGGTTGCACGGTTTGGTGTACCACAAGCTATAGTTACAGATCATGGTTCGCATTTTCACAATCACATGATGACTGAATTAACTGCCAAGTTAGGACTTTCACAAGAAAATGGAGAAGTTGAAGCCATCAACAAAATCCTTAAGTGGATGCTACAACGAATGATAGGAGTTCACAAACAAAACTAGCATTTGATATTGTACTCAACTTTGTGGGCATACCGAAAATTGGTAAGAAACGTAACTGGATTCACACCTTTTCAAATGGTGTATGGTTTGGAGGAAATCTTGCCCATACAATGTGAAATTTCATCATTAAAACTCGCAATTGAATTGTTAACTGACACTTCTGATGAAGAAGCATGTTTCTTAGAAATCATCCATCCGGATGAAACATCTCATGAAACTACATTGGCCAAAAAAGCACATAAGAAATGAATTAAGGCACAATATGACTGCAATCTCAAGCCTCACATATTCTTAGAAGGAGACCTGGTATTGCTTTATGATCAGGAAGCCGATAAATTAGGAGCAGGAAAATTTAAACCACTATGGATGGGCCCCTATATTGTCAAGCATGTTTTGGTTAAAGGTTCTTATGAGTTGGTTGATTATGATGGAATTCCATTGCCGCAGCCCCGAAACTAGTTGTATCTTAAACGTTACTATGCTTGATTTTACGTAGTAAAAAACATTATATATATTCTTTGATTGTGTGTGTGTGTATGTCACAGTGTGACTTTTATAGTTTTTATGTGGTTACGTAATCCGCTTTTCATTTGTTGCAGATGTTAGGATCTTTGGAACCATTTGTTGGTTATGCCGATGGTGCTAGTCATAGTACACAAAACCTGTCTTCTACAACATGGGCCATATTCGCTCCAAGTGGTGAGTTAGTGAGTTTTCAAGGGATTTGTATCAGTCGTTCTATGATAAATATCACTGAGTATAGAACATTGACTGAAATCCTCTCTGATGCCATTTCGCTTAGCATTCACTGAATCATCATTACGCTGGACTCACAACTTGTCGTACTGCAACTTACAAATGTTTATACCGTTTTAAATCCAACTATTTATCATATGTTCCTTAGAGTTCGTCTCTTGTAAAGACATTTTGATTACATTCAATGTCAACACACTTCGAGGAACTTTAACAGATTGACTAATTCTTTAGCAAATTATGTATTAAACAAAAATTTACGACACATGTAAAAAATAAATTTTCAATTCACATCAATAGTTGAATAGGATTACACATAACCATATAAAAACACTGAAAGTAAAATAGATAGATGTTTAAAGTTTTTACAAAAAATTGTTTCCAAGACATGTTGGTCATCTGACCTCAAAACTCAAAATGCATATAGTAAATCATCCTAAGTAGATCTAATGATGCTCGTGATAACAGGTCACTGCCTGAGCTATCTTGCGCAATAGCCTCATCCAATGGCTAGGTACACCAATATTATGGTGCTGCAGTCTCATTAGTTACTCCTCGTTCGGTACATCGGGTATACCGAGGGTTAACCCCTCTATATGATCCTGCAACTCCGCCAGTGTCTCGGTCAAATCCAAATCTTGGAGAACTGCTCTTCCGACATTTCTCCGCGCTAGTTCACCCACCTCCTATTGATGACCCATTAGTCGAATAGTGCCAACATCTGTATGCATGAGAACATTTTTAGTTTAGTCTTGGAAACATCAAAAACACAAAAAATGTAAAAACTCACAAACACATGGTCAAAATAGATTACCTATAGCACCCCATTGAGCACCCAATGGTAATCTCAAATTTAGATTTCCATGAAAATCTATCCTTGCATATGGACTCCTCGATGACAATGTGTTGTTGACGGAGCCAACTAAAGAATGAAGGAGGAAATGAGATTGATGACTAACTAGCATGTCTAACCATCAACTCGACCTATCTCTGCATCCGTGGATCTCTAGGAGTAGTTAAACTTAGTGACACATGCTGAGGTTGCATCATTGGAATTATCTCCAAAGTAAAAGCAATCAAGTTCGAACCATAGCTAAAAATTTTCGTCTTGCTGCTCTTTACTTTGGTCAGCTACTCTTTCATCAAAGAAAGTACCGCCTCACACCTGTTGAAAATAGTTGGCTCAAGACACTCAAGAACATATTGCATGTATGATCTCTTTGCCAGATGAAGTGTCACACTAGCTACCAACTTTGCGATAGTAAAGAGGATTGTTCACAAGGGAAAATCACGAACATCCATGATGTTTATCTTCCCATATTTGCTGGGTTGTGTACCCAGCTGAAAGAATTGTCGAATGTAGTCCCTCACTGGTTCACCCCCACGGGAAGAACTTGAAAGAGAAATGGTGGCACCATGTCTTGACAATCTTGTAAGGAAGGAAATATCATCGATCAATATAGGAAGCACTTTTCCCCGTATGTCGAAATCTTATTCCCTAGATCCCATGAATGAACCAAGAACTGCAATAGTTCTAATTATTGCCTCATCCTAGACAATCTGAAATATTTTAGTAACCCACAATCTTTGAGGGTCTCAACAGTACTAGGATCATTTAGGGAAACCATATCCTCTTCTTCATGTTCTCTTTCACACCATAATAGCCATTCTGATCTTATCAAAGTCTAAAATCAAACCATAGGCTTAGTTAGGATCCATTTCATGCAAAAAAATGAAGAGATTTTGGGTAAACAGATGAAACAAATTTCTAAATTGTGCCCAGCGCAGGCCTAGTCTTGAGACAGTGCACTACAGAGCAAGTACCCTTCTTCTTGACTACACTACAGTGTAGTTTTCAATGCATTGGGTTGCACTAATCCCAGGGTGAGGTATATTATCCCTAGGGACCCCAAAACCCTAAAAAAATTGCTTGAAACTGAAAAAGAATGACCTTAAATGAAAGAGAAAAGGTATATCTCCTACCTGGTCTTGACGGCACAAAGAATGATCCACAGAATCTCCCGCAATCAGTTGCTGAACTTCGAGGTAAAAACTAGTTCAGAGGACAAAATTGAATGGTAAATATCATATGGTGAAAATGACTTGGTAAATTTCTTTTTTCTTTTTATGGTTATTTCATGTTCATTAATTGAATAAACTATATTTTTTACCTATTTTTACCAATGAAACATGCATTTTTAATCCGTTTGGTGGTTCTTTGAGCAGGCTTACAACTGACATAGAGAATTTGACATGCATAATCATAAATTGTACTTTTGACCAAAAAGCATACTTTTATCTCTTTTTCGAGCTCTGTTAAACATCAAAAAAAGAACCCCCCTAGAGTCCTCTTTAAGCTCTTTTCAGACTCTCTAAATATGAAAATATTGTCGAGTGCTTATCCTTTTCAGCTCATAAATGGATTGGAAACGACATCTACTTAGTATAAGTTTAAGCCTTTTCCACACTGAGATAGATTACTTACGAAAAAGGCATACGTTGATCGAACATGGTCAATAAGTTCTCTCTTGTATTATTTTACGCTTTTTCAAACTTGAGAGACAAATCTATGAAAAAGAACTTGTGGAGTTTTCTTTTTGTCCCTTTTCAAACTCTCTAAACATGAAAAGGACTGAGTTATCATTGTCTTTAAACTCATTCAAACATAAAATAGCGACAAAATTTTCCATCATGACAAGACTGAGTTTCACCTTCGCTAGACTCGTTAAAACATCACATAGCGATGGATTCACCCGAACGGTGGAATTATACTACAAGCATATTTTATCCTCCTTAAGCTTGTTTAAAAAAAAATAAAGAGGTACTGGTTAGCAATGACTAGGAAAATGGGAAAAGGGATAAATCACTTTATAGTAGCAAGTCGCTCTTGAACATGACACTTTCACTTCATCTTTGTGACTATTTGGGTTTGGTTATCTGCTTGATGGTTATCATACCTATGGTCTATCACACCATCCATCACTTTGGTTTTGGGTCAATGTTTCCAATTCATTCAGTGTCGCCGACATGTTCAAGAGAAGTCACTCAGTAAACTTCATCCTTTGCAATACTCATAAACCTTCATTTTCATGACTGCCATTCCTGAACATTGTGTCATCAGTCACATTCTGTCTTAAAAATCATTACACTCGTTTCGTGTTGTTTATGGGGCATACATCAAGGCCCTCCTGTGATGATTTGCTTCTTTTCAACATCAGCATATTATTCAAGAAGTTGACTTAGAAACACCCTTCTAGTATCTTGAGGCTTTCATACATCAATAGCAAGTTTCTCGCTTCCGGAAACAGGTTGACATCATTGGCCTTCGACTGAAAGACTTTATATGTGGTTCAACATCAAAACATTTATTCACACCATGCAGAATGTACTGTAGTACCTTGAGAATCATTATCATTATCGGTGATTTATCTCGCATTTGTTAACAGCTTACATCATTGGCTGGTAATCAGATGGTGTCTTCCCATGTTCGACTTCAGATCACATTTTCACATGGTTAGACTCGTACTTGAGTGAACGATTGGACGAGATAGAAGACCCCAGATCTAGTTTCATCCATCTGGGCTGCGATTTTAGGAGAGTACTAAATCATCTGTACAATGGCTTTACACAGATGGTCATCCTATCATGGGTCTATATCTGTAGATGACTATCTAATTTATGTACATGAAATGAAAGGTTTATATGTTGAGTATGGGTATGCCTTCCCTCAGCAATTCATGAAAAATTCAAAGATATCATGATATTATGTATTGTAATCGATGCAGGTCACCATCCGCTTCAGATCCTCCTCATCACATCATAAAGCATATCACTCAACATTATCATTTTCGACTTCATGATTTAGGGGGAAACTGTTACAGGTATATTTGGGAGCATCACTCCCGACGATCATATAAGTACAATTAGGGCTCATCAACCCTAATTTAGTTGTTACATGCCCTAGACAAGTCATCAAATCGAATGCTTCCATCCATGAAAGTTTCCTAGCTTGAAACCCTACTAGAATGCCTCCTTGGGACACCAATGCAACCTTGGTCAGGGGTAACTGCGTTGCAGAGCAGGTATTCCCATTCAGGCTTGCACTGCAGTGCACTTAGGCCCACTTTGACTTGCGTTGGGCAAGATTGAGCGAAATTGGCATAGGATTCTAGGAATATTCCTGGATTCTAGAGCATTCTAGAAGGATTCCCAACTCTTATCTCACCCTATGAGGTCAAATTTGGATAGGCTATGGATCAATTATCCTTCTATCCTCTAATCCCTTTCTCCATGGAAACTAACTCCAATTTTGGAAAACCATTCAGTGCCCAATTTATGACATAACCGCTTGCATTTCCCTATAAATTTACCAGTCATCACAGTGATCAGGGGATGGAATTTGAAGATTGTAGAGAAATACTGTTGGTTTGAGATTTGATTTCATGTCAAGTAATATTATGCTACTGGATTGATGTGCTTTTGGTGTGACAAGGGTTTCTACTAAAGCTAGATGAGTGACTCAGGAACAAACCGCGTTGGGCGTAACTCCTCCTTCTACATCAGTAAAGTTGTTTGCTCCTTTTCCCATATTCATGTTCATATCTATGATGCATATATGTTTCAATGTTGTCGATTCCATTTTTTTATAGTAGATATATCGTATGCTTTGTTCATTGTCATCTTCTATTTATGATTGGTAGGTACTGATTGAGCACATTCAGTTCAAGTGGGAGCGACAGGAGAAATTCAAAGTGGATCAAAGGAAGTGAAAGATCTCAAGTAAGTTCCTTCCTCATCTATCTACTATAGGAAAAGGTCAAACTACTTTATTTCTATTGTTCTAAGTGTAACTACCCACTTAGGGAAGATGTACTTATCCGTAGGTATAAATTCCATATAACAATGGCATCAACAAGACAATGATTATGGTGGAGCAAGTCTCATATTCTACCCCATCAGGTCCCTAAAAAAAGAAAAAAGGAAAATAAAAAAATAAAAAGACTCAGGCGAAAACCTCCATGAGGCACTTGAGTCTCACTGTTGGGTTGAAAACCTCTTGAGGCAACCCAATGGTGTCAAAAAAAAAGAAAAAATAAAAAGATCTTTGGGTGAAAACCTCTTGGAGGCAAACTAGTTGTTTTCAAAATATATATATATAAGAGAAAAGAAAAACTTTGGAAATATTGTTTACAGGTTAGCAACAGGAGGATTAGAGCAATAAGAAAGGAGTATAAGGACCTATACACTCCATATTTTCATTCCTCCATCCCATATTCTTCATTATCCCATCAATCCCTCCATTTATGAACTCCTCCAGCTCAGTTTACACAGGCCCTATGTTTTCTACAGGATTCCCTAGAGAAAGGGGATGACCAACCAGTGTCAAAAAAAAAAAAAACCACTCCACCACCTCATCACCATACCTCCTATCACCATGATACCCCTGCATTCATCCAATACGTCAATTCCAAAAAAATTACAGTCTTCAAAGAGAAAACAAAATAAAACAAATAGAAGAGAGTGAGAACAAAGGACAAGGCTATACCTCTCACCTACCAACCACTAGATTCCTTCTCTACCCATGACAACAATCCTCATGCTCCAGAAGTGAAAAAAAAAAATGAAAAGTTTAGGGGAGAGGCAACTACAAGACATCCTGTAGGTTTCCTATAGGAAATCCTGTAGAAGCCTATCCCACAAAACAAAATTTCACAGGGTTGCAGTCATCTTCAACATGGAAATCCCAATGTCAAGGAAGCTCCTCCAGAGCTCAGTAGCAGTAGCAGGATCATCAACATCACTCTCTAGTACCTGCACATCAAAGAAAACAAGCATCAAAAGAGGCCAATACAAAAAAATATGTAGCAAATATACAACACAAGGACATCATTCTCCAACAAGCAACATCATCAAGCATCTTACCCATAGGCATGTCATCTTGCTTAAGCTCTCTCATTGGCATAATATTTTAAAAAATGTAGCATTGTGTAAGAGTTTGTTTTATAAGAAAAGGTGGCCAGTTAACTTGGCCACCTTTGGCCAGTTGATGAGGAGAAATCAATTAGACAACTCCACACGTAGCAGCAATCAAATCAGAGGAAATAGGAGATAAGGCCAAAAATGGTTAAATTACGGATGATCGAAGTGGGAGATGATTATGAGGTAAGGAGGAATTATGGAGTGATAGTGGGACCAACAGTCCAAAAGTGGGTGCTCGTACTTCAGCAGCCAGCACACTATCCCACATGATCACCCATATGAGGAAATAAAACACTGATTTCTATATAAAGAAGGCATTCACAATCTCGAGGATTCCTCAGAACAAGGTTTCTCTTAGCCTCTTGAAGCAGCATCTACAAGAAAGACAGTGAGTATTTTACAGCACATAGGCACCTATAGGATCCTACAGGAAGACCTATAAGATATAGAGCAGTCATCTACAAGATTATCAATGGGAATTTAGGGAGGAAAGATAACAAGTTGGCTTCATCAGACTACCAGGAGGTAGGAGCCATACCTTCCCACATTTTCCAGTTAAAAAAAAAGTAAAGAAAAATCCTCCATTTGGTTAAGGAATTTGCAGTCTAGAAGAATTATATTACAGTTTCCTCATTTAAATCTCTTACCCACTAGAATTCTCTATTTATACCCATACAAGCCTCCACAATTACCAAAGAAAAAATGACAGGGGGATTTAACAAGAGGGAACCCAAAAACATAGTGAGAATTCATCAGCACCCTCCTATAGTAGAAATCTTCACAAGGTACAATTGGATGGGTTTCTTTGAACAAATGAGGGGATACGATGATGAGGTGGCCAGAGAATTTTCTCTCTCACTCATACCACTAACTAGGACCCATGCCACTATTGTGGTGAAGGCCTCTCAGTAGAAATCACCCCTGAAGTCATAGGCAGAATCACCGCACTTCCTTTAGGGTTGCCTTGGAGAAAGGAAGATAAGGGTAAAAACACCCTTGCAAAGAAGAAATTCTTTTTGGAAGGGGAGGAGGAAATTTAGGACAAAATGGCGTCAGAATAAAAATACTTCCATACGCTTGGAATGAAATTAGCTACCACCTCATTAAATATATATCATGTGAGGGGAGATACAGTGTGGTGTATGGATACCATTTCAAGCTCCTTCAAGAACTAAGATTTAGAGTAGACACACCTCCTCAAAACAGACTAAGTATACCATAATTTCTTCTTCAATCAGTGATTGATATGAGCATCAAAGTGTAGGAAGGGAAGCATCAACAACTAGCCCATCATGGGTTAATCAAACTTATCCTATAAGATGCTCTCCAAAACCTAAGAATCCCTATTACATGGACAACTTTTAGAGACATGCAGGTAGAGGGATAAATAAAATCTCTTGAATATGACAAAAGCCCCATTGCTAGTGAGAGGGATGAAGAAGAAAGAAAGAAGGAAAAAGTGGGAGAAAAGGAGGAGGAAAATGAAGAAGAGACAAAATAAGAAGCAAAAGAAGAAACAAATGAACAGAGTGAGGAACTGGAGGAAGAAGAGGAAGATAAATACAAGGATGAGAAGGAGAATGGAAAAGAGAAAAAAAAGGCAAGGAAGAAAAGAGGTCTACAGTTCAAGGCAAAGAAGGGGGAGAATCACCAAGGGTATCTCTAGAACCCACTGAGAAAGAGGCAACAATTGCTCTTACTGCCCTAAGTACATCTATCAAGAAAAAAGGGAAGATATAGAGACAAACCCCATTGTACTTTAGGACAAGAAAAATAAAAAGAATCAGGCAAGGAAGAGCTCAAACACCCACCAAAATTCCTATTGTCATTCAAGACTCACCAAAGCCGCAAGAAAAGGTAGCTCCTCTTGAGAAAAATCAGGGAGAAGGATCATCAGGACAAGCCTCTCCCAAATCTCCCATCACTTATGTTAAGAGGCCTGTCACCAAGTCTGCCTCATCAAAGGGAAAAGGTCTCCTACAAGAGACACAAAAGGACCTACAGGAAGTAGAGGCCATCCTATAGGAAACTCTGCTAAACCTATATGAAGCAGAGGCCATCCTACAAGAAACTCTGCTAAACCTACAGGAAACTCAGAAAATGGACCAAGGAGGTATCACTCAATAAGAAACAAAGAAGGAAGACCCAGAACTGAGAGAACCTAGTCCTCAACCCAACCTTGACTCTTATTACAGGTTCATTGAAGGGGGCAGATTCATCCACAAAAATTTTCCATCCCCTTATTCTTTGAGCTTGAGAAAGAAAGGGCAAGAAAACACAGGTGGATGCAAATTGCTAATTCCAAAGGAGTGGAGGATGTGGGCCACATGGAGGAGAAAGTAAAGGAGATGGGAATAGAAATGAGAAGCATAAGGGATAGAGAGGAAATGATGAAATCTCATTTGGAGGTAGAGAATGCATGGCTGAGGGGACAATTACAAGAAAGAGAAATTCAGTTGGCAGCTATGGCCAGTTTATCCTTATAGGCAATCCAGTGCAGGCTGCAAACAAAGTTTTATGCCTTGTATCTTAAGGAGCAATGGCTACAGTTCTAAATTAAGACTTTAGCACAAATAGGCACTATGCCCTTCCAAGACTATAGATAATTCATTGATCTCTGTGATCAAAGCACCTTGGAAGATAGAGCAAAAATGTATGAGTTTTACCTACACAACTTGGCCTTAACAAATTTGAATGTGTGGGACCCAAATTCAAAACTAGGGGACTTGCAAATGATGGCCTTAGCATCATGGATGAATCACGAGGAGGCAAGAGCTGCAGAGATGAAGAAAGTAATGGCAAGAGAAGATACAAAACCCCTCATGATAAGAGCTTATCAATCTAACCCAATGGTTGTCATCAGCACCCACAACCTGATTGCAAATGATCCTAATATTTCACCTAGGTACCTTTCCACCCAAGAGAAAGCAGTCACACACTATGAAGACATGTTCAAGTTGTTAGGATATGACAACATTCAAGCTTGCCAAAGGAGATGGAACACCTTGTCCTATAACCTAAAAATCAGAGAACGATAGAGGCACTAAACAGAACACCCATGTACAAGAAAGCTCTACAAAGACTCAAAGGCAATTGGATTGGCTTGAGACTTAGTCCACCACTGCTCTTAAGAATGTTGGAAGGAAGGAAGGAAGAGGAAGAAAGAAAGAAATGGGAAGAAATAGAGAGGAAGGTAGGATTCTATTCACAGGAAGAGGAAACTGCAACAAAAGCATGGGATGTTAGGGAGGCCACTAGATCAATGAAGGACATGGATATAGATTGAGTTGCTTAGAGGATGAGAAATAATTTCAGTAGGGGCTGATGATGAGCCTCATCATTGGGTAACTATATGGACCTTAATACACCTCCAAGCTTATTTAAATCAACTCTTCTCATAATTCCTTTCATGTTTTAATCATATTTTGATTAATGAGATGAGTAAAAGTAAGATGTTATGTCTAGTGGAATAATGTGCATTGATTGTAGTTTTTTGAGAGAAAATCATGGCAAATTTGGCTAATTAAGGGCAGAAACGTGAGTGAGACAAGGAGGAGAGATTGTAGGGGATAGATCCTCCTCATTTAATCCTCACTCATTCGAATATTCCTCCATCAAATCACACTAGCTCGAAGTTGCAAGCAGCCGAGCTAGTGATAGTTAAAGAGTCAGTTCATCTTGAGTTTGGAAGCCAAGCATCCATAGATTTAAAGAGGTTGTTGGAGACTTTAGCTGTATAAATAAGGAGGCCTAGAGCCTCATTAGGATTCAGATTTTTTATGTAAGATAACTAAGCATTTTCAAGTTCAAGACTTGTGGAAGACATTGTTATGTAATTTTTCTGATATGATAATGAGAATGAGCATTTCCTTGATCCAACACTGAGTTGACTCAGAGGGCTGAAGCTTTTGGGTTAGGGCCCAGCCCTAGCATCAAAGGCTCCTCTTCTTGTATTTGTATGCTTAGTTGATTTCATAGATTAATGGTTGAATTGGTTTTAGCACTATTTCATTGCAAGTAGTTGTGGATTTGATTAGTTTGCGTCCATTTGTGTCTTACTTTTATAGTAGCTTAGAAAGATAAAAAAAAACACCAAAAAGATATTAGCATGTTGATTTGGCCTCACTCCTCCCTTCAGGGACCATGGTTTGAGGAAAGAACTCCTATGCAGCCCAAAAAGACAGAATTTTGATTTCTCATGGAATTTAGGGTTTTATGCTACTTAGGCCAGCATCTTTTTAGTTTTCAAGAGTAGGATTCAATTTTCATTTCTCATATCTTTAGCCTTGTATTAGATCTCATAGTGTTTCACATTATTCTACAAGTGTTGGGAGTGGAATCCCCCAAGGTCAATTTTGGGGCTAAAAACCCATGTTTTTGTAATATTATTGTAAAGACTCCGCATTTTATGGTCGCGAAGCGCAAAGGTATTATGTGTCACAAAGGGTAGTTTGCCATTTGTTTTGTAAAGTAAATTTGGTTGAAATAGATCTACCCATGGTTCGTGGACCATGGGATTGTATAAAAAGAGCTAAGATCTAAGTAGTTAGAGGCAGTTAATGGAACAAGGAAGAGAGTCATAGCTTTAAAGCGAGAATTCTAAGTCTTGGGTTGTAGTGTAGGTAGAGGCTCTGCAGCTGAGTGCGCAGAGGCAAAGGGTAGAAGTCCACAGCTGAGTGTGCGGACCCTTGTAGCTCTTTGCATAGGGTGAACAAAGTTTGTAACACTTGGAAGATATAAATAAAAGGAGTTTTTCTATAATTTCTGTGTATTTATTCTGTTAATGGGTTTTGATATGTTGGGTATGAATTTCCTTTATTATGCTTATATGATGGGTGAATGAATGCAATTACATTGAATAATTGAACACAATCATGAATATCTGCTTATGCGGTGATAACTTTAAGTATTTGAAAAGATAAGAAAATCACTTAGGGTAATTGAGGAATTGCATGGCATGCTGCTATAGCAGTGTGAAAGTACCTGAGTTACAGGTTAGAGCTGTGCGAAGGTCGATCATGTACTTTCACGAAGGTATTGAAAGATGGAACAAAGGGTTTGTCTTACAAGACCTAGATCGAGATCACTTGTGAGAAGGCAGGGATAAAAGAGATCAAACAACATCACAACCATCTCAATGGTGCGGAAACTTGGTTCCAGCATCCCCCATATTGCTTTGGGTGAGACTTTGGCCCGCACTCTGCATGCTGATTCCGAAAGGACCAGTAATGTAGGGATTTGTTTAGCTAAATAACACTGAACCTAGGTCAGGCCCCGTTAAGCCAACAAATAGTTCCATTGCTAGGACCAGAATTTGCATAGGAGATGTGTGATGTCATATCACTGGAATCCAACTAAGAAGTAAATTGGAGACTGTTTAGATAGAAAGCTCCACGAATTCATGGCACGGGAGAACATAAACCTGCGACTATCAAAAGAATAGTGGTTGGACCAGTACCTATATACAAAGATCCATGAAATCTTTTTCTGATCTTTCCCTATTGAGCTATATGAGTTGATCGCGAAGCTAGCAAATAGCTAAGGAAGGTGGAAACTTGACGGTCCTATTGTGTGGACCCCAGAGCTAGTGCAAAGATTGGAAGCATCAGAGGATAAGATCGCCCGCACTGTCGATCATTGGCTTGATTGCGTCATAGGAGGATTTGTGACTAAATTCGTGGCCGACACCTTAGTCAGCTATAGTGAGGCGGAGCAACAATTTTTCAAAGGACCACGAGGTAAGTACGTAAAATATTTGAATACTTGGATTAAAATGTTGTTGTGTGAAAAACGGGTTATGCAGCTACCTTAATGTTCGAGACTACGCAAAGTGGAAAAATTTACAGAAATGAAGGAAATAAGGGTCCGGAGTATAGCCCCTTGATTTCAACTCCGCAAAGAGATGAAGAAGGAATAACAAACATTTCTCTGCAAAGTGTTATTCAATTAATAAGACAAGGGTTCTCGCGAATACCACCTCCACCCACACCACCTCCAACTTCACCACCATCGCCTCCAGCTTCACCTGTACCACCTCCACCGCTGTTCAGTATGGTAAATACAGTGAAGTTGTCTTTTTTCAAAGGCTTGGGAAATGAGGACCTAGACCAATTCTGGTTCATAGTGAGGGTTGTATGGGAAGCTCAAGGTGTTACAGATGATCATATAAAGAAGGTGACATTGGTTAGTGCTTTGCAAGATCTCTCGCTAACCTAGTATATTAAGTACTCTAACGATAACCCAAATGCTAGAGTAGCGGACATCCAGGCGACACTAAATAGGGAATTTAGTAGGCCTAAATCTAATTCACGGTCGATTGTGGGATTCAAAGAGATCACGATGAAACCAGGCAAGACACCTTGGGAACTAGATCAGAGGCTGAAATGTACAATTCGTGAATCCAACATGAATTTTACAGATGGACATCATCGCGAGTGGTTTGTGGCTTCACTACTACCACACCTAAGAAGTGCACTATCACAGCAGAATATAACAACTCAGGCAGAGGCCTTGGAGATTCCCATGAGACTACATGAGACTTCGATGTAAGATCCTAATCTAGGAGTTCAGTAGATCCATGCGCAGTTGAAGAATCTGTGCCATGAGATGCAAATTCTAAAGGAGGAGGACGGTTCGGCCAGTGGTATGCGAGGAGGTATGGTGCTTTAAATGCAAGAGTCATGGTCATGTCAAAGACCATTGCCTGGTCTTTACAAATTACCTCGTTGGAGGAGGAACGATGCCTTTAAGGCCAGAAGCTCAAGCGGGAGCTAGTGCGGGGCCTGCCTTATGGTGCGCTATCTATCAAGTAGCTAGAAATAATGCCACGGATAATTGTCACTTGCTACAGAAGTATGTGCAAGCACCGCAATAGCTATTTTGCAACTTTTGTAGGTCGGTAGGTGTTATAGACATTTTTGTGCCTTGCATCACTGAGCATGAAATGTCAATAATCAAGGGATCCAAAGTCCCTAAACATGTTGTTCCTACCCCTAAAGGAACAAGGCCAGCAAACCACAGCAATTCACAAAAGTTCTCCACCTGAAAACACTCAAAAACAAGGCAATTCTGGATCATGTCAACTGCTCCACTGAGCATCTGCGCTGAATGTCAACTGCTACACTGGCTACCTGCGTTGAATGTCAACTCCAACACTAGCTACCTGCGCTGAGAGAATTTGGACATGTGGCAGAGTCATTCCTCAAGGTGTCAATGCCCAGGAAGCTTCCAAAATGACACTTGGATCAGGGAATTCGACTGGTGATGAGTAAGAGGTTCCAAATCTCCAAGTGGAAGCAAGAACCTCCAAGTGGACTCAAGAACTGAAGTGAGAGAGGACACTAGTCAGCTTCATGCCAGCCTCAAGCTGACTCATCCTTTCTCCAAAACTCCTATATATAGAGCTCTCTCATGAGGTCTAGGGGGGCTGGAATTTGGTATTTGCAAAGAATTGATGTTGGTTTGTGGCTAGAAACATTGGGTGTGTTATGCTTTGAAAGGAGCTGAAGAAGGAATTCCATTCCGCTGGGAAGGAGATGCTGGGTTGGAGCCCTATGGGTTGTATCTCTTCCTGAATCTTGTTACTTTCAATAAAGCTATCTTGATTCTTCCCTATATGCTGGTGTATTTTGTATGATTGCATTAGTATATTTGATTTACTTCTAATCCTGAATCATTTATGAATATGTATATTTGCCTTTGTATTGTGTTCCTCTCTTGTTGCAAGTAGCTATTCTCTTGTCACAGGTAGTTGTTCTCTTGTGATCTCGTGGGATTCAAGTAGTTGTTCTCTTGATCAAGAGAGGAGGCAAGTAGCTGTGGACACATAAAGAGAAGAGGATCTAGTTCGAGGGACAACCGGAAGACAACGGTAAGTCTGCCGATCTCCTCTCTTTCACATATCATAAAGGAAAGAATCATAATAGCTGTATTCGTTTGTTGCTAAGGTACTGTCACACCTTAGGTGGATAGGATCGTCCTAAATAGGCATTTTTCCCCACAACAAATTGGCGACTCCACTGGGGAAGAACTTTTTTATTCATTTCATTTGTGTTTCCGTCATTTGTTTACTTCATAGACTTGACAGCAATCCTTGAACTGCATCTTTCCCGGATGCAAAGTAAAAGTTGCTGCTTTGATCCAGTATGTTGGACTTATCTATGATTTAAACTAGATCCACAAACTATTTGATTGATCCTTTTGATAGTCTTTAGTACCCTATCAAAGAATCCCTCTATTTATACCTTGCTTGTGTTTCTGATTTGGCCTAAAACAGTGTATTTTTGAGCATTTTGTGACCCAGAAACCAAGAGAAACGAGAGTTTCTCTCTTCATTGCAGGCACTGTGAAGGCAGTCTGCATTTCAAAGTAGGTCCCGAAGGGGCTACCTGCGCTGAATGTCAAACTGACAGTGTTGTACCTATGCTGAACCAGTGTGGCCTTGTGCAGCTGGGGTTCTTTGTCCTTTTTGCCCTGTTTTTATCTCTGTTTTTGTAGCCTTTAACCAAGTATAGGTGCTGGTCTGATACCCCTTTTCTTTGCCTGAATTCCGCCCCATTTTTGTACAAAAGATTGTAAATGTTTTTATGTGTTTGTGGCGTCATTTACAATCTTCCTTTGCATGAGTAAAGTGGTCTTTCTGTAGCCTTTGTTTCAGATCTGATTGAGATTGGTCTTAGAAGAGAGTTCATTGGCTGTTTGTTCAGATTGATCATAGTTTTACTTTTGCTTATTGGTTTGAGTTTGTCTCTTTCAAAGTATCAAAAACGAGTCTTTATTTCGAAAATCGCAAATTGATTGTAATCTCTTCTACCCTTGTTGATTTCGAAGAAAGAGAACTTGTTTATTTTGATCATTGTAAAAGCAAATTCAAAGTTGTGCAAAAAGCTTTCTTTGTAGGCATTTATACTAAGAAAGTGAAAACAAACACCTGCATTGTGCATTTTGCATTTGATAAGTTTGCATGTTGGATTTAGGAGAAGTGCATTAGAGTGTGCTGATTGCTCTTTGAGAAAAGATAGTCGCTCTCTTTTACCTTAGTAGCTAGGATTTTCAAAGTTGAAAGATTGTAAAGCTTGCTTATCATCTTAGAGTGCATTTAGGAATTTGTATCATACATCTCGTGGTGAACCTTGAAAGGCAAACTTTAAAAAGATCAACCTAAAATAAACTGAATGAACCTAACAACGCTTTGTAACATAACGCACAACATAGAGGTCTAGGCTAGAGACGTGTTCCGGCGTCGTTAAACATAGTGACTGTCGATCTCGAAGAAGGTGGGTGATTCCTTCTGAGAGTCGGTGGCGCTAATACGGATTTGTGCTCCCACGTACCGTCGCGTATATATTAGGAGACCCCTAGAGGCATATATCTTTTATCCATAGGAAGCCATGTCGGCCGCCCTATTGATCGCAATGCAGTGAACACAGCATTCACGAAGATCGACCACCCGTACCGTAAAACGTATTCTGTGGTTTTGCGAAAAGTTTGGCACACCCTCTGCCTAGATCTCCAGAGCAGTTTCTTTTGGCCTTTTTCAGACTCTATAACAGAAAAAGTCCATCCGAGCATTTGTCACTTCGGGCTCGTTAAAACATCGAAGGAGACTAGAGTCATCTTTAGCTTTTTCTCGACTCTTTAAAAGTGAAAAAGCAAGTTGTGTCTAAAAAGCATCGTTAACAATTTATTTTAAACAGAACAATCACCCTTTAATCCTGCGTTGATCTTTAGATCGAAAAGATGGAGCACACCAACCAAGGAATTCCCTTGGGTGGAAATCCTAGTCCCTTCTCCTCTTGGGGAGATGTTGGTGTGCCCCACATGGCCACATTGTCGCTTCGAGGACTGACAATTGGCCTACCAGTTTGGCTCTTTTCGACCAATGTCATTCAGAATACCACCACTCCTGAACAGTCAAGTCAACAGTTAGATCAGACAAGAGTTGCCTCCCAGCCTTCCACTTCATCTTCCTCCCCTCCTTCCTCTTCACTTGACGGAGCTGGTCAATCAAAAAATCGGGTTCCTAAGGAGAAGAAGGAGAAGAAGAAGAAAGAAAAGAAGAAGAAGGAGCCTAAGGCAACTGGGGGCAAACAAATGTCGTCTAACAAAAATCCACACACCGCACTTGTAAGGCCTAAATCGCCATGCATCATATGCAGGGGAGACCACTTCCATAGAGATTTTCCCTGTATCCCACGGATACTAAGAGACTAGTCCCCCCATTTGCACAATTCAGGAGCATCGACCTCTGATAGCCATGTCGACTGCTCACCGTCAACTAGTGGGAGTGAAGCTCCAGGACAGAATGGGAAAGTTAAATTTCCCTGCAGACTGTGTGAAGGCGATCACGCCATCCACCGTTGTCCCTTCTTAGACGAGGCAAAAAGAGTTCTGGAAGATCGCCCGATTTTACGAGCGAATCTTCCTCCTGGATATCAAAGACTCCTGCCGAGTCCCTCACTAGTTGAGAATCCGGCCGAGCCACTTAGATGGTCAGTCGAAGCACCTGTCATTGAAGATGAACCGTCTGGATCCATGCCTGATGAAAGTCAAAAGGTTGATACGGCAGTTGACCCGGTTTTGCCTTCAGAGGCTCCATCTTCGAGTGACACTGTCACAAAGGAGAATCAAGACGACACCGTCCAGATTCTCTTCATCAGCACTGACTCTGATGATCAAGGGGGCAATGCCACCATTCCTTTGTCGCAGGAAGGAAGTTCATCAGAGCGCTATCCGGCCGTATATTCGGTCCCACCACCAAGCAACCTGGTTGTGTCCTTTGATTGGAACCAACTAGGCAGACCCCGGTTGCCAGCCAGTGTGCCATTCAGAATTATTTGTCAAATATACAGAATGGTAATGGCTGGAACTATCATTGATGAGGGGGCATCTGTGAGTATCCTTTCCTCTATTGCTTGGAGAGCGCTTGGTTCGCCAGCACTCTTGAGAAATCTATCAGGTTTTGATAAAGGAACCAGTCGACCTTTAGGGATCCTCCCCAATGTGCCTATAACATTGAAAGGGAAGACCGTTCAAATGAACGTGATGGTCGTTCAAGGACCCTTGGATTATAACCTACTCCTTGGACGAGACTATATATATTGCATGGGAGCTGTAGTCTCCTCACTCTTTAGAGTAATGTGTTTTCCGCATGAAGGAAGAATGGTCAAGCTCGTGGACCAACTTTCGTTTCCCGGACCACACATCGCAAATAGTCATGTGCCATCCCTAAATGGTCTATTCATGCAAGAAGTTTCTCAACCCACGGTCCGTCCTCCTGATGAGCGCGAGTAATCCGGGAGGATATGACTGGAACCTAGGGAGCATGCGTCCTAGTTTGCTTCGGCAGAAAACTTCGGGTATAAGGTAGGATTTCCGCGGGAGAATATGACTAGTCCATACCCCGTCTGTGGTTGGAAGAGGGGTTGTTCTGGAATAAGATTCTCTTGTCAAAGTTATGTGAGAGGGCGGGGGTCATCACTCACCTTTGTCTATTTCGGTAGGCATCGCCGAGGAAGTGTTTTGTTAAATGAAACAATCTTTAGGTAACCTGAAAAAGGTAGGCCAAGGAAGTGTTTTATTTAACGAGACAATCTTTGGGTAACCAGAAAGAGGTAAGCCTCCCTCAGTAACACAAATGTTTTGTCTTTGAGTAGTGTTCTTCTATTGTCGCAAGTAGCTGCTCTCTTGTCGCAAGTAGCTGTTCTCTTGCGATCTTGCGAAAAATCTATTGAAAGTTGGGCTGACGAGAAGAAAAGTATCGTATAGACCCGTTAAAAATAATTAGAAGACAAGTATCGTTAAAACTAAACTAGCAAGACGACAAGTAGCTGTGAACACCCAAAGAAAAGCAGAGGTGAGAAAGAGGAGGGGCAACCTTGAAATTGTATTTTATACCTGGGGGCATGCAAACCTTTTGGAGTGCAAGCTAAGAGCAGTTATTTATCTGTTTTTTGGGTTAGCCGTTTCCGAACTTGCATAAAGAAAGGATATGGAGTAAAGCGTAGTGAGATGAAACTCCTTAAAAAATAGAGATCTCACATGAGACAATCTTATCATATGACTGGTATAATCGAGCAGTTTTAGCATAAAGTTCATGCTCGTTAAAAAATAAACGCAAGATCCGAGCAGTTTTAACGCGGTCTTCATGCTCGTTAAAAAATAAATATAAGCAGTGAGCAATGTTTCCTCCAGAGTTTAAGCTCATTTTTAACGAAAAAATGAACCTATCCTGGTAAATAACCACTGTGATCGTAAATTTATCAGCCATAAAAAGCCCTGGTCGTGTTTGCACCTACCACCTCCATTTTCATTTGGCCGATTGTTCACCTCCATATGATTATTTACCCATTTTGAGGAACAGCTGCGAAGAGTGATTTCACCTAGCCATCCTTGTGACACTGCCATGATTGGAAAATTCCAACCTGTACCTAGAATCAGTTGCTATCCCTGTTTATCACTCGTTCCTCAAAAGACGAGTCTTCTTTAAGCTCTTTTCAACTGACTCGTAAAATATGAAAAGATTGCCGAGTTTTGGCCTTCCAGCTCGTTAAAAGGACATGAAGAGCTATCCCTCCTCTAGATTTTAATCTTTTTTGGACCTGAGGGATTATTGCAAAAAAAGTCGAGCGCTTGTTTTATTCGGCTCGTTAAAGTTATCGAAAACTCATCCCTTCTGTATTGTTTTATACTTTTTCGGACTTAAGGGATTAGATGACGAAAAAGGAATTTTGGAGTTGACTTTATGTACCTTTTCAGACTCTCTAAAAATGAAAAGGACCGAGTTATCCTTGTCGTTAGACTCGCTAAAATGATTAAATAGTGACAAACTTGTCTTTAGACGAGAACGAGTTTTCCTATCGCTAGGCTCGTTAAAACATAGCGATGGGCTTGCCCGAAGGGAAAGTTATATAACAAGCATATGTTATCCTCCTCAAGCTTGACAAAAATAAAGAGGTACTGGTCAGCAATGACTGGGGAAAAATTGGGAAAAATCAAGAAAACTTTGATGGTAGCAGGTCGCTCTTGAACATGACACTTTCCTCCGTATCACATTCGGGTTGGGTTGTTTCATTCACGGGTCACATCACCATGGTCTTGCCATACCATCCATATTTGGGGTAATGCTACCAATCCATCATATCAGTGTCGCCATATGTTCAAGAGAAGTCATTCAGAAAGAGTCAACCGGGTCCCATCCACTGCCATACATTATCCTTCATCCATTCATGACCGCCACCCTGAATCATATATCACAGATTGTTTTCACCTCCATTAAAATCATTAGCTTCGTTCCGTGTCACTGATGTGGGATTCATTAAGGCCCTCCTTTGACGGATCGCTCCTTGTCGACATCAGATCATTATCCAAGGAGTTGATCTAGGAACAACCCCTTTCAGTACTTTGAAGCTTGCATGCCTCAATGGCAAGTTTCTCACTTCCGGCGACAGGTATACATCAATGACCTTCAACCAGAAGATTTTGCGTGGTGTTCGACGCCAAGTCCTTTATTCACACCATGTGAATTGTACTGTAGTACCTTAAGGGTCATTATCATTATCGGTGATTCCTCTCGCGCTTGTTAACGGTTTACATCATTGGTCGGTAATCAAGCGATGTCTTTCCATGTTCGACTTCTGTGCAATTCTCACATGGATCGACTTGTACTTAGAGTGAAGATCGAATGAGTTTGAAGACCCCGGATCTAGTTTCATCCATCCGGGCTGCGATATATATTTAGGAAAAATAAAGACATTTGACATGTACATCATTGCAGCAGATGATCATCCTTCTCAAAGGATGATAGTTTCGCCAAAACTATCAGTCTACCATCAGACGATCGTCTGTCCTATGTACAAAAATGAATTTATAAAGCTGAGCATGGGAATGCCCACCTCAGCTAGATCATGAAAACAGTATGAATCATAATGTATTGTATTGTATTTTATTACAGGTCTCCTCCCGGCAGATGGATGAACTTCGAACCCTCCTGGATAAAGAATTTCACCCGATAAACGGCCTCATACTTTAGGGGGCAACTGTTATAGACATTTTTGTGCCTTGCATCACTGAGCATGAAATGTCAATAATCAAGGGATCCAAAGTCCCTAAACATGTTGTTCCTACCCCTAAAGGAACAAGGCCAGCAAACCACAACAATTCACAAAAGTTCTCCACCTGAAAACACTCAAAAACAAGGCAATTCTGGATCATGTCAACTGCTCCACTGAGCATCTGCGCTGAATGTCAACTGCTACACTGGCTACCTGCGTTGAATGTCAACTCCAACACTAGCTACCTACGCTGAGTGAATTTGGACATGTGGCAGAGTCATTCCTCAAGGTGTCAATGCCCAGGAAGCTTCCAAAATGACACTTCGATCAGGGAATTCGACTGGTGATGAGTAAGAGGTTCCAAATCTTCAAGTGGAAGCAAGAACCTCCAAGTGGACTCAAGAACTGAAGTGAGAGAGGACACTAGTCAGCTTCATGCCAGCCTCAAGCTGACTCATCCTTTCTCCAAAACTCCTATATATAGATCTCTCTCATGAGGTCTAGGGGGGCTGGAATTTGGTATTTGCAAAGAATTGTTGTTGGTTTGTGGCTAGAAACATTGGGTGTGTTATGCTTTGAAAGGAGCTGAAGAAGGAATTCCATTCCGCTGGGAAGGAGATGCTGGGTTGGAGCCCTATGGGTTGTATCTCTTCCTGAATCCTGTTACTTTCAATAAAGCTATCTTGATTCTTCCCTATATGCTGGTGTATTTTGTATGATTGCATTAGTATATTTGATTTACTTCTAATCCTGAATCATTTATGAATATGTATATTTGCCTTTGTATTGTGTTACTCTCTTGTTGCAAGTAGCTGTTCTCTTGTCACAGGTAGCTATTCTCTTGTGATCTCGTGGGATTCAAGTAGTTGTTCTCTTATCACAGGTAGCTATTCTCTTGTGATCTCGTGGGATTCAAGTAGCTGTTCTCTTGATCAAGCGAGGAGGCAAGTAGCTGTGGACACACAAAGAGAAGAGGATCTAGTTCGAGGGACAACCGGAAGACAACGGTAAGTCTGCTGATCTCCTCTCTTTCACATATCATAAAGGAAAGAATCATAATAGGTGTATTCGTTTGTTGCTAAGGTACTGTCACACCTTAGGTGGATAGGATCGTCCTAAATAGGCATTTTTACCCACAACAGTAGGACATGATGAGTGTACTTGCAGGAGCTATGAATTGATGATGGATAGAACTTCCACCTACAAGGTTCAGTCTGAAACGCGGCCCCTTGACCAAAATGCAGGGATGGCATGGACAGGATTTTAGGGGCGCGGACGAGACGAGGTAGAGGAGGACCTGATAGAGGTCGAGGACAGTTGATTTGCTACAATTGCGGAGTACTAGGACACTATGCCCACGATTTCACTAATCCAACACGTCCATCATGCAAGTATTGCACACTGTTTGATCATGAAACAGAAGAATGTCCTATGATGATAGCTAGGATACGTGACAAAGGGGTGCTACCACCTCCCTCGACTCAAAACCTGCAGATGATGATGTCTGAGCTGTGCGAGGAATATCCGAATGTAAATATAGTGCTTCGGAGTGGAATCGCGATGGGAGATGACAAGGGGAAATAGCCAGAAGATAGTACATGGGTTCGCAAAGCCCTGATAAGAGAGGCTAAGTTTAATTTAGAGTGCGCTCGTGAAGCCTTCATGGAAGCTAAGAAGAACTTTACTGAGACCTCCACCTCAAGAATCAAGGATAAGCCTGAGCCCGAGATGTATGCCTCTATGCTCACAACTTTCCTGGAAACATGTATGAAGTTACTGCGCGATAGTAAGGTTGTGAAAGGGTTACAAGAACTCATCAATAGATGCACTGGAATCGCACTAGGTGAGCCGCGCGTAGTACGAAAGTTTGGCAAGCATAAAACAAGGACAGGACGGGAAATGAGACTGATCACACAAATAGGAGAGTATGAAATGGATCAGGTCATTTTGGACTTGGGGTCAGATGCGAATGTCCTACCAAAATAGACTTGAGAGTGAATGGGGAGACCTGCATTGCAATGGTCTCTGATTCAGCTAAGGATGGAAAATCAGTAGAAAATAATCCCCATGGGGTGGCTACAGCGGGTGACCGTGGATATTAAGGGAGCGAGCATGCTAGCGGATTTTGAAGTAATAGAGATAGTGGATGACAACAATCCCTACCCTACGCTCCTAGGAATTGACTGGGCTACTGATATGAATGGGGTAATCAATCTGAAGAAGTGAAAGATGATCTTTGAGAAGAAATCGTTGCACGTAAAACAATGTAAACTTTGAAACGGGAACTCATACTGTTACTCCTTTTGTAGAGATAGCAAAAAGGTGTCCCGATTTTGAAAAGTGGTGATGCAGAACACACATGTGTTTTTTAGAGAATAGTTTTTGGCACTATAAAATTTTTATGTACATTGCGTTTTAGAATGGCAGTGTTTTTGATGCTTATTTAAAAAAGTGGTAATTCTACACCAGGCCATTTTTTTAAAAGGTTTTTATTTATTTATTTATTTTCTAATGTATGAAATGTAAATAATTATTTTGTAAATTTAATAATTTTTGAAGTGGTCATTTTCTTCATCTTTTCTTCTTTTTATTTTAATTTTAGTTTTTTTGTAGTGAGGTTTTTATTGTTTTGCATTTTTAAATTAGAAGGTCGATATTTTGAATTTTCAATATTCTACATATTTATACATTGTTAATTAATTTTTCAATCCACATGAAATAATTGTTTCTAAAAAACAATATTTTTAACAATGGACATAAAAAATAACCATTTTTAACATAAATATAACTAAAAAACTGCACGTTTTGATAATGTTTTGCTAGAATTGACATGTCAAAATCACAATTTTTATACGAAAATTTTAGCTAAAAATGGTTAAATAATAGTTTTTCTTTTATGAGTTTCATGTCAAAAAAATAATAATAATCATTTTTTTTTTCAAAAAATAATGATTAACTTAAAATTAATGCGAAAATCACATATTACAAATATTGAATGCATAACAACCTTAATTGAGTGTTTATTCTTCTCATAAAATGTCAAAGTCGAAACATTACAAGTATAACTACTTAATAGTTACAAAAAATGAGCTTGATTTCCAAGCATAACTTAAATTTAATCAACAATGTCACGTAATTCAAACTCTTCGTCCTTTAGAGTTTCATCATTGTCTTCTTCCACAATATTTTTTGCTTCCTTTTGCTCACTTTCCTCTTCTAATGGATCTTTGATGTCTGTGAATCTCCCAATGTATGTCTTTCCAAACATTCCATGTAATGGTGGTTGGGGTTCCTTTGCCTTTTTTGCCACACGTGATTCATTAAAGTCCCCTTTCTTAAACCCAATTTCTTGCATTGTATCTGGAAGAAATTGAAAAGCATTAATTCTTTGCTAAATGAAATTGCACTATATTGGATCTTTTTCAATTGCAATGCAATTTATTCCTTTTTGAAGGCAACATGCTAGTGTTGTAGCTGATTATCAAGCACAAAATAAATAATGAAGTAAATTAGTACAATGACATATTAATTAAAAAATAACATATTGAAATTCAATTCCATATAATAAAACTTACATGAGCCAGAAAATAAATCCAGAACCCACTCTCTTTCATTTGAACATGTCTATAAGATAGTTAATCAATAATTGTGTTTTTTTATAAATGTTAACTATCTCTCCTTTTTCTTCTTTGTCTCCATATGTTAGTTTTTTCACAACAACATCATAAGTCAGTATTTGGCTATGACTCTTTCCGTCTACCCAATTAAAAATAATAGACATATAGCTATCATCTTTTGCCCAACTATCAATATGAATGAACTCACAATCATTTATAAATTGTTGATCTTCATGGTTAAGAAGATTTGACTTTTACCTGTAACATGAAATAGTAAAAGTTCAATTAACTTGTACATAAATGAATTTTTCAACATTAATCAAATATATATTTTAAATGTCTTACCATGTAAGCTGCATCCTTGAATTTTCTTTCCCCTTGAATCTTGACAATATCATTGCCAATTGTGTGTCTAAATGAAATGTCACAAATCTCCATAATGATGATGGCATGACTTCTACAAATCCCACAACCACTTTACTAAGAGCTTGATAAGTATAAGGGTCACTATCATAGTCAATGTTTGGAATATTGAAACCATGGGGAATATCTGTAATAACTAGGGCATAATCCCTTTTAGGTATGAGTTTAGCAATGTCTTCACAGTCGCCTTGTATTACTTGATATTGAATAGTGTCTAGCCCATTCCAAATGAAGCGAGTAAGAGTTGGATCAAGTTCAACATTATTAATACGTTGCTTCCTCAGTCTTTCGATCTTTATTTTTTCAATAACGGTTTTGAAACTATCTGGTGCTCCATTATCATCGTTCTTCATCTTTTATAAAATAAACAAATATATGTGTAAGTTATAAATTAAAAATAGTACAAAGATGAATAAAAATGAATGTATAAATCAAGATACATTTTTAAATGCAATATAAAAAGATTTAATGTTGATGTAGAACTTGAATCTAGATAGTTGCGTACAACATCATCCCAACTATCTTCATTCAACAATTTAACCATTTGTTCTTGAATTTTCATGTAAACTTTGTGACTACATAGATAAAGTAACAAAAAGTTAATATAATGATATGTATAAAAAATACTACCAAGAACAACATGTTTTATTTAAAAGAAAATTATAATCTAGAAATAAATAAAAATAATTCAACAAACTTACTTTTGAAATTCCTCAGACATTTCCTCCAATGATAATTCCCCTGACCTCACGCAAGATAATATTGTTTTGACAATATTTTCATCTTTCACTCCTTGCATTGCTCTCCAAGGTGTGATAGTCATATCTTTTGAAAGCTGCTTCATTTCAGGAGCTGATTTACTGCTACTACATATCAATGGCTTAGACTTTTTGACCTTCTGTTTTTTAATGCCAATGTTTTCCCACATGCTAAAATCTCATCAATCGACTTCCAAACATCTCCAGTTCTAAATGCCAATTGGAAAATGCTATCAACACCTCTGAATAAATCACTAATTTTGTTGCCTTTTCCACCTTTTGAATTGGTTTTCTCTTGAATTTGATAGCCTATTTCCATACAACATTCCTTTTGGAAATCTGCAGTAACATTTATCCTATCCCCACCACATTTTTCTTGAAATTCACTATGAATAAATCTAACCCTTTGGATGAAAGTCATAGACATCCTATATTCATTATCTGAATTATGATCCCATGCCACTAAATTTGCTTCTGTATCTGATAAACCGGCATAAATGATACATTTTATTGTTTCAAAACGTGGGTTATCAGGATATTCCTCCATCAATTGTCTTTGAGCTTCTACAGAATGGTTCCCCCCAAGCACATAATAATTGTATTCAAAACATTTTGACTTATCAAATGCTTCTTTGTTGGGAACTTGACGTGGATAAACAAGAAGCACATAACTAACCACATGAGCATATGGATTGTACCTCATCAATGTCTTCAAGTTGTGAACATGCAGATGATGTGGCTTTCTGACTTGATATTGACATTGTCCTTCACTTTCCTTATAGGTTTGTCTGACATTAATCTGAAATGTACGACCACCATCAATTAAGTTTCTCTTTGTCAAATTTTGTCGAATGGCATTTTGTTTTGTTTTGATAATGCCATCCTCTAAATCAGCTTCTGGTGTAACAATTTCTCTGCTTTCTTTTGAAGTTTCACTAGGTTCTTGACTGTGGGTAATGACTACTTCAAAATCTTCAACTTTTTTTTCTTCATCATAACATTTTCAACAAATTTATTCTTGGGCATTGTTACTTTTGGTCTTTTACAGCTCTTCTCATTTCCAATGTCATCTTCAGTAACGGCAACATATGCTTCATTGTCAATTTCAACTTCATCATCCTCAAAAGTAACTTGTCTACCCTTGCTAGATTTATCCACTAGAGGCCTTTTTCTTGATCCTTTGTATGTAGTTTTGTAGCATCATCAATTACTACATTTTGCTTTTTTTCCATATCTTCTTCTGACACTGAGTAAAAATTGCTGACAACTTTCATGATATCATGCTCTATGAAATGAATGCCTCCCAACCTAATTGAACAACTTTCAACAAAATTATGCCAAACAAAATATCATATGTCAATAAAAACAAAGTTAAAAAATATAGTGAGACACTTTCAAGAACGCAAAATACAAATATAAATAACAATACTTACGATGTTTTGTTTCATCTCATTTACGATTTGTTTACACAACTTTGTAGATACCTCTTTCATGTCATACAATGAATATGATAGTCAGTATTTAATCCCTTTATGTCACTTGGGAGCTTTTGTAAGTATGTAAACAACTTCAGTGTCTGGTACCGAACACATATCTATGACTCTTCCCATCACCTCATAAATTCCATTGTCATTCGATATGTCAATATATAGATATATATTCACATTTTGGCTTTCTCTTTCTTTCACATACTAGATTTTTGATAGAAATTTCACCTCTTTTGAATTCTTCCAATATGAAATCATCTTCTTATCATTTGAGGCACTTGAAATATTTGTAGCCATGAGCTCAGGTGGAGTTCGTTCACCAATGTTTTTTGAAGATGCACCTTTAAGAGTCTTTGGTCCAGAAAGATTCACAGAAATCTTCTTTGATGCCATTTTCCTAAAAAATAGAAACACATAAATCAGTAAATAATGAAAACATATTAACTTAAAGTAACAACGAAAATACATCATAAATTTTTAATTTGTATAATCAGATAATTGAAATTAAAAAAATATTAACACTAAGGAAATCTCCCACCAACCCGCGGGCAGGTGGGCCGCCAGGGTGGCGCGGGGGGAGGCTGTGGCAACAACTTATACCATTTCTCCCCACATTGATCTATTTCTCTGTCTTCAATCTACCTCTCAAGGGGGAGGCTGAGGGGTAGATTGAAGACGGAGAAGAAGATAAATGGGGCGAGAAATGGTAGGATTTGTTGCCATAGCCTCCCCCCGCGCCACCCGGGTGGCCCGCCTGCCCGTGTGGAGGCCGCCAGGGTGGTACAGGGGGCTGCCACAACCTTCCCCCTACGCCACCCAGGCGGCCTGCCGGGCGGGGTGGCATGAGGGGGGCTGCAGCAACAACTTCTACCATTTCTCCTGATATTGATCTCCTTCTCTGTCTTCAATCTACACCTTAGTGCCCCCCTTGAGGGGTAGATTGAAGATGGAGAAAGATATCAATATCAGGAGAAATGGTAGAAGCCCCTCGACACCACTCCATCTGTCTGCGAAGTGGCGGGCGATTCCGAGAATCGCCCAACCTCCGCGGGCGGATGGGTGGGCTGCCATGGTGGCGCAGGGTGGGGTTGCGGCAGCTCCACACCGCGCCACCCCAGTGGCCTGCCCGCCCACCGGGGGTGGCTGAGAATTGCCCAGCCACCCTCGTCGAGCATGCAGGCAATCTCGTGGGTGGGTGTCGGGCGGGTGGGCAGGTGGCCATGTGGGAAACCCTGTGGGTGGGCATCGGGCGGGTGGGTGGGTGGCCATGTGGGCAACCCCGTGGGTGGGCGCCGGGCAGGCGGGCAGGTGAGCGAGTAGTCAGGGGGTGGATAGGTGGGCGAGTGGCCGGGAGGGCGAGTCGGTGGGCAGGTGGGCAGAAGGGCGCGTGGGCGGGTGGGTGGGAGGGCGGGCGAGTGGGCGGGTGGGAGAGAGGTCGGGTGGGCAGGTGGGTGAGGGCGGGCGGGCGAGCAGGGTGGGTGGGCGGGCGGGCGAGCGAGTGGGCGGGGGGCGGATGCGCGGGCGAGTGGCCGGGAGGGCGAGCAGGTGGGCGAGTGAGCGAGAGTGCGCGCGGGCGGGTGGGCGAGAGGGTGGGCGGGAGGTCGGGTGGGTGGGCAGGTGAGGGCGGCTAGGAGGGCAGTCAGGGCGGGTGGGCGGGCGAGTGGGAGGGAGGGCGAGTGAGGGCGGGTAAGAGGGAGGGTGAGGGAGGGCGGGTGAGGGCGGACGGGCAGGCGGTGCGGGTGAGGGCAAGCAAGCGGGTGGGCGGCATGGGTGCGGGAGGGCGGGCGGGCGGACAGGGCGGGTGAGGGTGGTCAGGCGGGTGTGTGGGAGGGAGGGCGGGTGGGTGAGGGCGGGAGGGAGGGTGAGTGAGGGCGGGTAGGCAGGTGGGTGGGCGAGCGGGTGAGGACTGCAGCTCCCACTCCGCGCCATCCCGGTAGCCCGCCCACCCGGAACAGGGGTTGGGCGATTCTCGGAATTTCCCAACCCCACGAGAATCGCCCAACCCCCGAGGCCAGCGGGTGGACCGCCAGGGTGGCACAGGGTGGGCGCCGCAGTGCCACCCCATGCCACCCTGGTGGCCCGCCTGATCGGCCGTGCGGGGTGGCACGAGGTGGGCACTGTAGTGCCACCCCATGCCACCCCGGCGGCCCGCCTGACTGGCCGCACGAGGTGGCGTAGGGTGGGCATCGCAGCCCCACTTTGCGCCACCCCAGAGGCCGGCCCACCCCCAGGGGTCGCTGCCCAACAGCCCACCGGGCAGGCAGGCGGGCCGACGTGGTGTTGCGGGGTGGGCTGCCATCGTGAGTTTTGTCCGGCCCACCATGCTCACGATGGAAGTATTGGTTAATTTGACTCACAAAAAGTATTGATTAAAAAAAAAAATCTACTTCATTAAACTAATTTAATATGAAAATTTTCAAGGAAAAAAATTTAACTAACATTTCAATTGCGAGAATTCTTTGTTGAATATGTTGTTGATAGCAATGTAGCTACTCCACAAATTCACAAGTATTTCAATGAACTTCAGAAGACCTTGATGTGATGTGAGTAATAGTGATAATGGAATTTAGTATATAGGTGAAATTACGGAGATGTTTTACCGTACGGTTAATGTGGGATAATTTAGTATCTGATGTTTTACCGTACGGTTAATGTTGCTCTTTTGTCATCATCATTCTCATATGCTGATGATGGATCCCATTTGGGATTTGAAACATTGGTACAAAAATGTTAAAACTGTGGATTCTCCGGTCAATGATTCAAAAAAATTTAAGATGTTAATTTTTTTATGGCGACGAAGGAAAATATGCTAAAGCGAATATTATGGAATTGTTTTACAGTGGGGTGAATGTGGGATTAATTTGTTTTAGAATGTATTATGAAAATTAAAAAAACATTCAATTGTTTAGTAAATATCATATACTTTAACTATTAAAATAATTAATGTAGAAGATGTAGTTTACAATTTTAACTTATGATTTATTTCATAAAAAAAAAATTAGTTTACATTTTTCAATAAATTGTAGAATAAAATAATGAAGGGAAATAAATCCAACAAACTTTTTGGAGGGAAATATTTTCACAAAAATTTGTGGAGGGAAAAATTCATTCTCTAAGCTATATAATATCTTTAGGAGACACTCCATTTGTATCATTCAACATCTTCTATTTGAAAGGGATGGATTGTCCTGATAGTGAAGTTTCGATTTATACAACATCAACATCTTCATCACGTAACAACTCTATTCATATTGATGAATATAGCGGTAATTATTCCAATATGAATAGAAATTCAATTCTTCCACTTAGTCCTGATCCTAAGGACTATGAGAGCAACTCTGATGAAAGAGGGGATGGAGAATTTCAAATAAATAATGAGTCACAGATTCCACTTAGTCCTAATTCTAAGGACTATGAAAGCAGCAATGATAATGAGCTTGATGACAAATTTCAAAACTATGGAGTGTCACGGTGTCCACTTAGTCCTAATTCTAAGGAGTATGAGAGAAACAGTGATGAAGAGCATGATGGTGAAGTTCAAAAGAATGGAGTGTCACAGTGTCCACTTAGTCCTAATTCTGAGGAGTATGACAGTAGTAGTGTTGAAGAGCATGGTGGAAAATTTAAAAAGAATGGAGTGTCACGATGTCCACTTAGTCCTAATTCTAAGGACTATGAGAGCAACAGTGATGAAGAGCGTGATAATGAATTTCAAAAGAATGGAGTGTCAAAGTGTCCACTTAGTCCTAATTCTAAGGACTATGAGAGCAGTAGTGATGAAGAGCATGATAATGAATTTCAAAAGCATGGAGTGTCACGGTGTCCAGTTAGTCCTAATTCTAAGGACTATGAGAGCAGTAGTGATGAAGAGCAGGATGATGAATTTCAAAAGATTGAAGTGTCACGGTGTCCATTTAGTCCTAATTCTAAAGACTATGAGAGCAACAGTGATGAAGAGCGTGATGATGAATTTCAAAAGAATGGAGTGTCACAGTGTCCTCTTAGTCCTAATTCTAAGGACTATGAGAGCAGCAGTGATGAAGGACAAGATGATGCACTTAGTCCTAATTCTAATGAGTATAAAGGTAGCAGTGACAAAGGACAAGATGTAGCATCTTCAATAAGTAAACAGTCACATTTTCGACGTAGTCCTAATTCTATGGACTATGATAGCAGCACTAACAATGCACATGAGGAAGAATATCTATTAAACATCGAGTCAAATTTTCCATTCAGTCTAAATTCTAAGGACTATGATAGTAGCAATGAAGAAGGGAAAGATGAAGAATATCCTCCAAGTCAGTATTTGACAATCACTGCTAATCATAGTGTGGATAACATTCATGTTAATGATGATGAAAATCCTTATATAAATGATGATCCAATGATGGAGATGTTGCTAAGTAATATTGTAACGAGGAGTAGGAGCAGACCTTTTCGTATCAATGCAAGATATTCTAGCTATACAAGGGGTAGAGCAGAATATCCGATGAGAAGAAGTGCTATCAACGCTCTCATTTCAAGTGAATGTTTCCAAAAAGATTGCTTGAAACATATGGATTTCCAATTTTCATTAGAGAGCAGGAAGAGATATTTGTCAATGAATAAAAGCATGCAAAATTCATATTTAGTTGGGTGCATGCAATCTACATTTTCAGGTTATGATTATCATATTAGGACTTTATTTATCTGCATAAAATCTTTCAAAATGTTTCATTCGATTGGGAATTTTCGTCTCTCGAGAATTCAAGAAAAATTGGAAAAGGATCCTACATTTTATTCAGAAGTACGTCATAAAAGACAGTTTGGGCCATTATCAAATGCTGCAATGTCATGGATGAAAGATTTATTTTCAAAGCATGGAGAGTGTATGCCAAATAGAGAGACAATACATATTCCGGATAATTTTTCAAGATGAAAAATCTACAACTTATACAAAGAATATGCAGAAGGTGGTGAGGGACATGGCTGATTTATTACATATCAATATTTTGTGAAGGTATGGAAGAAAGAATTCAACAATGTCCGTATTCGTAAGAAGACAAGGATGGGGATTTTCAGTACATGTGCTTCTCTTAAATAAAAAAGGGAAAAATGTGAAGGGTCAGAAAGATGTAGGAATTCATAACTTTAACTTTTAAAATTGCATAGTCATCAACTATGAAAACATATTTCTTAATGGCTTTCTTTTATGTTGTGTAGATTCAATTGTTAAAGAACTTCAGGAGCATTGTGAACAACAAACAAACGAAAGGAAAAAGTTGTACAAGTATCGAAAGAAGTGTTATGATAATCCGAATAAATATTTGGGTTTGATAATTGATGGTATGGACCAGAAGAAAACACTTTTACCACATTTTGTTTGCACACCCAAAAATTTACAGGAGGAAAATTTTATTCAGTATCACTTGGTTGGCTGTATGGTCTTCAATGGGAAAATGTTGCCAAGGGTATACTTCATAGCTCCAAATATTCATAATGATGCAAATCTGACCATAACCATAACTCATGATGTGCTTTCTCATTGGTCTAGTAATCTTCTTGAAGTTTTGTATCTACAATTGGACAACACTTGCCGTGAAAACAAAAATCAGGTTGTTTTTGGATATCTAAACATGCTTGTTGAATTGAGAATTTTTCAAAAGGTAAAGGTTGGTTTCCTTCTTTTTGGGCACACTCATGACCATATTGAACAGATGTTCAGTCGTTTTTCAGTCACATTGAGGAGGAAGGAAGTTGGGAGCTTTCCATCATTAATTGAATGTATTAAGAAATCATACATGCCAGAGCCTACTTTTGATGTGTTGGAAGAAATTGTTGACATGCGAAGGTTTATTTTTGGATCATATGGTGAGGGGAAATGCATTGAACAACTTAATGACATTAGCTTCCAACATCAATTTCGTATCAAAAAAATGATGGGAAAACACTAATATGGGGCAAGAAATATTCAACTACTGCAAAATGGGCACTGTCATCAAGTTTGCAATTTTTGAAGTTCATTCCAGATCATCCAATATTTTCATCAAAAATATTGTTATTACAATCAGTTGGTGAAGTTCATAATGCACACAGAAAAAATAGAGATATAAATTATTTTGATTACCTAGAAGAAATTAAAAAATGTATTAGATATACATATGAGTACTTTGACATTGTTGATTCAGTTTGGAGGGAGTCATTTTTCAATAATCAAATTGATATCATTTCAACAACAACAAATGAAGATATACCTTTGAAAAATCCATTTATTTGGACACAAAATGTATTGAATGAACACGAGGAAATAAACATTGTTGAATAGCAACAATCTCAAGGTATTATTAATTCTTCACAGGCAGAGGAAAGAGAGATGTATATTGGTTCCAGAAGATATTGTGCACAATGTGAAGCCATGGAAGATCTTTACAGGGGTTCAGTACAGGATATTAAGTAGGGTTACATGATCGCAGTGCTAGCAGATGGAGATCCCAATGGCTATCCATTCTGGGTTGCTAAAGTTATAAAGGTCTTTATAGAAAATGAGGATGTTACAAGTGTTGAAGTACATTGGTATGCCACAAATACACACCCATTCAATGGTGTGTATAAGCCAGAGATGGTAGTTGACAAAAAAAATGGCAGAAAGAGAAAAAGAAAGGGTACAAATATAAATCGCTGCCGCACAGACATATTAAAATTGGAGGATGTTGACATACTTGTTTATGAATTCAATTTAACAAAGAGAGGAACTCTTCGCTTCAAGATGATAGAGATTCTGAAAAGGTTGTTACCAGAAGGAATAGTGTTGAGATGGGAGTCTGCTAAAACCAGTCATAGATCTAGAAGAATTTTGAAACCTGAAAAGGTGGGCATGCATGTGGACTCAGATGGGGCACTGTTGATAAAAGAGAAGAATATGGAACATCTTAGTCAGCATCTAGTCACTCATCTAAAGATGTGAATTCTGATGGTGTGTAAGAAAATATGAGTGATTTTGAATAAATGTTTAAGATAGTTTATATAACTGGTGTATCCATCGTATCTTGAAATAAAATTTTGATTTCCATATGGTGTTAAATGATAAGTTATGAGGCATTTTTATGTTGTTGGATTATATGTC
The DNA here is from genome assembly GCA_031772625.1 of Pinus tabuliformis. NCBI lineage: Eukaryota > Viridiplantae > Streptophyta > Pinopsida > Pinales > Pinaceae > Pinus > Pinus tabuliformis. The sequence goes on along the minus strand of CM062807.1, from coordinate 408,605,624 downwards.
TTAATTATGATAATTTTTATTGTTTAAAATATCTACAATGCAACATTAAATTAGAGATATAATGTATGTTTTATTCAATATACAAATAATGACTTTTGAATTCATTTAGTGATCTAATTTGTTCATAACGTCATGGTTTTTTAATTTTATAGTTGAAAAAATTTCAATTTCTTTTGTATCTAGCATGTTATGGTTGAGAACATGTTGAATTTATACTTAGGAAAGAAAAATGGTATTCTACCAAAAACATTAGTGTGTTTTTTTCCTCATATAAAAACTTTGTTTGGCACATAAAAATTTGGTTTTACTAGCATTTTTTTAAAATTTTGAAGATTGACCCTAAAAAAAAATCATCGTTTCAGTATCATCACTTTTTCGTTTTCAAGCTGTATTTTGCACAAAAATTTCATTTTCACTGCCGTTTTTAAAACATGTTCAAAATTGACCCTAAAAAAAAACCATTGTTCCAGTATACACACTTTTCATTTTTAGCACTATTTTTGATGTTTTTCGGGGTTTTTTGGCTAGTTCCCATTTTAAGTTTATAGTTCCCGTTTCAAAGTTTACATTGTTGTAATAATACCCCTCAATCCTATTAAAGGATCGCGCTATATGGAGCTTTTCCATGATTATGAGAGTGATGACGACCTGGATTGTATCTATAAGATAATAATGCAAGACCAAAATTGGGTGAATCCCACCACAGATGGATGGATCACGTGGGATTGCGAGAGTTCCTGCACTTCAGACTCTGACGAAGAAATAGAACGCTGACAGAATCGGTTACATGAAGTAACTACGCTGAATTGCAACATGATGACCTGATCGATGTGTTGTGTGTCCCCAAAGGTAAGAGATCTACCTACTTATGATGGTTTGAATGAGGTAGATATCTTTTTGGATGCATTTGAAAGGGAGGTACCAGAAAAACAATGCTTCCAGGCCTTGGACTAGGCACTGCGCGCTATGCTTGCAAGATGGTGGGGTACGCACAAGGGAAGCTTTGACAATTGGCGTGAATGTAGGAGAATGATGAAAACATGATTTGGGAAGCCTAAGATGTGACTGACAGACAAGTACAATGGGCATAATGATTCACACGCACATCTAGCCAAATGGACGCATGCTTATGGAGAAAATCCCTAACCTGAGTGGGTGCACCTATTTTGTCATACCTTGGATGTTATCCCAATGAATTGGTATATTGAAATAGAGCTCCGCCATGGGACAGGCAAATTGGATATCCTGTGCAAAGGATTCATGATGATATTCAGTTTTGAGGATGGTTTTGATGGTACTGATGAGTGCTACAAGAGGTGAAAGCAACTATCTTTAGGATACCATGGGATCCTTTAGACTTGATTCAGCCTGAATGGGCTAGTCAACTGAGTCACATGCTCGAATTTTATAATATAACTACTTAAGAAAAGGACGAGAATCCACGGAGGATTAACATTCCAGAAACAGAGGGACACCGCGAGGTTCAAGGACCGCAGATTGAGAACCCTTATATAACCACGCTGGTGAAAATAAAACAAGTGAACATCGGTATGGAGGCAGAACCTAAATTCGTGAAGATTGGAGACTACTGGGATGATGCGATAGTGGATAAGTTCGTTGAATTGCTCCACAAATACTAGGACTCATTCCCTACAAAATTTATGGATCTGAAAGGAATAATCGGAGACCTAGGAGTGATGAAGATCACATTAAAGCCTGATGCAAAGCCAGTTAAGTAGAGGCCTTACCGCCTCAATCCGAAATAAAAGGAGAATGTCTACTTAGAGCTTGACAAAATGCTAGTAGCAGGCATCATTGAGCCTATGGAAAAATCCGATTGGGTAAGTCCAACGATGGTGCAAGAGAAGAAGTAGAAGGATGAGATAAGGATATGCGTGGGTCTGAGGAAACTGAATGATGCTTGTGTGATCCTTTCCTGACTCCGTTCATAGATGAAGTGTTGCACAATGTAGGCGGCCAGGAAGCATATTCCTTCACTGATGGGTTCTATGGATACCACCAAATCAAAATCACATCGTAGGATAGGAGCAAGACAACCTTCGCAACAGAGTGGTTGTTTTCAATACACTATGATGCTGTTTGGATTGAAGAATGTGCCTGCAATCTTTTCGTGCGTGGTTGTTGCGACATTCAAGGAATTTATTCATAAGTTCCTAGAGGCATATTTTGATGACTGGACTGTATTTTCGTTGGTTAAGCGCCACATAGACAGCTTGCGCTTGATGCTAGATACCGGTCAAAGATACAAAATTGCGCTCAATCTTAAGAAGTGTCTGTTATGTGTTCCTTTTGGGAACCTATGGGGGCATGTGGTTTGCAGACAAGGACTAATGGTAGACCCCACGAAGATCACAGTGATACTGAATTTGGAAGCACCGAGGAGTGTGAAATAGCTATGCACTACTCTGGGACATAGGGATATTATAGAAAGTTTATCAAAGGGTATGCCCAGATCACCGCGCTGATGGGAAAATTGTTGAAGAAGGATGTCACATTCTGTTGGAACATTGACTATAAGAAAATCTTGGATATATTGAAAGAAAAGATGGTTACCAAGCCGATTCTAATATTCCTGGATTGGAAGAAAGAGTTTCATGTACATGTTGATGCGTCATGTATAGCGTTGGGAGCAGTACTAATACAGGATGGGGGAGAAGGCTTAGAGCATCCTATCACGTTCACAAGTCGAAGATTATCAAAATAAGAGAAGAATTATTCTACCATTGAATGTGAGTGGCTAGCTATGGTGTATGCACTCCAGAAGTATCAGCACTACTTACTAGGAGGCCATTTTAAGGTGTATACTGATCACTCCGCGCTGAAGTACCTGGTAAATAAGCCTATGTTGGGGGGGAAAATCTGTAGATGGCTCTTATTGTTCCAAGAGTATGATTTTGAAGTTGTTGTCAAGCCTAGATGATTGAATGCAGGACCAGATCATCTGTCTTGCATCGAAACAGGGGAGGAACCTACTAACTTGGAAGAAGGATTGCCTGATGCACAACTATTTGCAGTGAGTGTCACAGATAGTCATTTTGAGGATATAATTACTTCCTAACAACAGGAATTGCACCAAAAGGATACCCTGTCTAGCAAAAGAAGGAATTAATGGTGTGTGCGGCAGATTTATCTGTCATTGCTAGGCATCTATACAAGATGGGGACTGATGAGATATTGCGACGGTATGTACCTGAGTTCGAACGAAGCAGCATCCTCACGGACACTCATGGGGGTGTCGCGGGAGGACACTATGCAGGGAGAGGAACCATGCAAAAGATTCTACGTCGAGGGTTGTGGTGGCCAACCCTTCATTAGGATTTAAAATCATATTGTAACAATAGTAAGTTTGATAAATTTCCAGGAATATTCAAGATGCATTGGTTAGGGCCTTATGTTATTAAGGATATTACCGATGGAGGAGCGGTACAACTAGTCAAGTTAAATGGAGAACTCTTCCTAGGAAATGTGAATAGAAGTCACTTGAAGCCATACACCAGCGGTCCGACCAGGTGACTAAATCAAAGTAGCATAGTCTTAGCGCTCCAGGCAGCTGAAAGGAGGCGCGGGACTATAAACTACACTGCCCAAGTTGGGGAGCTACACGATTGGAAGATGGTGCGAAGTAAGGATGTGTCATTGGGTCTGCGACAGCACAAAGGGAGCTGCGCTACCCAGGGAGAAATCATACAAGTCAGCTGGAAAGTGATCGTTAAAGTCATCGTTCATGAAAAGATGGTAGAAGTGAGGCCAAATGGAGCGAGCAACCTGCATTTAAGATGTAATTTATGGCTTAGATCCTTGAAAATTTGACGCCAATTTAACATTAATAAACCGATTTTGGGGGGAAAGGTCGGATTTGAATTCAAATTGACCTATAAATTACAAGTGGTTGTCTAGCAAGAAACACTTGGCATTTTTAGTATTCAATTGTTGAGCTCTTAGATGCCTGTGGACCCAGAGTTTTTTGCAGCCCTCAAATAGACCCTTGCATTTACAAACTTTCCTGAGGTGTTGCGAGTACTGATAGAAAGTGTTATGTAATCACCCCCAAAATTTATTAATACACAGCAAGTGGTAGAAGGTCTGGCATAAGAGATGGAGAAGCAGGTCAAAGAAGCTGCCCCAGAAGTAGCCGAAGTATTGGCAGAGGTCACTAAATCTCTGAGAATGCCAAGACCAAAGCCAACCCCAACCAAGGAGACCCTGAAGGATAAGAAGGGTAAGCAGCCTGCCATCCCGGTGTGCTCTCATTGAGACGAAACCCAACCAAGCCCACTACCCAGGAGAAAGGCAAGGCTATAAACCTAGATCTAGAAGAGGAGGATATCGAAGACATCCCCATGGATGATGAGGATGTGGGAGCAGAAATAGAGGAGGTTGAAGCCCAGGGTATAGAGCCTATGACACAGTTGCCAGAGTATGTCCCTCTGCGCAAGCCTAAGTCTAAGGTCCCCAAGGACATTGATGAAATCAAGACTCCCCTGCAAACCCCATTGCTTCCAAATGAGATCACTTTTGATGGTTCGTGTTTGGCATGGGTGTCAATGTTGAAGCTCGAAAACTGGGACTTTGCGGACCATGAGAAGTTCCCACACCTAGCGATCAAACAGTTGATGCGTCGTATCATAGACACAACTATAGGGATGACTACATTGGAGCTACGGAAGTGGCTCAGAGGAGTAGAGAAGGCAGGATTACTCAACCTGCTCTGGGTGTTGAACTATAACCGCACCCCTGTGACAGTTTTAGTCATCAAGTAGTTGTTATGCTTGGTGCATGATGGGTGTCTATGGATGGAGGAGCTGATACCCATCACTGATATGTTGATTCACCGTATCACATACCTTCCGTATACAAGCAAAAATCAGGCGATGATTTTTTATGGCAAGGATGGTGAGCTAGCGCTCATAGAATCGATGAAAGAGAAGTTTAAATTGGTGAAGAAGTCACACGGGTATGCAATCTCTAGCATCTGCGACCCCACTGTGAAGGTGGCAATGCAGATCCTTGCAGGGAAGGTGATGTTGGCTTGTTGGGGCCTGAACTAGGTTCGCAGATGATTTAGCCAAACAAATTCCAGTACTATTGGCCCATTCGGCAACAGTCTGCGGAGCGTGGATTGAGGTCTCACCCGAAGTAGTATAGGAGAGTGGTAGAACTAGGTTTCTACGCCCTGGGGATGTCTAATGGGTTCTAAGTGGTCCACGGTTTTACCTTTCGTGCACATCGCTATGCACGCTTATCAGTACCTCACAGCCTGGGATGCTGCCTTTGCACAGCCCTACTCAGGGGCCGAACAATGTTATTACCCAAATCCTTCCTAGTAACCCGATATTAGTTGATTAACTTAGCTTATCTATATGCTTTCAGTTATACCTAATCAATATTCACCATTCATACAAATGCGCGCAGTAAATAAATAGTATAAATGCAAATGATATCAACAGGTAATAACACAAGAACAGATACACAGAATTTAGATAAAACTTCTCTTTATTATTCTTCTTCCTTGGTTACAAATTCAACTCTGCCCTGCACACTCAGCTGCAGGGGTCTGTGCACTCAGCTACGGACTCTATTAGGCCTCTGCGCTACTACCCAAGATACTTAGACTCTTGCTCTATGCTCGCTATCTTATTCTATCTATCTGATTCCATCAATTCATTTTTTTCCTTTAAAACTTAGAGGCTCGCTCTATTTATACAATCCCATGGTCCACTGACCATGGGTAGGCCGACGCTACATTCAAAACTTAGGGCAGACAACCCTATGACTCTAACATACAATTTGCACTCCACGCCCGCAATTCGTGGAGTCTTTACAACAATATTACTCAAAACTTGGGCTTTGAACCCAAACCATGCTATGGGGGGATTCCATGCCCAACAGGTGATGCAAAAGTGCCACGCCGACAAGGTGTCGATGCTTGTCATCTTGCTTGCATAGTAGTGCACGAAAGGAGTCCAGTTTAATTGGTCGGACTACCTTCGCGGTGAGTTCCTGGCCAACTGCCGCGAAGCACAAGAGCATAGCAAGACGTTCCACTACACATGGCTCTTGCTCTTAATTTACCTTATAGCATGGGAGCTACCGAAAGAAACCTAATTCCCCTCAGTCACGCTGGACCTTCCAGAAGCAGTGATGTACGCTTCATTGTGGGCGACCAAGGACGCAGAGCACGTTCACGACAGCAAAATCTTCTAGATCCCGATGGAAATGAATATTAGGATGGATATCAATCGCAAGCCATGATTGTCACCCATGGTATATGCTAACCTGCAAAGCTATGCTGAATTCAAAGTGGATTTCCATCGGATCTCAATCAGGGCGTGGAAGGACCCTGTGCAGAAGTGGTACGACTTGTTGTGCCTAGCCACGGATGATGCCATTGATGCAGTGTTGGATAAATGGTCGGTGGAGTGGCACACCTCCACGGACGTGGTAGTGGGTGGAAGCAAGTTTGCCACACAAAAGAAGAAGGATGAGGCCAAGCTAAAGATGGCATAGCTAGTCGAGAAGTGGAAGAAGGAGGCCGCTAAGAAGGCCAAGGAAGAGCAGATAGGAAAGGAGGCAGGAAAACAAACAGGAGGCATAAAGTGGGGCTTTGACAAAGGCGCGCGATCGCCTTCACCTGCAACTAAAGAAGAGGACACAAAGTAGCACGACACGGACCCTCAGGAGACATCTGGCCGTATCAAGCGCCCGAGAGAGACAAAAAAGGGAGGGTCCATAAAGAAGTCCAAGGCAACCAAGACCTCACTGGACCCCATCACACTAACAGAGGGAGACTTACACGACATCGGTGACACAGTCAAATATGTCACCGTGGAGGCCCTGTAGCAATGTGAAAATTAGCAACAGATCATCCTAGGGTCCATACATATGGGACTGCAAGAGTTGCAGGCCCACATGTCGCAAGTTGGTACGACATCTACCAGCTTGGCTAGCGGCACATCAGAGGCTATTGATATGCTACGCACGAAGGCTTCTATTGCACTAGTGCTGCTAGATGGAGCATTGACAACAAAAAATGAGGCTGACAGGCCCACTGTCAACGCCTTGAAGGGAGTAGGATTGAACCTTGTAGCGCTCCTGAGCAAAGCACTCCACTCCTTATAGGATGGAGTAATTGCCGAGTTGAGGGCCCGTGAGCACCGCACCCTCCAACTTATCAACAAATAGAGAATAAACAATAACTAGATGGCCTTACATAGGAATGTTTTCGTCGTCACCGAGGCCGAGGTGACCAGATAGAGACAGAAGATCATACAGGCCGTAGAGGAGGCCTGCAGAATGGTCCCGGAATTGGCCATTCCGGAGGAGGATCTAGCTGAGATCTGCATCCGTAAATTAGCCACAGGGGTGCATGACACTCGGACGAAGATGACACGAGTTTAGTTGGAGTTGAACTTGTAGATTACAGAGCTTCAGTTGAGGGCTCAACCTTCGATACCACCAGAGGTAAAGGAACAGCGGGTAGCCGTTGTCACAGAAGCAGTTGCAGCAATGGAGAGTGCAGTAGCAGACTGCACCCAGTTGTTTGAACAGTCGTTTGAGGTCCTAGCTGGCTTGCAAGAGGAGCCAAACATCCAGAGGCTCAAAATGCAAGAGTGCAAACTCCAACAGTGTTATGACGGATTAAAGGGCACAACACAAACTGTCACACTGACATAGAGGTTAGCCAAGCTATAGGAAGCCAAGCAGCTGAAGGAACAGGTGCTTGTAGCACTGCACAAGGAAGCAGTGCTGAAGGCGCGACTCAAGCCCTAGCTGGAGGAAGCATATGCCGTAACAAGAAATATTGAAGGCAAGCTTGCAACTCTGCAAGTGACGCAACAACAGCTTTAGGCTGACAACGGAGGGGCAGTAACTGAGAAGACAATCAAAGATGTTAAGCAGGCAGCAGCTTAGTGCACAGCCAAAGTTGTGGTCATTAGGGTCGAGCTAGATGAGCTTCGCACAAAGATCTCTATGCTTACTAAGTGGCTCGAGGGCAAGTCATGATGTTTGTGTTGGGGGCCCATTGGGATCGGGATCTGCCAAGGAAATTTTTGGGGCTAAAATCCCATGTTTTTGTAATATTACTGTAAATAATTCGCATTTTGTGGTCGTGGAGTGCGAAGGTATTATGTGTCACAAAGGGTAGTCCGCCCCTAGTTTTGTAAAGTAAAGTCGACTGTAAGTGATCTACCCATGGTCCATAGACCATGGGATTATATAAAAAGAGCTAAGCTCTAAGTAGTTAGAGGCAATCAATGGAACAAGGAAGAGATTCATAGCTTTAGAGCAAGAAGTCTAAGTCTTGGGTTGTAGTGTAGGTAGAGGCTTTGAAGCTCAATGCGTAGAGGCCTAGGGTAGAAGTCTGCAGCTAAGTGCGCAGACCCCTGCAACTATGTGCGTAGGGTGAACAGAGTCTGTAACACTTGGAAGATATTAATAAAAGGAGTTATTTTGAAATTTCTATGTATTTGTTATGTTAATGGGTTTTGATACGTTGTGTATGAATTTCCTTTATTATGCTTATACGATACGTGAATGAATGAAATTACATTGAATAATTGAACGCAATCATAAATATCTTCTTACGCGGTGATAACTTTAAGTATTTGACAAGATAAGCAAATCACTTAGGGTAATTGAGGAATTTGCACGACACACTGCTATAGCAGTGCGAAAGTACCTGAGCTACAGGTTAGAGCTGCACGAAGGTTGGTCATGTACTTTCACGAAGGTATTGAAAGCTGGAACAAAGGGTTTTTCTTATAAGACCTAGATCAAGATCACCTACACGAAGGCAGGGATATAAGAGATCAAACGACATCATAACCATCTCAAGGGTGCAAAAACTTGGTTCTAGCATCCCCCCATACTGCTTCGAGTGAGACTTCGGTCCATGCTTCGTGGGCTAATGCCGAAAGGGCCAGTAGTGTAGGGATTTGTTTGGCTAAATAATGTTGAGCCTGGGTCAGACCCCCTCAAGGCAACAACAAGTATTTCCATGCATCAACTAGGGAACTAGATAATGAAATTTTGTTTTCTTTATTTGATTGAAAATATTCCTTATTTGAAATGATTCATGGATAAATGCCAGTGATTGATGCAGTGTAGGAGTTTCAACAGTGCAGGTAGATCTCATGACCAGCAACCCCATCCTAACCTCATCCTCCATGATCATCACTTTTTCCAGTACATCCTTCAAACAATTCATCCTTCCATAAGAACGACTTTCTAGATTTTTTGAGCAAATCCAACCATCCTACAAACTTTGCTTTGAGCTCTGAAGAAGTCTTAGGTACTCCCTTGCCTTATTTCCCCCACCATTCACCTTCCCTAACCCCTACATCACCTTCCAATTCACTCCTATTGCTCTTGGTCGGATCCTGTAGGAATATAGGGGATCCTGTAGGAGCATTAGGACATCCTGTAGGAAGCATTAGGACATCATGTAGGATGACCTGTAGTGGCCTGTTTTGAGGCCGAATTGTGGGAAAAGCATCCAAGAAGATAGGAGAAGACCCCTACTTGCCTCCCAAGGCATCTAACCTTTCACCACTATCTCTAACCCACCTGCCACATCACCAAGAGGATTTAGCATTCACATTTTCACACAAAAAGGACAAAAAGGAAAAAAAGAGTTATTGTGTTCATTTACATGCACAACAGTAGAATGTTTGGTTATTTCAGATTGCATGCCTAGGACAATAGGATTACACACATGTTAACTTAGCATTCTTTTGAAACAAAGCCTCTTAGCAGTTAGTTATATGAATGGTGTGTTTGAGAATTTGATTTCAATCTTTCCTTACTACAATAGACAATATTTCAGTTAGTGAAAATTTCCCCTTTCCTCATTGGTAATTAAGCTTCTTTTGAATCAATAGAAGGCTTGTTTGAGAAACCATAGTAGTATATCACCAGCGTAGAAGTGACAAAGATTGGACCCATCACATCTTCTTATGTATACAACACTGTCACCTCCAAGTTTGTACAAACCCCGGGTTGATAAAGTAAAGTTGGTAGCCCCAGGAGTTGCAGGATTCTTGCTACAATACTGGTGTTCATCAAATATTATGATTTTGTATTTTTAAAATATTTATCTTATGTTATATTTCATTATTTAAAAATAGTTATGTCCATGATTTCCTTTATATCTCTTTAACTATTTTGGAAAATGATATGCTACATTACAATATGTGCTAATATATTTTTAAAATATTATGATTTGAGTGGGAGTTACATTTGGGGAAGAAAATTCAAGATGCCCAAAAGGATTTTGTTTACCATTATCAATTTCCATCGTCGTTTTTCCTTTTTCCTTCCTTCTACAAGTGAAGATCAAGAATAAGGGCTTCCCTTTCATCCTATTACAAGTTCCCTTTCCTTTCGTCCCCTTCCATTTCATTCACAAGTGTGTGCATGTGAAGAGCGAGAACAAGGGTTTCCCTTTCATCTCGTTATGAGGTCTTGTGGTGATCTAGCTAGGTATGCGCTAAAGACTAATTAGATGATTTGAGCAGGAATAAGCAATAGTCAGGCTAAAAAATAGTAATCCTTTCAGCCTCTTCTCAACTGTTCATGAACCAAGGAGCTAATTGTTAGGGTTTTCTTCATTGGGTTTTTGGTCATATTTGTTATTGTGGTTTTCATGGGTACCTGATGCAGACGCATTGCTACCTGTCACCAATTTCCTTTCAAATAGTCATTGTATCCTTCAACAAAATTTATCAATAGACATAACATAAAATATCAATTTAATAGAATTCAATGCAATGTACTTATCAATCCAATACACATAACCAGTAGATTATAAAAAATTCACACAACAATATGATTCTCACTGAACAAAACCAACTAATTATACATCAAAACCTATCTTGAATTTACAATTGAAATTAAAACCTTCTCCTACTATAGTGGATGACTATAATATGGGCAATTCAATTAAAACAAACTTCATATTCTTCCATAGGAAACCCGCACTGCCTGAGATCCTTGTTTCCTTTACTTCCTTAAATAAACGTTGGTCTAAAACTAGAGCATTCCTACTACATTAAGGATGATTTGATTTGTTTTAAAGCCTTCAATCTCAGAATGTGCTAGAATTTTGTGCCTTTAACAAACCTATCTATCTCGAAGAAAAATATTTGCTTGGATTCAGTATTGTGATGGAGATTGGACTTCTGCACAATACCCTTAAGAGTAAATAGATTATATCTCTTCCTCCTCGGTGATACTCTTATGCCAAGAATAATATACCATGAGCTTCACTTTCCTTCTACTACACTCAGAACAAGGGATCTAATTCAATAGGGACTTTAATGTCCTTTTATCATGCCCAAAACAAGAGATTAATCTTAATAGAAAACTTCACTGGCTTTTTATTGTGCCCAAAATCAAGGATTAAGGTCTCAGAGAACTTCGTTGCCAAATAAGGATTAATCATTACATAATTAATTTCCCAAATAGTGATTAACCCTCAAAGAACTTGTTTCCTTGAATAAAAATCGTGTGCCAATACCATAGCAAAAAATAGAAGGATGTCAAGTAGGGTGGAATCTTTCACCACTGGAATTAAAAAAGGAGAGAGAGGTCTTAAAAAATTTAGAGTTAATTCTCAAAAACAAATGAATTTTTTCACATTTGATGATCCAAAATAAATTCATCCCTCTCATATTTATAGATTTCCTAGAGGGGTCTCTTCTTCCTTAATGATTCAATAGACTTTACTTCAAACCCCAATTTTGGGTTTCTTTCGCCCAACTTCCCCAAAAATTCCCAACAATGCGTAAATTTCGGGTTTTCCCCCTATATGGATGATTACAACCTATGAGGATGGATAAGATATTACGTTCCATTCATCCTCAATTTGTAGAGGATGTTACAGCAAAGCATTCTAATTAATGGTTGAATGCTAGCCACAAATTTAAAGGCCAATACACATTGTTTTACAATTGCATTTAATTCATAATTCAAGCTAGGATGGGCATACCCATGAGACATATTATTAGGTTTATGTTTTCCTATGATCTCAATGAGGTGATTTCCTTAATCTTTCAACAAATCAGGACTATGATTAACCACTAATCCATGTTAACACTTGGCATTCTAATTAATAGTTGGCACTTATAACTATCAATCCAAGGGTTGTTTGTACATGTTCTCTTCAAGACAAACATGATACCTTCTATGGAGACTAGATTTCTATGTCGTTAACAAAAAATTTTCATATCCACAATCCGGTAATAACTTTATGTGACTGATGGCTCTAAGGCTTCAACATATATCAATTTCAGGAATAGAAATTCATTTCCATGTTTTCTCATAAATTGATTCTTCTATTTTAATGCATATTCAAAACAACATAATAAACCCTTCCTAGAAAACTAGTAATTATAATTGAATCAATATTTACTTTGCCACCTTTGAACGTGGATATTTGGGGGAATTCTCCGCATGTTCCATCAATATTTTGATATCACAATTTTCAATAGTTTAGAAAGCCCCTTTTCTATTGAATGACAATTATGAGGACTGGTCACAGCTGCATTTTCCAATAGTACAAACAACTCAATGATGAGGTTTATTTTTAGTAACAAAATGAGGGTTTACACAAATCAATACATTTGAAAACAACATACAACCCCTAGGTACACCTCTCAGAGACTAGAAAAAACACCAATCAAAACAAAGAGGAATCCAACAAAGACATAGTTTAACGTCTATAATTATTAGGCAGGTCTGCTAATGTAGATTTTCATGATAACAACTTGGTGCCATTTCCAAGGTCTTTGTCAATCCTTGGATATCTATAATGACATGAGTGATATTTTCTTGCTTAGTTTTCAAGATTCAAATCTCCCTCTAAATCCAAGGACTAGTCACAAACTTTGTTTTGATATTATAACTTCTTCTAGCCCAGACAATATTTAGTATGTACCTGTAATCCTCTCTGGGGAGATAAAAAAAGAATAACTACAATCAAGTAATGAAAATGAAGAAAAAGACTAGATTTAGTAAAGAAATCAATAATAGTAAAAGAAGAGAGATAAAACACTTATCTTTTATGAACAACAACAACTCCCTCTTGATCTTGTACTTCTCAACATCATTGATCTAGACATCATTAAGGTTTTTCTTTGTTTCAACAACTCATCCTAGGGTTTTGTCCAAAACCCTAGGAATTTTCTTATCAAGCCTTTCTAGGTTCACAAACCCTAGAAATCAAAACCTTCATTGCACATGGAAGAACTCAATCTAGGGTTTTTATCCAAAAACCCTAAAGTTAATTATGCATAAGCCATGATCCATATTAGGGTTTTGATCACAAACCCTAATGTCAAAAACTTAAATATATATTTTGCACCAAGATTAGATTACTCTAGGGTTTTGTCCAAAAACCCTAGAAAATCAACCAAACCCTAACTCCTTGTAGGACATATTCTTGAACTTCACACAATCCCATGCTTTATCCAAGTGGTCTAAATCATGTATTACATCAGGTTCTTCTTGAACAACTTGATCATCAAAGAAGGTTTCTATTCCTCAAAAGGATTTCTGAACATAACACCATTATGCCATAGAGGGATCACATCAACGAGATAGTAGGCATCATTTCATAATGGAATTCAATCTTGATGACATTCATTTTTCTTACAAGAAACTTGGATTAAGTAGAAGAATATTCTTGGGTCTAAGCTTTATGCACTATTCATTAAGGATTCCATACCAACTGATTCAGGTTCGCATTAGACCATATCACACTATTTCATTTATTTTCACATTCTACTCACTTAAGATTTCACCACTGATTTTGCAATTTGAACTTATGTCATTTTTGTAACATGATAAACTTCACCCTTATGTCCTCTTCAAGAAGTGATCTTCATGCTTCATGCAATCAAACCAAAGCTCTGATACCATGTTCGAATTTTTGTCTCCATTTGTAAGGTGTGAGTTGGAAGATCTCTAAAGCTTTGGAATAAAATTGCTCTATTCATTGTCTAAGCTATTTTGGAATGATTATGTTACTTTTTTGAATGTGCAGTATATTTTCGTGGTGCATATTGGGGATTTTATTATGGATTTTAGATTGTCAAAGTTGATGGAGGTAACAGTGGGTAGTTTGTCAAAGTTACTTGGGATCTTACAACTTGTGATTAAGGACTTTTACACTAAGTCAGAGCCTAGGAGCTAACACCTTAAAGTTTATAAGGCTTTCTTTCAACTATTTTATTGAGGTTTCTAGTATTTTCTAAATACATTTTATTGAGAGGTAGTAGGTAATTGAAATATATAAAAGGAGGAACTCTTCTCATTTGAAAGGAAAAAGTTCAAGAGGAGGAAATACCCTCTATGAGGCCAATTCCATCATCATTTTGTAGGTGAAAGGGAATAAAGGAATTTTGGTGAATTTATTTCATCACAACTTCTTTTGTTATAAATCATGTTGAATTTTTGGCTGCCAAATTAAATTTGTTGGTGTATCCCTCATTCTAGGGTTGTATACACATTCTCTATGGGTTGTTTGTACTTGGAGAAGGGATTTTAAGAAAATTATTTCATCTCTCTTTATCTCTTGAAGTAAAAAAATATCATAATGAAGAAAAGGTTGCATCTTGTTCTATTTCTGAAGATTGTTTGCTGCTCTCTTTTGCATTAATTTTTGCACAAAATAATAGTTGGAATATAATTGAAATAATAGTTGGCATATAATTGGAGGTGAAATAACATATTTATAGCATTTTCATTCAGCTTTATGTATTAATGTGGTTGATTTAATTGGTAAGGTTTATGTCTACACAACTTTGTTGATTTCTCCATTACACTTCAAGATTCTTCATCAAATTATGTTCTTGACTCCATTTGCCCAAAGGTTGACACAAATGGAGTCTTGATTTTCTTTCAATTTATTATCTAAAAATCCAAAAATAACTCAATTCTACAAATCTGAATTTTATATCAACTTTCCAAGGACATATTTGTAGTCTTATTGTGCCAAAGGATGGACAACATAAAATAAGGAGGACAACCATTAAGGTTACAATGGATTTTCTCTTCAATTTGCTCTTAGGTTTATGCTTGGTGATTGGACTTATGTTTTTTTAAGTGTATATTTTGGAGTTAACACCTCCACTATTATAAATCCACGAGTTGAGTGCTACCTATGAATTTTCAATGCCTTTTTGCAACTCAAAATTTGGAACATAAATTCATTTCCATGTTTCTTAGAAATTGATTCCTCTATTTTAAATGCATATTCAAAAAAACATAAGAAACCCTTGCTAGAAAACCAATAATTGTTCCTGAATCAATATTTACTTGGCCACCCTTTCAATGTAGACCTTTAGGTGAATTCTCCGCATGCTCCATAAATATTTTTATACCACAATTTTAAGTAGTTTAGAAATCCCCTTTTCTAGTGATCTAGAAATTTCTATGTAGAACCATTTTTAATTTGCATACTAAACTCTCCATTTGTATTCATCCACAAATTCAGACCTCTGTAATATGTTTAAGACATTTTTAGTAAATAATATCTTTACTTCTCTTGTCTCAAATTCTGATAGTAAGACAAACCTCTTCTCCCTTTGGATGTTGGACCACATAGATAAGATAGTTGATCTCTTCTCGAATCTTTGAAGAATCACAAACATCATATGACTACCTATGTAGGGATACAAAAACACATCTTTCGACCTCCTGTGGTGACTCTGAAATAACACAAATCTCAAACTTATGTACAAACTGCGGACCTTATATTTTTGTCTCTGGATTACATTAGACTTTGGGTTTCTTGCTTCACAAAGGCTCATTTATAATATTCTTTAATGGTACTTTGAAAAGGTTCTTGAGAAATTGACTTCTTCAATAGGGTGACCTTACTGATGCTCACCCATTTTTAGTTGATTCATCATCAGATCAATTAGCTTTAGTTGGGATAAGAGCATATGAGCTTGCATGAGGAAGGAACCCTGTTGTATGATAGTAAGTCATATTTAGTTGAGTAGAGAGAGTGCATGGATCTTGATCGTTTCACTTCAACTAAGTTGCATGAGGGAGTTAAACTAGGAGTGAATGGATTTTTCTCTCCTTTACACTTCACCTTACTCCACTCCACTAGAAAGAACAAATGACGCACTTGAGGAGAACATGTGTATTTAACTTTAAATCACCTCTCTTCACTTCACTTCAACCAAGATGCATGAAAGAGTTCAATTGGGAATGTTTGAGATCACTTCACTCCACATCACGTTTTAGTGGGTACATTAGTTGAATGCATGTCCTTTCCTTGAATTCACTTCATCATAAGTCAAGGAAGCCACATTGCATGGGAGTGGTGCCTCCTTTAGGAGGATCAAAGTTCTATAAAGTGAGGTTTAATGGCAATTTTTTGGTATAATTTGTTTGATAGTAATAAAAAACGCTTCATCTCTATCTCTTCTTCACTTCTTGCCTTGCTAGTTATATTATATGCAAGGTAGGTTATTGCGATTTATTTATTTCACTACTTCCAAGAATGTTTATGACAGCAAACTATTTTTTTTCCTTATTTCAAATCTTCCAAGAATGTTTATGACAAAAATATAAAATGTTTTCTTTCGTCGAAGATATATTTCAGAAATGTTGGTAAAGGTTGAAAATAAGGTAGGAGATTATTTGTTTAAATAATTGAAATAACTTAATGTGAGATTGATTATTTGTTTAGATAATCAAAATAACTTTTATTTTGTTGAAATATTTAGTATGGGGGACATGACCACAGTTATCCTGATTGGTCTGATGTTGATGAGTTTTTCATTTATCCTAACCCATTTGTAACAATCAATAAGCTTGTGGTTATAATGAACAAAGAACTTGTTCATTTGATTTTCATTAGAGATAAAGGTGAAAAGTCCTAAGATTAAAGAGGATCAACATCTTCAGAGATATCAGGTAATAACCATATTTTAAAGTGAATTGTTTTACGTCATAAGTTCAATTATGAATGTTTGTTTTTTAACTTTTACATTATCTAATCGGAGGAAAAAAAAAAAAAAAAAAAAAAAAAAAAAAAAAAAAAAAAAAAAACAAAAACAAAACAAAAAACAAAAACAAAAACAAACAAAAAAAAAAAAAAAAAAAAAACATTTTCTTTCTTATATCGATTTTTTGGCAATAACATACAACCACCATGAACCAGCTTTAAATGGTTGATAATCTCATACATGAGGATCATCTACCAGAAGAGGAGCACAAGGAAACCATTCCAACAATGTCGGCTAGTGCACGAGCTAAATAATTACATTGCAAAGGTATGTTTTAGTATTAATTAATTATCTCAATGATATTTCCTTTGAATGAGTTATTTGAATCATTGGGTAGCCTCACCTTTTTTTCATGTAAAAATAGGATTACAATTAAAAATATTTAATTGCAAATATATTAATTATAACCTTTCTTGTTTCAACTGGAGAGCATGTAGACGATGATGCTACATAAGAAGATGAACATATGAATGCATATGAAACTAATCCTCTTTCCTCCACTAGTGAAGCAGGTAAACAAAACTCTAATTCTCTTTTTATTAATGAAATACTTGTAATAATAATAACAAAAAATATGAATTTAACATTTCTTTCTTGTTACAGTTGATGATCCACCACTCTTGTGGCAGCCTCGACTACATCATAAGTACAGAACCAGGTTGTCAAAAATAAAGAAAAAGAAAAAGAAAAAGAAATAATTATACTTGTTATATCATTAGAAACATCATGTACCATATTATAAAAACATATTTTTGATGATAAAATTTGTTAAGATGAAGTATTTTGTGTCTATGATTAATGAATGAATGTTATAATTTAATGAATGATTGCTATATATTTCTTTATGTACAAAACCACATATGTTTCTTTATCAATTTTATGTTTTGCTAGTGTGTAAGCATGAATCCTAATGTATTACTATCAATGGAGAATAATGTATGATTTGGATAGTCTGGGAGCAAACCTCGCTCGTTCCAACAAATGAACAACCAAGTCAATGTTGACTTCATTTTTGCTTTGTCAAATCAAGGAATGTTTGCTCCAATATTGGACTACTCCAATAAATTATTCTTGAAACCAAGAGGAATTCATTCAGGTATTCCTGCGCCTTAGTCTTGTCTAATTTTTATTCTCATAAAAATGTTTCTTAATTTATTTTATTATTTTGCTTATTCTTTATCTAACTTTAACACATTTTATGTGCATTGCAAGTATTCTTATCCCGGAAATATGTCATCCACAAATGTAACAAGGCTAGAAAGCAAGTGGATGAATTGCTCCTCTTGAAGAGCCATTCTTTGTCAGGTTGCACCCTACTTTTTGCATTTCAAATTTGATCCTCCTTTATTGTCAATTATTTGCTAGTTAGCTGTCAGTTATTAGTTATTACAGTGTTTGAAGTCCCAAGAGAAGGAGCTCAGAAGTTTTCTTGAAAATTATTTATGTTGTCAAAGCATTGTGCTAACATTGTTCATAATTGTCCAGGTATCGAAATGAAAACATTTGGAAGATATTTACATACCTTTTTGACTACTTCCAAGTGTTTGAATTCTAGTGTAGAATCAAATTCTTAAACATGATAATTACTTGTGAGAAATATTATAGTTATTCTTATTAGTTTGTTAATCTACTCTATTAAGTAATTATACAAGACATTATAGATCATAGAGGACAAGACTGATAAGCATATTTATCATCATAACCAACATTGTCAAATGACCAAGGCCTTGTCAACAAGCTCTATCTCACCAGAGCACATAACAAACTTTATTACACAACAAGCTCTATCTCTCCACTGAAAATTCTTTCAAGCTGCCAACAAGGATCTTCTTGGTTCACATGGATTGCATAGTCATATCAAGGTGATCTACCAAAATCTCACAAGATTGTCCTTCATTATAATGAGGTCAACTTCAACAAACCTTCCTCAGGTTCTCACATATTGTATTTCAGACAGTGCCTAGATGAGATAAATGAACTAGATGAGATGCACAGATTTGGAATTTATAATTATTTAGGACCTTTAAAAAAGCAATGTTGACATTTATACTTATTTAAGACTTTTGCGTTATTCTCTAGTATGCCCCACCATGTCATACATTAAAATAGTTAATAAAATACCATAGTGAAAGATGTGTTTTGGTACCTGTTGTGGCCACAATATCCCCCATAAAATTTTCATGAAAAATATGGGGATCCTCCATGCATATTTTGGTCAAATCATCTCCTTGATATATTATTTGCAAGATTTTCACTTTTTTCCATTTTCTGCTTTGATCGTTTCATTGTGTGCGGTTTCTAACCAACTTTCCAACGACTCAATTTTTCTTATTTGGACTAACGGTTTGAAAATGATGCTTTTTTCAAAGTGTGATTGATTTTCACCACTTGAACCTGAATATGTAAAAAATTATTTTAATTTAATAGGTAAATATAATCATTTAATTAATTTTGATTAACTTAATTAATTTAATCAATTTTAGATTAATTTAAATATATGTAAATATCATTTTTAATTATTTTATTAATTAATATTATAAATAATTTAACTATCTACAAATCTACTGCAACCGAGAACTTTTATATATTTTAAAACCAGGTAGCAAAAACTATATATTAAAAACAGCTTTATTATATATAATATAATTTATGCTTTATAAATAAATAAATTAAAAAAATAAATATAAAATAAAATATATATTACATCACCCCAAAATAATATATATATATATATGTTTTGGGAAATTTGTATACCTCTCGGGCTGTCTAAACCATGAGATGATGCATGGATGACATCAGTGGGCCTTGGAGAGGCCTTACCATTAGTTAGAGGGGGATTTTATATTTTAAAATGTGTATGGGCTCCTTCCTTTGGCCATGTCATCCTCGTGTTACTTAAAACATCACGTAATATTTAAAAAGGGCCTTGTTTTTAAGTTTTTGTTGTTTTATAAGCTTTATTTCATTATCATTATTTTATTTATATATTATTTAATTCAAAACTATTTTAATTATTTTAAATTTTAGATTTTATTTAATTTAATTTTTATTTTATAGGTTATATTTTTAGATTTTATAAAATTATTAAAATTGATAATTTTTGATAAAAACATAAATTCAATAAAATAGTCTAGAATTATGTATTTTTTAGTAAATTAATAATTTTGACATCTAGATTTTGGAAGTTTTTATCTTGAGTTTTAATAAACCAAATGAGGCCTGGGATGACTCGTTAGAAAGCTAAAAATATGGAGAACAATATGGAAGCATAAAATCAAGAAGATTCAATCATTTGTTAACCCAAAAATTTAGCAAAAGTCTAAGCGACGAATTTGCAACCAAAATTGGATTTACTAAGTTTGGTTTGAGAAAATTTCATTGGTTTGAATAATTGATATCGCTAATTCATTCTATATATTACTCAAGTGCTAATCAAATATCTATATGAAGCAATCATAGCATGGAACCTCTTTTATTTTTATTTATCCCATTTATTTTTTATTTGGCAATTTTTTGAGAGAATTGGTATTTTATTTAATATGAAAAATTAATTTGTTTTATTCTAAATTTTGATTGGTTTTGGCAAGGAGCAGGTGGGAAGAGCAACCCCAAAACTTCTTAAAGCGATGGGATTGCACCAACAGGGAAGAAAATGGATTTTTTTCTAGCTGAAAATTAATGAAGCAGATATGATCTCAACAACTCCCCTTTTGACAATTTGTGTCTGTAAATTATAAATTAGACTTTTGAGCGAGGAAAGTGGTTCCTATTTTCTGCAAAAGAGATACTTTAAGCACTTTTGTGAAAATAATTTTAGTTGTAGGTGAAGAGGAATACTCATATCTGAGTGTTGGGTGTTTGCTTTCAAGATTCAATCTTTGTCTTTGAGGCAAAACATGCACTATTGTTGCTCTTTTCTCCGATGGTAGAGCTCATGATTTTGGAAAGATTGTGGGAGATCCATTTTAAAACAAAGCAAGGGAATTAGGCTTTATTGATTGTATTTTTAAATACTTCTATTTGTTAATATAATCACATTATTTTTAATGACAGATCTATGTAAAGTGTTCCATATTTTGCACTTTTTTTTGATGTGAGAATGATTTTTTACTAGATCAACTATGTGATCTAAAGGTTTTATGGATCTATTATTTATTTCCAATTTTATCTTGTGATTAATCTATTTTCTAAGTAACTATTTACTCATAAATTCGCCATATTAAATTGATTTAATAGCCATTAAATAGTATGAACTATTTCTACATTTTAGTGACTTATATATCAAGTTATCTTTTATTATTTTAAATCTCCAAATAGAGCATGTTTTGTAATATTAATATCGGTTGTTAAAAATATTTCAAGAGTTTGATATTCATCATAAAAGAGATATGTTAAATTCTCATTCTTTTAAATCACTTTTCTCTTGATTTGGATAAGATATTTATCTTGTCTTAATCGAGATAGAATAGATTAGATTAGGCTTTATGTTGCTTAAATCTTAGAATAGAATTGAGCTTTGGATTAATATCTTGCATTTTAGAAGCCTCATTCCGCAAGAGCAAGCTTTAGTGTGGCTTGTCTAGGCCCTTATTTCATCTTAAGGATTTCTTTCTTGCAAGCTACCATAAAGAGAGTAAATATGATATTTCTGTTTTTTTAATAAGTAATTAGATAAATAATAAGTCAACAGGAAGGTGAAGGGGTAACTGGACCCAATAGAACCAGTTGGAATCACGAGCCTAAATGAAAAAAAGCTTAATTTGGGGCTCTAACCAAGTGGTCTCCTTAATGTTGATGAGGCCATTTTTGGCCATTCACATTGTTGGCGCTAGAAGGAGGGCCAATGCCAAGTTGTACTTTTGGGTATTATATTTTTATTTTTTTTTAATTTACAATGCCTCATTCTAAAGTTCCTATTTGGAGTTTCTTCACTGGACTTCCACCTGCCACTACTCTAATTAATGTAATTAAACTCTTGCCTAAAACATATTTTATTGATAAGAAGAATGTTTCTACTTTTTATCATCTCCTTCAATTTATTTTAAAATGAAATAATTTTGATATTGACGAAGGTGTGATTTGTAGGGTATTCACTCTTACTTTGACATGCTAAGTTGAAGACTAGTTCCGATCATTACTAGTTGGCTCCATGCATAGTTGGGATGAGTTTTCAAAAATATTCCTACGTACTTTTTAGGATTACAATTATGAAAAATTTTGTGATCAACTTGAAGAACTTCATAGATTTGAAGGTGAGTCTCTAGATGATTTCATTATTTGATTTAAATTAATTTTCTTTTAATTTAGATCTAAAGATTTGCCTCCTAAAGTTCAATTAATAGGATCATTTAAACATTTAGCTTCTCTTCCTTGTATTTCTAACAATTGTGAAGAACCAAAAGATATGACATTTTTAAGCATATGCACTATTTCTAAAGAGTTAATCACTCAAAATAACAATGTTGATCCACTTCAAATAAAAATTGCAAACGTTGTTAGTGAATAATTCTAGGAGAAAAGGAGTGTTGTAGAAATCAACAATGTTGATCCTGAAGGTGTTGTGTTGGCTTAGTGGGTCCTGACCCAGGTCCAGAGTTAGTTGCATCAAACAAAACCCTACACTATTGGCCCTTTCGACATTAACCCACGTAGTGCAGACTGAAGTCTCACTCGAAGAAGTATGGGGGGATGCTCGAACCAAGTTTCCACATCCAAAGATCAGTGTGATGTCCTTTTATGCCCTAGATCTGCCTTCGCGCAGATCTCCAAGCCCTTAAGACTTGGTATTGTATCTTCCTTCTAACGGTCTCTAGACCTCTACGAAGGTCTACGACTATCTTTTTCAAACCCTAAACAGACGAATTAGCCACTTACACGCACCTTAGATTGACCTTAGATCAGTATTTACTCAGATCTACCTAAGCGCCCAATAAACTTAACAAAAAGTGTTATGAACTTTGTGTAATCACTTAACATTAATTGCGTTAAGGTATTAAGATAGTTCAAGTAAATTTGTGCATCAATACATAAATATTTTATAGAGACATCATTTCATCACAATCATACATAATAGAAGTAAAGAGATAAACCACAAGAATTTCTGCAACAGTCTTCTTTATTGATCTTCAAAATAAGTTTACAAAATCAATACTTCCCTGCGCACTCAGCTGCATGGGTTCACACACTTAGCTGCAGAGCTTTTTCTCTAAGATTACTTCCTTTCGCTAACTATAGACTCCTTTCGTCGTACCCATAGACAAAACTTTGATCTAAATCTCCCTTAGACTCTTCTAAGACACAACTATTTATACAATCCCATGGTCCGTGGACCATGGGTAGATCTCAAAAACCGACTCAACATTACATAGACGAAGGAAAAATCCTTTTTGAATCTTGACTAACTACGCACTCTGCGTCCATAATTCAATGATACTTTACATCTTTTTACATCAAAACTTGGGCTTTTGCCCCAAAACTGACCCACGGGACCCCATCCCAACAAGCCCCCAACACAAAGGTCATGACTCGCCCTCGAGTCAGTCGGCTAGTGCAATGGTCTTGATGTGAAGATCCCCCGACTCCACCTGCACAATTGCTACTTCAGCTGCACTCTGCATGGTTGCCTTCTTTACTTGTTCAACCAGTTGCTTTGTGGCTGGTCCTTCGCTGTCCTGTTTGATCATCTGCTGTGTGAGCTGCAAGTTCATCAGCGTTTCTTGTATGTTGGGGGAGACCTAGTAGGCTTCTTCCAACCAAGGATCCAACTTGGCCTTAAGTATTTCTTCCCTTTTCTACACTGCTTCCACTTGTGGAAGAAGTTACTTCCCCTCTCCCAACTTGGCGAGGCGTTGCGTTGTATCCATGGAGCACGTTGTCACCCTCACTTCGTCGAACTGTTGCTTAGGTTAGGATCTTCCAGCAAGGTTGTTACCAGTTCCATGGCCTAATCAAACAACATTGTCCATTTCACGGCTGTGGCATCCACAACAGCCATCCCTTCCTTAATGGCAGCTCTGCACTGTTCCCTCACCTCGGGCAGAGTTAAAGGTTGTGACTTGAGTTCAAATTGAACTTTCGCCACCTCTGCCTTTGCATCATGGACGCCCGCATCTAGCTTTCGAATCTTGGCTTCAAGCGGTGCCTCCTCAGGTATGTGCAACTCCGGCACTGTCCTGCATGCCTCTGCAACCGCGGCCTCCAACTAACCGCTCTGCTCCTAGATCATTTCCTTTTCTTTCAGGGCCTCTGTCTTCTCAGTGAACATTTTCTCATTGTTCACCCGATACTCGCTTATTAAACTGAGAGCACGCTTCTCCCGCGCTCTCAATTCCTCCATCACACCTGTCTGCAATGCGTGAAGATATTCGTTGGGAAGCGTTGTAATGTTGAGGCCGATGTTCTTCGGAGTACTAACGATGACCTTATCATCGGTTGACTCTGTGTTCAGGGATCCTTCTGGGAGTGTGACTATCCTAAGATCCACTGTCCTGACCAGCTCTGCAGCCTGACTTGTCCCTGGTGCCAAGTTTGTCTGTGCAGCGCCCACCTGACTTGTGCCCACCTGTATCCTACTGGTCTAGATCTGTAGTTCATGCAAATCCTTTTGAAAACTACCCAAGGACTGCATGAACTGTTGCTCAAATTGTTGCAACATCTTGGAGGTAGTGTCGTGCACTTTGTCCCCGACCTTGTCAAGATCGCCGTCCATCAGCGTAATACGATCCAGCAATGGCTTAGTCGCTTTTGTCTTCTTCCGGGACCAGGGCAAAATTTTAGGGGCTAATATTCGCAAGTGGGCTAATTTTCCATGCTTTTTCCAAAACAAATATTTGTTAATTTCCATTTTTTCTAAAAATATTTCACCCAATTTTTATAGGATAAAATTATTTTACCTTAAAACTCGCTAAAATTTTATATAAAGACTATATAAAATTATTATAAATTGAATATTTTTAGAGAAATACCACCAAACATTTTATAGATGACATATCATGGACTAGTGAGATTCACCAAGGTTTCTAAACGTTAAGATAAATTTCCATCTTTAAAATTTTCCCTGTCTGGGACCCTTCCTGTTGCTGCTCCCTGTACCTTTCTACCCGGAACAGAGTGCTCTATCCCTCATCATCTCCACCACCCTACGTCGACAGCTCTTCCTCCTCAGTTTTGAGAAAAGGGGATTTACCGCTTTGCTCGAAGTCGCACTGCTCATGTCCAGCCTGATGCTTTGCAACATGCTCCTTTTCTATTCGGGCCTTTTCCTCAGCCTCCTTTCTTCGCTGTGTGACCGACTTCTGTACTGCCTATTTCGCTGCCTCCTTCCTCTTTTTCTCGGCGGAGCTCCCTGTGCCTTTTCCTGTACCCACGGCCAAGTCGAATGGAGAGTGCTAGTCTGTTGGTCAGCGCTTAATGACTTCCTGAATCGCATCATCTGTGGCGAGATATGGCAGATCAAACCACTTCTACTGTGGGTCCTTCCATGCCTGGATATAAACAAGGTGGAAGTCTGCCTTGAATTCTGCATACTCTGACAATTGTTCATACACGATTGGGGACAACTGTGGCTGCTAGTTGATGGCCATGCAAATGCTCGCCTCCATAAAAGCCCATAACATTTTTATTTCTATGACCTGCGCGGGGTCCTTTGTGTCCCAAAAGGAGGCAAACTATGCATCCTTCGGCAATCCCGCCTCCAATGGAGGAAACTGACTGTCCTCCAATAGCTCCCAAGCAACCAGCACAATGGAGAGCAGCAACCACGTGTAGTGGAAGGTCTTGCTCTCATCTTGAGCCTTGTGACAATTCACAAGGAACTCGCTACATAGATAGCACGCCAAGTTAAACTACACGCCCTCCATGCACTGTGCAACTAACGAGATCACAGGCACTGGAACCTCGTCCGCGTGACACTTCCTCATGACATTGCTAGCTATTATTTGGGTGGCAATTTTCACTGTGGGGTTGTTGATGGCTGTTGTGGAGTACTTGTGTGGTTTCTTGAGAAGGTCAAATTTCTTCTTCATCCTCTCTGCCAAGTCTTGCTCGCTTGTATTTCTACCAAAATCCTTGGCCAAATTCAAGAATTCATGTGGCAGGAGCATGATTTTGTGGATGAGCATGTCCGTGATGGGGATAGGGACGCCAAGCCATAAACACCCATCGTGCACCAGAGTTAGGTGCTGCTATATACAGGTGGTATTTATGTTGGAGCAGTGGTAGTGGGGCACCCACAATAGGTTCAATAACCCAGATTGTCTACTTCATGGATCCACTAAACTGGCTCCAACGCAGTGACTAGAATATTTGTAATATATTCACTTCATATAGTTCGTCGTTGCGAGGTGGGATAACCTTTCATGGTTAGCCAGGTCCCAATCCTCCATTTTTAAAAGGGGAATTCGCACTAGGTGCGGACCTTCAAAGGTGATGTTTTCTAGTAGCAGGGATGTATGAATGACGAATTTATTCGTGTCTGGGTCCTTAGTGACCTTCACCTTCACCTAGGTAGTAGAGTGCTTTCCAGGTGACTCGCGCATTGGCACTGACCTTTTCTGCTTGTCTTTCTTCAGCTTGTGGGTCTCGTGCATTGGTGTAGGCTTTTTCCTAGGCGACCTTGGCACCATAGGCATAGGAGCCAGAGCCTCCATTCTCACAACTTCTGGAGCCGCTCCTTGGGAGGCAACAGTTTTTTCGGTGCTTGTAGTCTCTCCTAGTCCTGACATAGTGATATGAATGAATTACTGGGTTTCCTTGGGTAGATTATAAAACATAGAGCTTGCGACCAAATCCTCAAAAAACTTACGATTCATAAGCAACGAACAACACAACTAACAAATTCTAAGGGTGCAAAGTGTTCTCTTCTAGATTGGCATGCGTAATTTATAGGGGAATTTGAATTCAAATCCGACTGTTCCCCCCAAAATCCGTCCATTAATGTTGATTTGGCGACAGATCTCCAAAGATTTGAGCCTTAAATGCCACCCACCCGCTCCTCTGAATCGTCTCTTGGCTATCAAATCATGAACAATGACTCTAACAGTAATTTTCTGGGTATGCTGCATAGTATCTCACTCCATAGCGTAGCACTCTTCACGTGGCTTCAGGTACTGTGACATCACCCTGTTTCACGTAGGGCCTTGCTGCGGAGTACCCGAAACTAGGTAGTGTAGTTTATAGTCCTTTGATCCCTTACAGTTGCATGGAGCACTAAGATTGTTCTACCATCATGTAGTCATTGAGCCGAATCTCCTGCATATGACTTCAACTGGCTCCCATTCATTTTTCCCAAGAAAGGATCTCCATTTATTTTTGTAAGCTGAACCACACCCCCATCTGTGATTTCTTTGATGAGATATGGACCCAACCAGTGCATCTGAAACTTTCCTGGAAATTTAGCAAACTTACTATCATATAATAAAACCAAGTCATTTACCTTGAATGTGCACAACTTGATGTGTCAATCATGCCATGCTTTTTCACATTCCTTTTGTACTTGCTGATGAAATCCAGCCAAGAATCTATCCTATTCGAGCTCCATCAACTGTACAAGTCGTTCTTCCAAGGCATTGCGGTCCACCATCCCTGTGAAGGCTGCTATGCATAGACTAGGCACAATATATTCCATAGGCATCACAGCTTCTATGCCATAGACCAACCGAAAAGGTGTCTGATTTGTGAGTTTTTTGCAAGTAGTCTTGTACGCCCATAGTATTGCCGGTACGTGCACGTCCCAATAATTCTGTTGTGCTTTGAAAAACTTTGTTGGTGTGTTCTCCAAAATCTTGTTGAAGGCCTCAATTGTTCCATTGGAAAGGATGATATGGCATACTCTTATAATGATACACATGGAACTCTTCTATCATTATGTTGATCGTTTCATTAAGGAAGTGTGTACCACGATCACTCATCAACACTTTTGGGCAGCCAAACCTGCTTAACACATATTGAAACAATAACTTTGTTGTCATGGCCTATGTACAATCCTTCACTGGTTGTGCCTCTACCCATCTGGTCAAATATTCTATTACAGTGATGATATAGCATGCCCTTGTCTTCTTACTTGGGGGCTGAATTGGTCCTACAAAGTCAATATCCCATTTTTCAAATGGCTATAACGACACCTGAGGATTCATAGGTAGCTCATCCCTTCTTGATGGCCTGCTCGTTCTTTGACATGCATCACACGCCCTACAATATGCTTTATTATCCTTGTGCATTGTAGGCCACCACAACCGGGAGCACAGAATCTTCTGCGTCGTTTCTTTTCCTGCATAATGTCGTCCTGCATCCCCTCCATGAGCCTCTGCAAGGATGTTGGTTCTTTCGAAATCTAGCACATACTATCGGAGTATCTCGTTTGAACCCATCTTCTATAAATTTCTTGCAATTACCAACTCTTTCTTTTGCTCACTGGTGTAGCCTTCTAGAGCGGTCCTTGTAGTCAAAAAATGGATAATATCTGCAAAATAGTTATCCTTTGCGCACACTATGAAGAGCTGCGCGTTGGGCAGCCCTTCCTCCAAATTAGTAGGCTCCTCCCCTATTTCAATGCGTGACAAATGGTCAAGTCCCACATTCAACCTTCCTGGCTTGACAATTACCTCAAAGTCGCATTCTTGAAACAACAACAACCATCTGAATATCTTCCCCCCCAACACAGGCTTACCAACTAGGTACTTCAAGGCGGAGTGGTCTATGTACATCTTGAAATGTCTGCCCAACAGATAGTGTCTGAATTTTTGGAGCACATATACCATAGCCAATCCCTCGCGCTCTGAGGTTGAGTATTTCTTCTCAGTCTTTGATAATTTCCTACTCGCAAAATCTATAGGGTGATCCATCTCTCCTTCTCCAGCCTGTGTCATCACTGCTCCCAACGCAATACACGAGGCATCAACCTGCACATGGAATTCCTTCTTCCAGTCCGGGAAGATGAATATTGGCGCGGTGACCATATTTTCCTTCAAGACATCCAGACTGCGCTGACATTCTTCATCCCAACAGAATGTAGTGTCCTTCTTCAACAACTTCTCCATGGGCGTGGTAATATGAGCATACACTTTGATGAACTTTCGATAATATCCAGTATGGCCTAGTGTTGTGTGCAACTGTTTGAAACTCCTCAGGGCTTCCAAATATATTATTATCGTGATCTTGGCAGGGTCCACCATTAGTCCCTGCTTGCATACCACATGACCCAGCAAAATCCCAAAGGGGACAAAAAACAAGAACTTCTTTAGGTTCAGTTTGATCTGATACCTTCAGCAAGTATCCAACATTAATCGCAGAATGGATACATGGCGCTTTACTAGCCCAAACATTGTCCAATCATCAAAATATACCTCCAATAATTTGTGAATAAATTATTTGAATTTTGTGATGGCTACGTGAGAGAATATTTCCAGTGCATTCTTGAGTCTGAAGGGCATCACCATGTACTGAAAACACCCCCATTTTTTCGCAAAGGTCGTTTTACTTTCTGGCATGATCTTAATCCGATGGTATCTAGAGAACCCATCAGTAAATGAATAGGCCTCCTACCTGTTGTTGGGAAAAGTATCCAATACGGAATGACCCTATCCCACTCTAAGGGTGATAGTACCTCAGCAACAATCAAAGCAAAGCTATCTAAGATTACTTCTTTATGAGATGTAAAAGAGGGGAGAAGGAGATCCACTAACCGATGTCTTCCGCTAATGATTGATCCAATCTTCTCTCCTTGCTACTTGCTCCCAGCTCCTTGCTCTTTCACTGACCCAGCTACACCAAGATCCTGCAAAATGGCAAGAGAGGGAAACTACAAGAAGCATACATTCATAATTGATTCAAGGATTAGAATAAATCAAATACACAAGTATAACAATACACCATTGAGACACATGCATATAGAAGAACCTCAAATGCTTTATTAATGGAAGAAGTAAAGTTCAGGAAGTGATACAACAATAAGAGGCCCAATCCAGCATCACCTCCCAACAGAAAGAAATCTCCTCTTCACCTCCTTCAAAGCAAATCACCCAATAGTTCTAAACTCAAACCAACAGCAATTCTTTACATTCACAAAATTCCAGCCTCCCTAGACCTCATGAGAGAGATCTATATATAGGATTTTTGGAGAAAGGATGAGTCATCTTTGAGCTTGGCATGAAGCTGACTAGTGTCCTCTATCACTTCAGTTATTCTTCAGTTCTTGAATCCACTTGGAGGTTCTTGCTTCCACTTGGAGATTCAGACCCTCTTACTCATCACTAGTCGAATTCCTTGATCCAAGTGTCATTTTGGAAGCTTCCTGGGCATTGACACCTTGAGGAATGACTGTGCCACTTGTCCAAACTAGCCCAGTGTAGGTAGCCTTCTTTGCAGTTGACATTCAGCACAGGTACACAGTGGAGCAGTTGACATTCAGCGCAGATGCTCAGTGGAGCAGTTGACATGATCCAGAATTGCCTTGTTTTTGAGTGTTTTCAGGTGGAGAACTGTTATTCAGTGCTGTGGTTTGTTGACCTTGTTCCTCTAGGGGTAGAAACAACATGTTTAGGGACTTTGGATCCCTTAGATTATGGACATTTCATGCTTCATGCTGTAAGGCACAAAAATTTCTATAACACTACCCTCCAACATTGTCAAGTACCTCATAAGTAAGCGGTGTAAGAAAGGGTCATGGACGCAGGCATCGTTAAGCTTTCTTAGATCTACACAAATCCTTATCTCTCCCTTTTGCCTCTTTTCTTGAACTACCATTGGGCTCACCCAATCAGATTCCTCCACGGGTTCAATAATAGTTGCCTCAAGCATCTTGTCTAGTTCCAAGCATACCTTTTCCTTGTATTTGGGATTAAGGCGATACGGCCTCTGCTTAACGGGCTTCGCGTCTGGTTTCAAAGTTATTTTCATCACTCCCAAATCGCCTATGATGCCTTTCAAGTCCGAAAATTTTGTAGGAAAATTATCCTGGTACTTGTGAAGTAACTCAGCAACTTTATCCACTTTGGCATCATCCCAATAATCTTCGATATTCGCAAACTTAGGCTCCGCTTCTGTACCAATGTTTACCTATCTAGTCTTCAGCGGTGTGGTAATATTTGGGTTCTCTATCTGCGGATCTTCGACCTTGTGGCGGTCTTCTATTTCTTGGATATTGATATTCTGTGGATCCTCATCCTCCCCTTCAGCAATCATGTTATAGCATTCCAGCACATGGGGCAACTGGGTGCTCCAATCCGATTGAACCAATTCCAAAGGATCCTGAGGAATTCAGAAGATCTCTGCCTTAACCTACTGCAACGCCTCATCAATTCTTTCGAACCCATATTCAAAGCTAAAGGTCATCAAGAATCCTTCTCTTAAGATATCCCACTCTGCAGTGCCATGGCAGACCTCTTTTTCCAGGTACCAACTCATAGGGATTATTTCCAAAGTGTAACAGAACAAGTGCACCCACTCTGGCTGCGGCTTTGTTCCATACACTTTAGTCCATTTTGCCCAATGATCGCGCGGATCATTCCTCCCATCATATTTCTTGGCTAATCACACTTTAGGATGACCAAACCGCATCCTCATCATCCTCCTGTAATCGTGCCATTCATCAAATTTGTCCTTGTGTGTACCCCACCACTACGCGGGTGTAGCGCATAGTGCCAAATCCAGTGTCTGAAAGCGGTGATCCTCCGAGACTTCTCTTTCAAAAGCATCCAAAAACTTATCTACATCGGTTAAACCATCATAATGAGGTAAATTATTACCTCTCATGACACACCGCGCAACGATTTGGTCATCATGTTGCAACATAGTGTGGATACTTCGTGCAGCCTATTTTGCCAATGTTCCAAATATTCATCTGAATCCGAGGTACATGAACTTTCACAGTCCCATGCAATCCAGCCATTAGTCGTTGGGTTAACCCAATCATGGTCTCACGTTGTAATTTTGTCGATTTGATCCAAATCATCATCATTTTTTGCATAGTCGTGAACCGGTTCAGTATAGCGTGGTCCCTTTGCAGGGTCCAATGGTACTACAATGCAGAGTGATTTCCTTTCGAACGAAATTGTACAATTCTTCAAATTGATTACCCCATTCATATCAATAGCCTAGTCAATTCCAAGGAGCATGGGGTATGGATTGTTGTCATCAAACATTTCCATTACTTCAAAATCAGTGAGCACACTCGCACCTTCTATATCTATAGTGAATCCATGTAGTTGTCCCATAGGGATAATATTCTAGTAGTTCGCCATCATCAGTTGAATCAGAGACTACTACAGCATAGGTCTCGCCATCCTCTCCCATGTCTGTTTAGGAAAAACATTCACGTTGGATCCTAAATCCAGAATCACCTGGTCCATCCCATAGTCTCCTATCTGTGCGGTGAGCCTCATCTCACGCCCTATTCTTGCCTTATGTTTACCAATATTGCGGACCATGTAGTGTGCCTCAAGAGAATTTTCCTTACTGGCACACTTGTTTATCAATTCTTATAGCCCTTTCACAACCATGTTATTGTGTAGTAGTTTCATACAAGTCTCCAAGAAGGTGGTAAGCACAAAGGGGTCAACCTCTGTAGGTGCGTTGGTGTTTGGAAATTTATTCTGACTCCTTGAGGTAGAGGCTTCAGCGAATCTTTCCTTCACTTCCATGAATGTTTCCTTCGTGTGCTCCAGATCGAAACTAGTCTCCTTTCCTGGGGCCTTGCAGACCCATCCACCTTCTTCAAGTTGTTTTCCCTTTTCATCACTAGTTGCAATCCCGCTTCGCAGCACGATATTCACATTCGGATCCTCTTCGTGGAGATCAAACATCATCACTCTGTAAGTTTTGGGTAGGATGCTGAGGTTGCACCTTCTTCTCCTATATCTTGGACATCAACACAAGACATGCTTCAATGTGTGGTCGAATTGAGTGCAGTATTGACATGATGGGCGTGTCTGATTCATACACTCCTGCACGTAGTGTGCTGGCATTCCGCAATTGTAGCAAATGACCTGCCCATGACCCCTACCAGGTCCTCCTCTTCCTCGGCCTAGTCCGCGCCCTTGATATCCTCTACGTGTTCCCCCAGTGCTCTGATCCAGAGGCCGAGTTTCTTCTTGCATTGATTATGTAGACGTCCTCTCTACCATTAATTCATAGTTTCGGAAGTGGTGCTCATCATGGCCCACTGGTTTTTAGAAATAGCAGAACAAGTGTTGTGGTGTTTGCACAAACATTTGTAGCAAGTGACAATTATCCGTTACATGTTTTCCTGCCACCTAATAGATAGTGAACCATAGAGTGGGCCACGTACATGGTCCTTCTGGAGCTTCCTGCCTTAGGGGCATTGCCCCCCCCCCATGATATAATTCGCGAAGACAGGGCAATGATCTTTGTCATGCCCTTGGCTCTTACACTTGAGTCACTAGACTTCCTCGCACACCTCTATCCGAGCTGCTTTTTCTTCTTTCAAGCTCTGCAATTCCAAGCAAAGGTTCTACAACTCTGCATGAATCTGTTGAATTCCTAAAGAAGTGTCCTGAATAGGCGTTTCATGCAATCTCATTGCAGTTTCTAGAGCTTCTTCCTGAGTTCCTATCTTTTGCTGTGATAAAGCAACCCTTAGGTGGGGTAGGAGTGAGGCTATAAACCATTCATTGTACTGACTATTCATGAGGTTCATATTAGCTTCGCGGATCTAGCACTTCAATCTTTGATCTAATTCCCAGGGAATTTCACCAGCCTTCATCACGATTTCCTTGAATCCAATTACTGATTGTGATTCAGACTTAGGCTTACTGAATTCTTTTTTTGGAGTAGTTTGAGTGTCTGTTAATGATGCTAGTAGGTTATCGGTGTAATATTTAATGTACCATGTTAGCACGCGATCCTGCAGAGCAGTAATCAACTTCGCCTTCTTAATTATATTATCATCCGTAATTTGTTGTGTTGTCCACATAGGCTTCACAATAAACCAAATATGATCTAGATCCTCACTT
The DNA here is from genome assembly GCA_031772625.1 of Pinus tabuliformis. Taxonomy (NCBI): domain Eukaryota; kingdom Viridiplantae; phylum Streptophyta; class Pinopsida; order Pinales; family Pinaceae; genus Pinus; species Pinus tabuliformis. The sequence continues at coordinate 408,571,612 of CM062807.1, read as the reverse complement.
TCTAAGCCCTTTGAAAACTCGCAACTTCATTGTATTTGACATGTTGAATGACGGTAGTGGTGGTGGCAGTGTGGGAGAAGGTGAAGGTGGAGGTGGTGTGGACGGATGATGTATTTGTGGAAAACCCTACCTTATCAACTTGACAGTGCTCTGCGGTAAAGCCTGTGCTGCTCCCTCATCGTCACTCACAGGTGGTCCAATCAATGGGCTATATTCAGGGCCTGTTCTTCCCTTATCTCTGAAGAGTTTCCCACTTCGTGTAGCTCCAAACATCAAGGTAGTGGAATAACATTTTTTCACACAACAACATCTTAATCCAAGTATTCAAATATCTTAGATACTTACCTCGTGGTCCCTTAAAGAAGCGTGGCTATGCTTTGCTGTAACTGACTAAGGTGTCGACCGCGAACTCTGTAACAAATCCTCCTATAACCTGATCAAGCCGATGGTCAACATCACGTGCGATATTATCTTCAGAATCTTCCAACCTTTGCACTGATTATGGAGCGCACACTATTGGACCGTTAAGATTCCACATTCCCTGGTTGTTTGCCAATTTAGCTATCCACTCATATAATTCAATCAGGAAGGTGCAGAAGAAAATTTCGTGTATTTCTGTGTACAAATATCTATCCAACCACTGTTCTTTTTTCAGGCATGGATTCTTGTTTTCCTGCACCACGAATTCGTGGATCTTTCTATCCAGCCACTTCTGAATTTCCTTCTTGGTCAGATTCCAGTGATGCGACATCACACATCTCTTTATGCAAATCTCGGTGCCAACAACAAAACCATTTTTTCGCTTAGTGGGTCCTGACCCAGGTTCAAAGTTATTTGTGCCAAACAAAACCCTACACTACTGACCCTTTTGGCATAAACCCACGTAACGCATACTGAAGTCTCACCCAAGCAGCATGGGGGGATGTTGGAACCAAGTTTTCGCATCGAGAGATCAATGTGATGTCCTTTTATGCCCTAGGTCTGCCTTCGCACATATCTCCAAGCCCTTAAGACTTGGTATTGTATCTTCCTTCTAACAGTCTCTAGGCTTCCGCAAAGGTCTACAACCATATTTTGTGGACCCTAAACAGACAATTTATCCACTTATGTGCACCTTAGATTGACCTTAGATAAGTATTTGCTCATATCTACCTAAGCGCCCAATAAACTTAACAGAAAGTATTATGAACTTCACGTAATCACTTTTAACATTAATTGTATTCGGGTATTAAGATAGATCAAGTAAATTCGCACATCAATACATCAATATTTTATAGAGACATCATTTCATCACAACATATATCGCAATTATACATAACAGAAGTAAAGAGATAAAACATAGGAATTTTTGTAACAATCTTCTTTATTGATCTTCAAGATAAGTTTACAGACTCAATACTTCCATGCGCACTTAGTTGTAGGGGTTCGCGCACTCAACAGTAGACACTACTTTAGGCCTTTGTGCACTCAGTTGTAGAGCCTTTTCTCTAGGATTGCTTCCCTTCACTAACTCTAGACTCTTTTTGTCATACCCATAGACCAATCTTCGATCTAAATCTCCCTTAGACTCTTCTAAGACACACCTATTTATACAATCCCATGGTCAGCGGACCATGGGTAGATCTCAAAAACCGACTCAACTTTACATAGACGAGGGAAAAAACCCTTTTTGACTCTTGACTAACTTCGCATCCACGATTCGCAGAGACTTTACATCTTTTTACATCAAAACCTGGGATTTTTCCCCAAAACTGACCCAGGGGACCCCATCCCAACATGCTGCTATCAATAAATTAGTTGTGCTAAATCAAAATATTTTTATTTTCTTAAATTATAATAAGTCTATTGAAAAGGATGATCAACAAGCAATATGATTAATGGGCAGTTAGCACAAAAAAATTAGCGAAAAATAATGGAAATTCAAAATTTCAACAATGCACAAAATGCGGAAAAAAATTATAAATTTCCTCTCTTTGAAATTAATAATCAATCACAAAATGAAGAGAATCCAAGAAATAATTTTCAAGAAAATGTGGTCAGCCAAATTCATGGTTCTCTTATGATTCTTTCAGATAATATAAAATATGATTTTTTTTTGAAGAAAACATTGAAAAACATTATGAAATATGCAGTAATGTAAACATGGAAGAACCTAAAATTTGGATTATGAAAAATGAGTAAAATTCTTCAGGAAAAAAAAACTTCAGGTACATATCTTCAACTAGTCATTTCTCCTCCTATCCTGATATTTTTAGTGACAACAATTCAATTTTTAATGAGTCAACAATTCCTCTGGATGTTAATGTAATTTTAGAAAATAGAGTTGTCATAAATTTAATTAATGATGAATTGTCAGTTAATTCCAATTGGGATAGAGGAAATTTAATCACCCATACTTTCAACAACCTTGAGAATTCTCACAATTGTACGTTCAACAACTTTCCTAATTTTGGTTTACCTTTTCGAAGGGAAGAGAATTCTAATTTTGAAGTCATTTATGGTGAATTATACATAGAGGATATTGATTTATCTCACTTTTCATTAAGTCCTCATGTTCAAAATCAATCCATAGAAAATGAAGAAAACCCCCATTCATAAATTGTTCTAATAAATTCTCATTTTTAAATTTCTAAACATTTTGACGATTTCCCAATTTATGATTCTTATGATGATCAAGTTCTCATATATGTTCATGGTCTTCAGTGTCTTCCACGTCCACAAGTACATGTCAGTAGCAATTTTCGTTGTATTATTTCGGAAAACACTTGTGAAAAGGAAAATTTTCAAACAAATCTCAACTATCTTCTAATATTGTTTGTAATATTAATGTAAATAACCATGTAATTGTACTTTTTTCTTGGTTCATGTCTAATTTTTATTCAGCTTTTATATTTCACCTCTTTGATAGTTTTTATTTCTACTGACATTTTGGGCATTCAGGCACTAGACACTAATCAAGTACATTAATGAGACAACATGCAAGTCAATTTCAAGACCTTAACCATGAGCATAAAAAACTACTAATTTTTCAAAAAAAAATTATGTTCATGTCGTACAAATTCATTTTTTCTTTAATTTGTTTTTTTCACAAGTTTAAGCACTTGAGAGTGCATCATTACAGTCTGGCTAGCAATTTAATCTCTTTAAAAATATTCTAAAATATTCATTGAATTTACATCTGCACTTCATTGATCCATTTGAAAGTTATTTGGAAAAATCATTTACACAGAAGATTGTTAGTATTCTGCCGCATGTACATAAAAGCAACATTTTTCCATAGGTTACATCATTTAAAGATACATCATTTGAGATTTCCCTGTTATCCTTTATTCTTTCAAATTCCCTTCAACCATTAATTGATATTCATCCATATTTTTATGATCCCACAGAGTTTTGGTGGGAGGAAACTTTTCAAAAGAGAGTGATTGTAAATAAGTTTCTTTTTGTAAGTACATTAGTAATAAGTGTACATAGTAGGCTAAAATTTTCTTTTAATATTTTATTTGTAATTCTATTTCCATTACTAATTTTTGATATTTTCATATATGCAGGAATACAAGAATTTGAATGGCTTCATTGGAAATATGACTATACTTAGTTCTATTTATCTCGTTTTTTTTTAATTAGATTAGGAGTATAAGTAATATAGTTAGATTTCTCTTCTTTTTTTATTCTAACAATGCAGGTAGAAGAATAAGTGAAAAATAATCCTTTTGATTTTTCTCAAGAAGAATGATTCAAAATTGTACCAATAAATTTTTCTAATGAACATGTTTAGGGATGTATTTATCTACTCATCAGATTTTCTTTAATTTTTTGTGCTATGTACAGGTTCTTTTCTTTATAATTCTTTTTCTTTGTACATTTACAAGATGAGTCATAATCTTTCTTTAATTGTTTAATTGATGACGTAACGAAACACATGTCTTATGCTTGTTTTGTTATGCCACATGCCTTTTCATTTCTAAAGTTTTTAATGCTTAATCAAGGAATGGTTCTTGAAAGCAAAGGAAAATCACAAATAAATTTGTAGCAATTAGCAAGGATTATCGCTATCCATTGCCATGCTGCTATGATTTTTTAAAGTTGTGCCAAGCCAAACCCTTTTACAATAGTCCTTGTCTCACTCTAGAGGAAATCATTCCACTATTTTTTGGAATCACATCCTTTTTATTTCTTCATGGTTTTCCCTTTTTCAATTACATATATATCCTTTGAAGCTTATGAGTCCTCCCTTATGTGATGCTTATTGGTACACTCACTTATGCTCCTTCCATGTATTCCTGCTTGCGTTTACCCAATGAGATTCTCCAAATATTTTTCTTTTGTCTTCCGAGATTTCGATCTTTTGGGATGACCTGGACAGATGGACCCCCTTTTCATTAGTTTATTCTCTTTTCATGCACCCTACTTTATTCTGCCACATGAATCAGAGGTTCTTCCTCGGATCTTTCATAAACTGCTCCTTTTCATCCTCTTAGGGATTATCTTCCACATATGTGGGTCCCTTGCCATTCATGTATCTTTCATTTATCTTTTGTGCTCTTTACATTGGTATCTCTTCTGCACAACATCCCGACCCTCCTTTCTTGGAGGTTACCTATGTTCACTCATTTCAAAGAATCAGAACAACTTAGTCGGGACAACTTTTCATCGTACATTAGCATGTATGCCTTTCTGTCCACTTAATCATGGTTATCCTTCCTCAAAACTCTTAATGTGCGTCCTTCTTGCTCCATCTGAGATCCTTCTCTTGAGATGACTCAGCTCACTCACGCGACATTTCCATACCCTCGCATCACTTTACCATTGGAGACTCATCCTTTTCACTCCACCTCATCTAGGATACTGTCATCTCATACATCGTCTTAGTGCACATCCTTTATCTGTTCTAGGATTAAGCTCTCGAGCTGATACAACACCCACGATGCTTGCCAACATGTTGTTCATTCAAATCACAATATTGCACCACTCACCACACTCGAGTAATGGTCATATTAATGCAAAAAATCAATAAGAACACATAATATACAAAGGTAATGGATTATGGTTAATTTATATTTGATTTTTTGATTTTCTTGTGATTTGATTATATATATTGCTCAACTCTAATGCTCATTATGCGAAGGTCCAGGTCCTTCCATATATATACATAAACGCTGCATAGGTTGGGACTTTGGATTGATTTTATGAGATTTTATGAAAATTTTGGGTTGATATAAAATCAAAAGAAGAAAAAAGAATAATTGTAGCTGCAATACAAGGTGAATTTCATCTAGAAGATTTTCATTGTTTTCATTCTTATTTTTGATGTTTTTTATTTGCTTTGAACATGAGTTATTTATTTCCCAACTTAATGCTCACTCTAGTTTAGATTCAATAAGTGGATGATCTTAGGAACATGAAATTTTCATTAAAATGCAACTTCTTCATACTTTTAATCTTAATCAAAAGAAGAAGTTACCTCTTTTTGGAGAAAATTGGTATCTTTCAGGTAAATCTTAGCAAAATTCTTCAAGGTAAGTCTCATATGCTCATTTTCATCTATTATCATTTTCTTTATGCTTTTTGTTTCAGCCTTGTTTTTAGTATTTGTTGATCTAAAGCTCTATTTTTGCAGGTCTCTGAGAATTCCTTTGAAAATCTAGCACCTCTGCTTTCTGAGATTTGGAATTCGTTCTCCTCATTTTTTCTTGTATTTGCATTAGGAAAAGCAGTTGTGATGTTGATCAAATTTCAAATAAGCTAAATGAGGAAGTATCTGAACCTCTTTTTTTTACTTTCATTTAATATCACCACAAGCCTTATTTTATTTAGAAAATTGTTAATATTTTTTACATTCAGGCTTAATTTCGAAACAAGAAAATTTGCAAGGGGAGGGACATCTTATTTAACTTCATCTTCTCTCATAACTACTATCTTCATTTAGAATATTTGTTTGAATAAACATCATAATTATCTACAATTCTACGAGATATAATTTATCAAGGTATCAACTTAGAAAAACATACATCCTCTCCTCATATTTGTTCTTTTGTTGAGACATTTTCATAAGTAGTCTTAATGGAGTTTCTTTCAATCATGGATTTTATTTTAGCTTTCCTTTTTATGTTTTTGTTTCCTTTATTATTTGCAATTTTGGGAGTGTTTGATTTCACTTTCACTTTGAATTGGACTTAGTGATATTACCAAGATTTATATGAGATATTTTTTTCTTATCCAATATTGCTTGTCATGCATGGGGAAATATTTACTCTCTCTTTACAATTGGATTTTATTTACCCAAAGGTATTCCATATTAAGCTTTCACCTTTTGTTATATACCTAGGGGGGGATAAGATGGGGTACAAAGGGAGGTACCCAAGGTAATAATGTAATAATGGGATGGGCCATAGTAATAAATAAGGTGGTTAATTCATATCATGTAAGGGACCACACGTAGTTAGTAATAATGTAATGGGCCCATGGTATTAGTTCGATGGTATGAGGGAACCATGGTAATGATCCATGGTATTGTATGTATGAGGCCTATATAGAGGCTAGAGACTCCACATGGAGAGTGTCAAGGAATATTGTCAACGAATATTGTATGAATAGGCATATGGCTTGTGGAGTGTTCTCCTTCCTTAAGGAGTGGATGTATGGTGTTGCCCTACCTTAAGGGTTTGATAAATAAAGAATAATTTCATATTATTTTTGGGTTTATTTGCATTGTCTTATATTTTCATATCAGATCTATAATATGTCTGGGTTAGATCTATAACAAGTGGTATCAGAGCTATAACAAGTGGTATCAGAGCTAGGTTCGATGGTATGAGGGAACCATGGTAATGATCCATGGTATTGTATGTATGAGGCCTATATAGAGGCTAGAGACTCCACATGGAAGGAAGATTGTAAAGGAATTATGTCAAGGATTATTGTATGAACATGCATATGGCTTGTGAAGTGTTCTCATTCCTTAAGGAGTGAATGTATGGTGTTGCCCTACCTAAAGGGTTTGATCAATAAAGAATCATTTCATATTATTTCTGGGTTTATTTGCATTGCCTTGTATTTTCATATCATATCTATAATATTTCCAGGTTAGATCTATAACAAGTGGTATCAAAGCACTTTCTTGGGCAAAAAAGTGGAGAATTTTTTTTTTTTTTTTTTGCAGGATTTCTGGGACGGCGAGTTTGCAGATCAGATCTATACATTTTGGTGAAAGATTTGCAAAATATAATTTCATATCTGGATTCTAAGTGAAAAAATACCCAATTTCGAAAAAAAAATCGGTCGAATCGGAGTCCAGATGAAGGAGATATCACTGATTTAAAAATCAGTGGGGTTGCAGACAATTTTTCTGGGCAGAAAATTTACGGCGCAGATCTGATGTCTTGGTGCAAGATTTTCAAAATCTAATTGTAGATCTAGATTCTTTGTGAAAAAACACTCAATTTCAAAAAAAAAAAATCAGTCGAATCAGAGTCCGGATGAGGGAGATATCGTTGATTTAAAATCAGCTCTTTTTTAAGAAATTTTGGTGGCGACGGGAGAGTAGCAGCGCAGATCTGAAATTCGAGTGTCTGGATCAAGATTTCTATCACATGGGTAGATGCAGAATGATTGTTCCATTTCTGAAAACAGGTCATAATATGGATTCTGAGCAATATTGACTAAACTGTGACTATTTCAAATTTTCGCCAATTTTTTTTTTTTTTTGTGATGGCGGGCCTACCTCAGAGTTTGAGGGACTTGTATAAATTTGATGGCTCTCATTCAGCCAAATGGATATCACAAATGGAGAAATGTTTTAGTTTGAATTACATCATGGATGATGAGACTCAACTGAGAATGGGAAAAATGTATTTGGACAATGAAAGATGGCAATGGTGGCAAAGGCATCAACATTGCTATCGAAGGCCCTTGACTTGGGACATATTCACAAAAGCTATTATGGACCACTTTCACCATAAAACTAATCTTGTGGATAAGCTCACATAGACAGACACACAGCTTAGCAAAGATTTTATTTTTACAGAAAAGAAGGAAACCAAGGAACCTAAAGGGTTATTTTCTGCTGGTATCTCCTTATTGCAAGTTCATGGATTGATTGAGAAAGAGAAGATCATTGTTTCTATAAATCCTAGTTGCAAGCATAATTTTATCAATGTTAATTTGGCAAAAAAATTTCAAGTTCATGCAAAACACATTGAAAACACATAGGTGGATGATGAGGATGTTCAAGTATATAAGGATTTGAATATTTCTATGGATAAGTATGTGTTGCATGGTGATTTTTATACTTCAAAGATGGATAATATGGATGTTGTTTTAGGATATTCTTGGATGGAATCTGTGGGTACTATAAATATTAACGTGCAGAAGAAATTCCTAAAGCTCTGGTATAAAAGGAAGAAAATTACATTACAGGATATTTCCATCAATAAATAGGTAGAGTCCACGGAAGTTGACGCAGAAGATGTTCCAGGGACTGACATATCAGATGATGAGCAATTGATGGTTGACAATCAAACACAAACAGAGGCTGAAGCAGAAAAGGTTACAGGTGTTGATACATCAGATGAGGGCTCAGTGGTGGAAGTAATATTGGAAGATAAGACACCACAACAGGCACCACAACATAACAGTCAGGCTCCAGTAAGGGGTGAATTAAAGAAAAAGACACCGTGGGTTAAAACTTCAACATATCATCACCCACATCACCCTGCAAGACAACAGCCAACAAGATGGAAACCAATTAGCCACAAGGACAACAACCCCCGCCGGACAGATAGAGAGGAGCAAAGATCCACCTACTACACATCAACACAGAAGAGCTACCATGGTCAGCTTCCATCTCAAGTGAGCGCGGCACCAGCGAGATCGAGGGTTCATCTTTCTCTTGGATGGCTAGATGCACGTGCATGGTACCAGTGGACGACTCTTTTGAGTAGATATTATTATTTATGTTCTTCCCATGTTTCAGGGACGAAACATGCTAAGGGGGTGGAATGTTATATGCCTAGGGGGGGATAATATGGGGTACAAAGGGAGGTACCCAAGGTAATAATGTAATAATGGGATGGACCATAGTAATAAATAAGGTGGTTAACCCATATCATGTAAGGGACCACAAGTAGTTAGTAATAATGTAATGGGCCCATGGTATTAGTTCGATGATATGAGGGAACCATGGTAATGATCCATGGTATTGTATGTATGAGGCCTATATAAAAGCTAGAGACTCCACATGGAGAGTGTCAAGGAATATTGTATGAACATGCATATGGCTTGTGGAGTGTTCTCCTTCCGTAAGGAGTGAATGTATGGTGTTGCCCTACCTTAAGGGTTTGATCAATAAAGAATCATTTCATATTATTTCTGGGTTTATTTGCATTGTCTTATATTTTCATATCAGATCTATAATATGTCTAGGTTAGATCTATAACAATTGGTATCAGAGCTATAACAAGTGGTATCAGAGCTATAACACCTTTCTTGTGCATTAACCACCAACCATGGGGAACATTTAGATTTTACTCATGTAGTTTAACCTCATATTTATAAAGGAACGAACAGCTTCCATTCTTTGCTTTGAATCCCTCCCATACTCCTCCACATATAAAATCCTCTACTTGGGTAGATGAAGAAAATACCAGTGAATTCAAACTCAACTAATATTGCATCTATTCACTTAAGTAGGAAACCTTTTGTACCACCTCGGTCTTTTCCAAATATGTCAATCAAAAGGGAGGCAATAGAGAGATGAAAACATATATGTATGGGAATTGTGTCCAAGACCACCAGAGTACTGAACATGCTCACTAGCAGTGGGTCCATGCATACATGATACCGAGATATCTTTGTCCAGGTATTGAATAGGTCCATTGACAATAAAGCTAAGTCGAGAGAAAAGGAATAATTCCATATCTAGTACGTGCATGTTAATTTTTAACATTCCCTAACTATCTTTACTATCCAATGATGGAGAGAACTTAAGAAAATAAATATTCCCTATATTTGGATTCATTGTCTCAAACCCTTGGGAATGACATAATGTGAAAGAATTTTTTTTAGAAAGCTTTCTTTTCAATCTTTGGTAAAATTTATTCCTATTATCTTAAACCAAAGATAATCGTCTCATCCTTGTGTGTCAACAATTATTGTGGCTACAACGCCCCAGATAATTTTTTCATGAAAACTATAGGCACCCTCCATGCAAATTTTGGTCAAATCACCTCCTTGATGCTTTATTTGCGATATTTTTAGTTTTTTCGATTTTCCACTTTAATCACTTCAATGTGTGTAGTTTCTCACCAGCGTCCCAAAGATGCCAATTTCATTGAATTTGGACTTACGATTTGAAAATCACACTGATTTTCACCAACCAAACTTAAATATGTAAAAAAATGTATTTTACCTTTATTTGTAAATTTAATTAAAATAATATATAAATATAATCATTTAATTAAATCAAATTATCCTAACTAGTTTAATCAATTTTGAATTAATTAAGTTAATTAACTTGATTAGATATAAATATTATTTCTAATTATTTTATTAATTAATATTATAATTAATTTAACTATTCTACATAACTACCGCAACCCAGAACTTGTATATATTTTAAAACTATGTAGAAAAAGTTATATATTAAGGAAAAATTTATTATATATAATGTAATTTATATATAAATATAAAATAAAATATAAATTACATCACCCCGCTCCACAGGTCCTTCGAGGTCCAACTTTTAGGAAATTTTTATACTTCCTAGGCTGAATAAGGCACAAGATGTTACGTGGATGACATTAGTGGGAGGAGCCGAAAGGGCTTGGATAAGCCTTAACATTAGTTAGAAGGGGCTTTTATATTTTAAAATGTGTATGGGAAGGAGGGCCCATTCCACGTGACCCTGGGCTCCTTCCTTCCCCACGCCATCCTCATACCATTTATAACATCATGTAATATTTAAAAAGTGCCTTTGTTTTTAAGTTTTTGTTGTTTTATAAACTTTATTTAATTATCATTATTTTATTTATATATTATTTAATTCAAAACTATTTTAATTATTTTAAATTTTAGATTTTGTTTAATTTTATTTTCATTTTAGATTTTATAAAATTATTTAAAATAAAAACATAAATTATGTTGATAAAAACATAGATTCAATAAAATGGATCAAAACTATGCATTTTAGAGCAAACCAATAATTTTGACACGCAATTTTTTAGAAGGTTTTATTTTGAGTCTTAATTAACCAAATGAGGCCCAAGATGATTTATTAGAAATTTAAAAACATGGAGAATAATCTCGAAGCATCAAATTTAACAGTTTCCGTCATTTAATAGACCAAAAATTTAGCGAAAGTCTAAGAAACAAATTTGCAACCAAAATTAGTTTCACTGAGTTTGGTTCGAGAAAATTTCATTGGTTTAAAAGAACCACTGTCATTAATTCATTGTCTAGATTGCTCAAGTGCCAATAAAATCTCTACATGAAGAAATTGTAGAATGGACCCTCTTTTATTTTAATTTATCTAATTTATTTTTATTTGTCAATTTATTGAGAGAATTGGTAATTTCTTTAATATGCAAAATTAATTTGTTTTATTCTAAAATTTGATTGGTTTTCGTAGGGCATAGGTGGGAAGATGATCAATCCCAAAACTTCTTGAAGCAATGGGATTGCACTAGTAGCGGAGAAAAAGGAATTTTCGCCAACTGAAAATTAATGAAGAAAATATGATCTCAACAACTCCCCTTTTAACAATTTGTACTTATAAATTATAAATTAGAATTTTGAGGAGGAGGAAATGAGTTGCTCTTTTCTGCAAAATAAATACTATGAGCATTTTTTTGAAGACAATTTTAGTTGTAGGTGAAGAGGAATACTCAGATTTGAGTGTTGGGGTTTCACTTTTCAAGATCCAATCTTTGTCTTTGAGGCAAAACATGTACTATTACTTCTCTATTCTCCAGTGGTAGAGCTCATGAGTTTAAAAAGATTGTTGAAGATCCATTGTAAAACAAAGAAAGGGAATTACATTTTGTTGATTGTATTTCATATACTTCTATTTGTTAATATAATCACATTCTTTTTTAATGACAAATCTATGTAAAGTGTTCCACATTTTGTACTTTTGTTTGATATGAGAATGATTGTCTACTAGATCAACAATATGATCTAAAGGTTTTATAGATATGTTATTTATTTCCAATTTTCTAAATGCTTAATCAAATTTATGAGTAACTATTTACTCATAAATTTGCCATATTAATTTGATTCGATAGTCATTAAACTATATGAACTATTTCTAAATTTTAATGGCTTATCTATCATCTTATCTTTTATTATTTTAAATCTCTAAACAAAATCACCAACCCAAACAGAAAAGGGTTTAATTTGGGGCTCTGACCAGGTGGTCTCCCTAATGTTGATGAAGCCTTTTTTGGCCATCAACAGTACCCAACCCAAGAACAAACTAAATGTGCTTAATAACATAAGGCTCTCATAAACAAATAAATATTTCATAGTTATGTTTGTTTTGCTTTCTATCTTTAATTTGTTGTTTTATTGTTTTTGTGTTTGAATTTCCACCTTTTTATTTGCGTTTACTTTAAGATATAATTGTTTCTACCTCTAATTACCATTGTTGTTCCCTCAAGTAACAGTTTTTGTTCCCTCAAGTCACAATTGTTGTTCCCTCAGGTCTCAACTGCTGCAACCTCTAATTCTCTTTTATACATTTGTGCCTCTTGGGACTTGTTATTTTCTATGATCCTTTAAATTCCCATTGTCCTTAATAGTGACTATGCCTGGATTGAAGAACCTTACCATCTTGAGATCACTTGGGGGGTAAGGGGTTTTCGTGGGTTAAAACTTTTTGAGTGTGTATCATTTCACTCTAGTTATTATTTTTACTCTCTCTCTCTCTCTCTCTCTCTCTCTCTCTCTCTCTCTATATATATATATATATATATATATACCTTTCCAAATCAACACTAGTAATATGACTTTCTATGGAGGACCATTTTTATAAATATCTCCATAACCTTTAAAAAAACAATGTTGGCATTTATAATTATTTAGGACCTTTGCGCTATTCTCTAGAATGCCCCATCATGTCACACATTAAAATAGTTAATAAAAGACCATAGTGAAAGATGTGTTTTGGTACCCAACCCAAGAACAAACTAAATGTGCTTAATAACATAAGACTCTCATAAATAAATAAATATTGCATAGTTATGTTTGTTTTTCTTTCTATCTTTAATTTGTTGTTTGAATTATTTTGTGTTTGATTTTCCACCTTTTTTATTTGCTTTTACTTTAAGATACAATTGTTGCTACCTTGAATTACCATTGACTTTCCCTCAAGTAACAGATGTTGTTCCCTCAAGTAACAATTGTTGTTCCCTCAAGTCACAATTCATGTTCCCTTAGGTTTCAACTGTGTAGCCTCTAATTATCTTTTATAAATTTGTTCATCTTGGGACTTGTTATTTTCTATGATCCTTTAAATTCCCATTATCCTTAATAGTTACTATGTCTGGATTGAATAACCTTACCAAACTGAGATCACTTGGGGGGTAAGGGGTTTTCATGGGTCAAAATTTTTTGAGTGTGTATCATTTCACTCTAGTTATTATTTTACCTTTCTCAAGCAACATATATATATACCTTTCCATATCAACACTAGTAATATGACTTTCTATGGTGGACAATTTTTATAAATATTTCCATAACCTTTTTTTTTTGCCAAGTTGTTTGTGATCCTACAAGCTTAACCTGTGGCTGAAGGAGCCGCGACCCAGGGTCATCTAATCTATCAAATTCACATGAGGATCACACTGGGCTTGGGCCACACCAGCCTGTTGTAGCGGCTACAATCATCGTCCAAAATTTTTCCTTAGATTTGTTTTGGAACCACCCTACCAACCATCCTTAGCAACATGTCTTGTACTATCAAGTACATAGGCTTCAACTGAGTGTCAGTGGCTAAATAGCCTATGCATGTCAACTTGTTTTTCTCCCACCCACAGGTTGTCATTCCGGACTTAGGCAATTTTCTGGCTGAGATGCACCCCCTGAAAATTGCACAATTCTGAAGGGGAAACATCCTTCCCTCCAGAAATTTCACAATCCTATTGGGCTGCCTGCTGAGCTCCATAACTGCGCAATCCATCCAGGCATCCCTCCCTCAAAAAATTGTGTAATCCAGCCCAAGACTGGGCTTCAGCTGGAAATTGCGCAGTTCTGGGAGACAGTGACCTGCTGACCCTAGAAATTGCACAATGTCTAAGGGACAACTAGCCTTGCTCAGCCCAGAAACTGCACAATTTCATCCCCAGGCTTGGAGACTGTTACATGTGCTGTGAGGTTGACCAGTTTCCTCTGGGACTGAGCAATCCTAATTTGCATGCATCCCTAGATTTTAGGGATCTATTTTTACCAGTTGGAGGTTACATGCAACGATCATTTTAGAAACCTCCCGCCAAGTGTCATTTTTTCCTAGATTTGTGGCAGACATGTCATAACCTCGATCTTATCAAACCTCATTTGACAGATGCTATAGAGCTCATTCCTCACATCAATCTTGCAGCTTTGACATCCCACATCGCATCTAGGAGTATTCAGCACATTCAACTCAGCTTTTTCAGGGTAAATCTACTTCTCATGTCTTGTGTTGCATTTCTATCACTTTTTGTATTTCGCTTTGTGTAAGTGATTTCTGCTTGATTTCAATGAACGCTTTCTTTCATTTTGATGCATGTTAGCTTGTAGAAGCATTGTTTCAGTTTTTCTTTGCATCTCACTGTTGTCGCATGCATGACACTATTTTTGCACTGACGATCATTGTTGCGGAGAATCACTTCACACACATGATTTCTTTCCCGCTTTCTGAATCCTACACTCATTGTTTGAATGCATGATCTTTCACTCTTGTTTGCACTCAGCTTCTCCATGCATTCATACTTCTCATGTTTCCAGTCACCCATCGGCGGTTCTAGGCTGCCTTGGCCTAGACCTTGCCTTGCCCGGCTAGTAAATGTGCATTTTTGGAAGTGGAGGGTCTTCCTTCCCTCTATAAATTATGTAAATCTATCCAAGAACTGGCCTCCAGGCTTACATTGCACAATTCTGGGAGGTAGTGCCCAGCTGGCCCCAGAAACTACGCAAAGCAGTTTGCTGGTTTGCATGTCACTTTTGACTGAAATTGCACATTGCACCATTTCATTCCTTAGCAGGTCAGGCTGGACTGTGCATTGCACAGTTCAAGTAGTCAATCAACCTCCTGACAGCTTGGAATGTGCCTTGCGCAATTTTGGCAGTCAGTCTCCCAACCCCCAGTGAAAATTGCGCAATATTTACAATTAGCCACATAGGTATGTTTCATGTTAGCCCTCCATTTTGTTTTGGTTTTCAAGTGAAAGATTGCTTTCCATGAGTGTTTCTATGTCTCCAGGTATCACAGGTGTTCATCTGCCTCTCAACAGTACAGGTACAATGGCTTCCTAAAGAGCAAGGTCAAAGCACCATTGAGAGTGCAACTGGAGATGCAGTTAAGTGAGTATCGATGAGTGTGCCTATATATGAATACACCAAGCTTCTCATAGACACGGGTATCAAGATGAAGTGATATCGACATCGAAGAGAGAATAACCATCAGTAGTAGTAGAGGGTAGCAGAGTTGCACATGACCAAGGAAGGAGGAAGGTTGTTGACAGCGTAGAGGCAGAGCAAAGTTGCAAATTCAAAGCAGATCCACTTGTGATGAAAGAAGCTTTCGAGATTAAGGCAAAGAGAGAAGCAAAGGATCGAGGAAATGGAGAAGGAGTTTCAGGAGTTGAAGTGAAAACTCAGGGGAAACAAGAGATGTGTAGTGAAGAGAAGGAAGCACAGTAGGAATAGGTACAACAAGAGGGGCAACATGCACAGACCGAAGAAACTGTGCCCATACAGGATAAAGACCCATCCCAGCAGCTGTCATAGAGAAAACAAGGTGGGAAGTGCTCTCGATCACATGCACAGGTGTTCAGGAACATGGATATCATTTTGCGCATGCATGCGATCCCATCCATTGGTACACTCACTGAGGTGAAGACAAAGAACTAAGACCAACTAGAGTTGCACATGTACTTTGATGAGTTGATGCACATAGCCACCAACACACACTTGGAGATTAGTGTAGACACTATGCATTAGTATGTTGTCGGTCCAGCTGCACTTAAGATTATGATGCACATGTGTTATCAAATGAGTTGGAGAGAGGAGCCAAATTAGTGTACCCGGATGCAATGAAGGCATGAGTTCACTCCCAGAAGGATGTCACTACAAAGCACACATACACCATCACAGATTACGAAGCTTGGCATCGGTTTGCCATCATCGATCATCACGAAGATGTCAAAGATTTGGTCTTCCCATAGCTATCTGAGTCTTAGATATGTCTTGCATGGCTTACTCAAGCCTATTTTGTCTCACATGGGTACATGTGCAGATTGTAATGTAACATCTTGTAAAAGTGAAATAACAAGTGTTGATAGTAGAATGTAACAGTCATGTAGTAGTTGAATATTCATGAGGGTAGGTGAAGAGTCACAAAGGGGAATGTCAAGGGTCACCCCACACTTTGCTATTTATAGAACCTCATTACTCATTGTACGGGATTTTTGGAGCCAAGCTTCTGATAGGTGTATCTTAGAGAAATCTTGGACTGTATTTTAATGAGCCTTGGCTTCTCCATAATGTAGAGCTAGTGTATCTCTTTAGAGGAGCAGGCGGTAGTGACTGTAATGTTCCATTGCTGGGACTAGTAGTTGGCATGGTTGCATGTATGATTGGAACTTTCACTTTCTTAATATAACAGAGCTAGCACATTTCATGCATATGTTGTTATTGTATTTTAGCTGTCTTGGTTACACTAACGATATATGTAGTTGTTTGCTTACTCATGTATATATGGACTCTTTCTATACATGTATGTATGAATTTTGTTGAGATGTGCTATTGGTTTAACCATCACTTTGGATTGTTGGTTCACTTGCCTTCCAACTTGTGATTTATCTTTGCTCGTGTATTCTCTTCCAAGCCG
This sequence comes from Pinus tabuliformis, assembly GCA_031772625.1. Classification (NCBI taxonomy): domain Eukaryota; kingdom Viridiplantae; phylum Streptophyta; class Pinopsida; order Pinales; family Pinaceae; genus Pinus; species Pinus tabuliformis. The sequence continues at coordinate 408,554,526 of CM062807.1, read as the reverse complement.
CGTGCTTCCATAGGTTTCCAAGGGGCACACTTATTCCACTTTTTGTATGTTAGAACCCTTAATGCACCTTCCTTGGCTTGCTACACTGGTCACACCCTTGCTACCAACAAGGATATCCTGCTTGCCTTTGCATGAAACTGTGGTTAAGGCTATAGCTAATTTTTTGGGACATTTCAAACCATGAAATTTTGAGAAGATAGAGGGCAGCTCTATGGGTACATGTAATCAAAACTTCAGACATTGGTTTGGTATACTTTTGAAGATATTCTCTGGGGAAGTTAGGGCCCCTAAATGCTCCTAAAATCAGTTTCATATAGGTTAATTTCGTATTTTCGCTATAACTTATTTTTTGGAATCTTTTCGACCATAAAAATTTGAGGAGATAACGTGCTTGTGGGATAAATTTTAAAATTGGGTTTTATATAGCTTTGAAGATATTCTCTGAGGTATTTAGGGTTCTTGAATGCTCCTAAAATCAATTTCAAATAGGTCATTTTAGCATTTTCACTATAACAATTTTTTGGGATGTTTCAAATGAAATTTTGAGGAGACAAAGGTGATATTTCTAGGTACCTATGGTCATAATTTGATAGTTTCATTTTCTATACTTTTGGAGATATGCTTTGGTGGAGTTAGGAGTTTTGAATGGTCCTAAAATAAATTTCAAACAAGTTAGCATATTATTTTTTCTATAAATTTGTTTTTGATACGTTTTATATTGTGAAATTTTCAGATATATGAGGACACATATAAAAATACCTCAAATAAAATTTGTATACTTTGGTTTGATATAATTTCAGAGATATTGCCAATGTAATTTAGGTTTTTTTAATGGTCCTAAAATCATTCTCAATCGAGTTAGTTTGGAATATTTGCTATCACTTATTTTTGTTGAAATATGACAACAAGAATATTCCAATTTAATTTGTCCTTGAATTAAATTGTGAATTAAAATCGAATTTAGTCTTAACAATTACTTGGAAATAATTAATTAATTTATTTTAAATTAATTAGTTGGAGAAATTCAAGTTAGAAATCTTTCTGAAGTCATGCAAGAGTTATCCCTTAAATTAAGGAGATAAGATTGAGTTATATTTGAGTTGTAATTAGTTAACTCGGTTTACTGAGTTAAGTCCAGTTAAATTAGTTCCAAACTGTTTGAGGAACTAATAGTGAGTTAACAGTTAATTGATGCATTAATGCACTCAACTAGTGCTACTCTAGTTAACTGAAGATTCCCTCATCAAAAACTCATGCATGTCTATTACGAGAAATACCCAATTGAGATTAATGTTCAAGGACAGTGTACTATCAGCTGCATGTGTTTTCTCATGGAGAAAACTCATGTAGGAAGTCAAGGGTTCATCTTGAGGATTGCACAGTTTTGAAGGTTGGTTTTCCACTTGGTAAGAGGCTAATCATCCACAAGGAACAACACAAGGAAATAGGAGCTTGGAGGGCAGAGAGGAAGGTTGGAGAGAAGCCAAGATTTCCTATGAGCATCTGTGAGGATTGTACTAAGAGCTGGCTAGTTGTGAGAGCTAAGGCTTTGTATAATTCCTATGTATTTCCACCATGTATGATAATACAATAGAGTGGGGTTTTTATCTGAGGATTTCCCCAAAGCATTTTCATGTGTATTGTGCCATTGATTCTTCTTTTTTTGGTTATATTTTTTAGCTTGATCTTTAAGCTTCCGCAAATTGATAGTAGAAGTAGGTTATAGTATTCTGCTTTGATTTATTTTGCATTATCGGGTTAACCTATCACAGATTTTCTACATGGTATCAGAGCTGTGAATAGTATACTGAGAAGAGAATTCGAAGTTTGAATTTCGGAGTTGCATGTGCAAATCGAATTCATATCATACTTCAAGGTTGGCCAATGGCATTCTATGGCTTGAGACTCGATTATGCCTTGGAAGGTAGCTCAAATTACATAGCATGGAAAGATAGAATGGAGGCTGTATTAGAAGACCATGGCTTGAAGGAATTCATTGATCAAGAAATCCCAAAGCCAGCTTCAACTAGTGCACAAGAGTTGGCTGAGTGGAAGAAGTGTGTGGCAAAGGAGAGACAGATCATCCTTGAGGGAGTTCAATACCATATTGTCTCAAGTCTCCATGGGAAGGATACTCCATTTTAAATGTGGAAGACATTGAAGGAACTCTACTAGAATAATAGCGACCAGACCAAATTGGCACTCAAAGATAAGCTTTGAAGAATCAAGATGGAGAAGGGCAATACTATTTCCACATATCTGAACGAGCTCACCACCTGTAGAGATGAGCTTGGCAGTGTGGGAATAACTACTGCTGATGATGATATGGTGAGCCTCGCTCTCCTTAGCCTTCCAAAGAGTTGGAATAGCTATGAGGACTTTGTGAATGGAAGGGAAAAACTGTCGGATTGGGAACAAATGTGGTCAGATCTTATGCAGGAGGAGATCAGGAGGAGCACGCGAGATGGTTCTTCATCCAAGAATGATGATGAAGAAAATCTAGCCTTAGCAAATAAGGTAAGGAAAGGGAAGGGGAAGGCTTCCCATTTCAAATCGAATTCTTCTCATGGAGGGAAGAAGGGTGACATGTCTAAAGTAAGATGCTTTAATTGTCACAAGATGGGAAATTATGTGACTAATTGCCCATCAAAGAGGTCCAAGAAGGGATCCTCAGAAGGATTAGAAGGTGAGGCATTAGCCTCTCAGTTCGAAATGGACTTTACCCTCATCACATGCATGGTGTCATTGATGATGGGTTGTGTCTGGTATCTTGACAATGGAGCCTCATTCCACATAATCGGTGATAAAAATTTATTCAGTGCCTTGGAGGAGAAAGACCTCAAGTTGTGCATAGAGATGGGTGACAACGGAAGGTATATTGTTTCAGGAGTGGGCACGGTTGCTTTTCAGAGGGAGAATTGAGCTCCTCTCACCTTGACAAATGTGATGTATGTGCCTAGACTAAAGAAGAACTTGGTATTGGTCGCGATGTTGGAGGACAAAGGCTATGATGTTGTCTTCAGTAAAGGAAAGGCATTCCTAAGACACATAGCCATGGGTCAAACCAAGAGGATAGGGATTCGGATGAAGAATGTCTATAAACTAGATGTAGATGATTGTGCAGCATTGAGTACGAAAGAAGAATTGGTGCAAATCCAAGACATTGGCGAGTTGTGGCACAGGCGGATAGGCCATTTACATCATGGGGCTTTGAAGATAATGCAACAGATATCTACAAGACTTCCCAAAGGTAAAATTGAGCAAGTTGACACATGCAAAGGTTGTACTTTGGGAAAGTACACCAAGTCTTCCTTTCATGATCGAGACAGTCTAGCAGAGGCTATCTTAGAGTGAGTTCATACTGATTTGTGTGGACCATTCTCGACAGCATCCACAGTGAAGCAAAGGTATTATGTGATTTTCATTGATGAATATTCTCGTAAATGCTGGATTTATTTCATGCAAAAGAAGGACCAAACTTTCAAAAAGTTTTGTGAGTTCAAAGCTTTGGTCGAGAAAGAGTTAGGGAAGAAGATCAAGGCCTTGAGAAGCAACAACAATGGAGAATATGTCTCTCAAGAGTTTAAGGACTTATGTGCAGCAGAAGGAATTAAATGAGAGTTGACAACACCTCATAACCCACAACAGAATGGGGTGGCTGAGAGGAAGAACATAACTACTGTAGGGGAAGCACGGGCAATGTTGCATGACCAAGGCCTACCACTTCACTTGTGGGCTCAAGCATGCAACACAATGGTCTATTTGCAGAATAGAAGCCCACATCGCATACTTGGGATGAAGACATCAGAGGAAGCTTTCTCCAGTAAGAGACCAGATGTGGGTCACTTCAGGATATTTGGCTCATCAGTATATTGCCATGTGACAAAGGATGAACGGAAGAAGCTCGAGCTAATAGTAGAGTTGGGGATATTTGTGGGGTACACTGATACACCTCACAACTATCGAGTGTACTTTCCTACTAGTTGGAGGACAATGGTTCGGAGAGATCTCAAGTTTGATGAGTAGAATGCCATGCGAGTTTCCCTTGAGAGGGAGCTCCAATTACAGGCTGTGGAGGAACTGTTGGTTCCTAAGGAGGAGGAGCCTCAGAATGATGCAGAGCAACCAAATGTAGAGGTTCCAAGAGTGGAGACATCCACTCAAGCAGATTATTCCAGAGATGGACGAAAGCACACAAGAGAAGCTGACATATTGTTGGAGGATGCGAGAGAGAATGTGGGAGCACCATCTTCTCAGTGTAGACAAAGGAGGTCACCTAAGAGGTACACTAGATACATGGCCCTTACTGGGGACTGTGTTGAGACTGAGCCATATTCATTTGAGGAAGCAGTGCAGCAGCCGATTTGGGTTGATGCTATGGTGGAGGAGTATGACTCCATAATTCGTAATAGTGTTCGGGACGTGGTTCTGAGACCAAAGAACAAGTTAATTGTTTGTTCCCGTTGGCTTTAAAAGGTAAATCAAGCTGTTGATAGTAGTGTGGAGAAGCATAAGGTATGATTTGTTGCTAGTGGCTTTTCACAAGGGGGAGAATCATGTTGTTGCAGTATATTTCGACAGAGGAGCAAGATACTGACATTTTGACAAAGGCATTGTCAAAGTGTAAATTCGAGTTCCATAGAGACAGGGCCAGGGTGGCAGATAATCCCTTTCTTGTTGAGCGGGAGTGTTGAAATATGGAAACAATAATATTCCAATTTAATTTTTCCTTGAATTAAATTGTGAATTAAAATCGAATTTAGTCTTAACAGCTACTTGGAAATAATTAATTAATTTATTTTAAATTAATTAGTTGGAGAAATTCAAGTTAGAAGTATTTCTGAAGTCATGCAAGAGCTATCCCTTAAATTAAGGAGACAAGATTGAGTTTATTTCAGTTGTAATTAGTTAACTAATTTTATTGAGTTAAGCCCAGTTAAATTAGTTCCAAACTGTTTGAGGAACTAATAGTGATTTAACAATCAGTTGATGCATTAATGCACTAAAATATTGCTAATCTAGTTCACTGAAGATTCCCTCATCAGAAACTCATGCATGCAGTCAGGGATTCATCCTTTAGGATTGCACAATTTTGAAGGTTGGTTTTCCACTTGGTAAGAGGCTAATCATCCACAAGGAATAGCGCAAGGAAATAAGAGCTTGGAGGGTAGAGAGGAAGGCTGGAGAGAAGCCAAGATTGCCTGTGAGAATCTGTGAGGATTGTACTGAGAGCTGGCTAGCTGTGAGAGCTAACGCTTTGTATAATTCCTATGTATTTCCACCATGCATGATAATACAATAGAGTGGGGTTTTTATCTGAGGATTTCCCCAAAGTATTTCCATGTGTATTGTGCCATTGATTCTTCTTCTTCTGGTTATATTGTTCAGCTCAATCTTTAAGCTTCCGTAAATTGATAGTAGAAGTAGGTTATAGTATTCTGCTTTGATTTATATTGCATTATCGAGTTAACCTATCACATATTTTCTACATTTTTTTGGGACTTTTCATACCATGAAATTTTCAGAGATCTGAGGAGACATACACAAGTATCTCAAGTAAACATTTGAAATTAGATTTGCAAAATTTGATATTTGACATTTTGTACAAATTTTTTCTTGGAAGAGGCAAAAAATATCAAGATTTTAGAGAGTTACAAGAAATTTCATTTAGAGATCCAAATTTTGGTCAAACTTGGTGAATGTAGAAGTAATGAGGAGATCCAGTGAATCCAAAAGAAATGAGCAGACTTGGTGAAAGAAAAGTAGAAGCTATACATGGTAAAGTTAATGTGAATGTTATCATATTTTGAATTTATATGCACTAAAGAAGAGTTATAATTAAATTTATTGTTCAAACAAATGGGTTGATGTCTCTTGCTAATTTGGTGTTTAACACTATCAATTGGTGTCTCTAGTAGGTTGACGCTTATGAATTTTTACAATAGTGGGGATTTGTGTCTATAGTAGGTTGGTACTTATGAATATTTGCAATGATTGGGATTGGTGTCTCAAATAGATTGTTGCATAAAAATGTTTTAAGTGATGGGAATTGATTGGATCTCGAGTAGGTTCATGCCTATGAATATTTACAATGGTGGGGATTAGTGTCTCCAGTAAGTTGGTGTTCATGAATATTTCTAGCAATGGGATTTGTGTCTCCAGTAGATTTATGCATACAAATATCTATAAGAGTATATTGATGCTTACGAGGGTTTGTACCAGTGGGGATGTTGAAGCCTAAAAATAATTGTAACAATATGTTGGTGCCTACAAAGAATCATAAAAATAAGTTTTGTGGTTCTCTCCCAAAAGGGCTTCCACGTAAATATTGTGTTCCATGTTTTGCAAATAACAAATCTCACACATGATTGTTTTCTTATGCTTCATGAATGTTTAGATAAGTAAAAAATGTATTATAATGATTCACCCCCACCCTCCCACATCTTCCCCTCTCAGTATAAGTGTGTGCTTACTAATTGGTATCATAGTAGGTTCCTTCAAAAGCATTCCAACCACTAAAAGGTAGATTTCATAAACACACATAGCCACTCAAGAAGGTTTCTCCACAAATAGAGCTCCATTGTTTGATGGAACAAACTATGCTTTATATAATATAAGGATGCATATTTATCCAATGGATATTAGATTTGACATTTGGAAATATATTTTGACTGGTTATAAAGCTCCAACAACTCCACAAATAGATCAAGATGTAAATAAGGCTGGTGTAGATAATCCAAAATACATTTTTTATGGTCTATTAGAATCATAATTTTTCCAAGAGATGCATTGTGAATTGAAAAAATAAATTTGAACAAAAATTCAAAATATCTATGAATGTGGTGACAAGGTTAAGAAGGAAAAACTCCAAACTCATAGAAGACAGGTCAATAGTTTGAAAATGAAAGGCGAAGAAATGTTGTAGCATATCTTCTACATGTGAAAAATTTTATTAACACCATCAAAGGACTTGGTTAAAAGGTTGAAGAATCAATGATTGTGAAAAAAGGTGTTAAGGTCACTCCCCTTAGGATTTGATGCCAAAGTTTCTATTGTTGATGAAATGATCGACCTTGAAAAATTGACAATGGATAAATTGCATGGGATTCTCATGGCACACGAAATGGGTACTGAGAAAGAGGAGCCATAAAAGTGAAAAACATCCTTTAAAGAAGATGAAGAACAAAGAGCACAAATCAAGAGATAGCTCCAACAGTGAATCAAATATAGAGGAAGCTCATTTTGTGAGGAAACATAAGAAATGATCCAACAAATACAAAGGCTAGTTGTCCTTTAAATGCTTTAATTGTGGAAAAGTAGGTCATTTTGATCCTAAGTGTCCATATGCAAAAAATGAGAGTAGTGACGATGACGAATAGCATAACGTAAATAAATGAAGCAAATCTCAATGACACAAAAATAACTATAAACATGACAAGTGTGAAAAGAAGAACTCTTATAAGCAAGAGAAGAGCCTCTACTCAAAATGTTGTAGTGACTTGTCTAAAGAAATTAGTGAAATTAGTTTCAATAGTGATCAATAATAAATTTTCTTTATGGAAATAAAAATAAATATTGATGAAGAGAAAGGGAATAAATTATGGCTCAAAATAATAAAATGTTGAAATATATGGGGAAGTGGATCTTGAAGAAGAACTCATTTGTGCCTTAAGAAAAATAAAGAAGCTTAGGAAAAAGAATTTGTAATAGAAGGAGTTGTTGCAGTAATATGAAGAAGATGATTATGATGCAAAAAAAAAATATCACAAAGCTTTGAAGAAACAGAGAAGACTATTATTAGCCTAATGATTCAACTAGAAGAGGAAGAAAGGACAGAAGGAATGGTGAGAATCCAACTAAAGGAAAAGGAATAAAATTGTAAGAAGCTAGAAGATGAAATTTTTTATTAAGAAAGGAATCAAAGAAGTTAATTTATTAGTTTATTAAAAGAAACAAAGTTACCACCTTAACAAGAATTGTGACCTCAAAACAAAACTCTAGCCCCCAAAACCCATATTTTTCATTAAAAAACATGAAAAAGCACTCTAAAATGCAAAAGTGGTGATGCAACATCAGCAAATTTTCATTTCAGAGTTAAAATTCCAACATTTTTCAACCATAGAATTAAAAACCAAATATTGTGAGTATGAAATACATGAAATAAAATGCAAAAATGGTGACGCAATATGACCCTTTTTAGGGTTAAGTACCAACATTTTTCAACCATGGCATTAAAAACAAAATATCATGACTATTAAATACTTTAAAATGTAGCACCTGTATTAGAGAGTGGCTTTACCAAGAATATTTTTGTTTGAAGGTTAAAATTATAGCTTATTTGAAATCCTAGCCTAAGACAACTTGACCCCGTTTTCAATGTAGCAATAAATTACAACATTTTAAAACTATTGTCTATAAGATCATCACTAATGGAAACAAATAATAAGTAATATTTTTTTTTAAACAACGTAACACAAAAAATTTAAAATTGTTAATAAAATATATGAAAATTTTAAATTGTTTTAAGAAAAAACATTTTCTTGTAAACTAAGAGTTTTCATTAATGAATCAAAAAAATTACATCTTTCCCATGATAATTCTTATCTCTAGTCCACTACACGAGAAACTAGACCAGATATAATAGAGTTTCTAGAGTCCAAAATCGAATTAGGGAATACCATGTCCATACAAAAGAGAGATGACTAGATCTACTACCCCATATGAGGGGAAACTAGTAGTTAAATATAGAAAAAAACATAAGTATTTAAGGTTGCAACCCAAAAAAATTTGGCATAAACTAGAAGAAATAAAATTGGACCCAAAGATAGTGAGATGATCCTCAATAGAAACTAACACAGTATCCTAAAGACTAAACATCATAAAATTGAAAAAAAAACACTTGCATCAAGAGGACAAAGATGTATAGTGATTGATGGGTCGCTCCTTAACTTTGCATGGTGGAGGAATAATTGAACTCAAAGGAAAACCCATCTTGATCCTCGCTAAGTGACCCTCCACGTCTAATAACAATTTTTTAAACTTGTCCAATTTATGTGGCAGGTTGTCTTCAACCAAGAATTTCCCAAGAAGAAACTTCACATGCCAGTAGAAATCCACAATGTAGAGATAATGATTTTTGTGACCACGAGTGTTGTTAATATATGCAACCCATTGAGCAAACCCATCCAAAACCCTTGAATCAAGACTTCCTGATCATTCATAAAACATTTTGTTTTCAACATTATGGATTTCAGACTAGATATCTGGTAGAGTATGGGCCTAGTAGTGCATAGAAAAGGTTTTTGCACAAAAACAAGCTCGAGAACCCCCCACTATGCCTTGACCACACCCCCCCCATTGCAACAACAAACACGTTGTCATGTCATAATGACTAGTGGAAGAAAAATATAAGAAATATTAATAAGATGTTGGATAGGGGAGTGAAAGAGCCTTAGACTAAAGAAGAGAGAGACATTGTCCCACCAGGATGGTGGAGGAGAAGAGGAGTCTGGAGCAAGCCCTTCATCATTAGTTAGAACCAACATTGCTAAGAGAAAAACCAAGGGGGAAGAGCATGTAATAGTGCTTGAGACGAAGAGCCTTAGCTGAAAGTCATGGTGGGGAAAGGAAACATCATGAGGATGCAAGATAAGAATAACAAATAAATTAAGACCTCACTGCTTAAGAAAATGACCATCGAGAAAGGTCTATAATTCTTGGCACAAGGAGTTAAGGCATCCATAATGCACTTTAATAGATGCCTTGGATGTTGAGGCATATTAAATATGCATTGAAGTGGTGGCATGCATGGAGGCGAGGTGGCGGATGACCCCATCAAATAACAAACCCCAACCATTGAAACCAACTAATAACTCCTCTATCGACCTAGGGTAGCAAGTTTCCTTGTCAAATCATGTGATATGACCGTTATAACAACTCATAACACCCCCATTGAGGCTAAGAAAAATAAAATTAAATAGTTAAAAAATGCATTTTTCAAACAAAAAGAATTTTTAAAATCAAGAAAGAATAAGTAGAAACCTTTTTTCTTTCTTTTTTTTAGAGGAATCAACAAGGCTAATCTCATACTCATGTGACATGGGGTCGAATCCAACCACTAGCATTGCAACCCATACGTGGACCACGCTGTCCCCAATGCACAACCCATAGGTAAACTCAAGGGATTTGAACCTAGAATCTCTCTAAACATAATACTTCATTTTCACAGCCATCACCAATTGACCTACCCTAGGGGGCTATTAGAAAACAATTTTTTAAAAGTAATTTAAAGAAGTAAATTAAAACAAAATAAAATTTTAATCATTATATATGCAAATAAAGAAAAATAAATAAAATAATGTATACATCAAAAAGATTTAAAAGACAATTAAAAGAAAAATTTAAAAGCAAATGAGGGAAAAAGTGAATTAAAGAACTCACATTAAAAAAATTAAAATTAATAAAAAATAGAAAAAACAAAATTTAAAAACAAAAATAATTAAAAACTTAAAAAAAAATAATAACAAAAAAGAAAAGGGAAAAAAGAAAAAAATTAAAACTATATTGGAAAAATATTTAAAACATAAAACTTTAAAAATGAGATAAAAATAAAAACATTATCAAAATTAATCAAAATGGGTCCATTTGATTGATTTTGCTTAAACTTTGTAATTAATTTTAATTTTAATTTTTAATATTTTTCAATATAATTTTTGTTTTTTTGTATTTTTTTAATTATTATTTTGCCAAGAGGCTCTCTCCAACCTAGTATGGAGGAGATGTTGTAATGTCATGTAATGTAAATATTTTGAGTTGAAAGTACATGAAAAAAATATAATATATATATATATATATATATATATATATGTGTGTGTGTGTGTGTGTGTATGTATGTATGTATGTATGTATGTATATGGGATTTTTCATTTTATTTTACCTTTTTTCTATAAATTGATTTTTCCAAAATAAATATCTATTTACAAATTGTTTTTTTAATTAATTTATTATTATTATTATGTAAATTATTAAGAATATAATAGAATTAATATATTATAAAATTTCATTCAATATCACTTTTATATTTAGAGACGATTTTATGTTTTTTTAATTATTTTGAAGAGTGCTAGTTATCAAGGTCATAATATCAATTAATTCATAATTTTAGTTCCAAAAATAAAAATTAAACAAATTTGAACAACACTTAAAAGACATATATTTGAAAAAAAGAAAAGAAAAATAAAAGGTATACAAAGTTTAGACGTTCGTTTTTAAAATTTTTTGTAGTCATGATATTTGATATTTAAAGCCATGGTTGAAAAATGTAGAAATTTTAACACTAAAAAAGGGCATTTTGCATCACCGATTTTGTGTGTTGAGGTGTTTTTTCATGTGTTCCATTGTTATGATATTTGTATTTTGTTTTCATGGTTGAAAAATGTTGGAATTTTAACCCTGAAATGAAAGAAGAGTAATGTTGCATCACCATTTTTCAGAACAAGCATAAAATTCAACACTAGTTGTGACCTCTAAAAACTAAGAACTCGAACAAGATCTCATTAAGTTGGTAAATTTGTTAAGCTTGAAGTTCGAAAAATAATGATGACTTGAAGACCACCATTCATTAGCTAAAAGTGACCAATTCACAATTGAATAATGAGGTTTACCTTTTGCAAGTCACCATTAATAAGCTTTGTGAAGAAGCTTCTCTACTTCAAACAAATAATAAACACATGTTCATGAAGAAGGATGACACCATTTATTGACTACTACATGTTAAGAAAAAAGGTTGCTAATGAGATGCCAAGATCACCTATTTTCAATACAAATATTTTTTATAGAATTGATTCTCTCCTTCGAATTCATCTCAAATATTGATAGTCACCAATGATGTTTCCCCCAGTTTTGAAAAACACATGATAAGTGTTGAATCCTAAGTTCTAAGAATTTTTTTATATAATGATGGTGGACTTGAAAGAATGGATAAGGAATTGATACCCCTATTTCTCTCAAGGTACAAACATATATATTAGTACTTGGATATATTGTTGTTGCTACCTTAATGTCTACACCTAGCCTTATCAAACCCAATGAAGTAATATTTGTTGTAGGTGGGATTCACACTCAAAAGAAACCCATTGATAATTGTGATGAACATATTGATGAGTTGATTGTTCCAGTAATTAAAAATGTTGTTGATGATATTGCTAATATTCTAGGTTTTTCGACTCATGTTCATAAATCATACTTTGCCCCTACTCCAATATACCATAACTATGTGCCTTATAACTCTCCTCATCATAAGAATTAGAGAAATTTGACCAGGAATCATATTTCTTGGAATAATAGTGATCATGCTTTTATATTTTTTCATAAGCACCAATAAAGGATGAATTGCGGACCAATACCAACTATCTGAATGGACTATGGATGGATTGATGGATGGTCATAGAATTCTCTGAACAACTACTTGAGAACTTCATATATATATGTCTCCTAAGTTATACCTCCGTACAAAACTACATTTCCTTACAACCAAGGAATTAATAGTGGTTGATTCAGGACAGACTAAAGATACTAATGGACCGATTGTTGACTACGTGGTTTGTCAATTGTTTTTTTGTTGTTCCCTTTTTTTGGGAGTGGTATTGGAATTATTGATTGGACTAACTTATTGACAGATTAGTCAATGCCTTGACTAGGATTTGTGCAACCGACTACCTTATGTTGTTGATAGATGTGATTGTGTGTTATTATGATTGACAAAGGTTATTTTCATGATGGGGACTATTGAATTGACAGATAAATATGTTCTCTTGTTCAGTTGTTTGATCGACTGGGATTTTTCTTTGGACAAAAAATTGGGAGAAACACAAGTTTAGGGGTGTTATGCCCTTGTCATTAATTTCAAAGGGGGGAGTTTTAGATAGGGGGGATATTGTATCAAGGAATTGGATTATTTAATTTTAGGCGAAGACAATATTGTAGCAAGGGGATAATTATTTCATTATAGATAGGGGGATTATTGTAACAGGGGGGGAAGATTTCTATTCCTGGTGGATTATGTGTTTTGTTGCAGAATTACCATCAATGATAAAGGTGGAGATCGTTGAATAAATTTTTGTCATTGAAGTGAAATGGATTAGATCATTGATATTATATAGAAGTATTCAAGTATATTAAAAAATAGGTTCTCATGAAAAAGTAGAAGTCAAAAAGTGAAATGGTGGTTTCAAGCACATGGATGGTGTTTTCAAACCCATGGTTTACGAAGCCCATGGTATTTTCTCATGGTATTTGGAAAAGTGAAATAAAAAGGTTAATTAATTATTTAATTAATTAATTAACATGACATTTTGAATTAACATTTCCTTTCATGAACGATTATGATAATGTATAAATGGAGAAAGCATTAAAAGGAAAGGGTGCATGAGAAAAAATGCAATTTGTGGAGTGAGCAAGTCATATTGGCATTTTTTCTATAGCCTTTTTCTTGGGCTTCTTCAAATGGTAAAATTTTAAGGATATTGAGAACAAATGGATAGGAACATCTAGTTAAAATTTCATATCTTGGTTCACTATACTTTCAAATTCATATGTTATGGAAATTAGGGTTTGTGGTTGGTTCTGAAACCTCGTCTCAAACAAGTATCTCAATATTTTTGCTATAAATTATTTTATGGGACACTTCAAATCATGAAATTTGAGGATAATGAGGTGGGATATTTGGGTATATACAATAGAAATTATAGACATTGATTTTCTATACTTTTAGAGATATGTTATGAGGAAGTTATGGTTCTTGAATGCTCCTAAAATCACTTTCAAACATGTCAGTTTGGAATTTTTGCTATAACTTATTTTTTGGGATGTTTCAAACCATAAAGTTTTTTGGGGACAGAGGTGATATCCCTATGTACCCATGGTGAAAATTTTAGACTTTGATTCAATATAAATTCAGAGATACGTTTTAAGGAAGTTAGGGTTCTTCAATACTCCTAAAATCAATTTCAAATAGGTCAATTTTGCATTTTAACTATAACTTATTTTATAGGATGTTTCAAATCATGAAATTTTAAGAAGATGGAGACAATATCTCTAGGTACTTGTGATCATATTTTTAGACTTTGTTTCACGATAATTTCAAGGATATTCTCTATGGGAGTTATGGTTTTTGAATACTCCTCGAATTAGATTCAAACGGGTCATCTTGGAATTTTTGCTATAACTTTGTTTCTAGGACTTTTCAAATTGTGAAATTTTCAGAGATATGCGGAGATATATAGTAGTACCTTGGATAAATTTTTTTGAATTTTCTTTTCTATACTTTAGGATGTGTTCCCTATGGAATATAGGATTTCTAATTGGTCCTAAAATTAGCTTCAAATAGGCTAGTTTGGAACTTTTACTATAACTTCTTTTTTGTGACTTTTAAGATTGTGAAATTTTCAGAGATCTGAAGAAACTTACATAAGTACCTCAGGTAAGAATTTCAAAATAATATTTGCAAAATTGGAAATGTGGCATGTTGTACAAGTTATTTCTTGGGAAAAGGAAAATAACAACAAGATTTGGGAGATTTACAATAAATTTGATTTGTTGATTCAAATTTTAGTTAATCCTGGTGAAGGGAAAACTATTGAGAAGACCTAGTAAAGGTAGAAGAAATGAACAAACCTGGTGAAGGACAAAGTAACAAGCATACTTATTGAAGGTAATATGAATTTTATGATATTTTTAAGAAGTTATATGCACTAAAAAAGAGTTGCAAGTCTGTGTTGTTGCTAAAACAAGGGGATTGGTGTCTCTTGTTAAGTTGGTTTTGAATGGTGGGGATTGGTGTCTCTTGTTAAGTTGGTTTTGAATGGTGGGGATTGGTGTCTCTAGTAGGTTGATGCCCTCTGAATATTGTAGTGGTGGGGATTTGCCTCTCAAATAGGTTGGTGCCTATGATTATTTTAAACAATGGGGATTGGTGTCTCTAGTAGGTTGGTGCTTATGAAAATTTGCTTGATGGTACTGGTGTCTCCAGTAGGTTGGTTCCTACAAATATTTGCAATGGTGGAAATTGGTGTCTCTAGTAGGTTGATTCATATGAATATTTGTAATAGTCGGGATTAGTGTCTTCAATAGATTGGTTTCTACAAAGGTCTCTAAGATTATGTTGGTGCCTACCAATATTTTCACTAGTGGGGATCATTATCTCTAACAGGTGGGTTATGTTCGAAATGTTGGCATTGATGTCAAATGGTCATGGTCATTAATCATGCTAATGAGTTATGTTAATGTTAAGAATGTGTGTTGATGAGTTTGCTTGATGTTGATGTGCAAAGGTTGTGCTAGCCTCCTATACCAATAGGTTTTCATTTTTCATGATTGACGGTGGAAGTGCCAAAAATGTTCATCTTCCATGATACAAAGGTTCCATTTTTGTGAAAGAAACAGACAGTTAAAAAATGTAAAGAGGGTATGCCTTAAAAGAATAATCAAAAGGCAAGAAAATGAACTGGTTAGAAAAAATAATTGAAATGAACCCCAAAGAAATACCATGAAAGTGGCTAAGCCAAAATGCCACTGCTATCTTGATGGATGGTCCAACAGTTCAAGCTGGGCCATACCATGTTTTAAATTGCCTGTTCTAGACTAGAGAGAGAATACCTGCTCAAACAGTTCAAGCTTGGCAGATGACTAGTTGAATAGAGAAAGGAAGGAGCCCAACTGCTTAATCTGGGCCCTTGGAAGACATAAGGGTAGACTTAGATAGGAGGGCAGCAAAAAGAAAAGAGGATTATCAGGGTTTGCAAGGCTAAGTGCACCCATCCAAAAGAAGAAAAAATGTTAGGCCTATTAGGCAGGGTAGGCAGTTGGAGGTTGCAGAAAACAAGATCTAAACACATGATATATGGAAAATCATATCTGGTCTCACCAATAGGAGAAAGGCAAGAACAATGATCTATGTGGCAAACCATCAAGCATGTCTAACTTCCCTCATTCCCTTCAAAAGCTTTCTTACTAACATCCCCTAGAGGACTGTAGGATCTGCCTAAACAGTCCTCCTTGCATTTCTCATTTGTGAAATTCATGTCAAGTTGTGACCTTCTTCTCCAAAAAGAAGCCACATTTCTTATCTAAATTCATGTCTCACTATCATCTGCTTCTAAATCTAAGTTTACTCCTTAAAACTTAGCTCTCTATTCCTCTTTCACATCCCAAAACCATATTAATTTCTAAACTTACTATATAGCTCCCTAAGTACCCCCCTCCCCCCTACTATTATAGCATTTTATGCAAAAACCCAAAAAACAATATATGTAAATATTCCCCCTTTTTTAGCATTATAGCTAAGTAACATTGTCATGGGAGACACTAGTCCATCTGGGACTATAGTCAAACCTTACCCTGGAATTAATCTAACCTTTGGTTAAGATTAATAACCTATAACTAAACCCCCATTCACCTAAAAAACCCTTGCAAAATGGAAACCCCTTAAAGTCAAAAACCCAATGTTTAAATATTTTTATGAAACCCCGTCGCTTTAACCCTTATCTATTTTGAACCCCATAAAACCCACCAAAGCTAAAGTTTTTGAGCCCGCGCCATTTAATATTAATTAAATATCGGGCGGGTCCCACCCCAAACCTGCACGCCGCGTCGGAGCGCCCGCCAACCGTCGATCTCCCGCCGCGCCTGATCCAACGGTGGGCGGGTAATCTGGGCAGCGGATGTGTCGATATTTAGCGTCCGGGGAGCGGGCGGTTTTGCTCCCGTACACGGGCCACGTGTCGGCAGCTGGGGTTGTTCGGAGCCCTCCCCCCCGAAACCACCTTCCCCCAAAGGCGGTGCGGGGAAACCGGAAACCACCTCCCGCTAACCGCCACCCCCGTTACGTCAGCCCCTCGTCACTGTGATGTCACGCCCGAGGCCCCCGCCACTGCGCCACGTCGCCCTCCACGCTGTCTTGCCACCTCCGCATGCCTCCACCGTGTCCCGCCATGCTGGCATCCCAGTCAGCATCCACGTCACCGTCTGTACCCGGGGCCCGCTGATGACGTCATCGCGGGAAAGCGCCAAAAAGCCATATGCACCAAATTTATCGTTAAAAACGCGGAAATGGACCGTTTTGGGTCATTTTCATTCAAAAGTTCGAGTGCCCAGTTCTGTCCATTTACGCCAAATTGCCTCCAGATTTCGAATTTAGACGATTCAGACGCCGCCACCTGCAAATTCAATGACATTCTCCGTCTTCCAGTCAATTCAGCAGCCCTCGACACTAGTTTATCCATGTATTTCGCCAAATCCAACCCATTTGCCGTGATTCTTCCCATTCTTTGCAAATTTGCCACTGAATTTCGTAAGGAACTCCTAAATTAATGATGCTGGCCTGTTGATGATTAGCCTAAAAAGATCTTAAGCACCCTCTGTTCAAGTTTCACTGTTACACAGTCGTTTGAGCTTAAACACACGCTAAAATCTCACGCCTGCCCGACACTGTTCCCTTTTGCCGAGTTTTGGTTCGAGCTCTCACTATTCTAAGCTGCAATCCTTTTTCCCATCTGCAATTGCCCTCATGGTCTACAAATTATAAGAGTTCACCAAGAGAAATTGAAGCTCAAATCAAACTCTGTAAATTGTCCTTTCAATACAGCCATAAAACATTGAAGATTTTGAGTTCAGCTACAGTCATTCTGCCACTCATCTTCAAATCCTCATAAACTGTCATCTTTAGCCTGTTACACTCAGAAGCTGCATTCTAAAGATAACACCTGAAAGTTATACAATGGCTACACCATCAGCTCTCAGTGTTGCTCCTATGAATCCACCAAATAAGGAGCTTGAGGCCATGCCTCTTGCTGACAAAGATTACCTCATCCAAGACCTTGTGGCTGACAGGAACCATTTACAGACCTTTTTCCAATTGAGAGACAACTATTTGAGCAACAATGACATGTATGGGATATGGGAGTCCAATCTGCCTTACTATTTCCTTCCATCTGTTAATATTTTTCCAGAAATCATCCGCTTATGTGCTGAGAATTATGATCCAACTCAGAGAACTGTCAAGTCTCCATCTGGGAGCATACTCTTCCACATCAATCCTGAATCCATCAACCAAATGCTCAACTTCAAGAAAACTCAGCTACTGTTTCCCTTCTCCATGAACTATTTACTGGATGCAGGCGCCAAACTTTCCACTGCTGACATTGAGAAGGTCACCAAGACATTCATGAGGGCAGACCGCCAGCCTACAGGGCCACCTCCTTTCTTGTATGTCCATTTCACTGATGTGGGCAAGCTCCTAGTTGACATGATCTCCTATGTGTTGGGCTACAAAACCAGTGAGCACATTGATGAGACAGTGTTGGTATTATTAGCTGCTTACAGCCCAGGCCAGCCTCCTGCTTACAAATATAACTTTGCCAAGTTTATAGCCAACAAAATACATGACCAGCTTCTGAAAGTGGATAGGGAGGGTGTGTTCAAATATTCATCATATATCTACCACTTGTTCATGTATTATCAGTCTGAGGTTTTTCAATGCCCTATCAAGAAACTGGATTCTAAGGGAGAGAGGAGGTCTGTCATCTTCTGGTCATCAGTTTTCCACCAAGTCCAAGATTCACCATATTCTTACTGTGAATTTATTGACCAATTTGTGTACCCGGTCTCTTGCCTATTGATGAGATCCCCTCCTCCCAGACTGTCATTTGAGATCCAGAAGACTTTGCAGCTGTCCAAGAACTATAAAATAGGTGATTGGTACCTATACCAAAACCATACAGTCATCAGAATCTATGGCTGTGAGCTCTGTCCATATAGGCTCCCAAGATATGTACCAATGAGAATGTTCGCCTTGGAATACTATAGGCAACTCATTAACTCTGACCTCACCCACTTTCATAGTGCCAAGAAGAAAGCCCATCTCAAGTTCAAAGACCATATGGGCCCCTTTATCATGAATAAGAAAGAGGGTTGGCAAGAGGCTGATCAAATTCTCAGAGATAAATACAAACTAAAGAGAAGCTTCTGGTGGGTCCCTTATGACCCCGAAGGCTTCATCAGTGCTAGAAGAGTCAAATACAGGCTGCTAGGGTATGAGCACTGTAAATATCCACAAATTGAGAAGTATGCCAACCAAGATGAATGGTTGCAAGGCACATTAATTGAGGAACTAACTCAAGAAGAAACAATGGAAAGAAATGTCAAGGATTTAGAAAAAACTCTTGACTTAGATTCTGTGCAGCAGGTAACTTTCAAGCAGCCGCATCCAATTGGAGAAGGTACCTCCACTGCTGCAACCACACCAGTCACCCAGGGGCCATCTACATCAGCATCAGGTACAGATAAAGGCAAGGGGATAATGGGTGCAGAAAAAGAAGTAGTGACAGAAAAACCTGCCTCCTCAATTGGGCAGCAGCAAGAGCAAACCCCTCCACCACAAACAGAGGCACCAACAGTGCCTGCCTTACAGACCCCTACACATGAGGAAAGGGGCAAGAAACGGGACCGAGAGGAGTCCACACTTGCTAGTGGATCCGCTCAGCAACCCGAAGCCAAAAGACAAAGGGTTGATTCTCTGGTCATAGAAGAAATCAGCGAGGAGATCCTTGAGAGCCCAAGGAAAGAAAGAGAAGACAGCCAGCAGACAGCCACAAGCTCTTTTCAACAAGAGCAAGGAGTACAGATTGGCATGGAGGTGTCCTCCTCCACTCAGCAGAGCAAGAAGCTATCCAGCACCAAGGTCTCCTTCAAAGAAATTAAGGCACAAAATGAGTTGTTAAGAGTGCAGGTATGCAAACAATTTCTCAAGGAAACACCGACTAAACAAGAGAGGCTGATGCCAGTATATGATATCCAAGAGGAAAAGATAATCCTCAGCCATTTTAAACCCAAGATACCGCAGCCTCACTCAGCTGCAGATTTTGTTAAAACAAAATTAGAAGTCATGGCAAAAGACATTCACCCCATGGATCAGATAGAGCTGCATAAGCAAATACCACAATGGCCCATGAATTAAAAGAATCTCTGAAGAACACCAATACTTAGCTAGAATTGGAGAGAATGTCCTCCATGGCCAAGCACAACAGGATCAAAACAATGGAGGACATCATTGTGGACTTAGGACATGATCCTAAGGATCCTAAGGGTGTGAGGGCCCTTATGAAAAAGAAAGAGGATGATATTGCTGCATTGAAGAAGAGACTAAAATTGCTTCCTACTGAGCACCCTCAAACAGCAGAATTACAGAAAGAAAAGGAAGTTGAGGATCAATTGGACCTAATAATGCAGCTGAATCAAAGAGTGATTGATCTGGAAAAGGAGCTAGAAAGGGCACTCCAAGACAAACAGGGAGAATCAACCTCCCAACCTCCTCAGACTGCCCCAACCACTGCCACAACTACAGAGGCAGCAGCGACCCCTGCAACGACTACAGCAACAACAGATGCGGCAGCAACAACAACAGCTCCTGAGTCCAGCTTAAACATGAATGAATTGACAAAAGTTATCAAAGAGCTGGAGCTTCAGGCGACAGAGATCAAACAAGCCAAGGAGAAATTGGCAGAGCTGGAAGCCAAGTATGACAAATCCAAGATAACAGTAGCAGAGCAGACCAGAGAGATTAAGGCCCTAAAGGACAAAATAAAGGCCTTAGAGAAGGAACTAAAACTAGAAAATACTTTGGCAGAAATAAAAAGGATTTTGTGGGCCCGGACTGACCACTCCCTTACCAGACAGTGGAAGTCAATCAAAACAGTGTACGAACAGATGGAATTAATAGGCCAAGCACAAATTGAAAGCCAGAAAGCCAGAACAGCACTAGGGAATAGGCCTAAGCAGGCCAACAAGATGATACATTTTCTCAACAATCAGACCAAGGAGGAGCTGGTAGCCCTAAACATCATCAACAGAACAGATGCTGTCCTCACAGTTAAAAAGGTGCTGACCCTCAGAAATTTTGTACAAACTGTGGAGAGAAAATGTCATGAAATGCAGGCTGAGGTGGATGAATACAAGCTTAAAATGGGAGCATTTCAAAACAAAGGATTTCCCAGCCTATTGACCGACACAGGAAGACTTTCACCCGTGAGCAATATGCCACTAGGATGACAAATTTTATTGAAAATCAGATCACAGCATCTGCCAGTACTTCTGAAGAAACAGGACCTCCATCAGGGCAGAGCCTCTATGACAAGCTTGAAAATCTATTCTACATTGAGCATGAGATTAATCACCTGTTTGAGGTCCCACCAAATTTTTACAGGTATACAGAGGCAGATGAAACATTGATAAAGATACGAAGACACCAACTGCCCAAGGAAGATTGGTGGCAAGCAATGCTGCAAATTTTGCCTCTGTAATCTCGGTTTGATCTGTCCTAGTCAGCTTCAGCTCAACCAAAGTCAAAAACAGAATCAGGACAGCATGCAAGGCGGGAAAAAAGGGTGACTCAGCATGATACTACGACAGCAAGCTAAAGCAAAGGAAACGCGCAAATTTGGGCAATACGGCTCCAGCCGACTCAATGGGTCACAAAGTCAAAATTCTCTGACAATTTTGGACAGCTAATACACTAAGCAGTTATTACAACATTTACTCTCTCAGCTGTAATCCTTCAGGAGTTGGCACAGTATTTATGAGCCATTAATTCATCGGCTAGATATTTTTGTATCTAAATTTTGTATATATACCTCCCCTTGCAACGTATTTGGGGTTGGTGATTTTCTCTCTGGGATAATATATTGTATATTTTCAGATGATCTAATGCAAAAGGCTGGAAAAGTTCATTATCTCCTGAATGTTTGATGTCTCAATGATGCTCTGCGTGCTGTTACAGAATTCCTGTGCTGTATAATGGAACAATAATTTATCCTAAACTATGTTTTGTCTTCTTATGTCCGCTTAAATCATATGCATGTTTCACTAGTCTAACAATAGAGAAAAACAATAGTATAGGAAATGTTTGATTACACCTTGTGCTCAATTTCTGTTGCTGAATATATTTTCTTCAGAATTAATCATGGACATGAATTCTTAATTGCTCATGTTTGTATTGGTTCTATAAATATGAATGTTATTCAGGAATTCTTCAATGCTCCTAAGTAATGTTCCCACTATTCCCCATATCAGCTTACTGAAAGATCCTTAGTTGCCTTTCACGCCCTGATTCCATCCCATCCAATTACAGATTTAAAGAATTGTTCCATAGACACTTATCTGGCTCTATAGCATCACTGTTGTTTCAAGACAGACATACCAAGCAATTAAACTTCACGGACTCCATGCCCAATGGCCTAGATCACCCTGCAAAAATATACCTGTTCTGACTGAAATCATCATCCAGCAAATTCAAAACAAAACCTTGTGCATCATAGCTAGCCTAAAACATCATCAAAGCATAGTTAAATCAGAAAGAGAGAGCCTTCTCTGGTTACAGGTAGGCTAGGACCTGTGGCC
This sequence comes from Pinus tabuliformis, assembly GCA_031772625.1. NCBI lineage: Eukaryota > Viridiplantae > Streptophyta > Pinopsida > Pinales > Pinaceae > Pinus > Pinus tabuliformis. The sequence goes on along the minus strand of CM062807.1, from coordinate 408,532,077 downwards.
AAAAGATTGGTTAGTGGTTACCTCGGTCGTATTCCCTTAGGAGTCAAAGGGGACAACCTGAGTGTTAACATAATTGGCGACTCCACTGGGGATAGAACGAATTTTTCAACTGCTGTCCGCTTTAGATAGCGGTTCTAAAATTTGAGCAGTTCCTTAACAATTTTGAAAATATTCTTAAAAATACCAAAAACAAGTTTGGAAGCTGGATCCTAAAAAGAGAACTAAGCATACCAGGTCAAATCCTGACCCAAATCCTCAATCCTAATTTGATTCCCAAGACTCTTAGGAACCAAAAGGAACCAGAAGAATTTGCTGATTCCAGCACTGAGGCAGTTCAGCAAAGTTATATCCCAACCCCTGCTAAACCATCGGTTCATCCTCACATAACCCAGTCTTCCCCCTCTTCCTCATCCACTTCCCAAAACATACTATTCACACTTCCACCCAATACACAAACTGCTATTGTTGTCCCTGTTGTTCCAGTTCTCCCCCTTCTACCTGCTGTCCCATTGATCCCTGCAAATATGGCTAATCGTTAAGCCCCCCTTCAGCTACCTGCTAATCCTGGGGCTATGCCTCAGGACTACCAAAGTAAGATCACTTATTTTGATGGAACCAATACATACACTGCCTTACAGCATACCAAGAAAATGCAAGATTACTTTGAAAACTATGAAATAGACGATGATGATGTGAGAATGAAAATTTTTGTCCAAAGTTTAACAGGTGAAGTAAGAACTTGGTTCAGAGCACTTGCTCCAAATTCCATAGCTAATTCAGGCGCTCTTTATCAATCCTTCCTGAACAGATGGGAAAAGAAAAAGGATCCTCTACACATTTTATCAGAGTATGACACCATAAGGAGAGGCCCACAAGAAACTGTCCTAGATTATTGTACCAGATTCAACACTGTTTATGATGCCATTCCTCAAAATCTTAGGCCTCCACCTGATTTAGCCTTAATCAAATTTCCGGATGGGTTTGATGCTGATATGGCATATCAACTAAGGGAAAGAGCCCCTGCGACCCTGGTAGACATGCAAAACATAGCTGTAAGTGTAGAGGCAAATTTGATTGCGAAAAGAAACCGGGCAAGAGCTGAAAGAAGAACCACTTTTAAGGAAGAACCCTCAGCATTTGAGCAAAATCTAGATGCAATCATCAAAGGTATGGACAGACTTGGGGACATGGTAGAAGCCATAGAAAGAAAATCATCATGGGAAGGTCAAAAAAGCACTGCTAGAAATCCAAATTTTAGAAAGAATCAAAATCCAAATGTTGGAAGGATTGATCTTGACCAACACATTAGACCTCCTTTCCAAGAAAATTATGCTGAGGCCTCAACATCTAGCAAACCAACTGAGGAGCCTCACATCAACCTAATGGGTTTAGACAGTGAACATCAGGTCTTTTTAACACAAGAAGATCAAAAGGTTTATAATGACAATCAATTTCACACTAAGTCAGGAGAATCATTTGATTTTAGAGAAGGTTATGATGCAGCAGTCTATGAGGTACATAAACAGTATAAACTAAGGAATAGAACTATAGATGTACCTGAACCTCTTAAACCAAGGGACAGTAAGCAGCCAAAAAAGACCAATGACAAGACTGTTCTTCCAGAATCCGTTGGCAACTCAAACCCACATACCACAGAAGTCACTGTGGAGGATATCTCAGAACAACAGCCCTCTGAAAACCAGCCAGCCCCACCCCATCCTTCAAAGGCAAGGTCAGATACCACCCCTGAAAATAAATATGGTACCAATTTCACTCAAAATCATACCAACCATGAAGAAAGGACTACTGAAAACCCAGCTGAAAAGGAAAAATCTGTTGCACTAAATGCTAGAATTCAAATGGAAAAGCCCTTTAACTTGGAAACAGAAATAAGTAAGCTAAAGATATTGGTCCCTCTTTCTGAATTGGCCAAACATCAAGTGTACAGACAGCAGATTAATAGGTCACTCCAAATATCAGACAATAAAGATGCTGTGAATGTCCTAGATGATCAACCTGAGTTACTGTTTGGTCCTGAGGTTAACGGAAAAACAACAAATGGAGGGGTTCCACCCTTCTATGTCAGTTTAAACATTCATGATAAGGTTCTACACAATGCAATGTTTGATTCCGGGCCTCACACAACTTAATGCCCAAATCTGTAATGGAAAAACTTGACTTAGACATCACAATACCTTACAAAGATCTATTCTCATTTGATTCAAGCCAAGTCAGGTGCTTAGGCTTGATTAAAGATTTATGTGTCTCCCTGGTCCAATATCCTACCAAAACAATTTTGATGGATGTAGTGGTAGATGACATACCTCCTAAGTATGGTATGCTCTTGTCTAGATCTTGGGGGGCCAAACTCCAAGGATCTTTGCAATTAGACATGTCCTGCGCTACCATTTCAGTCTTTGGACAACCAAAGAGATTATACCGCGAAACATTAATGAAATATGTGGTAAGCAGTCAAGAGAAGCCCCAAAACTTCCCAATCTATTCAATACACTCTGACATGGATTCATTTATTCTCTACAATGCTGACATCTGCAGCAAGGCTTATTCTGAACTATTAATGGCAGCAGAGGCAGAGGAATTGAATGAACAATCGGCCTCCCAAGACCAAAGGACTTTGGGTATAATTGATATAAAAAAGGAGCATGATGTATCAAGTAACTTGCAAGAAACCAATCTGCCCATGATCCAACTTTCTAAAGATCTCAATCCAAATCTTGATCATGAAACCTTATGGTACTTAGAATTTGATGGCTCTGTAAACAAGTTAGGAGCTGGAGCAGGAGTCTGGATCCACAATATGCAGAATGACAGAGCTGAAGGTCATGCATATCGGCTAAATTTTCGATGCACAAATAATATGGCTGAGTATGAAGCCCTTCTGTTAGGTCTCAAACTCATAAAAAATTTGGGTGCAACCAAAGTTTCAATCTTAGGAGATTCAGATCTGATCATACAACAAATAAAAGGAAACTTTATCACAAATGATCTAAGGTTAAGAGCTTATAAAAGAGCAACAATCCAAGTACTTGATACCTTCTCAAATCCCAATTAACTAAAATTTCTAGAGAGCTCAATCTACATGCTCATAGCCTGGCAACCTTTGCCAGCACTTGCAAGCTACCGTTCAAACCCAATCACACCTTTACTGCTGAAATCAAACATAGACCTGCAGTCCCAGATAACATCAAGAATTGGCAAGTCTTTGAGAGTGACACACAGATAAATAACTTCCTCACTTTAAAGGAAGAATTTTCCGGCATAAACATTGATACTAGCACTAGAGATGATCAACCACAGGCATACACAATTACACAGAATATATCAGCTGAAACAACAAATCTGGTTTTGCATCCTACCACCTTTAACAACGAAAATGTACAGGAGCTGAAGCAAACAGATTTTGATGAAACAGCTGAAACAGAAGCTGAAGTAATTGATCTAAAGGACAATTTTCTGCCCACAGGTTTAACCCCTTTAGAGGACTTGTTTGATTCAAATGATATCTCAAGAAAACCAAAAATGAAACCTCTAAATGCTGAAATTGAAAACTGTAACATTGGAACCACAGACAATCCCAAAATGATAAAATTATCCAAGGCACTACCAGCTAATCAGAAGTTGAAATACATTGAACTATTCAAAGAATTCCAAGATATTTTCGCTTAGAGTTACGAGGACCTCAAGTCCTATTATACCACAGTCATCCAACACACAATACCTTTGAAAGAAAACCAAAAACCTTTTAAACAGAAGCTTAGGAGAGTGAATCCGGTCCTCCTTCCCCTCATCGAAAAAGAAGTTAAACGTATGTATGAAGCAGGAATCATTGCTCCAATCAGGTTCTCAGAGTGGATTTCAAACCTAGTGCCCACTAGGAAGAAGACGGGAGAGATTAAACTATTTGTTGACCTAAGGAATTTGAATAAAGTCTCTCTCAAAGACCATTACCCCTTACCAAAAATGGATCATATCCTACAAAGGGTAGTGGGAGCCTCTAGGATCTCATTATTAGATGGATTCTCTGGATTCAAACAGATTTTAGTACACCCGGATGATCAAGACAAAACTGCATTTACAACACCTTGGGGAACTTTGAAATATGTCAAAATGCCTTTTGGGCTTAAAAATGCAGGGGCCACATTCCAAAGAGCAATGGATATTGCCTTTGCCAAAGAACTCCATGATTTCCTAGTTGTCTATCTAGATGATCTTACCGCCTTTTCAAAATCAGATCAAGAACACTTAAAACATTTAAGGCAAATTTTCTTAATTTGCATAAAATATGGCATATATTTAAATCCAAAGAAATCACTGTTCGGCCTGGAGGAAGGTAAACTCTTAGGGCACATAATCTCAAGAGATGGTATTAGGATTGATCCGGACAGAATTCAAGCTATCCTTCAGGTTCCCCATCCAAGAAATATCAAAGAACTGCAAGGTTTTTTAGGTAAGATTAATTTCTTGAGAAGATTCATCCCTAATTTGGCCGAGCTCATAAGACTGTTGAACAATATGTTGAAGAAGGATTCCAAGGTCAAATGGACCATAGAAGCTAAACAGGCCTTTGAGGATATCAAAAGAGCATTGACAAACACACCAGTCCTAACAAGCCCTAGGTTTGATAGAGATTTCATCATTTTTTCTTTTGCATCTGAGCATACAATTGCTGCTGTTCTGTTACAAAAAGATGACCAAGGATGTGAAAAACCCATTGCATTTTTTAGTAGGGCCCTTAGAGATGCTCCCTTGAAATATAAGATCATGGAAAAGCAAGCCTATGCATTGGTAAAAGCCATCAAAGACTTTAGAATCTATATCCTGTACTCTCATATAATTGCCTATGTCCCTAATGCAGTGGTCAAGGACATTCTAACCCAAGAAGGAATTGAAGGCAAAAGGGGCAAATGGATTGCCAATATCTTAGAATATGACATCGAAATCAAGCCTACCAAACTAATAAAAGGACAAGGTCTAGCCAAGCTGATGACTGAAACCAATTTTCAAGCCCTTGACATTAATGAACTGGACAACGAACAGGAGATGGCGACTCCACAGATCAACCAAGCCTTTATGCAATCTCCCTGGTATGCTGATATATGTTTTGTATTGTTAAACCTGCAAGCTCCTCCAGGGTTGTCCAGAACCAAGAAAAGGTTCTTGAAAATGAAAGCATCAAAGTTTTGTATCATAGACAATGTTTTGTTTTGGAGAAATCATGAATGAATCTTACTTAATTGCCTAACATTGAATGAAACTGATAATGTCCTCAAAGAATTTCATGCAGGTGACTGTGGAGGACACTTATACTGGAAGTCCACAGCTGATAAAATCCTAAGGGCTGGATTTTATTGGCCTTCCTTGTTTACTGATGTGAGAAAATTTGTAATGTCTTGTCACAAATGCCAAATTTTTGAAGGCAAGAGAAAGCTACTGCCTTTACCACTCAAACCTATTTCAACTGAGAGACCATTCCAGCAATGGGGTTTAGACTTTATTGGTGAAATTCACCCTCCATCCTCTGGCCAACATAGGTGGATTCTGACTGCTACAGACTATTTCACCAAATGGATAGAAGTTGTCCCTTGTAGGCAGGCTAATGACTCCATTATTATACAATTTCTAGAAACCAACATCTTGTCCAGGTTTGGCTGTCCAGACAAAATTATCACAGACAATGCCGCTGCTTTCAAGTCCAAAAAAATGATCAACTTTTTCCATAAATATCATATGACCTTAGGTCATTCAACTGCTTACTATCCTCAAGGTAACGGCCTAGCTGAGTCTTCAAATAAAAGCCTCATCAACATCATCAAGAAAGTTTTGGAGGAAAATAAAAAGAATTGGCATAAGAAGTTGGTGAATGCACTGTGGGCAGACAGACTGACCACCAAGAGATCCATCGGCACAAGTCCATATGAACTAGTTTATGGAATGGAAGCAAGGTTTCCTTCATCTTTAGGTATTCCTGTAATCAAGTTACTGCAAGAAATACAAGCTGAGCCCAATGACATTCAAAGAAGGATCAATCAGACAATTCACCTACAACAAACAAGAGAGGAAGTCTATCAAAGAACCCAAGTACTGCAAGAAAATCTCAAAAGAGTATTTGACAAAAAAACCAAAGCTGAAGACTTCTTTATAGGAAACAAAGTGCTGAGATGGGATTCCAGGAGGGAGGACAAAGGAAAACATGGTAAATTTGACTTCTTGTGGAAGGGGCCTTATGTAATTTATGTTGTACAAGGTAATAACACCTATTTTCTAAAGAGCTTGGATGGCTCAAACACTGAGGAAGGCCCAGTCAATGGGAGGATGCTCAAGCATTATTTTGACCCCCTTTGATGAAACACTGCACAGTCATATGTTGTACATAAATATGTGTATTTTCAGTATTTTCATTTACAGCAGTTAAATAAAGCACCAAGTGGAGCAGATTTTGAGAAAGATCAAGCTACTGCACCATTTTTGATATATGTTTTGGTCCTATCATTGGAAAGCAAGAGAAAACACTTGGGAACTATCAAGGTGATGAGGAAAACTCAGAGAAACAGGTAAAAAACAGAGCTGTAATTTCACAGCAAATCAGCTCAGTGGATACTTCATACAAGTATCTAGGATTCAGAGCAATGGTCTCCAACAAAAGAAACATGCAGACTGCAGCAAGAATGGAGAAATAAGGCAATCTGACCTGCTGTTCTTGGCTTTTCATCTGGAAAAGCCATCCCCAAGTGGAGCCACTGTTAGCCTCCTATACCAATAGGTTTTCATTTTTCATGATTGACAGTGGAAGTGCCAAAAATGTTCATCTTCCATGATACAAAGGTTCCATTTTTGTGAAAGAAATAGACAGTTAAAAAATGTAAAGAGGGTATGCCTTAAAAGAATAATCAAAAGGCAAGAAAATGAATTGGTTAGAAAAAATAATTGAAATGAACCCCAAAGAAAGACCATGAAAGTGGCTAAGCCAAAATGCCACTGCTATCTTGATGGATGGTCCAACAGTTCAAGCTGGGCCATACCATGTTTTAAATTGCCAGTTCTAGACTAGAGAGAGAATACCTGCTCAAACAGTTCAAGCTTGGCAGATGACTAGTTGAATAGAGAAAGGAAGGAACCCAACTGCTTAATCTGGGCCCTTGGAAGACATAAGGGTAGACTTAGATAGGAGGGCAACAAAAAGAAAAGAGGATTATCAGGGTTTGCAAGGCTAAGTGCACCCATCCAAAAGAAGAAAAAATGTTAGGCCTATTAGGCAAGGTGTTGAGCCTCAAGCCTGCACCTTCCTATACACCCTCTCAGCCTTCTTTTTCCACTTATTTCATCCACCCAGCTGTTAAATCATTGCATTGTAGTTTAAAAAGAGCTTTTTACATGGTTTTCTGACTATGCTTATGACTGTTGTTTGGTTTAGTTTTTGTTCATGCAGCTGCAGAAACTTCTCAGTTTCCGCAGCCAGCACAGGTTTCCGCAGCCAGCATAGGATTCCGCAGCTATTTTGTTAAAAGCTGTGCTACAGGTGTCCTATGAAGAAACGAGCTATATGGGCAAGCTACAGGTGACAGATACATGGAACGTGTCCCTTCAAATCAGCCAAATCATCCATGGAAGGTCACGGTCAACGAGGGTCAAAGGCAAAGCCAACCAAGGAGTTCAGCGGTGGCACGTCTCTGTTTTAGGCATGTGAACGATTACGTAGCACAGTCCTTAGCCCACGAAGACACTGGCACACCTGGAGATCATCCCCGTAACCTGAATCCAACAGCTACCACTCTGAAGATTTAATAGACATGATGACAGTTACGCTAGATCTCGGCTGAAGGGATCTACGTGTCTTTGGCAACACAGTTAATAGCGTAGGAGTCAGTTAGTTAGTTCAGCACTTTTTCATTATAAATAATGCGTCGATGAACGCTGTAAAGAATCTTTTTGGATATGTAATTTCTGAACTGTTATTGTTATCACCCCACTGTTTTATATATGTTGTTGTTTTAATACATGAGAAGACCTTTCTGAGTTCATTCGTGTGACTACTCGTTGACTGGCTGAAGTGGCAGAGGGCCCCTGCGCGCTGAAGCCTTGTAAAGTTTTCATTTGGTTTTATTATGTTTCTGCATTCATAATCTTTAGCTTGTACATAACATGCTGTTTTAATGTTTCTTAACTCACTGCTGTTTATATTTTCACCTCTGTTTTCTTATAGCTGCTGATCAATGCTTTTCTGCAGGTTTTCTTAGGCAGCCCGGGCAAATTTTCATCTTTTTGATAACTATTGACATATGAGATCATCTTGTCCTTCCTGCTAACTTTCATTTTCTGAAGTTTAATTCCAGCACTGTCTTTTTCAAGTTGTGATTTGCTTATTTATTTTTCTGTTATTTAGATATCATACTGCTCATCAGTTCATGGTTTCTTTCTATAGTCAAGTGACTCTATTAGCAAGAAATCAGAATATTACTAACTGTAGTGTGATTTAGTTATCATATTGCTTAAACTTATTCATGATTGCTTCCCACAAGGTAGATTGAGCTGAAGGGTAAAGGATCATAAGAGTTGAAGTAGTGTGATTAGTTTCCTTTCTGCAATTTAATTTCTTGCAATTTAGTTATCATATTGCTTAAACTTATTCATGGTTGCTTCCCACAAGGTAGATTGAGCTGAAGGGTAAAGGACCAGAAGAGTTAAAGTAGTGTGACTAGTTTCTTTTATACAATTTAATTTCTTGCCATTTAGATAGCAAATTGCTTGACTTATTCATGATTGCTTCCCACAAGGTAGATTGAACTGAAGGGTAAAGGATCTGAAGAGTTTAAGTAGTGTAAATTAGTTGCTTTGTTTTTAGTTTGAGTTGCTTTAAGTTCAGTTTTTACTTTCTTTTCATTCAGCAGCAAGGATACTGGGCCATTGTCATTAGTTCACTGTTTGATGCATTTACTTCCTCTTAAGAATTGATTTCAGTTTAGTTGTTTTAAAGCTTTCTTCTTGAGCACTTTCAAGTTTGAGAAAATCAATGTAGAAGCCACCATCACCATCCATACTTCATACTTCACTTTCATTTTCACCATCACACATTAGGGAAAGATAAATCCAAAAATAAACTAAAAACTCAAAAACGACAAAAGATTAAGGAAATGGTTATCTAGTACATATAGTACACTTCACTTCGTCAGCTTACGAATCCCGGATTTAGGCAGTTGGAGGTTACATAAAACAAGATCTAAACACATGATATATGGAAAATCATATCTAGTCTCACCAATAGGAGAAAAGGCAAGAACAATGATCTATGTGGCAAACCATCAAGCATGTCTAACTTCCCTCATTCCCTTCAAAAACTTTCTTACTAACATCCCCTAGAGGACTGTAGGATCTGCCTAAACAATCCTCCCTGCATTTCTCATTTGTGAAATTCATGTCAAGTTGTGACCTTCTTCTCCGAAAAGAAGCCACATTTCTTGTCTAAATTCATGTCTCACTCTCATCTGCTTCTAAATCTAAGTTTACTCCTTAAAACTTATCTCTCTGTTCCTCTTTCACATCCAAAAACCATATTAATTTCTAAACTTACTATATAGCTCCCTAAGTACCCCCCTCCCCCATACTATTATAGCATTTTATGCAAAAACCCAAAAAAAATATATATGTAAATATTCCCCCTTTTTTAGAATTATAGCTAAGTAACATTGTCATGGGAGACACTAGTCCATATGGGACTATAGTCAACCCTTACCCTGGAATTAATCTAACCTCTGGTTAAGATTAATAACCTATAACTAAACCCCCATTCACCTAAAAAAATCCTTGCAAAATGGAAACCCCTTAAAGTCAAAAACCCAATGTGTAAATATTTTTATGAAATCTCGTCGCTTTAACCCTTATCTATTTTGAACCCCATAAAACCCACCAAAGCTAAAGTTTTTGAGCCCGCGCCATTTAATATTAATTAAATATCAGGCGGGTCCCGCCCCAAACCTGCACACCACGTCGGAGCGCCCGCCAACCGTCGATCTCCTGCCGCGCCTGATCCAACGGTGGGCAGGTAATCTGGGCAGCGGATGTGTCGATATTTAGCGTCCGGGGAGCGGGTGGTTTTGCTCCCGTACACGGGCCACTGTTGTAGCGAAAAGTATCCGACTCGGATGACCCTATCCCACTCTAAGGGTGATAGTACCTCAGCAACAACTGTAAAGAAAACTACTTAAGGTTTACTTCTTTACGAAAGCAAGAGAGAATGAAGAAATGCACTAACCGTTGCCTTGCGCTTAATGTCGAATCCAAACTCTTCTCTTCGCTGCTTGCTCCCAGCTCCTTGCTCTTTTGCTGGCCTAGCTACAATGAGATCGTGCAAAATAACAAAGAAGGAAACTACAAGAAGCATGCAATCATAACTGATTCAAGGATTAGCATAAATCAAATATACAATTATCACAATACATCATTGAAACAAGTGCATATAGAAGAACCTCAATAGCTTTTATTAATAGAAGAAGTAAAGTTCTGAGAGAGTTACAACCATTGAAGGCCCCAATCCAGCAACACCTCCCAGCAGAAAGAATTTCTCCTCTTCACCTCCTTCAAGCAATCACCCAATAGTTCTATAGTGAAACCAACAGCATATCATTACTTTACACAAAATTCCAGCCTCCTGAGCTCATAGGAGAGAGCTCAATATATAGATGAATTGAGAAAGGATGAGTCAGCTTGCAACTGATGTGTAGCTGCCTTGTGTCCTCTCTCTCTTCAGTTGATCTTCAGTTCTTGAGTCCACTTGGAGAACCTTGCTTCCACTTGGAGAAACAGAGCCTCTGACTCATCACAAGGCGAAATCCCTGATCCAAGTGTCATTTTTGGAAGATTCCAGAGCAATGACTCAGTGTGCCACTTGTCCCATCTCGCTCAGCGCAGGTGGCCTTTGTTCTACTTGCTTTGCAACGCAGGTACACCATGGAGGAGTTGAGTTTCAGCGCAGAAGCCTAGTGGAGCACCTGCTTTGATTTCAGGATTGCTTGTTTTTGAGTGTTTTCAGGTGGAGAACTGATCTGAGAGCTGTTGGTTTGCTGACCTTGTTCCTCTAGGGGTAGGAACATCATGTTTAGGGACTTTGGATCCCTTGGATTATTGACAATTCATGCCTGATGCTGCAAGGCACAAAATTGTCTATAACAGATGCCCCCTAAAGTATGAGGTCGTTTATCGGGTGAAATGCTTTATTAGGAGGATCCGAAGTTCATTCAATCTGTTGGGAAGTGTCCTGTAATAAGATACAATACAATACATTATTTTTCATTCTTTTTCATGATCTAGCTGAGGCGGGCATTCCCATGCTCAGCTTTATAAATTCATTTTGGTACATAGCACAGACGATCGTCTGATGATAGACTGATAATTCTCTGCTGAAATTATCATCCTTTGAGAAGGATGATCATCTGTTGCAATGATGTACATATCAAATGTCTTTATGTCCTGAATATATATCGCAGCTCGGATGGATGAAACTAGATCCGGGGTCTTCAATCTCTTCCGATCTTCACTCGATGCACAAGTCGATCCATGTGAGAATTTCTTGAAGTCGAACATGGAAAGACATCGCTTGATTACCGGTCAATGATGTAAACCGTTAACAAGCGTGAGAGGAATCACCGATAAGGATGATGACCCTCAAGGTACGGCAGTACAATTCACATGGTGGGAATAAAGGACTTGGCGTCGACCACCATGCAAAATCTTCTGGTCGAAGGTCATTGATGTATACCTGTCGCCGGAAGTGAGAAACTTGCCATTGAGGCATGCAAGCTTCAAAGTACTGAAGGGGATGTTCCTAGATCAACTCCTTGGATAATGAGCTGATGTTGACAAGGAGCGATCCGTCAAAGGAGGGCCTTAATGAATCCCACATCAGTGACACGGAACGGAGCTAGTGATTGTGATGAGGTGAAAACAAACTGTGATGTATGATTCAGGGTGGCGGTCATGAAATGGATGAAGGACAATGTATGGCAGTGGATGGGACACGGTTGACTCTTTGCAGAACAACATCTCTTGAACATATAACGACACTGATGTGATGGATTGGTAGCATTACCCCAAATGTGGATGGTGTGGCGAGGACCATGGTGATGAGACCGGTGAATGAAACAACCCAACCCGATGTGATACGGAGGACAAAGTGTCATGTTCAAGAGCGACTTGCTACCATTAAAGCTGTGAGGTTCTCCCAATTTTTCCCCAGTCATTGCTGACCAGTACCTCTTTATTTTTATCAAGCTTGAGGAGGATAACATATGCTTGTCTTATAACCTGCCCTTCGGGCAAGCCTATCGCTATGTTTTAACAAGCCTAGCGATAGGGAAACTCGTTCTCGTCTAAAGACAAGTTTGTCGCTATTTAATGAATTTAACGAGTCTAACGACAAGGATAACTCGGTCCTTTTCATTTTTAGAGAGTCTGAAAAGGTACATAAAGTCAACTCCAGAATTCCTTTTTCGTCATCTAATCCCTTAAGTCCGAAAAAGTGTAAAACAATACAGAAGGGATGAATTTTCGATTGCTTTAACGAGCCGAACAAAACAAGCGCTCGATCTTTTTGTGCAATAATCCCTCAGGTCCAAAAAGATTAAAATCTAGAGGAGGGATAGATCTTCCGGTCGTTTAACGAGCTGGAAGGCCAAAACTCGGCAAACTTTTCATATTTTACGAGTCAAGAGAAAAGAGCTCAAAGAAGACTCGTCTTTTGAGGAACGAGTGATAAACAGGGATAGCAGCAGATTCCAGGTACAGGTTGGAATTTTCCAATCACGGCAGTGTCACAAGGATGGCTAAGTGAAATCACTCTTCGCAGCTGTTCCTCAAAATGGGTAAACAAACATATGGAGATGAACGATTGGCCAAATGAATGGATGGAGGTGAGACTGCAAGAACACGACCAAGGGCTTTAATATGGCTGTCAAAGGTTACATTTACCAAGTTTATTTACCGGTTCATTTTTTCTGGGTGAGCTTGAACTGTAGGGGAAGATTGCTCACAACTTATGTTTATTTTTTAACGAGCATGAACTATGTGCTAAAACTGCTCGGATCTTGCGTTTATTTTTTAACGAGCATGAACTATGTGCTAAAACTGCTCGAAGATGGATGCCCCCGGCATAATAATGCAGACGAAGCATATGCCCCCTAAACCTTAAGGGGCAGTTCATTTTTTAACGAGCTTGAATGCGACCAAACCTTGCTCAATTATACCAGTCATAATACAAGAAACGCCTCAGGTGAGATAGCTATTTTTTAAGGAGCTTTATCTCACGAAGCTATGCTCCTATTTGGAAAGTTTTGACTTTTGCCCCACATCCTTTCTTTATGCAAGCTGGAAACGGCTAATCCTACGAGTTTAACGGGTTAGACCTACAGGTTTAAAGGGAGGACCTAAAAATTTAAAAAATAAATAGTCGTCCCATGCTTGCACTCCAAAAGGTTTGCATGCCCCCAGGTATAAAGTATAATTTCGAGGCGCTGCCTCTTACTTATTATCCGAAAAATGGTTCTGTTCGCTGCCGCAAACTAAACTCTTTTTTCCGGCGATGTCTATTACTAGGTTGCTAAGGATGGTGACTACTTGTTGCAGCAATTTCATCTCTTTCTTTTGGAGGCTGCCCCTACTTATCCTTCAAAACATATGTTTTAATGGGTGAGGCTTGCCTTCAAAGATGGTGGCTACTTGCCGCCACAAATGGATCTCCTCCCTCAGGAGAGCCTACTTTTTAGACAAAGGGAGCGAGAAGCTGATTATCTCACTCACATAACTTTGACAAAAGAACTTTATCCTAGAACAACCCTCTCTTCCTTCTTTCGGACGGGGTACGGACTAGTCCCATTCTTCTGTGGAAATTAACTTTATACCCAAGGTTTCCTCTGCCCAAGGCAGGCCAGGGTGCATGCCCCCTGGGTCCCAGTTCTTTCTTCCGAATCACTCGCATTCATCGGGAAGTAGAACCGGGGGTGGAGGCATTCCTTGAGAGAATAAACCGTTAAGGGATGGTATTTGACTATTTGCGATGCGTGATCCTGGAAATGAAAGTTGGTCTACGAGCTTGACCATTCTTCTTTCATGCGGAAAACACATAACTCTAAAGAGTGAGGACACTATCGCCTCCATGCAATATATATAGTCTCGTCCAAGGAGTAAGTTATAAACCAAGGGTCCCTGGACGACCATGACGTTCATATGAACTGTCTTTCCCCTCAATGTAATGGGAACATTGGGGAGAATCCCTAACGGGTGACTGGTTCCTTTACCAAAACCCGATAGATTTCGCATCTCAGGTAAAAGCGTCGGGGAACCCAGTTCTTTCCAAGCAATAGAGGAAAGGATACTCACAGATGCCCCTTCATCAATGATAGTTCCAGCCATCACCATTCTGTAGATTTGGACGATGATTCTGAATGGGATACTGGCTGGTACCCGGGGTCTGCCTAGTTGATTCCAATCAAAGGATACAACTAGGTTGCTTGGTGGTGGGACCGAATACACGGCCGGATACGACCCTGACGATGTTCCTTCCTGCGATAAAGGAATGGGCGCATTGCCCTGATGCTCATCAGAGTCTGTGTTGATGAAAAGAATATGGACGGTGTCATCCTTATCCTCTTCAGTGAGGGTGTCATTTGAAGATGGGTCTTCAATGACGAAGTCATTTGAGGATGAAACCTCTGAAGGAAGAACCAGGTCAACTGCCATTTCGACCTTTAGACTTTCGTCTGGTCTGGATTTAGCAGGTTCATTCTCAATGACTGACACTTTAGCTGACCACTTGAGCGGGCCAGCTGGATTTTCAACTATCGAGGGATTAGGCACGAGTTTTTGGTATCCAGGAGGAAGTCGTAACGGTGATACCGGACGATCTTCCAAAACTCTCTTCGCCTCATCTAAGAATGGACATCGGTGGATGGCGTGATCACCTTCACACAACATACAGGGTGATCTTGGTCTCCCTTTTCGTCCTTCACTCTCGCTAGTTGACGGACTGCAATCAACATGACTACCAGAGGTTGATGCTACCGGATTGTGCAACCTGGGGGACCAGTCCCTTAGTATCCGGGGAATACAAGGACAATCACGATGGAAGTGGGTCCCTTTGCAAATGACACATGGCGATTTAGGCCCGATCGGTGCAGTGTGTGGATTTTTGTCAGATGTCTTTTGCTTGCCCCCAGTCGCCTTCGCCATAGGCCCCTTCTGCTTCTTTTCTTTCTTATTCTTTTCCTTCTTCTCCATGGGAGGTTGAATTTTGCCGGCTCTACCTTGCGAAGATGAAGGATCAGAGGAAGAATTGTAAGATGTGGAAGGCTGGTGGGTAGCTCTAGACTGGTCTGACTGTTGATTCGACTGCTCAGGATTAGTGGTGATCTGAACTACATTAGTTGAAAAGAGCCATACAGGTAGGCCAATTGTCAATCCTGGAAGTGACAATGTGGCCATATGAGGCGCACCAACATCTCCCCAAGAGGAGAAGGGATTGGGACTTCTGCCAAGGTGACTTCCTTGGTTGGTGGGCTCCATACTTTTCAACTGAAAGATCAACGTGGGAATAACAGGTGATTATGTTCCGATTAAAATAAATTTTATTAACGACGCTTTTAGACACAACTTTGCTTTTTCATGTTTTAAGAGTCGAGAAAAAGCTAAAGATGACTCTAGTCTCCTTCGATGTTTTAACGAGCCCGAAGTGACAAATGCTAGGATGGACTTTTTCAGTTATAGAGTTTGAAAAAAGGCCAAAAGAAACTTCTCTGGAGTTCTAGGCAGAGGGTGTGCCAAACTTTTCGCGAAACCACAGAATACGTTTTACGGTACGGGTGGTCGATCTTCGTGAATGCTGTGTTCACTGCATCGCGATCAGTAGGGCGGCCGACACGGCTTCCTATGGATAAAGGCTTTGTTCCTATAGGGGTCTCCCAATATATACGCGACGGTATGTGGGAGCACAAGTCCGTATTAGTGCCACCGACTCTCAGGAGGAATCACCCACCTTCGTATAGATCGACAGTCACTATGTTTAACGACGCCGGAACACTTCTCTACCTAGACCTCTATGTGTTTGCATTATGTTACAAAGCGTTGTTATGTAAATTGAATTTATTTTAATGTTGATCTTGTTTAGCAGTTTGCCTTTAAGGATCACCACGAGATGTATGTAACAAATTCCTGAATGCAGTCTAAGTTGAGAAGCAAACTTTTCAATCTTTCAACTTTGAAAATCTTAACTACTGAGGGAGAAGAAAGGCAAATCTTTTCACACAGATCATAGAGCACACACTAATGCAATTTGTTCCTAAATCAGCATGCAAACAGTCAAATGCAAAATGCACAATGCATGTATTTTCTTTTCCCTTTCTTAATGTTGATGTATTACAAAAAGAAAGTTGTTATATAACTTTGATTTCGATTTCAAGCGAAAGTAAACAAGCTAGTCCAAAATCAAAAGACACCTTAAGATTTACTTGTTTAATCACTGGAAATACATGAAATCAAACCATAATGACGAAAGTAAAAAGACTAATAAGCTATGGACAGCAAACAAGCTAACTCTTTAGACCAGCAAAAATGCCTAACACAGGTTCAGATCTAAGAGGCCAAAGTAAGACTAGTTCACTTTCGTTATGGGAAATTGTAAATGATGTAAGAAATACAAAAGAACAAGTACAATTTCGTTATATAACAGAGGCGGAATGATGGCAAGTAAGGTTGGTTTCAGAACAGGTACAAGACTGGTAACTGGCTGCAAAATCTATAGTGAAAACAGGAAAGAAAAAAGGAGGAAACCCCAAATGCACAAGGCAAAATTGGGCCAACGCAGGTGCTGCACAGCCAGTCTGGCTCTCAGCGCAGGTAGCCCCTTCGGGACCTGTGTTGCAAAGCAGGTAGCCTATGTACTACCTGCTTTGGAAAACGAAAGTTGCGTTTTCTCAGTTTCCGGGTAACAATTTTCTCAAAAATTCACAGTTTTTGCTCAAATCAGAAGCTATCAGTCAAACACACACTAAGGGATGACAAGGAAGATGAAAAGCTATCACTAAGAGCTTACAAGGATCCTTGTAGATCAGCTCTTCAAATCATGAACATGCTCAAAAATGAGCTAGAGTAGCTGCCCTCTACTTCGCTTTTGATATAGTCAAGAGCTTTTCGATTTGGTACTCTTTTGTTCAGGAAATGAATAGAAAAATACTACAAACAATCAAACAGATACGATCCCCAGCGGAGTCGCCAGTTTGTTGTAGGGAAAAGTATCCGACTCGGATGACCCTATCCCACTCTAAGGGTGATAGTACCTCAGCAACAACTGTAAAGAAAACTACTTAAGGTTTACTTCTTTACGAAAGCAAGAGAGAATGAAGAAATGCACTAACCGTTGCCTTGCGCTTAATGTCGAATCCAAACTCTTCTCTTCGCTGCTTGCTCCCAGCTCCTTGCTCTTTTGCTGGCCCAGCTACAATGAGATCGTGCAAAATAACAAAGAAGGAAACTACAAGAAGCATGCAATCATAACTGATTCAAGGATTAGCATAAATCAAATATACAATTATCACAATACATCATTGAAACAAGTGCATATAGAAGAACCTCAATAGATTTTATTAATAGAAGAAGTAAAGTTCTGAGAGAGTTACAACCATTGAAGGCCCCAATCCAGCAACACCTCCCAGCAGAAAGAATTTCTCCTCTTCACCTCCTTCAAGCAATCACCCAATAGTTCTATAGTGAAACCAACAGCATATCATTACTTTACACAAAATTCCAGCCTCCTGAGCTCATAGGAGAGAGCTCAATATATAGATGAATTGAGAAAGGATGAGTCAGCTTGCAACTGATGTGTAGTTGCCTTCTGTCCTCTCTCTCTTCAGTTGATCTTCAGTTCTTGAGTCCACTTGGAGAACCTTGCTTCCACTTGGAGAAACAGATGCTCTGAATCATCATAAGGCGAAATCCCTGATCCAAGTGTCATTTTTGGAAGATTCCAGAGCAATGACTCAGTGTGCCACTTGTCCCATCTCGCTCAGCGCAGGTGGCCTTTGTTCTACTTGCTTTGCAGCGCAGGTACACCATGGAGGAGTTGAGTTTCAACGCAGAAGCCTAGTGGAGCACCTGCTTTGATTTCAGGATTGCTTGTTTTTGAGTGTTTTCAGGTGGAGAACTGATCTCAGAGCTGTTGGTTTGCTGACCTTGTTCCTCTAGGGGTAGGAACATCATGTTTAGGGACTTTGGATCCCTTGGATTATTGACAATTCATGCCTGATGCTGCAAGGCACAAAATTGTCTATAACAGCCACGTGTCGGCAGCCAGAGTTGTTCGGAGCCCTCCCACCCGAAACCACCTTCCCCCAAAGGCGGTGTAGGGAAACCAGAAACCACCTCCCGCTAACCACCACCCCCATTATGTCAGTCCCTCATCACTGTGATGTCACGCCCGAGGCCCCCGCCATTGCGCCACGTCGCCCTCCGCGCTGTCTTGCCACCTCCGCATGCCTCCACCATGTCCCGCCACGCTGGCATCCCAGTCAGCATCCACGTCACCATCCGTACCCGGGGCCCGCTGATGATGTCATGCTGACGTCATCGCGGGAAAGCGCCAAAAAGCCATATGCGCCAAATTTATCGTTAAAAACACGGAAATGGACCGTTTTGGGTCATTTTCATTCAAAAGTTCGAGTGCGTTGTTCTGTCCATTTACGCCAAATTGCCTCCAGATTTCGAATTTAGACGATTCGGACGCCGCCACCTGCAAATTCAACGACATTCTCCATCTTCCAGTCAATTCGGCAGCCCTCGACGCTAGTTTATCCAATTATTTTGCCAAATCCAACCCATTTGTCGTGATTCTTCCCATTCTCTGCAAATTTGCCACTGAATTTCCTAAGGAACTCCTAAATTAATGATTTTCGCCTATTGATGATTAGCCTAAAAAGATCTTAAGCACCCTCTGTTCAAGTTTCACTGTTACACAGTCGTTTGAGCTTAAACGCACGCTAAACTCTCACGCCTGCCCGGCACTGTTCCCTTTTGCCGAGTTTTGGTTCGAGCTCTCACTATTCTAAGCTGCAACCTTTTTTCTCATCTGCAATTGCCCTCACGGCCTACAAATTCTAAGAGTTCACCAAGAGAAACTGAAGCTCAAATCAAACTCTGTAAATTGTCCTTTCAATATAGCCATAAAACATTGAAGATTTTGAGTTCAGCTACAGTCATTCTGCCACTCCTCTTCAAATCCTCATAAACTGTCATATTTAGCTTGTTACACTCAGAAGCTGCATTCTAAAGATAACACCTGAAATTTATACAATGGCTACACCATCAGCTCTCAGTGTTGCTCCTATGAATCCACCAAATAAGGAGCTTGAGGCCATGCCTCTTGCTGACAAAGATTACCTCATCCAAGACCTTGTGGCTGACAAGAACCATTTACAGACCTTTCGCCAATTGAGAGACAGCTATTTGAGCAACAATGACACGTATGGGATATGGGAGTCCAATCTGCCTTACTATTTCCTTCCATCTGTTAATATTTTTCTAGAAATCATCCGCTTATGTGCTAAGAATTATGATCCAACTCAGAGAACTGTCAAGTCTCCATCTGGGAGCATACTCTTCCACATCAATCCTGACTCCATCAACCAAATGCTCAACTTCAAGCAAACTCAGCTGCTGTTTCCCTTCTCCATGAACTATTTACTGGATGCAGGCGCCAAACTTTCCACTGCTGACATTGAGAAGGTCACCAAGACATTCATGAGGGCAGACCGCTAGCCTACAGGGCCACCTCCTTTCTTGTATGTCCATCTCACTAATGTGGGCAAGCTCCTAGTTGACATGATCTCCTATGTGTTGGGCTACAAAACCAGTGAGAACATTGATGAGACAGTGCTGGTATTATTAGCTTCTTACAGCCTAGGCCAGCCTCCTGCTTACAAATATAACTTTACCAAGTTTATAGCCAACAAAATACATGACCAGCTTATGAAAGTGGATAGGGAGGGTGTGTTCAAATATTCATCATATATCTCCCAGTTTTTCATGTATTATCAGTCTGAGGTTTTTCAATGCCCTATCAAGAAACTGGATTCTAGGGGAGAGAGGAGGTCTGTCATCTTCTGGTCATCAGTTTTCCACCAAGTCCAAGATTCACCATATTCTTACTGTGAATTTATTGACCAATTTTTGTACCCGGTCTCTTGCCTATTGATGAGATCCCCTCCTCCCACACTGTCATTTGAGATCCAGAAGACTTTGCAGCTGTCCAAGAACTATAAAATAGGTGATTGGTACCTATACCAAAACCATACAGTCATCAGAATCTATGGCTATGAGCTCTGTCCATATAGGCTCCCAAGATATGCACCAATGAGAATGTTCGCCTTGGAATACTATAGGCAACTCATTAACTCTGACCTCACCCACTTTCATAGTGTCAAGAAGAAAGCCCATCTCATGTTCAAAGGCCATATGGGCCCCTTTATCATGAATAAGAAAGAGGGTTGGCAAGAGGCTGATCAAATTCTCAGAGATAAATACAAACTAAAGAGAAGCTTTTGGTGGGTCCCTTATTACCCGAAGGCTTCATCAGTGCTAGAAGGGTCAAATACAGGCTGCTAGGGTATGAGCATTGTAAGTATCCACAAATTGAGAAGTATGCCAACCAAGATGAATGGTTGCAAGGCACATTAATTGAGGAACTAACTCAAGAAGAAACAATGGAAAGAAATGTCAAGGATTTAGAAAAAACTCTTGACTTAGATTCTGTGCAGCAGGTAACTTTCAAGCAGCCACATCCAATTGGAGAAGGTACCTCCATTGTTGCAACTGCACCAGTCACCCAGGGGCCATCTACATCAGCATCAGGTACAGATAAAGGCAAGGGGATAATGGTTGCAGAAAAAGAAGTAGTGACAGAAAAACCTGCCTCCTCAATTGGACAGCAGCAAGAGAAAACCCCTCCACCACAAACAGAGGCACCAACAGTGCCTGCCTTACAGACCCCTGCACATGAGGAAAGGGGCAAGAAACAGGACCGAGAGGAGTCTACACCTGCTAGTGGATCCGCTCAGCAACCCGAAGCCAAAAGACAGAGGGTTGATTCTCCGGTCATAGAAGAAATCAGCGAGGAGATCCTTGAGAGCCCAAGGAAAGAAAGAGAAGACAGCCAGCAGACAACCACAAGCTCTTTTCAACAAGAGCAAGGAGTACAGCTTGGCGTGGAGGTGTCCTCCTCCACTCAACAGAGGAAGAAGCCATCCAGCACCAAGGCCTCCTTCAAAGAAATTAAGGCACAAAATGAGTTGTTAAGAGTGCAGGTATGCAAACAATTTCTCAAGGCAACACCGACTAAACAAGAGAGGCTGATTTCAGTATATGATATCCAAGAGGAAAAGATAATCCTCAGCCATTTTAAACCCAAGATACCGCAGCCTCACTCGGCTGCAGATTTTGCCAAAACAAAATTAGAAGTCATGGCAAAATACATTCACCCCATGGATCAGATAGAGCTGCATAAGCAAATAGGGGAAATGGTCTATGCCACACTGGTAGACAGGGCCACAATGGCCCATGAATTAAAAGAACCTTTGAAGAACACCAACACTCAGCTAGACTTGGAGAGAATGCCCTCCACGGCCAAGCACAATAGGATCAAAACACTAGAGGACATAATTGTGGACTTAGGACATGATCCTAAGGATCCTAAGGGTGTGAGGGCCCTTATGAAAAAGAAAGAGGATGATATTGCTGCATTAAAGAAGAGACTAAAATTGCTTCCTACTGAACACCCTCAAACAACAGAATTACAGAAAGAAAAGGAAGTTGAGGATCAATTGGACCTAATAATGCAGCTGAATCAAAGAGTGATTGATCTGGAAAAGGAGCTAGAAAGGGCACTCCAAGAAAAATAGGGAGAATCAACCTCCCAACCTCCTCAGACTGCCCCAACCACTGCCACAACTACAGAGGCAACAGTAACCCCTGCAACGACTACAGCAACAACAGATGTGGCAGCAACAACAACAGCTCCTGAGTCCAGCTTAAACATGAATGAATTGACAAAAGTTATCAAAGAGCTGGAGCTTCAGGCGACAGAGATCAAACAAGCCAAGAAGAAATTGGCAGAGCTGGAAGCCAAGTATGACAAATCCAAGATAACAGTAGCAGAGAAGACCAGAGAGATTAAGGCCCTAAAGGAAAAAATAAAGGCCTTAGAGAAGGAACTAAAACTAGAAAATAGTCTGGCAGAAATAAAAAGGATTTTTTGGGCCCAGATTGACCACTCCCTTACTAGATAGTGGAATTCAATCAAAAAGTGCACGAACAGATGGAATTAATAGGCCAAGCACAAATTGAAAGCCAGAAAGCCAGAACAGCACTAGGGAATAGGCCTAAGCAGGCCAACAGGATGATACATTTTCTTAACAATCAAACCAAGAAGGAGCTAGCAGCCCTAAACATCATCAATAGAACAGATGTTGTCCTCACAGTTAAAAAGGTGCTGACCCTCAGAAATTTTGTACAAACTATGGAGAGAAAATGTCATGAAATGCAGGTTGAGGTGGATGAATACAAGCTTAAAATGAGAGCATTGCAAAACAAAGGATTGCCCAGCCTATTGACTGGCATAGGAAGACTGCTCACCCGTGAGAAATATGCCACTAGGATGACAAATTTTATTGAAAATCAGATCACAGCATCCGCCAGTACTTCTGAAGAAACAGGATCTCCATCAGGGCAGAGCCTCTATGACAAGCTTGAAAATCTATTCTACATTGAGCATGAGATTAATCACCTGTTTGAGGTCCCACCAAATTTTTATAGGTATACAGAGGCAGATGAAACCTTGATAAAGATACGAAGACACCAACTGCCCAAGGAAGATTGGTGGCAGGCAACGCTGCAAATTTTGCCTCGGTAATCTCGATTTGATCTGTCCTAGTCAGCTTCAGCTCAACCAAAGTCAAAAACAGAATCAGGACAGCTTGTAAGGTGGCCAAAAGGGTGACTCAGCATTATACTACGACAGCAAGCTAAAGCAAAGGAAACACGCAAATTTGGGCAATACGGCTCCAGCCGACTCAATGGGTCACAAAGTCAAAATTCTCTGATAATTTTGGACAGCTAATACACTAAACAGTTATTACAACATTTACTCTCTCAGTTGTAATCCTTCAGGAGTTGGCACAATATTTATGAGACATTAATTCATTGGCTAGATATTTTTGTACCTAAATTTTGTATATATACCTCCCCTTGCAGCGTATTTGGGGTTGGTGATTTTCTCTCTGGGACAATATATTTTATATTTTCAGATGATCTAATGCAAAAGGCTGGAAAAGTTCATTATCTCCTGAATGTTTGATGTCTCAATGATGCTCTGCGTGCTGTTACAGAATTCCTGTGCTGTCTAATGGAACAATAAGTTATCCTAAACTATGTTTTGTCTTCTTATGTCTGCTTAAATCATATGCATGTTTCACTAGTCTAACAATAGAGAAAAAGAATAGTATAGGAAATGTTTGATTACACCTTGTGCTCAATCTCTGTTGTTGAATATATTTTCTTCAGAATTAATCATGGACATGAATTCTTAATTGCTCATGTTTGTATTGGTTCTATAAATATGAATGTTATTCAGGAATTCTTCAATGCTCCTAAGTAATGTTCCCACTGTTCCCCATATCAGTTTACTGAAAGATCCTTAGTTGCCTTTCACACCCTGATTCCATCCCATCCAATTACAGATTTAAAGAATTGTTCCATAGACACTTATCTGGCTCTATAGCATCACTATTGTTTCAAGATAGACATACCAAGCAATTAAACTTCACGGACTCCATGCCCAATGGCCTAGATCACCCTGCAAAAAATATACCTGTTCTGACTGAAATCATCATCCAGCAAATTCAAAACAAAACCTTGTGCATCATAGCTAGCCTAAAACATCATCAAAGCATAGTTAAATCAGAAAGAGAGAGCCCTCTCTGGTTACAGGTAGGCTAGGACCTGTGGCCAAAAGATTGGTTAGTGGTTACCTCGGCCGTATTCCCTTAGGAGTCAAAGGGGACAACCTGAGTGTTAACAGGTTGATTAAGTAATGTGATGTGAAAAGTCCTTGATGATTAACAGTTGATGATTACGTTGATGGTTGATTTGGCCTTTATCCTTCAAAGAAAATGAAGACATAATGGTACATGAGAGCTAAATAAAAATGCTTAGAGAACTTGATATTTCCATTAAATATTATATGCTAAATTTACATTTAAAATCCATATGGTACAATGATTGTTGCCGACTTATATTATTTTATATTTTCTTAATATTAAAAACTTTTGAATTAAATTTTAGATTTGGAAATGAAGAGGTAGATGTTATAGCACCATTTACCACTCTTGGTAGATCTGATTCTCTGGGCCTAGGGCAACACTTCCTTCTAGACTTGGTCCAAAATCTAAAAAACAATGTTTTATTTCCTATATGCTACTTTTCCCTGTGATAAAGGTGTGTACACGCGGGTCAACATATACCCAACCCACGTACATGTGTTAAAACACTTAAAAAAAACAAATTTCCTTAATTTCGGGCGGAGTTCATGGGTTGTACCTATTACTCACCTCCTATATCCCATGGCACAACTATTTCCCAATTGAAAAAACTAATTTGGAGAAGTGTAAATAAACCTCCATGGGAAGGCCTTAAGGGAGAAGAAATGAGATATTGATATTATAGTTGATTTATCCCTGATCGAGTCTGATGAAATCCCTGTGCCTCCTGCATTCCCCAAAGCTTTAGGAAACCCTTGTTTCCTCTTTTGATATATCTTCATCCTTCTTGAGATATCCTTGTGTATGATGATGGAGGAAGATTACTGAGGTTGGGAAAGGACGGATCCAGAGCATGGTTCTGGTTGGAGATGGAGGAAGACTTAGGTTGTAGTTTTCCATATTTCTTGTAGCTTACACCAATAAAGAAATGTTTTTTAGTTTCTGATATTAAAACATGTTTATGCATTGATCTATGTTGTGATTTGTTTATAAATCTTATATTGATGCGTAATTGTTCATTCATTTATATGATCTAACGTATATATCATGAATATGATTTATGTTTCTACTGTTGTATATGCTTTGTTTGAATAATTTACAGGTTTCAAAGGCATCAGGAGAAGTAGAGGGTTTTCACCTTGTGGGATCTACCCAAACATAGGACCTCTGGGTAAGGACACTTCTTCAAAGTTCAATAGAATAAGCATTTAGATTGTTTGCCTGAGCATTTCTTGTTGTTGTTTCCCCTCCGCTTTGTTGGGGTTTTCAACCCAAGACTGTAGGGTGTTCTCACCCACAACACAATTGGCAACTCCACTGGGGATAACATTCTTGTTATTCCTGGTTTGGGTTGTTTGTTGTCGATCAGAGTTTGTTTTCTTGATTGCTTTCTTTTACAATGTTATTTGACTCATTAGCTTCCCATACATCAAGTATGATCTTCTGGATTAGGCCTTGATTTTTTTCCTTTCTTAATTGAGCCTTGTATACACTTTTTTCTTGGGTTACAATCACGTATACACACAAGTTTTCTCAAACATACTCGTGTATACGCGAGTTTCTTGTGTTAGAAACATGTATGCATGCTTCTGTGTCTTTACACAGTCGCGTATACAATTTTTTGGATTGTTTTTTCAAATCTTTTTGCCTAGTTAGGTCTACTCCCTAGTGATTTCTGTTGTTTTATGGTCATCCACTATTTGAAGAATTCATTTCTCCTACAATTTTTATTTTTCAAAATATCCTTCTCTCTAAAAGCCTAGTTGGTCTGGGATTGCTTGTTAAGAAAACTTTTGGTTGGTGTCTTGGGTTCAAGGTTTTTGTCTGAAGTTCTTGGATGTTCTAGTTTTCCAGAACAAGAAATTGCTTTCAATTTCGTTTGCAACCCAGATTTCAAGTTTCCTTGCTTTGCTTTTCCTTTCGATTGGCCTTGTTGTGTTTAGTACTTTTGTTAGTGTCTGTTTGGAAATTTTGAAAGTTTGTCTTTCTTGAAATTTTGTTGGTTTGCTGAAATCTTTTACTATTGTTCGGGTCAATTTGTGCAAGTTTGTAGTATTTCTTATTTCAAGTTTCATTCATTAATGAGTTTTATAACTTGCAAGATATAAGGACTCCTTGTGCTTCTTTCTTGATCTTTCGAATTTAGTAGTTCTTTTTGTGACCTCAAAAGTTGCTTTAGTTTCCTTAAAAGAAAAACACAAAAACATTGCTTTTGCTTTTCTTTTTCCCAAGCTTTTGGCTTTTTGGTTTCTTTTGTTTTGTTGTTGTTGAGCAATCGTGATCTTTTTCAATTTGTTTTTCTTGCTTTGGAGGGAAATTTGTTGTTAATTTTTTTTCCCTCTTCATTATCAAGTTGGCTTATTGACTTTATAAAGAAACACATTTTCTTATAGTATGAGTGTTTTTTAGGATCTTGCATTGTCATTTAAATTTG
Source organism: Pinus tabuliformis (assembly GCA_031772625.1). Lineage (NCBI taxonomy): Eukaryota > Viridiplantae > Streptophyta > Pinopsida > Pinales > Pinaceae > Pinus > Pinus tabuliformis. Next base: position 408,505,560 of record CM062807.1, on the reverse strand, counting down.
CATTAGGTTAGTTTGCATCTTAAGAATTCTTAGTCTTTTTAGATTTTGAGTGTGTGTGGAGTGTTTTAGAAAAGAAAAGAAAAATATTTTTCTTATATAAGTTTTTCATAGTACCCAAGTAGAAATCACTCTTCATTGAAAGAAAATAACTACATGCATACAATTAGGTTTCTATTAGTTTCTTTTGCATCATAAACATCATCAGTTTTACTCTCGTAATACCATTGACTTAAAGAACAACCCTATAAAATAAATCGATTTAATAAAATGAATTAGAACTTTTATTTTTGTCATTAACAAACACCAACAAGTTTAGGTTCATTAGGGACTTGGAATAGGTGAGTGGAGAGTTAACTCTCCAAGTCCACTCAAATTATCAAACATAGAAGTTGAATAATGAGTGAAATCCAATATCGTTATAAAGACAGGGAAAGCTCCGTGACTAGGAGTTAAGAACGAGGGAGAGTGAAGACAAGGAAGAGAGATACCCCCTCTCCTACTTGTTGGATCCTGCCTGACAACTGTTCCTCCCGACTTTTGATATGAGTTGGTACCCATAGTTGCCTTTTCCAGGGATCTCATAGGTGGCTGGAGAGGGGAATCCCATGGCACCTGAGGCTGATGTTGCATCATGTTCAACAATACTTCTGGAGGGTACCCTTGGGAAGCTTGGGTGCTTGCACCAACAAAGGTTGTTGTCTGGAGGTTAGCATAACTGCTTCTAATACCTTCGCTAGTACGCCTGGGGCATAATTACCCTAGAATATTTTGGGAAGGCCCTTGATTTTCGCTTTCCTATATTTTGGTGTCCGGTCCTAATCACCCGGAGTGGAAATAATTGGAAGTAGTTTGATTTTATATATCATTAGGGAATTTTAGAGAGTTCTCTTTGCTCCTAGTTGGCCTATATTTACAATTTTTTTGTGTCTTTGATTAGATTTCTTAAAAATAATTCAAAGTGGCTAATCGACCGGCTCTTCGGTCTAGGAGAGTTCGTGGACTTTCACTCATGAGTCTTGAGCCTTCTCCTCGAAGGTGTAGGTGAAATTCTGCTAGTGATTTTCAATCAGTGGCAGTAGGCATATCAGAGAATGATCCTCTAGTTGGACTTATTGATTCACAAGATAGACATGGTACAAGTAGAGAGTTGGAAAGGAATACTCAAGTTCTTTCTTGAGTCCTCTTCCAGTCGGAAGAAGTTATTGAAGTCAAAGAGATTGCTGAGTCTATTTTGAATCCCAATTCTCCTCTTCCTCTTGATTGTCAGGACGTATTATACGTCGGAACTCCAACCAACATGCCTTTGAGCTGCAGTTTATATCGATATTTTCCTTTGATGACCACTGCTGGAAGCATGGCATCCACCATGAGTGCTACGAGTATGCAAACTCCTGTATCTGTACAAGGAGGAGGCATGATTTCCATACCTTCTGTTACTCCTAGCCCTATTATATTTGGCTCTACTTCCATCCCATCTTCGAGTGGAAGTACTCAAGTTTTTTCCTCTGGCATTGGCTTTTTCCCTTTTGGAATGCCGACTAGTGCGATTCCTTTGGTTCCATTAAGTATTCTATCGGCTGCCTCCACATCCATGGCTTCCATGAGAAGTGGATTAAATTCTTTTTAGGGTTTCCTTTTTGGGTGTGGTTGTATACCACATTCCAACCCATCTTTGGGATCAATACCTTTTTCCTCTACAAGTCAAAGTTATAATCCATTTCAAGGTTGGACAAACCCTGCGGTTAGTGGGTTAGGAGTCGGGAATCAATCTTATTTCGGCCAATGGGGGAATATGCTGTATTCTTTTGTCAGTTCATTGCAGAACTTTTCTCCCTATGCTAATGCATGGAACCCTTATCAATGGCTCTATGCTCCTTTTAACACCTCCATAGGGAGAAATTTTACTAGCTATGAAAATTTTTTCGGCAGGAGTTGGTCAAACTATGGTTCTTTCTGGATCACAAGGATCTCCTCATGGTTCAATTAGGTCTACGAGTTATTTAGGCAACCTGGTGCCTTCACAAATCCAGTTCATTCTTTTCAGAATGTTGGGAATTCCGCTCACACTGGATGGAATCCTTAGGGTCCTCCATGACTAACTTTCTTGGCAACATTAAACTTGCAAGATATTTCGATATTGACTAATGATCTAATTAGGTATAACCCGGTTTGGCCTCTAGTCCCAAACAAACTTCCATCAAATATACCTAAATTTGAAGGAAAGACTTGTGAAGATCCGGGTGACTACGTAACCACTTTCCACTTATGGTGTTCATTAAACTCCCTGATAGATGATTTAATCAGGTTAAGATTATTCCAACGTACCTTAACTGGAAACGTGGCCAAGTGGTGCATTGAAATTTCAGGGGGCACCTTCACTTCTTTCGGTAGTTTGGCTACTATCTTTTTAAACCATTTTTAGTTTCCTGTCCGCTACGATGCTAGAACTGAGATTTTGGCTAATTTTGACCAGGATCAGGCAACCCACATTTCACATCATATCGAGGAATTGATGAGAAGGAAGAGGCCCATTAAAGCCGATATTCCACAAGAATTCCTTCTTGAATGGTTTCTTAAATCTTTACAACCCTAGATCTCTAAGGACGTGTCACTCTCCTATGTGTTCACCAAAGAGAAGGCTATTTTTAGGGCCCAGCAGTTAGAACTTATATATTGTCTGGATAATCTTCGGCAAAATCACATAATCAATCTTTTGTCGACGCGTTTCGAACCAACCAGTGTGGTTCATCGTCAGGACAAGTTGAAGAACTGATCTGGTTTAGCTTGATTAAATAGAGTGTGCAAAGACTCCAACGGCTATATTGCAACGGCTAATTTTGACCTGAGGATCAAAGTCAAACCCTTGATTTCTATTAATAGAAGCATATAATTAATTATTATTAAGTAAATATAGATTATTTAATAAACATAAATGATTGTATGAACTTATTATAATTAATTAATAAAAATGATTTAATCTAGTTACCTATTGTAACTATATTATACGAATAATAGTAATTTAATACTATTTATTATATTTAAATAATAATAAATTTAGGTTATTTGAAGATTTAATTTATTAATGACCTTTATATTTAGTCTACCATAATTTATTATTGACCAATATATCTAGTTTCCTTTGGACCCTTTGATTTAAACAATTATTATTAAATTAATACACACTTACCTATTGTAACTAAATTCTAAGAATAATAGTAATTTAATAATATTTAATTATATTTAAATAATTTGGGGATAATAATAAATATAGGTAAGTTAATAAATATGATGATATAATGACCATTATATTTAAACACTAAATTTATTACTCAATTAACTAATAATAATTAATTATATGCTTCTATTAATAGAAATCAAGGGTTTGACTTTGATCCTCAGGTCAAAATTAGCCGTTGCAATATAGCCGTTGGAGTCTCTGCACACTCTATTTAATCAAGCTAAGCCAGATCAGTTCTTCAACTTTTCCTGACGATGAACCACACTGGTTGGTTCGAAATGCATCGACAAAAGAATGATTATGTGATTTTGCCGAAGATTATCCAGACAATGTTATGGATCACAGAAGTCTAAATTCCTTAACTTATATATTCTCAATCTAGGGTTCTTCAAAAAATTCTACCTGATGCTCATAGGTCCAAGGTTGATGTAGCCAAGCCGAAGCTAGGTCACTGTGCTGACGAGCTAGTTGGATCGATCGATGCTAACACGACTAACCTGTTGAATCAATTGCAGCAGTTGTCTTTACAAACTGCTTCTTCTATGCAGGCATCGATGTCTATCACTACACCTTCTCAACCTACGTCTATAAATGTCATCCAAACTTTTAACCCCAAAGGAAACCAATAATCAGAAGGGAAGAAGAAAGGATGAGGTAGGAAAAAGAACCAGGATGGGAAGGGCAATGCGAACAAACCCGACAATGATGCTGGTGGGGGTAGAAAGGAGTCTGAGACAAAAGTAAAATTTCCATGCAAGTTATGCAATGGAGATCATTTGAGTCATATCCGCCCTAAGATCCAATATGTTCAGCGCTTATTAGTTCAGCATGGGTCTTCTAGCTCCCAGGCTATCTTACTAACCATTTTCCCCAAGGGCAATAGTTACTTGCTGGTGCAAACTCTAGTACTAGTACCCCCGCAGGGGGCAACTGGGAAGGGGATAATACATCAAATGTCTACATGATGAGTTCACATATCGACGTCGTTATGCGATCACATGATTATGGTGAATCAGACTCATCTAAGGCTAAATCTACTTCTGATGCTTCAGAGTTGCTCCATATTGAGAGGCCCTCTGTTGAGTCTATACGTCAGATACTGAAAGGCTCCGCAAAATGCTCAACCATTAACCCTAATGCTAGGGCAGCCCAGAACTACTCGATTGTAGAAGATCTGGCTCAAAGTCCTTTTTCTATGTCAGCGTTAGAGGTACTCCAGTCATGCCCTGCTTAGAGGAGTGCATTACTCTATGCAATCAGAGCAGTTGATCCAAAAAATTCTCTTGTGCTTACATTTGACATGTCAAACATCAAAAGGATACTACCACATCATATGACTTTCCAGATAAAGTCTACATATCAAAATACCAATATCTTTCAAATTGTTATCGATGAGGCAACTTCCACATGTGTGATGTCCATGTCATGTTGGAAGGCCATTGGATCATCACAATTTGTTCCTTCACCTACTCTATTGACAACATTTGATGGCCATTCTCATAGGCGACACGAGATTATTCTAGCCTTTCCCATCTGTGTTGGGGGAAAGGTGGTAAATATAGAGGTATAAATAGTCTATGTGAATCTAGATTACAAACTCATTTTAGGTAGGAATTTGATTTATGAGATGGATTCCATTATATCATCATTATTTCACATCCTTTGCTTTCCACATGAAGGGATAATTGTAAAGGTTGATCAGATGGATTATTCTCTAGGTGACTCCCATGCATCTTTTGAGTCTACTTTTCCATTAGTGGACAATCCCAAATAGCCTATAGAGAATTTAGTACTTTTGATCTTCCTTCTGCTATAGTTAGAATTAATGCTATTTCATCCTTCAAGAGACCTTCTCGAAGAGAGTTCTTTAGAACTCATTATTTTTTGGACCCTTGGCTTTTACCCTCATCTACCACCATATTATATGGAGGGAAGGTAGGTGGAATGACATGTCCTATGTCTGTAGCAGAAATTTCTTATCAGTCTATTGTTAACTATGCAAACTCCAATCCTACTCCTTTCTCACCAAAGGAGCTAGATGGAGATGTGGCGCCGACCTAGATCCTTGATTCAACTTCAGATCAGGATTGCTTAGATACTATCTTTCCATCTGAAGAAGCAATTCTAGTAGCAAGGATGGGTGTTGATAAACCATGGGATGATTTGCATCATTGTTCGTATTTCCTCGCTCATTTGTGGGAAGTTGAGTCAAGTTTGTCTAGTCCTTATACTAGTGATGTTCATGCAGTTTTAAACCCTTTGGCCCCAACAATTTTTTTTGTCGAAGGTAACATGTCTGTTATCTCACAAACTGTACTAGTGAACATCTCTAGGAATCCTAATATTATTGAAAATGTCTTCATTAGAGATGGTTGTTCCCCTTAAGAAATTCAAACTTATACCGATCTCTTCAAAGAGTTTCATGATGTGTTCGCTTGGTATTATGAGGAAATTCTTAGAATGGATCCATCTATAGTCCAGCATGAGATCAAGACATACGAAAATGCTAAACCTATTCATCAAAAAATTCGGACGGTCAACCCTAGAAAAGCAGCAGTTATCAAAGCTGAAGTGGAGAAGCTGCAAAAGGCAGGTTTCATATACCCCATTCCTTTAACTGAGTGGGTCTCTAATCCAATCCCCGTAGAAAAAAAGAAAGGAATGATTCAAGTATGCATTGACTTTAGGGACCTAAAAAAGGCTTGTCGAAAATACAATTACCCCACACCCTTTATTGATCAAATTATTGATGAATGTGCGGGTAATAAAAAATTTTCATTCATGGATGGATTCTCTGGTTATAATCAAATTACTATATGTCGAGAAGATCAACACAAGACAACCTTTATTTGTCCCTGGGGTACGTTTGTGTACAAAAATATGCCTTTTGGCCTAAAAAATGCTGGAGCCACTTTTCAGCGGGCCATGTCTTATGCTTTTCATGACATCAAGCATGTTATCGAAGCATATCTGGATGATTTAACTACTTGTTCTTGAAAGAGAATGGATCATCCTAAACATCTTCGGTTGATTTTTGAGCGGTGTCGTTTTTATAAAATTCGGTTGAATCTGAATAAGTGTGTTTTCGCGGTCACATTCAGTCGACTGTTAGGATTCATTATGTCAACAGAGGGGATTCATGTAGATCCCTTCAAGATTGAGTTAATAATTCAGTTTCCTCCCCCGTCTTCCATATGTCAACTTCAAAGTCTCCAAGGAAAAGAAAATTTCTTGAGGAGATTTATAGCCAATTATGCTGAGATCACAAAAGGATTTATGCATTTGCTTAAGAAAGGGGTCCCATTTTTATGGGATGATTTCATGCAACGATCTTTTGATGCTTTGGAAAAATCATTAACCTCTGCTCCATTGTTGAGTCCACTTGATTACAGCAGAGATTTCCTATTGTATCTTGTTGTAGCAGAATCAACCATTGGTATGGTTTTAGTTCAGGAAGATGATGCCTTATGTTAGCATGTAATCTACTATCTAAGCCAAGGCTTGGTAGGTCATGAACTGCGCTATTCTCCTATCGAGAAATTAGCTTTGGTAGCTATCCATGTTGTCCAATGTCTTCGACATTATATTCTGTTTCAAAAAACGTTCGTCTTAGTAGTCGTCAATCCATTCTAGTTTGTTCTCAGTAGGCGAGTGATTTGAGGCACATATAATAGATGGATTGTCATCTTGCAAGAATTCTACCTTGAATTCATGTCGGTTAAATATAAGAAATATATAGTATTTATAGAGTTGATATCAAAGTTGCCTTGTGAGGAAGAAATCATTCACGAGAAAAATTTTCCTCATGAACATATATTTCTTATTTCCTCACAAGATCCTTGGTATGGGGATATCATTATATATCTCCAGACTTCGAAGTTTCTGCCCACTTTTTCCAAGGAAAAGCGTAGAACGTTGTGTCATCTTGCTGAGAATTATGTTACTATAGGTGACACATTGTATCGTCACGGGATTGATTCAATCCTTAGGCATTGTTTAACCTTGGAAGAGGCTGAGTGAGTACTTAATGATTTCCACAGTAGAGCTTGTGGTGATCATTTATCTGGGCTTGCTATAACCAAAACATTTTTGCGAGCAGGCTACTTTTGGCCTTCGATCTTCAAAGATTGTATTGAGGCAATTGTCTAGTCAATTTAACGTCTTAAATTGCTCTACATAAATTATCAATCCGGGTATCGTAAAATGATGAAGTGTGGCGCACCATATGTGCTTAGTTAACCTTTTTCTTACTTCGTTGTTTTATAGATTTTATTTTTTTTGGGGGTTTTGTTTTTGTTGGTTTCCTAAATTTCTAATGCAAATGGAAATCCTATTCTAAGGTCTTAAGAATACTTTTAAAGGACAAGTATGGATAGAGATTTCAAGACAAGGCCTATGTCCCTAATGGTAACTTCCAAAACTTAGCACTTCAAAAGATCTTAAAACATGTTATTGATGGAATTAGTACTTAAACAAAAGTGTAAATATGCAGCTACTTCAATCAAAATAGAATGCAATAACCAATCAATGAGCTAGTGACTATGAGACCCAGTATCCTTGCTGCTGTATAAAAAGAAAACTGAAGAAAGTAAAAACTGAACTTAAATCAACTCAAAGACTGAAAGAAAAGCAACTAAATCACACTACTTCAACCCCTGTTCTAATCCTTTACCCTTCAACTCAATCTGCCTATGGGGAGTAATCATAAACAAGCTGAGTAATATGATATCTAAATTGCAGGAAATTAAATTGCATAAAAGGAAACTAATCACACTACTCCAACCCCTGTTTTGATCCTTTACCCTTCAACTCAATCTGCCTAGGGGGAGTAATCATAAACAAGCTGAGTAATATGATATCTAAATTGCAGGAAATTAAACTTCATAAAAGGAAACTAATCACACTACTCCAACCCCTGTTCTGATCCTTTACCCTTCAACTCAATCTGCCCATGGGGAGTAATCATAAACAAGCTGAGTAATATGATATCTAAATTGTAGGAAATTAAATTACATAAAAGGAAACTAAGATTTAACTAATCACACTACTTCAACCCCTGTCCTTATCCTTTACCCTTCAACTCAATCTGCCTATGGGGAGTAATCATAAACAAGCTGAGTAATATGATATCTAAATTTGCATGAAAGTAAATGAGAAAAACAAAGCTGAAAGAAATAACAATGCTGGAATTAGAACTCAGAAAATAAATCAGAAGAAGGACAAGATGATTCCGTCATGTCATTAGTCATTAAAAAGCTATGTGCATTACTAATCTACAATCAACTGGTTGAACACACTTGCATGAATTAAAATTGCATGAATGAAAAATCTAATCTATCAAACTTGAAAGCAATCAAATGACATAATGAAATCAAAGCAAAATTTACAAAATGAAATCTACTCTATCTTACATTCTAATATGCTCCATGAAATCTACTTCACATCTCCTTCCATGTTGAGAACATTAAAGCTTTATTCAAATTCTTCAAAATTACAAAGTACAACAAGGTTCTCGAAAGCTTTCAAAAGCCATCAAGGAAGAACTACAAACTCCAAGCTAAGAACTCACAAGCTAAAAGACTAACAAGCTTAAGAACTAACAAATGAAGGAGAGAGATCTCCTATTTATACAAAAAGATGAGAGCCATCTCATTAATGAGAATCCATGAATCTCTCCCTCTACCTCTAGAGTCCTAATCAAAATAGGAACTGATAAGACACATGTCTTATTAGAGTTACAATACAATTAGGAGATATGACACATATCCTCATGATTCCATGATTCTTTCCACTCAAATTCGAATTTGGCCTTAGAGTGCCACATAAGGGTCTTCTAGAAGTCTCCTTTCAACCTACACATGTCAACAATCTCAACCCATTTGTTAGGTATAAGCATATGCACATTATTTTCTAATTTTTAACCACAAATTCACTTAAAAGGCTTAGAATTAATAAAGATTGGAAAAACATAAATGTGGCCCAATGATAATGAAAGTAGGATGAATGTGGTGACATAGTATTGAAATGGAGGTGAAATGGAGGTGATATAATGAACATAATAGTGAAAGTGTAATGGAAATGAATGACATTTTCAAGACTCAACAGTGATCAAAAGATGCCATCCTTGTTCAGTCTATACTCGGAAAATGCACGCACATCCAACTCCTCTTTTCCCTGTTATTGTTGTTGGTCCTTTCACGAAGTGGGGCACTGAATTCACTACTTGTAATCCGCCTTCGGCGAGAAATCACAAGTATATCATTGTGGCTGTAGACTACTTTACTAAGTGGGCTGAGGCCATGCCTATTTTCAAGAATGACAATGAAACAACACCTTGTTTCTCTTCAATCAAGTTATTTACCGGTTTGGTATTCTTAAAGAGATTTTCACTGACCATGGTAGTTATTTCCAAAATCAACTAATGTCTGAATTGGCTCTCAAGTTGGGTTTTTGGCAGTAGCATTCATATCCATATTATCCTTAGGCCAATGGGTAGGTCGAAGCCATGAACGAATCCCTTAAAATCATCCTACAAAGGACAATTGATAAAGCTAGATCCAATTGGCACATCATGTTGTATCTGACACTTTGGGCATACCAAATGTCAGTTAAGACTGCCACTGGTTTTACTCCCTTTAAATTGGTTTACGGGTTGGAATACATTTTTCCTGTTGAATGTGAAATTCCTTCCCTTAAACTAGTTGTTGAACTTCTTCCTGAGACTTCTAGTCTCGAGGAGCACCTCGTTCATTTGGAGCATCTTGATGAGTAGCGTCAAGATGCTACCACAATAAACGAAGCCCATAAAAAGAGGGTAAAAACTCAATACAATAAAACTGTCCATCCTAGAATTTTTTCTGAACGTGACATTGTTTTGGTCTACGATCAAGACAATGACACCTTGGGGGCAAGCAAGTTTAAGTCTATGTGGTATGGTCCCTTTATTGTCAAGCGATTTTTTAAAAAGGGAGCTTATGAATTGATTGAATTTGAAGGAAACAAGTTTCCGGAGCCCAGAAAAGGGCTCTACCTTAAGAAGTATTTTACTTAGGCTGTGGCCGAGCACTTACTTATTTGTATATATTGTATGTTTGTACATATCTATCTATCGGTTTTAGTGATGTCGTTATTTTTTATCTACTTTGGCAGGTATTGATGGACAATTTGATAGATCTAGGGTTCATCGATGGTGCCAGTAGACACACCCGAAACCTTGCTTTCGTGGCTTGGGTGATTTATTATCCATCTGGCCAGTTGATGGTTTCGAGAGGAGTATGTATCAGTCTTGCTTCAAATAATATGGCAGAATATATTGCTTTTATGAATTTGCTATCTCAAGCGATATCTCTTGATATTAATTCATTAGTGGTTTATTTAGACTCAACTGAATAACATAATATCAAATATGAGATCCCTATTTGTATCCCACTTTATGAGAGTGCATTTGTTGCAATGATCATTTGTTTACATTACATTTTTTCACATTCCACGATCAGAAAATTTCTTAGCGGATTCTATTGCTAATCAAGCATTGGATTGGCATATAAATCATTTATCAAATTAAAAAGCATAAAAAATAATCGAAGTATCATCTGTATATATGATCATCATAAAATCATTTGTATATAGATAGAGTGTTTGTGTCCAAAATAATATACAAAAATCGGGACAAAATGGTCTACAAAATTTGGGTTTATACCCATCATCATGTCTAAATCACAAAAGGATCTGATCATCTATCTAATGGTTCTGCTTAGGATGAGAAACTAGAAAGTAAATGATGACATTGGCCACACGCCGAAATAATCGCACCCAGTATCGTGGTACTCCTACCACATGACGCTGCATCTCCTTTGGTAAGTCCTCTATGGCCACCATCGGTACCTGGTGAGTCAATCTCACCAAGTTCCTCTAGACTGCATGGAGAACTCTGTCAGTCTTGGCTGCGGCTCCTTCGGTGTCTCTTCCACAATGCCTATGTCAAGGAAATCCATTATGTCTCACTGGTCCCACATCTGAAACATGATCAATCTTGTCTCATCAAAAATATTTTTAATTCATTTATATTGAAAATCCAAAAAATCTTAAAAATTTGAAAAATTAAAAAATCATTTATACCTATGGCACCCCATGATGTAGCTGGTGGCAATACTAGATCTGGATCTCCCCAGAAATTCATTTCGGCATAGGGGTAGTCGTCGACTGCAATGACCTATTGATCCTGCCAAAGGAAAAACTCGTCATAAAAAGTCATCCTAGGGACCTCACCACCCCCTAGGAATTTCATCAAGTCAGCCCATCTACCCATCCGTGGATCCCTTGGGCTACTGATGGTAGATAATACCTTGGGATGAAGCCCAGGTACTTTCTCAAAAAAGAACGAGCATAAGATAGTGTTGTATCTGAAATTATTTGTCTAACCCTTATGAATGGAAGTGAGTTGGTTCTTCATGTTGTTCAGCAAAGGTGTACACCAATCAAATACAGTAGTGAGGCAATCCACTGCTAGGCTCATGGACACACGTGAAGCCTAATGTAGAGAAGTAGAACAGTTTACCCTGGCTATGGTAAATAGTAGGATTTTCAATGATAAACTCTCTACGTGCTTGATTGGAATTTGACTTCGAACCTTTTTGGTGTGGCTAGGACAGTATATGCAGACATAGTATTCTACACTAAGACTACCTCTTGTTCTGCCAGTAGAATGCACTCTCTCTCCCCATCGAGAAAGACATGTAATGAAATAAATATCTTCTATCTCGATCCTTAGGGGCATCTAATCAATCATGAATGCATCATCTTCTGCACTCCAATAATGAATCAACAACTCAAGAAATTGAGTATTCGCCTTCATGTTTGGCAATTTAAAGAATTTTTAAAAACCACAACCTCTCAAAGCGTCTAAGGCATGTTGGTCCTCCATCACTTGGTTATCAATGGCACTGTGCTCCCTTTCACGCCAGTTAATTGTCATCCTACCAGAAAAGATGTTTCAAATCATTAAATCAATGTTTAAATTTTTTTACTCACGCACACGTGAATCCCCTTTTTACACAGTCACATGTAGGGCCCTCGTATACGTGGGTTACCTATATCCAACACGTGTACGCAGAGTTGAAATTTTTAACATAATTTCCTATGGTCAAAATTATGAAAAAAATCTCATAAGCATAAAAAATGATAAAAATCATGATTAAATGGTTACCTAGAAGATTTGAAGCAATTTGAACAGTTGAATTTGACAGAGGATGTTTGTTTGATTTTTTCTCCACATCTCCTTGATCAAAACACAAATGACAAAAGTTTGAGTCCAAAAGTCATTATATAGGTTAAAAAATGGAAATTATTTTTTGTAAAGTTGATTTTTATCTTATGGATTTTTTTACCTTTTGGCTTGGAATGTTGGGAATGGGTTGTCTTTACAGGATATTTTGGAGATTTTTTTGAGAAGTTGCTCTGGTCCCATGATTCCAGACCCGTCATGGTAGGTATCAATTTCTTACTGGAACATAGGTTAGGTAATATCACTTTCTACTACATTTTGCATACTAACCTCCATACTACAATATTTTTGCCATAGGGTCGACCCATAAACCATTTTCACTCGCCAACTTTTAAAATCATGACATGATGGTAGAGCCAACCTTTACATGGGCATCTTAATTAGATCCTTATTGACATGTGTTTCCCTTGCTGCTATATTGAGTAGGATTGGGAGTCCTCTTTAGTCCCACCATGACTTGTGCGTTGGAGACTCATTCTCGTTCTTCTTCGGTATTTTCTGGCTTTATACCCTAGAGGCTCATTTGTGTTGAGTTGTACTACTGCATTGCATATTGATTATTTGCATCTTTTGGCCTTGAGCCGACTTCACTTGGACTTGTGTTTAAGCCACTTTTCGACCATATCTTCTGCAAAAATCAACCTTGAAATCACTTAGCCTCTGCAACTTGACACACCCTTTTACCCATGCAAAGAACATTCCTTGAGTGTCATTGATTAGTTTCACTACGTTGCATTGAGCATAGGCATGTTCCCCTCCTAGGAACTAGAGCACATTCTTTTTCGACACTCGTTCTTTCCACTGTACTATAAAATTATTTTATTCTTTCTCAAGCTTCATATAAATGAAAAAAACAATAAAATTATATATCCCAAAAAAGAGCAGGAACGGGACATTATTTCCATGTTTGATGGCAACTAGAGTTAGTTGTGTTGCCCTTGAATAAAGCATTCAAAAAATAAGTCTTTCCTCCATTGGGATGGGCTTTAGTTTGAATTAGGAGAGCCTTAACCTTTTTATTGAGTCAGTACTCCTCCGATTGGTTATCTCTTCCAATCATATGGAGAGTTTTCTTATGCCTCTTGCATGACAAACTTATACAAAGTTATCATATGTTGTCATGTAGTCACAACTGAGTCATTCTTTTCTTCAAGGGAAGTAAACCTGAGTCAGCCTCTCTATGGTGTCTCCTGACCTATTTTTCAGTCAGCCATCCCTAGTTGTCAGCGTCTTGTTCGGTATCACATAAGAGATGTTGGTCCTTTTCTCGTGCTAGTTTGAGAAGGTCTCCATTGACTTCTTGCTGGTGGGTCTTGCACTTATCCACTACGAAAAATTGCTCTAAGGGAATATCTAGAGTTGTAACCTGGCCCTATTTACATTATTGATTGGTCACCTTGCGCTCAACATCGATCAGTATCATGGGTGTTTGACTAAGTGGTTTCCCTTGTGTTCAACATCGAATTTCATTATCATAGATTGGGATTGTGTAGCGCATTGGTTTCCATTTGACCCTATTGGTCGATTCCTTGCCTCTGTATCATCTTTCATTATTGGTTGGTTTAGAGGGTTTCTATCGTGCGCTAGATACATCTTGTGTATGCCGGAAATGTGATTCAGTTGGGTTACTACATCTTATTTGTCTAATTCCTTCCACATTATTGGCCTACTGGTTACACTCGTGCTAGATTGATGAAGGATTCCTTAATGCCTTCCTTCTAGCAGATATTTTCCCATTGGAATCAACTCATTTCTCTGGGAAAGAGATCTAGAGTCCATTTGGCAGTACCTTAGGGTTTGCAGTCATCAGTGGCAGATTCCTTCACTATCGACAGTGGGAAAACATCATTGTCTCCTGATTGATAGATTCTTCCAAGTGTTCGACTACAACTCATTTATTCGCACTTGTTAGATTGTATTAGGTACCTTGTATCTCATCATCATTATCGGCAAGTAGTCTTTCATTTGTTAATGGTATACATAAATGACCGACAATCAAGCGATTTCTCACATGGTTGAAGTCAGATCATTTATTCCCATTGTGTAGAAATGTACCATGGCAGTTGGTGAAGACCTCAAGTTTTCATCAACATTTCTTGGTTCACTTGCTAGTTGCTCTTGTCTCTACTAGTAGACACAACCCACCTTATATGTTGTAGTTTCTTACAGCAACATCCTCTATGTTGGCACTCAAGTTGCAGTGTAGTAGCATTTTTTCCACCATTTGACATAGTACTTTTTGGATTAATTTTATGATTTCAGTGATTAGCTTCATACTTCAACATCATTGATCAACTCTTTATATGTGATATTCAGACATGTACTTTCTTGGTTATGATCGGATGTTCCATTATGTATCTTCAGTTCCTTTATACTTGTATGCATATTGGATCCACTTTTGTACTTGACATGCAGACATGCTTTACTATCTCTGAGCATGGGTATGTCCACCTTAGACAACAATTTCTTTATGATCCCTTTCGCTGGCTTGGCAGGCTGAATTTTGGTGAACTCCTCCTCAGTCTCAACATGATTCCTTCTATACACTTAATACATTTCTGCCATCATGTACCCCTTCTGACCTCATATATTAGGGGGTATCTGTTATAGCACCATTTACCACTCTTAGTAGATATGATGCTCTGATTATGGCCTAGGGCAACCCTTCCTTCTAGACTTTTTCCAAAATATAAAAAACAATGTTTTATTTCCTATATGCTACTTTACCCTATCATAAAAGCGTGTACACATGGGTCAGCATATACGCAACCCACATACATGTTGTAAAACACTTAAAAATAGTAAATTTCCTTAATTTTGGGTGAATTTCATGGGTCTTACCTATTACTCGCCTCCTATAGCCTGTGGCCCAACTGTTTCCCAACTGAAAAAACTAATTTGGAGAAGTATAAATAAACCTCCATGGGAAGGTGTTAAGGGAGAATAAATGAGATATTGATATTATAGTTGATTTATCCATGATCGAGTCTAACAAAATCCTTGTGCCTTCTGTACTCCCCAAAGCTTTAGGAAACCCTTGTTTCCTCTTTTGAGATATCATTCATCCTTCTTGAGATATCCTTGTGTATGATGATGGAGGAAGATTGCTAAGGCCTGGAAAGGATGGATCCGGAGGATGATTCTACTTGGAGCTAGAGGAAGACTCAAGTTGTAGTTTTCAATCTTTCTTGTAGCTTACATCAATAAAGAAATGTTGTTTTATTACTGATATTAAAACGTGTTTATGCATTGATCTATATTGTGTTTTTTTTATAAATCTTATATTGATGCATAATTGTTCATTCATTTATATGATCTAACATATATATCATGAATATGCTTTATGTTTCTACTGTTTTATATGCTTTGTTTGAATATTTTACAAGTTTCAAATTCATCAGGAGAAGCAGAGAGTTTGCACCCTGCGGGATATACCCAAATGTAGGACCTCCAGGTAAGGACACTTCTTCCCATCTCAGTAGAATAAGCATTTAGATTGTTTGTCTAATCACTTCTTGGTGTTGTTTGCCTTCTACTCTGTTGCGGTTTTCAACCCAAGACCTTAAGGTGTTCTTGCCCACAACATCAGATTGTGAACAACTCTAGAATACCAAGTGATAAATATCCAATTAGAATTATTGCATGAAATAAAAACAATCAAAATCTCTTTGCATATAAAAAATGTCATTTTGAATGAAAAAGTAGTTCAGTGACTTGAGCATTTGTATGATATATTTTGTGAGTAGCCTAGTAAGGAGAGAAGGGAAAAGAGTAGCATAAAAGAAGCATATTTGGAGAATATAAGTAGAGGGGATAAGAAATGGAAGGATGACATAAATTTATTTCAAAATATAGGCAAACACTAGGTAACCAACAATTTCAATTTCTAATCTGATTGGGGGACTATAGTCTCCTTTCAAGTTATATCTTGATAAAGAACAGGTTGTAGCCTATTGAGGTAGGAGCCTCCTATGGGTTGTAGCCTGCAACAAAATTGTGGGATTTGGAGCTTCCTTGAGGTAGAAGGCTCCTATAGGCTGGAGCCTATAGAAAATTTGATGTAATGTGGAGTAGGATCTTTCCTTCACATCACTTCTAGCAAAAAAATCATGGTTTTCTCCTTTTATGTGTTTCCACTAATATCCGTTGTCTTCATTTGTTGCTTGTTGAATGTCTCACTTGTGCGAATGCTTTTGAAATATGAATATGTGCATATGAAAATATCTCTCTTTGGTAACAGCAAAAGAAACAATTAATAGATGAACATATACATAAGCCATTAGATGCATAAGAAGATATTTGAAAAAGGAAATTAAGTTGAACTAAAAATTGAAAAGACACAACTATTGATTAACCCCCCCACAATAATTTACAAGCATTGTCAATTGGTATCAGAGCCAAGTTCCTTCGACATCAGTTTGACAACTAGAAGGTCCTAAGTAATTAGAAGGGCTATTCAAGAAGGATGCTCCACAAATAAAGCCTCTTTATTTACTGGCACAAATTATTCCTTCTGGAAAATGAGAATGAATACATATTCAATGTCTCTTGGAGTAGAAATATGGGTTGATGTGTTGATGGGGTATGAAGAGCCAAATAAAATGAGTAGTGACAAAGATGAAAAACTAGAATTTATAGCCAATGAAAAAAATATGAATGCACTTCTTAGTAGATTAAGTGAATCATAATTTGTTAGTGTAATGCAATGTAAAAAAACTAAAGAAATTTGGCATAAACTGCAAAATATTCATGAAGGAGATAACAAAGTAAAGATGGAAAAATTACAAATATATATAATGCAATTTGAGACATTAAAAATGAATGAAGATGAAGATATTGCTAGGTTCTTTCTAAGAATAGATGAATTTGTTAATGTCATGATGGGTCTAGGAGATGTTGGAAACAAGGACAATACTGAGGGGTGAATCAGTATTGTTTGAATTTCAACAATTAAAAAAAAAATTTATTATACTTGCATTATATCACTAGGAAACCATAGAGTATTTTCAAACTAAGTAATCATGACAAGAAATAATCTCAACAATTCACAATGGAACACAAAGAACAAATAAATTCTTCAACACTACTCTTTTATTGCTTCACAAGGCAAGCTACAACATGTTGTTACAATTCTTTGGCTACAACTAGAAAAAGCTATAACTCCCTGATTTATCAGCTACATCTGAATGGAGATACAACCCCAAATAGTTTCCATCACCCACTGGAAGGAGCACCAACCCATAATTTTGCAAGATACCACTTGCTTAGCATTCACTGGTTCATCTTTCATCCATTTTCATAATAGAAACACTGACTGCAATTTTTCCTTCAAACTGAAACAATTTCTTCAATTACCGACATCTTCATCAATTTACTGATTAATGAGAAAACACCTTCAACAATCTCTCATTACTGAACAAATCACCAAGCTCTATACACCAATAGCATTAACCCCAATTACAAATGCATTTTATGCATCTCTGAAACACCTTTCAGATACCAACTTTGGTATCTATTTCACCCTTGATGGATACCACCATCATGCATTAGGTTGCACCAACAACTCTCATCCACAATTTTCCATACACACGCTTGCAACTGATCGCATCAACTTTGTTACTCAAATTATGCTTTTAAATAATTATGAACAGGTATTTTTGGCTTCCATCTTTGGTTAACTTGTCCATTGATCCCCTGCATGGTTTTCTTATTTTTGCATTTGTTCTATTCATAAATTTTCCTTTGAACCTATTCTCTAAGTCTTCTTTTTCTCTTCACCTATTTATTCAAGAATCTTTGAGTTAATTTGTTATTTTCCTCAATTCTAGTGAGTTACAGGTTTTAGTGAGGCTTTTCTAAATTTGGTTGTAGATAAGTTTGGCTTAATTGCCAAGATTATCACTAAACTAAATCTATCACCTCTTTTCATGCTGCTATTTGAACTCTAAGTCGTTCTACCAAAATTACCTTTTAACAAGTAGTCTTGCCAAAAATAAGACTATAGATCTACCTCTTAACTGCCTGTGCTTTTCTCAACACTCCAAGTCATTCCTACCTACCAAATCAAGATGCCAACTTATCTGACCATGCAAGGCCTCAAGGCATTTTAACATACCATTGCCACTAAAAATAGTCATACTTTCTAAATTCAACTTCCCCAAAACTTTTTCTCTTATAACACGAATGTTGGAAAAACCTACCAATATAAGCCTTTAGCCCCTTTAGCCCCAGTGCTTAAATTTTTCTCCATATGACCTGGTACCGTGACCGTCAGCTCGGGACTTAGGTGCTAAACCCTTTAAGGTCCTATCAGGGACCTATTTTAGTGTGTAAATGGCTCTATGCCCTTGGCTCTATTTCAACATGAAATGTCCAGACATAGGCTCCAATGATTGTAGCTCCTTTACCTAGAACTTTCACAAAATACAATTCCTAAAAGGTTACGAGGTTTTGGGACCACAATTTCCATGTGTTGTCCTCCTGTAGATCTCTACCTATCAGTCCCATTGCTATCTCGACTACTTACTATCCTGTAGTATTTTCAATAAAGTTACTAGCTTCCAACCTTCTAGGCTTTCTCTGTTACTATTTCCTACTCCCCGTTGCCTTGGTGCTTTCCAATAATTCCAATTCTAAAAAGTTACGAGATTTCAGGTTTCCAGGCTTCTGGGATTTTGTTGTGCCACTCTATTTCAACCATGTTACAGGATTTTAGGACTCTGACCTTCCAGGGTTCCAGGATTCTGCTCATCTTTTACTTTTATAGGCTTAACTTTGATTACTTATATCTTATGATCTAGGAGGCCATTTGTAGACTTATTTACACCATTGGAAAGCTCTTTGAGAGAAATTTCCAGCTAAGTGCATTCAATGTAGTATTTAAGCTCATCTATTTCCTCAAAAATGCCTTCAAACTCTTTGTTATTCTTTGCACCTTGACCCTTCTTCTTGTGCCTGGAACCTACTCTTCTGAGACATCTCTTCAACACTTCTGCCACCCGCTGCCACCTCTTGAAAACATATTTCTAACATATTTCCAACCATCTTCTTAATGGAAACCCTATTACCATCAATCAATATCTTGTTGACATTAATGAAAAAATATTTCCAACAAGAGAAACAATTAAAGAGAGTGTAATAGTAAAAAAATACTGAGGTCATTACCCTCAAAGTTTAATCCTAAGGATTTATCTATAGAAGAGACAACCAACTTTAAGGTTCTAAATAAGGATCAACCACTTGGTTCTTTGATAACATATGAGATGATAATTTCAAAAGGAAATTTATCTACTAGAGATGCAACTTTTAAAATAGACAAGTCTATAGAAGACAAGGAATTTTCATGCTCAGACTCTGACAAAGAAGAGGTGAAATTTGTCAGAATATTGAAGAAAGGTACATGTAAGTAAAAATGGAAAATCCCATTTAAATGTTTCAATTATGGAAAATAGGGCATTATGCCTCCAAATTTTCTTAGTGGAAAGAAGAAAATTAGTCTAGAGGGAAAGATAAGAACAATTTAATAAAATGCAGAAAGAGAAAAGATTTAAAAAGAAGAGTCTTTGTGTGCAAGAAGATAGTAGCACATATGAAGATTCCCATGAATATTCTAGTGAATATGGACCTAGTGAATTTATCCTAATGGCTCTAGAAAACCTGGAAGAAGAAATTAATGAATATGAATAAGAAGAATAAAGTGAGGTAGACCTTGAGGGTGAGTTGATCAGTGCCCTAGAAGAAATAGATAGACTAAAAGAGAGAAATAAGAAATAGAAAGATATATATATATATATATATATATATATATATATACATATATATATATATATGTTGAAGAAGAGACAAATTCAAAAGAGCTTTTCAAGTTGAAAGTTGAACTAGAAGAAGAAAAGAATGTGGAGGACATTTTGCTTCAACAAATAGAAGAGAAAGTAAGGATTGTGAGAGACTCGAAGAAAAAGTTAGAGAAGGCACAAACTGAATTAAATATGAACCTTAAACATATAGAAGGAACTGAAAAATTAGATGCAATATTAAATTCTTATAGGTCTCTACTTATGAAATTTTGGTTTGGCTATGAAGGAGAATATGGTGTAAGTTAGATAGAGGACAAAGAGACAATTAATTTTTTAAAATTTGTCAAGGGAGACAATGACAATCCACATCATTATGAGAAAAATAAGATGAGCATCACATCTAACCCACAACAATCCAACACTACGCCTAAGGAGTAGCAGCAAATAAGCACTTCTAGAAAATTACAATAGACAAAAGGAGTGGACAAACAAATAAAAAGCTATCAGAGACCATACTTCTTAAAGAGACAAGATTAGCAAATGCCAAGAAGGTTTTATCCTCAAGTATCAACCATTATTATGGAAACTTTTTCTATGGATATTGTTATTGTTGTAAAAATTTTGGACTCAAAGCTATAAATTGTAGAGCATATGTCAAAAGGAATGGACTGAGGAGCCCTATAAGAAGTGAAGTAAACAACAAATCTGCAAACATCAAAACAAACATGAATCTAGATAGGAATCCATTTGCTCCTCTCTTTGATATCACTGAATGTTTCTACTGTCATAATTTTGGGCATAAGTCATATGAATGTCAACTCAAAAATAGTAGTTCACAATCCCAAAACAATTGTAGAACAGAAGAACATAAGTAATGGAGAAAGAAGAAAGAAGAAAAGAAAGCTTATACGTGTGGCATAGTTTTGTATGCTCAAAATTAGAATAGTCAATGGTATGTGGATAGTGGTTGTTCTAGACATATGACAAGGGATAAAAGTAATATTGGATCATTCGATGAAAACAAAATAGGAAATGTCACATTCAGAAGTGATGCAGTAGGAAGAATTAGGGGAAAGGGTACAATCAATCTAAGTAATGGCAGAGGAAAGGCTCATAATGTACTATTTGTTGAAGGACTGAAACATAATTTGTTGAGCGTTAGTAAAATGTGTGACATAGGTTGTGATGTTCTCTTCGAAGCTCAATATTGTGAGATCAAATCAACAACAACAGGGAAGGTGTTGGCTAAAGGAGTTTGAACATAAAATAATGTATATATATTGAAGGAAGATAATGAAGAGTGTTACATCAACAAAAAATATGATTCTTGGATATGGCATAGGAGATTGGGGCATCTCAATTTTGATCACATCATCATGTTTAGTAAAAAGAGAGAAGTTAGAGATCTACAAAAGATAGAGAAACCTAAAAACGTTATTTTCAAATCATGTCAAAGGGGAAAAAATGCTTGAAATTCTTTCAAGGTCAAGGATAAGTTGTCAAGTAATAAGACTTTGTAGTTAATACATATGGATTTGTGTGATCCTTCAAGAATGTAACAACCCTCATGAAAAATTCATGTAATAAAACTTAATAAATGAAAAATAAGACCACGGGTAAGGAACATGTCTTCCAAGCTGAATGTTGGGTAAATATATCCTAGTGGGCATCATTGGATGTGTTTTTTGGATAAGGAAAATTGGCAAAGGCAAGGGCATTAAAAGGAAAAAAGGTATTTTGGCACATTTATATATGAAAATAAAGGAAATTAGGAGAAAAGTAAGGTGAAAGGTCATAGGTTGCATGTGAGGAGGAAATTGAATGAAAATAATGGAAAATGAAGAAATTATAGGCCTCATTCGTAAAAACACTTATGGGGACTAGTTCATGGTTTTTTCAGTTCAAGTTTGGAGATCTCTCATTATTCTCTCTCTCTATCTCTCACTCTCTTGGTCACTTAGAGTTTTCTTGGAGCACTCTAGTTTGGAGCAAGGAAAGGAAAATAAAGAAAAGGAAAGGAAATATGGCAATGATAAAGGAGAGGAAATTAGGATCAATCTAGCTCAACAGGAATACTTGCAGGTAACCTTTTGCGTGTGTGATTTCCTAGCTGGTTTGGACATGCATGGATTTTCATGTTGGTGTATGTTCTCTTGCTATCGGTGGCATGGTTTTATTGGGTTATGACAGTGGATTTCAACCTAGCCTAGCCTTTTTCCAGATGCCATGGTATGTTGGGATTTTTATTTTGGTTTTTGAGCTTAGGTTTGATGGATGGATTTTAGTGTATGGGGCGGAGGTGGTCACAAGGTTCATTCCCAAATGCCTAGGAATCCCTTGATCAGTTTTGGTGGGATACACAGTAAATCCTTAGGGAGATGTCTCAATTTAGGGCCTAGTGATTCATGTTTAGATTGCGGTAAAGCCTGAGAGATAAGGAGACAGAAAATTCGTCAAGGATAGTGATGGATTTCAGATGGCATTCCAAGTTATGTTCAGTTGTGATTGGAGTATCGGTTTTTGTGTGATCACGGTTTGATGAGGGTGGAGGTGGTTTAACCTCTAGATTCCCTTGGTTTTTCTTGGATTGGTTTCTCTATGAGATCCCACATTCATGCTTGGAATATGGCACGGGGGTGACTGGCTAAAAGAGATATTTGGTTTAGCCATGTCTATGGTCAGGTGGTATGTGGAAGTCTTGAACCTAGTCAGATTTGCCTATGATTATTAAAAGCTAAGTTCTCTTACTTTTGCATTGATTTATATGCGGATTTAATTCCTGTCATATCTATGATATTTATATGGTTTTATGCTAGTTATAAGCATGGTTGAATGACTTGTTTATGTCATGGTTATTTCATATATTTACTTGTAACTATTTGTTGGCTTGGTGGGGCCTGACCCAGGTTCAACGTTAGTTAGCCAAACAAATCCCTACAATACTTGCCCTTTTGGCATCATCCTGCAGAGCGCAGGTTGAAGTCTCACCTAAAGCAGTATGGGGGGATGCTGGAACCAAGTTTCTGCACCCTGAGATGGTCGTGATGTCAGTTTATTCCTTCTATTCCTGCTTCGCATAGGTCATTAAGTTCTAGGGCTTTATCATTCTAGCCATTTATCCCACCCTTTAGTACCTCTGCGAAGGGGTATGATTGGCATTCATGCGGCCCTAACCTACGGTTTAGGTACTTTCATGCTACTAAAGTGGCATATAGAACAAATTTCCAAGTTATCCCTAAGTGTTTAATTATCTTACTAAACAATCACAGTTAGCACCGCGTAAATAGATATTCTTACTTGCGTTCGATTAACCAATGTAATTACATATATTTGTGCATCACATAAGCATTGTAAATGAAATATATACACGATATGGAAAGATGCATTGATAGGGAACAAAGACACATAATTTGTAGAATATTTCTCTTTATTGATATCTTTAGATGATTACAGACTCTATCCACCTTGTGCACACAACTGCAGGGGTTCGTGCACTCAGCTGCAAACTTCCACCCTAGACCTTTGCACACTCAGCTACAGAGCCTTTACCTACACTAAGACCCGAAACTTAGACTTCTCTCCTAATCGCTCAAGACTTCTTCTACAACTTATGACTCATCGGAACTACTTAGAACTTACTTACTTAGCTCTTTTTATACAATCCCATGGTCTGTGGACCATGAGTAGATATTTTACAACTGACTTTACTTTAAAAAATAATGGAATCCAACCCTTTATGACTCATGACACCTTCGCGCTCTGTGACCACAAAATGCGGAGACTTTACAACTTTATTACAAAATTTGACCCAAAACATGGGCTTTTAGCCCCAAAACTGTCCTTGGGGGATCCCATTCCCAACAGGCCCCCAACACAAACATCATGACTCACCCTCGAGTCACTCGGAAAGCATGGAGATCTTAGCATGAAGACCTCCCAGCTCGACCCGTATGACCACAACCTTGGAAGTGGACTGTGCGGCTGCTTGCTTCTCATCTTCAACCATTTGCTCGGTCACTACTCTTGAATTGTTGGCCTGAAGCTTTTGTTGAGTTGCTTACAGATTTCTAAGCTTTCCTTCAATATAGGCTATCACCATGTAAGCGTCATCCATCCAAGGCTTCAGTCGTGCCTTCAACACTACTTCCTTGTGCAACGTTGCATCCACCTATTCTTTCAACTGCTTGGCCTCCTGCAGCTTCGCCAATATTTGTGTGAGCGCGAAGGTTTGCGTTGTTCCTTTGACTACATCATAGCATTGCTACAACTCATGCACTTCTATCTCCAGTTGTTGTATGTTAGGGTCCTCCTGCAAGCTCGTCAGGACCTCGAACAACTATTCAATGAGTTGTGTGCAGTGTACTACTACACTGTCAATCGCCGTTATTGCTTCTACAACAATGGTCGCCTGTTGCTCCTTTAATTCTAGTGGGGTTGAAGGTTGGGCCTTCAACTGTAACTCTGTGATCTACAGGTTCAACTCCAACTGAACCCTCACCATTTCTGTGCAAGCGTTGCACACCCGTGTAGCCAGTTTGCAGACACGCACCTCGACTGGTTCTTCCTCAGCAATGGCCAACTCTGGGACTGTTCAGTATGCCTCCTTGACGACTTGTATTATGCACTTGTTCTAATTGGTCACCTCAGTCACAGTGGCGATGGCAGATTTTCGCCGTAGTGCCATCTGCTCATTGTTAATCTTCTACTCACAAATCACCTGGAGGGCACAGTGCTCACGGGCCCTCAGCACTGCAATCAATCCATCTTACAAAAGGTGGAGCACTTCACTAGGGAGTGCTGCCAAATTCAACCCTACTCCCTTCAGGGAGTTGACAGTGGGCCTATCAGCTTTGTTCTCTGTGGTAAGTGCTCCATCAGTTAGCATTATCGCACTAGAGGCCTTCGCGCGCAGCATCTCGACAACTTCTAAAGTGATGATAGCAAGGCTGGTAGACACCATGACAGCCTGTGATGCGCGGGTCTGCAACTCCTACAAACCTATCTGGATAGCCCCCAAAATTATTTTTTGTTGCTGCTCAAACTGTTGTAGGGCCTCCATGGTGACATCCCGCACCATGTCACTGATGTCATGAAAATTTCCCTATGTGAGGGTGATTGGGTCCTGCGATGTTTTAGTGGCCTTGGATTTCTTCTTGGACCCTCCTTTCTCCTGCTCCCTTGGACGCTTTATGCGAGTGGACATCGCCTATGGGTTTGTGCCATAATTTTTTGTCTGCACATCCATTTCTTCATTTGTCTCAGGTGAAGGCGACCTCGTGCCTTTTTCAAAGCCCCGCTCTGTTCCACCTGTTATCTTTGTCGTCTGATGAGTGGCATCGTGCTCTGCTTGGGCCTTATTAGCAGCCTCCTTCTTTCTCTTCTTGGCCAACTGCATCATCTTGAGCTTGGCCTCCTCCTTCTTTCTCTACATGACAGACTTGCTCCCTCCCACCGCCAAGTCTGTTGTAGTGCGCCATTCTATCGGCCAACAATCAAGTACTGCATCAATGGCGTCATTTGTTGCCAGGTAAGGCAAGTCATACCATGTCTGTGTGGTTTTCTTCCGTGCCTTGAAGGACACATGGTGAAAATATGCTTTAAACTCCGCATAGCCCTGCAGGTTGGCAAACACCATAGGTGACAACCACGGTTTGTGATTGATGGCCATGCAGATGTTCATCTCCATCAAGATCCAGAAGATCTTGTTTTCCTTGATGCACTGCGCATCCTTGGTCATCCACATCGAAGCGTACTTCATTGCTTCTAGTAGGTTTAGTGTGACCAAAGGGAATTGACTATCCTCTGGTAGCTCCCATGCTACCAGCAAAATAGATAGCAAGAGCCATGTTGTTATCGGGAAAACTAGTGTCTATTCAGAGATGCTAGTCCCACTAAGATGGGTAGCTATCTTAGAAACAAACATATTAAATTTACTTTTGTTTTCCTTTATGAGAGATAGATGAGAGAGAAGCAGAGAGTACCAACCTCAGTCTTTCGCTTGGCTCCTTGTTTGTTTCCTCCCTCCTTTGACAGAGCTTCGCCACTCCTTCCTTACTTGTCCCGCTTCAAAGAGCACCTGTAGAGTCAAAGCAGCATAATACCATCAAAGCATAGAGATCTATAACCATAAACAATATAGGATCAGATGTATATTAACCATACAAATGCATATACCAAAACAAGATTCAGAAATATAAAAGAATATGGAGGAAAACTCAAATATATTTATTGATAGAAGTAGTAGAAGAGAGGATTACAACCCATTGGTCTGACCCAGCGCCATCCTCCCAGCATGAAAGCCCTCTTCACCTCATACAAAGCAAGATCACCCAAAAATGTCTTCAAAGAGAAACCAACAACACTTCCTTGCAAATTACAAAATTCCAGACCCTGGATCTCTTGGATGAGGGATCCATATATAGATGTTTACAGGAGAGTGAGTTAGCTTTTGGGATTTTGATTAGTGTAATTTCAATGATATTTCTTTGTTCCACTTGGAGATTTCAGATCTCTTACTCATCCCTGGGAAAATTTAGAGAGGAAAGTGTCATATGAGCAGTTTCTAGAATATTCTCTAGGTTTCCACCTAGAAAACTAATTCTGCCATTTGTCTGCTTATGCTCATCATACCCTACAGAAGGGCTTTCCAGTATGCATCGCACCCCCCATGTGTAATAGGTGAGATGCATCACACCCTATGCATGGAGCAGTCTGTATGGTCCTGTTTTGACTAGTTCTGAGTAGTTTTTCATGGAGAACTTCTGGGAGATGATGTAATCAGCTGACCTTGTTCTTTTAGGGTATGAAACAACACTTTTATGGGTTTAGAAGCCCTTGGTTTATGGACATATGTGATTGGGGTTGCAGTTCCCAAATATGTCTATAATAGTTGCCCCCTAAAGAATGAGGTTGTAAATCCTTTTGATGTCGGGTGAAATGCTTTATAATGAGGATCTGAGGTATTTTCGAACTGGAAGGTGACCTGTAATAAGATACAATACAATACGTTATCTTCAAAATATTTTCATGATCTAGCTGAGGTGGGCATTCCCATGCTCAGCTTTATAAATTCATATTCATGTACATAAGACAGACAATCGTCTGTGTGGCAGACTGATGATTCTGGTAGAGCCATCATCCTTTAGTTTGGATGATTATCTGTGCAGCTGTGATGTACATTTGATGTCTTTATTTTATTGAATGTATCGCAGCCCAGGTGGATGAAACTAGATCCGGGTTCTTCAAACTCATTCAATCTTTTCCCGAAGTACAAGTTGATCCATGTGAAAAGATGCTCTGATGTCGAACACGGAAAGACATCCCCTGATTACCAACCAATGATGTAAGCTGTTAATAGGCGCGAGAGGAATCACCGATAATGATGATGACCCTCAAGGTACTGTAGTACAATTCACGTGGTGTGAATACATGAGCTGATGTCGAATACCACATAAAATCTTTCGGTCGAAGGCTATTGATGTAAACCTGTCGCCAGAAGTGAGAAACTTGCCATTGAGGCATGCAAGCTTCAACTTACTGAAAGGGTTGTCCCTAAGTCAACTTCTTGGATAATGAGCTAATGTCAACAAGAAGTGACCCGTTGTAGGAGGGACTTAATGAATCCCACATCTATGACATGGAATGGAGCAAATGATTTTGCGGAGGTGAAAATGATCTGATGATAAAGGTTCAGGGTGGCGATCATGAAAAATGGAGAGTGAAGGTATTGCAGTGGATGAGACGTTGGCTAGGTTGGTGAATTCTCTGAGCAAATTCTCTTGAACATACCGGTGACACTGAAATGGATTGGTAGCATTAACCCCAAGGTGTATGGTACGGTGGACCAATGGTCATATGACTGGTGAACGGAATAACCCAACACGACTCAATCATGGTGACGGAGTGAAACTGTCATGTTCAAGAGCAACCTGCTACCAATAAAGTTATTCAAGTTTTCTTCCCTTTTTCCCCAGTCATTGTTGACCAGTACCTCTTTATTTTTGTCAAGCTTGAGGAGGATAACATATGCTTGTTCTATAATTTTCCCTTCGAGAAAACCTGTTGCTATGTTTTAATGAGCCTAGTGACAGTGAAACTCGACCTTGTCTGTATGGACAAGTTTGTCGCTATTGTTTTAACGAGTTTAACGACAAAGATAACGTGGTCCTTTTCAAATTTAGAGAGTCTAAAAAGGGATGTAAAGGCAACTCCAGTGGTCCTTTTTTGTAATGTAATACCTTAAGTCCGAAAAAGTGTAAAATAATACGAAAGGGATGACTTTTCGATAGTTTTAACAAGCTGAACAAGACAAGCGCTCGATCTTTTTGTGTAATAATCCCTTAGGTCCAAAAAGATTAAAATCTAGAGGAGGGATAGCACTTCCGGTCATTTTAACGAGCTAGAGAGGCCAATTGTTCGACAATCTTTTCATATTTTACGAGTCATA
Organism: Pinus tabuliformis; assembly: GCA_031772625.1. Classification (NCBI taxonomy): domain Eukaryota; kingdom Viridiplantae; phylum Streptophyta; class Pinopsida; order Pinales; family Pinaceae; genus Pinus; species Pinus tabuliformis. The sequence goes on along the minus strand of CM062807.1, from coordinate 408,476,797 downwards.
TGAAAAGAGCTTAAAGGAGACTCGTTTTTTGAGGAACGAGTGATGTTTTTGGATAGCAATTGGTTCCAGGAAAGGCTTGGAACTTTCCAATCACGGTAGTGGAAAGAGGGTGGCTAATAAAATCACTCATCACAGGTGTTCCTCAAAGGGGTAAACAATCAAATGGAGGTGTATGATCAGCTAAAAATAGTGGAGGTGATGGTAAGAACATGACTAAGGTTCAAAAGCTGATAGTAATGCGAATGGTTATTTACCGAAGGTGGGGTTCATTTTTTAATGAGCTTGGACTCGATGGAAAAATTTTCTCATTGCTAGGTTTATTTTTTGATGAGCTTGAACTTCACGTAAAACTGCTTAGGGCGAGGTTTATTTTTTAACGAGCTTGAACTTTGCGTAAAACTACTCGTGGCAAGGTTTATTTTTTAATGAGCTTGAACTTTGCGTAAAACTGTTCGTGTCAATTGTATAATAAGGATGTCTCATCAGTAGGTTAATTTTTTAGGGAGCTTGCCCCATGCGCAACTTTGCTCCGGAGCCTTTTTTCATGCAAGCTAGGAACGACCAACTACTGTCCTAAGGGTTAAAGAACTACTAAGGTTAGGTAGGATAGTCTCTCGGCGAGAAACAATCTCCTTTGCTTTGCCATTTCCGTTGGTCCTGGCAAAGGTGAATGGTGGATCAGACCAATCACCTAACTTAAGCAGTTGAAGTTAGTAAAACTATGGGGTTAGAGTTACGCTGGCCGCTTTTCACTCGTGTACAAAAAGGTTTGCATGACCACATGTATAAAGTAGAGTTTCCAAGTCACCATATGGAAGTTCTTGCATTAGCGAGATTGTTCCATCCGCGTCATAGACAAAACCTTCCTTGAAGATGTCCATTGAAATGGACAAAAGGTGACTGTTGTCAGTCCTAATCACATAACCTTTGATGGGGGAATATTTTTCCATTCCAAATCCATTTTCCTAAATGGACAAGGGTATCAAACTAGTCATATTCCTATGCGGAAACCTATCTTATATCTTGGGTTTTCCTGCCGAAGCAAACCAGGGCGCATGCCTCCTAGTTTTCAATCACGATCACTGAATCACTCGCGATCATCAGGTGGATGGACTGTAGATTGATTAGACATTCCTTGTTCAAAAAGACCAATTAGGGATGGAATTTAACTAATAGTTGTGTTTGAACCAGGGAATGAAAGCTGGTCAACTAGGTGGACCACTCTACCTTTATGTGGAAAACACATCAATCAGAAGAGTGAGGAAACGATAGCTCCCATACTATAAATGTAGTCACGCCCAAGGAGTAGATTGTAATCTAGAGCTCCTTGGACTACCATCACATTCAAATAAATGGTTTTCCTTCTCAAAGTTATAGGCAAATTTGGAAGGATCCCTAACGGTCAACTAGTTCCTTCATTGAAGCCTGTCAGATTTCGAATCTCAGGTAGAAGCGATGGCGAACCAAGTGCTTTCCAAGCAGTTGAGGAAAGGATACTCACAGAAGCCCCTTCATCTATAATAGTACCGACCATGATCATTCTGTAAGCTTGTACTATGATTCGGAATGGTACATTAGATGGTAGGCAGGGTTTGCCTAGAAGATTCCAATCGAAAGAAACGACTAGATTGCTTGGAGGTGGGACCGAATAAACGGTTAGATACATCTCTCAAGAACTTCCTTACTGTGGTAAAGGAATGGGTATATTTCTCCCATGTTCATCGAAGTCTGTGTTTACGAAAATAATTTGAACGGTGTCGTTCTCATTCTCTTTAGTGACAGTATCATCTGAAAGTGGGTCCTTTGAAGACAAGATTGGGTCAACCACCATCTCGACCTGTTGAATTTGGTCCGTTGTGGACTCAGAGGGTCTATCTTACGTGATAGGTGCTTCGACTAACAACAATGGTGTGTCAGTCAGATTTTCAACTAGCGATGGACTCGGCAAGAGTTTCTTGTATCTAGGAGGAAAACGCTACGGTGATGCAGGACGGTTATCCAAGACTCTTTTAGCTTCGTCTAGGAAGGGACAACAGTGGAGGGCATGATCGCCTTAACATAGTCTACAAGGAAATTTGGATCTTCCTTTTTGTCCATTGACTTCGCTTTCACTAGTTGACAGTGTACTCTCAACATGATCGTCAGCGGTTGAAGACACCGGATTGTGCAAGCAGGGAGACTAGTCCCTTAAGATCCATGGGATGCAAGGAAAATATCGATGATAATGGTCTCCCTTGCAAATGACACATGGAGATTTAGGTTTGGAAGGCGTTGTATGTGGATTTTTGCCAGATGATGCACGGTTGCCCCCTTTCGTGGTTGGATTCTTCTTCTTCTCCTCCTTCCCTTTCTTCTTCTTCTCAGTTACTTGGTTTTTAGTGTTACTAGCTTCACCAAGCGACGAGGAAGAAGGAGAGGGAGAAATAAACGAAGTAGAATGTGGGGGAGCAACTTCAGTATCATCTGGTTGCTGATTTGATTGCTAAGGAATTGTGGTGTTTTGAACGACAGAGGTCGAGAAAAGCCATATGGGCAGGCCAATTATGAGTCCTGGAAGGGACAATGTGGCCATGTGTGGAGAACCAACATCCCCCCAAGAGGAGAAGGGACTAGGATTTCCCCCAAGGGGAAATCCTTGATTGGTAGACTCCATTTCTCAACCTAAAGACCAACGAGGGAATAGTCACATTATTCCGATAAAAATAAATTTTATGATGCTTTGACACAAATTGCTTTTTCAATTTTTAAGAGTTGAGAAAAAGCTAAAGATGACTCTAGTCGCCTTCGATTTTTAATGAGCCTGAAGTGACAAGTGCTCAGATGGACCTTTTCTTTTAAGGAGTTTGAAAAGGAATGGAAGTGACTACTTTGAAATCTAGACAAAGGGATTACCAAACCAATCGTAAAACTGCAGAATACTTTTTACGGTACAACAATCAATCTTCCTGAATGTTGTGTTCAATGCATTGCGATCAATAGGGCGGCAGACATGGCTTCCTAAGGATAAAGGATGTAGCCTATTGTGGTCTCCCAATATATACTTGATAGTACGTGGGAGCACAAGTCCATACTGGCACTTGTTGTCTCAAAGAGGAGGAATCACCCAACCTACGATGAAAGTGATAGTTACCAGGCTTTACGATACCGGAATATGTCTCTAGCCTAGACTTCTAGATGTTGTGCATTAGGTTCCAAAGAATTTTTATGTTCATTGAAGTTTATTTTACAGTTGATCTTTCTTAAGAAGTTTGCCTTTAAGGTTCACCGTGTGATATAATATAAAATTCCTAAATATGCAATCTAAGATGATAAACCGTTGTTTACTTTCTTTTTGAAATGAAAATCCTAGCTACTAAGGAAAGAGAAATGAAATTCTTTCAACATAGAGAAGAGAGCACACACTAGATGCACTTTTCCTAAATCAATTTCAGCATGCAGTCTTAATGCAAATGCACATGAATGTATTGTTTTTCAGTTTTCCTTAATGTGAGAATGACAAAAAAGAAAGCAAAGTATAGATCTAAACTATTCTCTTTCAAAGTGACAATACTAAGAATTTTCTTTTGAAAAAAATGAAAGTAAAGCCAAGACGACACTTTGCGATTTCGAATTAAAACTACTTTTGACACTTGAAATACTAATGATTCAAATCAAATACAATGGCAAAAGTGTAATCGATTGTCTAAAAGAGAAATGCTTTGTAATACTCTTTTTCTTGATTGAAACCAACACTTGCGACACTTTCAAATCAAAAGATGACAGTTCGATTAAGCTACTATTTGCAAAGGAGAACTGTAAATGATGAAAACAAATACATAAAAGCCATTCACAATTCCTTCTGATGGAGGCTGAAGAATGCAAAGGAAGATGGTTTCAATAGAGATATACTAATCACAGACCACAAAACTACTGAATAAAGCTGAAGACAATGAAGAAAAACCAAAATCTGGAGGCAGAAACAGTCTCATTTGATAATCGCACCTGTAACACAGGGAAACAGGGATGCATCTCACCTACAACACACGGGAGGTGTGATGCATCCAGATTGCCAAGAAGAGACAGTGCGATGGTCCAGGGACAAGACTGAGCTTGGTTTTTTCTCACAGTTTGTAGCTAAGTTCAGGGATTTAGGCTGAGCTAATGATTGTCAGTAAACACAAAGTATAGGGGCTGATCTAATGAGGTTATTTGAGCTACCACCAGGGCACTTAGGATGTTTGCAAGTCAGTTGTTCAATTCATAAACAAACTTGGAGATTGACTGAAGCAACATTGATATACTTTGCACTTGCATAGAAAATGCAGTTCGAAGGCTAGCTGGCTTAACTTAAAGCTTCGTTTTTAGTTTATGAAGCAAACAAATAGAGACAAGAAATCAAACTATTCGCTCCCCAGTGGAGTCGCCATTTTGTTACCAGGAAAACTAGTGTCTATTCAGAGCTGCTAGTCCCACTAAGACAGGTAGCTATCTTAGAAACAAACAGGTTAAAGTTACTTGTGTTTTCCTTTATGAGAGATAGATGAGAGAGAAGCAGAGAGTACCAACCTTAGTTTTTCACTTGGGTCCTTGCTTGTTTCCTCCCTCCTTTGATAGAGCTTCGCCACTCCTTCCTTACTTGTCCCACTTCAAAGAGCACTTGTAGAGTCAAAGCAGCATAATACCATCAAATCATAGATATCTATAACCATAAACAATATAGGATCAGATGTATATTAACCATACAAATGCATATACCAAAACAAGATTCAGAAATATACAAGAATATGGAGGAAAACTCAGATAGCTTTATTGATAGAAGTAGTCGAAGAGAGAATTACAACCCATTGGTCTAACCTAGTGCCATCCTCCCAGCATGAAAGCCCTCTTCACCTCATACAAAGCAAGATCACCCAACAATGTCTTCAAAGAGAAACCAACAACACTTCCTTGCAAATTAAAAAATTCCAGCCCCTAGATCTCTTGGATGAGGGATCCATATATAGATGTTTACAGGAGAGTGAGTCAGCTTCTGGGATTTTTATTAGTGTCATTTCACTGATAGTTCTTGGTTACACTTGGAGATTTTAGATCTCTTACTCATCCCTGGGCGAATTCAGAGAGGCAAGTGTCATATGAGTAGTTCCTAGAAGATTCTCTGGTTTCCACCTAGCAAACTGCTTCTGCCATTTGTCCGCTCTCGCTCATTGCACCCTATAGAAGGGCTTTCTAGTATGCATCGCACCCCCCATGTGTAATAGGTGAGATGCATCATAACCTATGCATGGAGTAGTCTATATGGTCCTGTTTTGACCAGTTCTGAGTAGTTTTTCATGGAGAACTTCTGGGAGATGATGTAATCAACTGACCTTATTCTTTTAGGGTATGAAACAACACTTTTAGGGGTTTAGAAGCCCTTGGTTTATGGACATATGTGATTGGGGTTGCAGTGCCCAAATATGTCTATAACACACGCGTAGTGGAACGTCTTGCTGAGCTCCTGTGCTTCGCGATAGTTTGCTAGGAACTCACCATGGAGATAGTCTAACCAATTGAACTGAACTCCTTCAGCCCACTGGGCTACTAGCGTAACAACAGGTGATGGTACCTCATCGGAATGACACTTCCTCATCACCTTCCCAGATAAAATCTGTGTAGCCACCTTTACAGTAGGGTCACATATGTTGGATGTGGCATATCCATGCGGCTTCTTTCCCAGCTTAAACTTCTCTTTCATGGCCTCTGCGAGGGCCTGCTCGCCACCTTTCCCACCAAATGTCATGGCCAGATTTTCTCCTGTGTAGTGCAACCATGTGATCCTGTGTATCAACCTGTTAGTGATGGGTATTGGCTCCTCCAGCCACAGACACCCATCATGCACCAAGCATAATAGCTTCTTGATGACCAAGACTATAACTGGGGTGTAGTTGTAGTGTGGCACCCAAATTAGGTTAAGCAACCCTACCTTGTCTACTCCTCTGAGCCACCTCCATGGCTCCAATGCGATCATTATGGTGGTTGTCTCGATAATGCGACACATCAGCTACTTGGTCGCTAGGTGTGGGAACTTTTCATGGTCATCCAAGCCCGAGTCTTCAAGTTTTAATAGAGGAACCTGCCCCAAGCACGGTCCTTCAAAAACAATTGTGTCCGATAGCAGAGGGGTTTGTAAGGGGACCTTGCTCTCATCGATATCCTACGATACCTTGGCCTTACCCTTGCGTAGAGGGATGTATTCAGGAAACCAAGTGATAGGGTCATCACCTTGGGCTTCAACTTCCTCCACGTCTATTCGCACATCTTCATCATCCATCGGGATGTCTTCGATTTCTTCCTTCTCCAGCTTTAGATTGATGGATTTTCCCTTTTCCTATGCGATGGACTTTAGTGGGTTTCTTCTTGGTGATGCATGCACCAGTATTGGAGGCTGCTTGCCCTTATTATCCTTCATGCTCTCCTTGTTTGGGGTCATCTTTGGTCTCGGCATCCTTGGTGATTTGGGGACTTCCGCTAATACCTCGGCAACCTCTCGAGCAGCTACTTATGCCTCGCTAACCACTTCTGGCATATCCTCCTCGGTTATCACTACCTCGATGTCCATGGCTGTGGAAGGTGTTGACATAGCACTCATCAGCAATGCTCGTGATATCTCTGGTAAGTTCTCAAATGCTGGACTCGCTATCAGAGCCTCGAATAATTCCCGGTTCATGTGCACTTGAGAGCTCAAAAACTCAATTCTCAAAATTACAAGTGTTTTTTGGTGGGCAACCACCTGTAATTTATAGGTCATTTTGAATTCAAATCCGACTATTCCCCCCGAATTCGGTTCATTAATGATGGATTGGCAACATATTTTTAAGGATCTGACCCATAAATTCCATCTTAAATGTCGGCCACCCGCTCCATTTGGCCACATTTATACCATCAAACCATGAACAATGACTTTAATGGTCACTTTCCGATTGCCCCGCGTGATTTCTCCCTAGGTAGCACAACTCCCTTTACACTATCGTGAACCCTATGACACTTCCTTGCTTCGCACAATCCTCCAATCACATAGCTCCCCAACCCGGGCAATGTAGTTTATAGTCCCACGCCTTCTTTCAGCTGTCTGGAGCACTATGACTATGCTACCTTCATATAGTCACATGGCCAGACCACTGGTGTATGGCTTCAAGCGACATCCATTCAGATTTCCTGGGAAGGGATCTCCATTCAATTTGAACAACTGCACCGCTCCTCCGTCAGTAATCTCCTTAATGACATAGGGCCCTAACTAGTGCATTCTGAATTTTCCTATAAATTTATCAAACTTGATGTCATGCCATGATTTTTTGTGCTGCTTTTGGACCTGTTGGTGAAATCTAGCTAGAAATCTCTCTTCCTCAAGCTCAGCCAGCTACGCAAGCCTTTCTTCTAGGGCTCCATGATCCATCATACCCATGAGTGCCACTATGCGCAGACTAGGCACAATGTATTCCATGGGCATCATTGCTTCAATACCATAGACAAGACTAAAGGGTGTTTGTCTAGTCAACTTCTTGCATGTTGTCCGATAGGCCCATAGTACTGTGGGTATGTGTAGGTCCCAATCACTTCGCTGAGCATTGCAAACCTTGGTCATCATGTTCTCCAACACTTTATTGAATGCTTCCACCATCCCGTTAGCCTGTGGGTGATAAGGCATGCTCTTTTGGTGATATACCATAAATTACTCCGTCAGCACACTAATCGTTTCGTTCAGGAAGTGTGTACCATGATCACTCATCAAAATATTTGGACACTTGAATTGCGTCAGTACATATTCAAAGAGGAACTTTGCAGTAGTTGCACCTGTGCAATCCTTCATAGGATGTGCCTCCACCCATTGAGTCAAATACTCTGTCGCCTTGATAATGTATCTCACTCCTGTCTTATTCCCTTGGGGCTGAATGGGTCCCACAAAGTCTATTGCGCATTTCTCAAAGGATTGTAACATCATCTGTGGATTCAGAGGCAGCTCATCCCTCCACGATGGCCTGCCAATCCTGTGACACAAATCACATGCTTTTCAGTAAGATTTTGAATCCTGATGGAGGGTTGGCCACCACAACCCTGCGCGTAGAATCTTCTGCCCAGTCGCTCTCCCTGCATAATGTCCTCCTGTGGTGCCCCCATGAGCATTCATGAGGATACTACTCCTTTCAAACTCTAGTACATATCGTTGCAATATTTCATCAGACCCCATTTTTTATAGATTCCCAACAATGATAGAAAAATCTGCCGCGTGCACCACTAACTCCTTCTGCTTGGTGGTGTAACCTTCTGGGGTAGTTCATGTCATTAGGAAGTGTATGATATCTTCAAAATGACCATCCGTGATGCGCATTGTAAATAGTTTTGCATCAGGCAATCCTTCTTCCAAATTAGTGGGCTCTTCCCCTATTTCAATGCGCAACAGATGGTCTAGTGCCATGTTTAGTTGTCTAGGTTTCACAATAACTTCAAAATCATACTCCTAGAACAATAACAACCACATGTAGATTCTCCCCCAAAATAGGCTTATTGACCAGGTATTTCAGCATGGAATGATCTGTATACATCTTAAAATGGCCACCCAACAAGTAGTGTCTAAACTTCTGGAGCGTGTATACCATGGCTAACCCTTCACACTCGGTGGTGGAATAGTTCTTCTCCACCTTGGATAACCTTCTGCTTGCGAAATCTATAGGATGGTCCAAGTCTCCTTTGCCAGCCTGTGTCAGTATTTCTCCTAGCACTATACATGACGCGTCAACATGTACATGAAACTCCTTCTTCGAATCCGAGAAGACTAAAATCGGCACGGTGATCATATTTTCCTTCAATACATCCAAGTTTCTCTTAAAGTCCTTGTTCCAACAGAATGTGACATCCTTTTTCAACAACTTCTCCATAGGCGTAGTGATCTGGGCATAGACCTTGATAAAATTTCTGTAATATCTGGTATGTCCTAGGGTAGCACGTAGCTGTTTCACACTCCTCGATGCTTCTAAGTTAAGTATCACCGTAATCTTCGCGGGATCTACCATCAGTCCTTGTCTACAAATCACATGACCCAACAGGGTCCCAAAAGGAACACAAAACAGGCATTTCTTTAGATTGAGCATGATCAGGTATCTTCGACAGGTATTTAGCGTCAGGCGCAAACTCTCCACATGGTGTTTCACCATTCCAAGTTATGTTCGGTTGTGATCGTAGCATTGGTTTTGGTGTGATCACGATTTGATGAGGGTGGAGGTGGTTTAGCCTCTGGATTCCCTTCATTTTTCTTGGATTGGTTATTTTATGAGATCCCACATTCATGCTTGGAATATGGCACGAGGATGAATGGCTGGAAGAGAGATTTGGTTCAACCATATATATGGTTGGGTGGTATGTGGAAGTCCCAAACCTAGTCAGATTTGCCTATGATTAATAAAAGCTAAATTATCTTAATTTTGCATTGATTTATATGTGGATTTAATGGCTGTCATATCTCTAATATTTATATGGTTTTATGCTGGTTATAATCATGCTTGAATGACTCGTTTATGTCATGGTCATTTCATATATTTACTTGTAACTTTTAAATGGATGGAAGCAAGACCTAATTGATGATGTAGTATTTCAATATAGAAGGAGGTGACCCTTTTGGTATGTTTCATAAGTTGTTTCTGTTGTTTATGCTCTGCCTTGTATCCTAGACCTGTAGGTTGCATTGATGCCAAGTGTTTGACAAAATATCAGCCCCAGTTGGGGATGCTCAGGCCTAGTCCTAAGGGAGATATTTGATTGATCATCATTGTTATTATTTTTTAATGAATTCTGGAAGTTACAACAAGTTCTGGGCAAAGGGCAGGATTCTGGCCTAGAAAAGTGGCTTAAATCCCACAGTTGCTAGCATAGAACTAGCAATTTTGGTCCATAGCCATTGGTGGGCAGCCTTGTGAGAGCAACTTTTGGTTTTTGGTCACTCCCTTTCCCATAGCATGAGAACAACTATGGCCTAAGAGCTGCAAAATAATAGTGGGACCCAAGGACAGGTTGTGGAGTGGTTGACTTGTCTCTTGAGGGTCCTGTTGATGATGTTGGATGATTGTATGTGATGTTACATCGATTCCACTTCCTTAAGGTGACATAGGAGGTCAATATGATCATAATAGCATGTCTCTTCATGTTTACCTGAGTTGGCATAGTTACTTTGGGTAGAATTGGGAGGGGGTGTTACATAGAATAGATGCGATGGGAGGAGAAAAGTAATTTATGTTAGTAATTGGTGATTATTCTAGATTGACATGGGTAGCATGATAATAGCATGTCTCTTCATGTTTACCTGAGTTGGCATGGTTAATTTGGGTAGACTTGGGAGGGGGTGTTACATAGAATAGATGCGACAGGAGGAGAAAAGTACTTTATGTTGGTAATTGGTGACTATTCTAGATTGACATGGGTAGCATTCATTATAAATAAGTCAGAAACATTTGAGAAGTTCAAAATATTCAAGGCATTAGCATAAAATCAAACATGGTGCAAGATAAAGTGTATAAGGTCATAAAGGAGGTGAATTTACTTGAGATGAGTTTGTAGACTTTTATGATGAACTTGGCCTAAAAAGGAAGTAAAACAACAAAATAGATTTGCAAAGACACAAAATAAGTCTATACAACAAATGGCCAGATCCATGATGTAAGAGAGAAACATTCCTCAAACATATTGGGCAGAAGCAGTAGACTTAGCAATTCATATTCTCAATAAGGAACATCATAGACCAAACTTGTTGGCATTATGATACAAGTATTGTCCTTGATGGCAACTCACTCAGAGGTATGATATAGGTGATGGCAACTCAATTAGAGGATAGATCTTAGTACAACAGGTCAAGAGAGAGATATACGCAGGTTAATTGTGATGAAAGTGCGTATACACGCGGATGAGAAGAACAAAAGGTGCGTATACGTACACACGTAGGTTCACAGAATGAAAGGCGCATCCATGTCGGAAAACTAAGTTTTGGTTCGTGGTATTTGGTCCATGGTATTTTGGTATTGGTCCATGGTATTTGGTCCGAAGTGTTGACCCCAGGTATTGGGTCCAAGGTATTGGTTCAATATGGTTTTGGACCATGGTATTGAGAGAAGCCTAAACCTATATAAAGGGAAGATCATTAGGCCAAGGGTGGCAAGTGTGCAAGGATTGGATATCTGATGAAGTGTGAGATCTAGTATGCTGGTCATGGGTTTGTGATGCTTAGCTTGATTTGAACCAAGGAGGCACTCATGTGGATGATGATGAACACTGGATTGGGATCTTAAGGCTTGGAATGTTTATCATTATATGGTTTGATTATGGATAGACTAGATCTAAATTATTGACGCATGTTTTATTGTATGAATGTTATGATCTGGGTATGACTGATGTCTGGAACAGCTGCAAATTTATGAGTAAGTATTTGCAGATTTGTACGTAGGTTGGCTTTGGTGAAAGTGCATATGTACGCTAGTTTGTTTCTTCATAGTAATGTATACATTATGAGATATGATATTTGAAGTTGCAATTGGATCTGGTTATTGTTGTAGAGTTCTGTTGTCTGTTCTGTGTTCTGGCAACTATGTTGTTGATAGGGTTTCAGTGGTTCAGTATTGGGTGATTCTTGATGATTGTATTATAGTGGTGATTATTTTGTATTTATGGATCCAATATGAAAATGTATGAAACGTGGTCCCTGGAAGATCATAGAGTTCAGTAGGTCGGTGCCTACGTACGAGTAAATGGATCGGCTAGTACAAGAGCTAAGAAGGTTGTAGCCTTCTGCAGGTAGAAGCCTACATACTGGTATAAGACTGCACCAGTAATATTGTAAAAACAAGTTTCTTATTAAAAGAAGATAGAAACAAATTACAGCAGGTGGTTCTCACCCACATTAGGTTTCAACCTTATATCATGGTGTTCATGTGTGCTCCTTATGTGTGATGATCTATTTTGTTTTACTGCACCTGTTTACTATTAATATGGTTAATAATGTTCTGATGCACTCATTTGAAGATCAACTAATTGAATCATAAGTTTACTGGATATACGCTAGTTGCATTAAACACAGTTGCGTATATACGCAGAGTATCCTTAACTTAAGTAGCGTATATGAATCTGAATATGGAAATGAAAAAGTTATTATTGATTAGATAATAATGATTCACCTCCCCCTCTATGTATTATTTCCAACAATTGGTTTCAGAGCAGGTCCTTTGGTAGAAGCTTGATCGCTTGAAGGAGATCCGTAGAACAATGGGAAAGAAAGCACGTCAAAAGAAGAAGACAGCTCAAAGGAACAATGACAACCTGCCGCTGAGTGGAAGAAAGTATTCAGATCCTGAATCACCTCATATTGAAGATGAAGCATAAGATAAAATCATAGATCAACAAGATCTACCTAGCAAAAGGGAGAGTGCCCTCAAAGAAGAAGTCATCAGCTTAAAAGCTCAGCTGGAATGTGCCTCCAGAATTCGTCAAATGCTGCAGGAGTTGAATGAAGAACAAGAAAAAGAGATTCTCAAACTAAGGCATCAAGTGGAAGAAGGAAGAAAGTCTGAAGAAATTTTGAAGAAGCAATGTCTGGAAAAGGAAGAACAACACCAAGTTGAGGTAAATATCTTGAAAGGTAAATTAGAAGAAAAGGATAAACTATTACGATTTCAAGACAATACTAAGATTTTGGATGATATTCTTAGTAGTCAAAGGTCTCCTGCTATCAAAATTGGTCTTGGTTTTTATGAATCTGTGGAAGGTGAGGCAAGGAACTCTAATGAGAAATCTGAAATGCTCAACAAGGAGATGAAAAGACAACCCCATCAACAGCCAAGGAAAGAAATTCCTAAAAGAATATCTTTTTCTCCTAACTGTGGAAGTGATAGACGATTATTTTCTCCGATGAATAATGTTGAATGTTATGTATGTCATAATCTCGGACATGTTGTAGCCAGATGCAGAAGTAGAATGGTTCAAGACTGTCACACAGAAAGATCATCACGTTCGAGGTACTTTAAGGGGTATTGTTTTGCTTGCAATATGTTTGATCACAAAGCCATTGATTGCTACAGAAGGAATATGAAACATGTAAGATGTTATACATGTAACAAGCTTGGACACATAGCAAAGGAATGCAGGAGAAGATTTTGGAAACCATACCAAAGGAGAAAACATCATCACAGTTGAAGATATGGAAGAAAAAGGAAGTACAGCCAGAAAGATGTGGCATAGCAGAATATACAGACATCACAGACTTAGAGGAAGCAAAAAGTGTGGAACATCCATGTTCTAAATCTCATACGTAGGTTTCATGAAGATAAGGCGCGTATATACGCGAGTTAGATGCTGCACAGTCATGTATATGAAGAAAAGCAGTAGAACAGACTCAGGAAATGGTTCTATCGTGGTATATGATGGTTGGCACAGGCTCAGGGGGAGAATATGCTTCGAATAATGCATTGTTGGCATTATTGTTAGAAGTCCTTGGTGATGATACTTATTGACATATCTTGCTACTGATTGTTGATTGACCAACAGAATGGATTGTAGGTTAAGATGCTTATAGTGCAGATCATATGGTGTATGATAGCTGTTGATAATTGTCATGGTCTTGTTTAGGTCCCTGGTCTCTGTGAGTCATATAATATATCTTGTTACCCCACTATGCATGGGATGGATGATGTAATGGTTTTTGTATTTGAGTCAAAAATGGTGTATCCCCACTTGTTTGGGAGACTGATGTATGTATGAGTCTTTAGGAAGGTCATTGGAAATGTATGTATAGAGTTATGTTATGCTTTTGTAGACTTTGCATGTGCTCAGGGGGAGCATGGACGGATTGGTACAAATTGGCATGTATAAAGGGAGCTCAATAAGAAACTTCAACATGTACTTAGGGGGAGCATGGACAGCAGAATGTATATCAAAGAAGAGAATATCTTGGTCCACCCTTTGCCCTTGATGTCAAAGGGGGAGAGTGACATGGTGTGGTGGTTGCCATCAAGTCCAAAGGGGGAGATTGTTGGCATTATGATACAAGTGTTATCCTTGATGGCAACTCACTCAGAGGTATGATACAGGTGATGGAAACTCAATCAGAGGATAGATCTTAGTACAGCAGGTCAAGAGAGAGATATACGCAGGTTAACCATGATGAAAGTGCGTATACACGCGGGTGAGAAGAAAAAAGGCGCGTATACATACACACACAGGTTCACAGAATGAAAGGCGCGTACATGTTAGAAAACTAAGTTTTGGTCTGTGGTATTTGGTCCATGGTATTTTGGTATTGGTCCATGGTATTTAGTCTGAAGTGTTGACCCAAGGTATTGGTTCAACATGGTTTTGGACCATGGTATTGAGAGAAGCCTAAACCTATATAAAGGGAAGATCATTAGGCCAAGGGTGGCAAGTGTGCAAGGATTGAATATATTATGAAGTGTGAGATCTAGTATGCTGGTCATGGATTTGTGATGCTTAGCTTGATCTGAACCAAGGAGGCACTCATGTGGATGATGATGAAAAATGGATCGGGATCTTAAGGCTTGGAATGTTTATTGTTATATGGTTTGATTATGGATAGATTAGATCTAAATTATTGATGCATGTTTTATTGTATGAATGTTATGATCTGGGTATGACTGATGTCTGGAACAACTGCAAAGTTATGAGTAAGTATTTGTAGATCTGTACGCAGGTTGGCTTTGGTGAAAGCGCGTATGTACGCTAGTTTGGTTCTTCATAGTAGCGTATACATTATGAGATATGATATTTGAAGTTGCAGTTGGATTTGGTTATTGTTGCAGAGTTCTGTTGTCTGTTCTGTGTTCTGGTGACTGTGTTGTTGACAGGGTTTCAATGGTTCAGTATTGGGTGATTCTTGATGATTGTATTACAGTGGTGATTATTTTGTATTTATGGATCCAGTATGAAAATGTATGAAACGTGGTCCCTGGAAGATCGTAGAATTCAGTAGGCCGGTGCCTACGTACTAGTAAACATATCAGCCAGTACAAGAGCCAGGGGGTTGTAGCTCCCTTCCAGGAGCTGCTGGAAAACGAGTGAAGGTTGGAGCCTTCAATAGGCCGGTGCCTACGTACGAGTAAATGGATCGGCTAGTACAAGAGCTAAGAAGGTTGTAGCCTTCTGCAGGTAGAATCTTGCGTACTACCATGGTATAAGACTGCACTAGTACTATTGTAAAAACAAGTTTCTTATTAAAATAAGATAGAAACAAATTGCAGAAGGTGGTTTTCACCCACATTGGGTTTCCACCTTATATCATGGTGTTCATATGTGATCCTTATGTGTGATGATCTATTTTGTTTTACTGCACCTGTTTACTGTTAATATGGTTAATAATGTTTTGATGCACTCATTTGAAGATCAACTAATTGAATCATAAGTTTACTAGATATACGCTAGTTGCATTAAACACAGTTGCGTATATACGCGGGTATCCTTAACTGAAGTAGCGTATATGAATCTGAATATGGAAATGAAAAAGTTATTATTGATTAGATAATACTGATTCACCCCCCCCCCCCCCCCCCTCTCAGTATTATTTCCAACAAAACTATGATAAGACACCATATGATTTATGGCATCGTAAACCAGCATCTATCAAACATTTTAAAGTGTTCATAAGTAAGTGGTACATTAAAAACAACAATGAAAAGTAAATAAAGTT
Source organism: Pinus tabuliformis (assembly GCA_031772625.1). Lineage (NCBI taxonomy): Eukaryota > Viridiplantae > Streptophyta > Pinopsida > Pinales > Pinaceae > Pinus > Pinus tabuliformis. The sequence goes on along the minus strand of CM062807.1, from coordinate 408,461,109 downwards.
TGATTCGAGGTGAGATGAAGGAATATTTTTGGGATACTCAATGAAAAGTAGAGGATACATGTGTTATAATGAATTATTGCACAAGATTGTGGATTTTATAGATGTAAATTTTGGTGAAGAGATGGTTGGAAACAACAAGAAAATAAGTTTTTATCAATCCTCTAGATCATCACCATGACAACGAAGAAAATGGAGTATAGGATGAAGAATAAGAAAATATAGAGACTCATTTAAAGGATCCCTAAGGGCATGCGCAAAGAATCAACCTAACAATAAAATTATTGGAGATAAAAATGAAGGACTTCAAACAAGGAGGAAACCTTTAAAGACAACTTATCAAGCTCAGATAACCATGTTTTTAAAGTTTGAACCATGAAATTTTGATGAAGCAAGCAAAGGCAAACACTTGATAGATGTTATGAACGAGGAGATAGAGTAGATTGAAAAGAACAAGACTTGGGAAATGACACCGAGACCAGTAGGAAATAATGTCATAGGTACAAAATGGGTATTAAAAAATAAGATGAATGAACAAGGATAGATTGTAAGAAACAAAGCAAGATTGGTATGCAAGGGTTACTTAAAAGTAGAAGGTCTTGACTATGTAGAAACTTTTGCACCAGTGGCACGATTATAGGCAATCAAAATGTTTATTTCTTTTGCTTGTTATAAATATATTAAGGTGTACTAGATGGATGTAAAGTCTACTTTTCTAAATGAAGAAAGTGAGGAGGAAGTATAAATAGAACAACATGAGAGCTTCTAATTACGAGATAATCCTAATGTTGTATACAATTTAAAGAAGGCATTGTATGGACTTAAATAAGAACCAAGGGCATGGTACTCTAGGTTGGATAAGTATCTAAAGCAGTTGGGTTTCAAGAAAGGTGCAACTAATAGTAGCTTATACATAAATTCCAATCAAGGTGAACTCCTAATTGTGGTAGTGTATGTGGATAATATTATGTTTGGAAGCAACAAATATGATTTAGTGCTATCATTTTCTAATGAGATGAAGTCTAAGTTCCAATATCAATGATGGGAGAGCTTACCTTATTACATTGGGTTGAAAATCCTACAAAAGTTAGGAGGTATATTCATTTATCAAGAGAAGTACCTAAAGGGTATGTTTAAAAGGTTCCAAAGGGAAGAATGTAAACTTGTCTCAACCCCTATGGTAATTTGATGCAAGTTGAGATGATGAATCACCTGATGTTGATCATAAACTTTATAGACATATGATAGGAATTTTGCTATATTTAATAGCCTCTAGACAAGATATAATGTTGGAAGTTGGATTGGTGGAAAGATATTAGTCAAAGCCTAAATAGAGTCATCTACTAGGAACCAAAATGATATTCAGATATTCGAAAGGGAATACAAACTATGGACTATTGTACCTAAAAGGGAAAGAATTCACATTGATAGATTGGATGATAGGAAAAGTACAGGTGGTGGTGCAATATACTTGGGACAACCATTGGCTACATGATTAAGGAAAAAATAGTCCTCAGTGTCTCTATCTCACTAGCTTGACTTCAAAGAGGAGCTTTAAACAATTGTAGAGAATATGAAAAGGAATGATCTATCTACGAGGGAGACTCAAAAAAAGAAGCAAGAAGCATATGATCAAAAGAAAGAAGAATATAAATAATGATGCAATCTCTAAGTATCATGATTTTGAGGTAACTAGAGAAGCAACATGAAGAAGACCAACCTATATTTGCAGAACTAGGTCATCTTCATTATGAAAAGACAACATCAACTAGGTCCATCATTCAAAGGTTTATTCTTTGGTACAAAATAATGAGTAAATATGTATATATATGACAAGTAAATAATAATTTTCAAAATGCATATAATTTAGTTTAACACTTGCATATCTAGTCAAAAATTTTTGAATATAAGCCTAACTCATAATTTACTTTTGCATCATTAGACTTTCTCAAAACATCTTGAGGCTCTAATGAATCTAGATATGTATGACCTTTGCATCAAAGTATATTTTATTACTCATGTATTCAATTAATAACCTATGAACTATGAAGAAATTAAAACCAAATATCTCTTAGAATATATAAAGCTAAAGAAAATGTGTTGAAATCAGAGGAGAAGATTCTATACATATTTATGTCTAGTTTCTAGAATCCTTCATCATGAAGAACCATGTGATCAACATCTAAACCATATTATAATTGTGATAAAGTTCCAAATGAAGATATATATATATATATAAAAGAGTTGTTTTCATATGAAGATATCTAATCTTTCCAACATCTAAGCTATCATAGTACTAGTGTAAAATATTATTTTGTGGAGATATCAATCAATAAATCAATCAAAGTTAGAGACAAAGCAAAAGCATAATTCTAATTCAAATTCTATCATGAATAAAACCATCAAATTGGTTCCATATTTAGAAAGTCAACATTTCATCAAAGTACATAGTAGCATTGATATAAAAAATATATGGAAGAAGTATGTATCTTATCTATCATCAACACAAAAGATTGAGCATTTGGTTATATATATAATCACTCTTGATGATGAAACTATTTCAATGCATCACTAAAATTCCCTCAAAATCCTTCAGCTCTCTCATTGCAATCACAAATAATTGAATTCTATATCTATTGATGCTACATTTATGACCTATGTTTATGTATACAAAGGAGGAATGTATAAAGTGTTGAACTTTATTTATTAACAAATGAACTAGGCCTTTGAAGCTCTTCAATAATATGCCTGGATAGATTAAAATGTGTCAGAAATATGTTGATCAAATGAAATCGATAGTGTCACAAAGGTATGAGAATAACATCAATTCATCATGATATTCCTGCACTAGTCTCAATGAAAAGTATAAAATAGTCTAGAGCAAGAAAGAATTCAAGGCAGGAAAAGAGACCTATTTCTGACACAAAAAGCATACTCAAAAGTCTTATGCTAAAGTTTGGTCGCTAAAATCAATCATGAACAAAGAGTATTGATAGTAACATAATGCACTGGTCATTTAAAATACTCAGTGCAAATGTCAATGAAGGAGTAATTTTGTTGCCAAATGTTAAAAGAAATAATTCCAACGCAAAGAATGGAAACAAAGTTTCAAGACAAATTGAAGTTTAACAATGGAAAAAAATTAGTCACACAAAAGTGCCACAACGTCATGGAGAGGACAATGCAACGTTTAATATTCTGTGACTCAATCTTTGAATCCGGTTCAAAAAACATTTAAATCAAATAAAATGTAAATGAAATGAAATTCTCAAACAATTCATTTAACAATTTAACAACAATTCAAATTAAACAAACGCTCAATATGTAACGCTCATGAGAAAAGAGGTGCGGGGAAGGCAGAATTGACAAGAAGATTCAATGGAGGTACGTAGAGACGGTATTTCCCATGTTTGCATTGAATGAATTCTACCTGCCATGCGTTGAATGAATTCTATTGACTGTATTGCGAGAGTATTTCATCTATGTGTTAAATGATTTCCTATGGTGCATTATTAATGGATTACGGAATTATGTTTTCAGTGTATATGAAGGAATATGACAGTCATATATTCGAAAACTTTATTTACTAGCATTTGCACCAGATGTTGTAAAGGAAATGTCGTAAGGCATAAATTGAAGAACACAAATACAACAAAAGAATACTTTGATAAAGAATAAAAATATATTGAACGCTCAAATCAATGCCCCATTTGCCCCATTCACTGGAACCACTTAGTAGACATATCTATCAACATTAGGATTATACACAATGATCAAGAAATTTCCCATATACAAACAACACCTTCCACAACAACCTTTTGTCACATCCACATTTTAAAAAATGCCTTGCGTGATTGGAATATCCCATATTTCCTTTTTCATTATGCAGATAAATCTTCCATATTGCTATTTTCATCATGAATATTGTTAGTTCATTGTTGTAAAGTGTTGGTGTGTTAAATTCAATACTATAAGTTTGACAAGTGAAAAACATTCGTCAATTAGCATAATATGCATTTTTCTCTCACCGTGTATTTTTTAGTCAAAGAGCACAAGTAACAAATTAACATGTATTTTCCCTTCATTATTTTCATCATAGAGCCAAGAAATCTACACCTTATTTATAAAGTAACAAAAAAAATTTGGAATACGTTTAATATTTCAAGCTAGTGTCTAACCTAAAAAGTAACAAAAGCTTTTTGAAATAAATTTAATATTTTAAGCAATTGACTAACCTAATTTAATAATTGAAAATTTCTCAAAGACAAATTATACTCCACAATAAGATAGCCAACATTGGAGCCCATACATTCACTAAAACCAAAAGAAACACAACCACTTATTAAGAAGAAATTCAAGTAATAATAATAAAACAAAAATAATAAACATTAAAATATAAAATGGTATTTCCAACACAGAGGTATAAATATACATGCTCTATGTCCATTGCTAGATTAAATGGGTGTGGAGAAAATTAGTAGAGAACCCAAAATTGTATTTCTAATTAGGAGGGGTGGAGAAATGCTTTAAATGAAAGTTGTTGTCATTCTAATGAAACCATTTTCAAAGGGGATATTAAGGTTCTGAGAGAGAAGCTAGGCTTGGTAGAGAACACCTTCCTTGTGAAGACAGAATGTCAGTGTTTGGTTGCTCAGAGTTGTTCTCCTAAAAAAAGGGGAAGTCATTGGCACCAAATGTTGCAAAGGAAACACCGTAAGGCATAAAGTGCAGAAATCCATTATCCATGTAGTGCGTGCATTATTCAAGAAGGTGGATCTCTATAAATTTGTTGCAAACATTTATGTTGTTGCAGTGCTAATTCATTTAGAATCTACTACTACCTCCTCTTCTTGGAATATTAAATTTCTTATCACCCCATGATGACAATCCCTATGATTATTGGCATCACAATTTTTTCCACTTTAGTGGCTTTACCTTCAACCTAAAGAAACATGAATTTGAGTCACTCAATTAAAAAGAAATTGCTAAATTGCTATTTATCAGGTTTTGAGTAAAAAAAATTAATAACTCATATTTACAACCCTTTAAGTCTGGTATTTATAACCCTTTAAAATGAAACTAACTATCCATATTTTTATTAATAATAAAAAGAATCTTCTTTATAAAACTGACACTCACATGCTACTCTTATATATTTATCTTATATTTAATATTCAGTGTCCATCAATTGAATGACAAGTTGAAAGCTCAACTTAATTGCACCTTTCTGAACTCCTTTGTGGGAATTCATGTCCCATTAATTTAATGGCAAATTGAAATTTCAAATACATTACACATTTTATACCAGATTCAGAGAGTTCATGAGCAAACTTTCAAGGTTTTAATGGATCTCGGTCGTTTGTATTTTCTCTGATGTTGACTATATTACAAAAGCCAAAATCTCTTGGATTGTGGTGAAACCTTGGCTAAACCATAATCCAAGTGGAACCATGAACAATCCAGGATTAGCGAGTATATTACGAAACCCAAAATGGTGTAACCTTGGCTAAATCATAAATCCAATTGGAACCATGAATAGTGAAGGATTATCGTCGCCAAAAACATAAAAAGGTACACTGTTTATATTAGTATACATCCAATAGAACTTGTTGTACCATATTGTGAATTCCTGTGGCCAACCAATGAGAACCAAATACTATGCTACCTTTGTGGGTGGAATCTAATGTGATGTATCTAACCCCGGCCAATGTGCCGTATGCCCCAATGAATATCTAATAAACTATATAATCCAAGAATTCTGTAACACAACATATACTGATAAGGAGGTCTCCTTCCACAAGCTCTAGCATTTACAACGTGGAGTTGCAGCAGTAACTCGCTATTGAAAAATAACTATTTAGCAATGTGTTTATTTTGCAAAGAAACATGCTGGACAGTATTCCATATGGGCACAAACTGGAATTGACTAACAGAGACCAATTAACATTTCACATTTGTAGCTTTGCTAACTGTTTATGTTCAATAAATACTGATAAAATGATAATCTTACAGAAAAAGAAGACATCACTTTGTAGGGTGTGTTATTTGTATTTACACAATTTATTTTTTTATTCAATCAGCTATGCTATTCTCTGTGCTTTTGCTGGGTTCCTTCATCACCACCATCATTGGGAAATTCATTTCCCTCTTGAAGTATGAAACGAGTAGCAATTCCCAATTGATCTCACACTACCACCACAAAGAAGCTAGCAATCCTGATATACAAATCGAACCAGCCATCCTATCAAGCAATCCATGTAGTTCTCAATCCATAGATTTGATAACCCAAAACTCAAATCTTTTATATCTAATATGCAAATAAATTTTCACATTAATATGTCTGGATCTCATTCTAAGATCTTTATAGATCTGATATAAATTTGGTGAGCTCAGAGGTGTGTTTACCTCTCAAGCCCAATTATTCATGCTCTAGAATCTGAATTGGGCAAAATTTACTGATCCGATGTTGTAAAGTTCATGATCGTTGAGAAAAGATCCATGAACATAAGAGCAAACTTCATGATTTGATGGGACCAAAATCCACATAGTTCCACATAGTCCAAGTAACCTATCTGTCATTCAAAAAGGATTTTATTCAGATAACTGAACATTGTCCAAGTAAACTTATCATTATCAAATTTTTCAGAGAAGGGAAAGCGCTGCAAAACAAGTAATTCGTTTTCAAGCCATTATAAATATGTCTGTCCATAACAGTTTATTAATCATGTTTTTCTTTTAATTCTGATCACAAAAACACAAACAAACCATGTAAGAGCTTCTGCAGTGATATCCAAGATGTAGAAGAAGACCAGACATATTATAAACACTCCATATTTTTGAAATTTTAGCAAACATGAAGAGTTATGAAGTTTTTCTTCATGATAGGATATATTATTCTGTACATAGAAGGTACATCAAAAGTTAATTCAATAGTCAAACTATAAATTTGACTATAAGAGTAGTTCTTCAGTCAAGTAGTGGAAATTGGCTAGCTTTGAGGCAAAAACCCTACAGACAATGTGTGCTAGGCATGCTTTTGAAAGCCAAGTTTTAACACAAAAAGTAGATTTTCTTTCCAATGACAATAATCTGCACCATGCTTCTGCACTACACACACGTTTTTCCATCAACACCTTCAGCAAGATGAACTACTAAAGCATAGTAACTGCATGTTGCCATGTTTTCAGGTTTGACTATTTAAATATATGTACAACCAATGCAGAATGGAATAATTTCATAGCACAAGGATTTTTGCTAATTAAACTGCAATAGAAAAACAAGAAAGTGCCTTCTCTCAAGAACACAGTCTCCTGTCAAGGGAAGCCACTTGGAAAGGGATCACTCACATTTGCATACAGAAGGAAAAGCAAGAAAATACAATTCTATACAGCAAATGGCCATAATTGATGGTTAAAGTTTGCACAGTGCCTAGGAGGCCCATCTCAAGGAGTATCGAGAATCAGACGATCCAATGGCAGGCATGTCATAAACTTGAAAGGGATATGTTTCAACACCATAGTCCATCAAAGGTCTGTCTTCTAGTTAATCATCATGGTCATACACAAAATCAGGAATCTCAATCTGTCCCTTCCTAATGTAATCCCACATAAATTCTAGACGATTTACATACTTCAGTTTCCAGTATAAACTGCATGACACATCAAAAACTGCATGAACACATCTACAACAATTAGTTGTAATGAATTATTTGAATCAAAATGCAAACTCAGCTTAATACTCACCCTGTCCTCAAGAAGAAACGACCAAGGGTTGCAAAAAACAGTCTTGACTGAAGCCCTGGATGTAGGGAATACACCACCTGAAGCCTTTCCTTAAAAGCCAGAGGAAGTTCTTCATAGATCAACCAAAAACTAGACACACCAGGGCAGTTTTCACTCCTTTGAACAGAGGTATGAATTACAAATTGAACTAATATCAAATTGCTTCATATGTTCTCATAACAGTGAGGTCGCTTTTTGGTGCTTGCAATAGTGTGCCTTTCTTTCCACTATTGTTTGAGCCTTAATTCAGATACTCGATATTTATATTTTCTGTAAAAAGGTGTTGTACATAATCTAATTTCTAGATATATATGCTTTTGGGTGCTTGCAATAATGTTTTCTAGCCTTATTTTCCACTATTGTTTGAGCCTTCATAATTCAGATTTTCGATATTTATGCTTCTTGGTTTTCTGTAAAAAGTTTTCTAACCAATTAATGCACGCTACAGCAACATGCAAAAGGAGAGACAGAACAAGTTATTTTATCTATTAATTCCCTACACATAGATATCTATGCTTCTTGGTTTCCTGTAAAACGTGTCCGAAGCAGTTTAAGGCACACTCAAGTAACATGTAAAAGGAGAGGGAGTAAGTTGTTTTATCCGTTAATTGACTACAAAGTGCAGGTCCCATTGACCAGATCAACCACTAGTAAGGTTACTTCTTTAGTGCTTAAATGGAATAAAATACATGCTTTGGACTACAAAGTGCAGGTCCCATTGACAAGATCAACCACTAGTAAGGTTACTTCTTTAGTGCTTAAATGGAATAAAATACATGCTTTGGACTGAAATTCTTGTTTTTTCAATGATGTTGGTGTATTAAAAGCCAAAAGATAGACAAGTTATTGTTGTTCCCTCTGTTAATTCCCTGCAAGGTTCTTATCCCCATTTACAAGATCAACCTTTAGAAGGGTTATTTTTTAATGTTTAAATGGCATACAAGATAAGCTTTGGGCTAAAATTTAAGGCACACAAAGAGATACATGCTAAGAGAGAGACAAAGTTGTTTTACCTGTTAATTCCTTACAAAGTGTAGGTCCCCATTGACAACATCAACCTCCCTATTATTTAAAAGGAATACAAGATAAGCTTTGGACCAAATTTCTTGTTTTTACAATGATGCTTGTGTATTAAAATCCAAAGGATATACATATTATTTTTGTTCTAGCTTATAACTCACTACATAAGTGGAGGCCCCCGTTGACAAGATCAACCTTTAGTGGAGTTATACATTTTAAGGTTTAAATGAAATACAAGATAAGGTTTGGACAAAAATTATGCATTCACATTTTGCATTTTTTGAATGGTGCTGGTGTATTAATTCGTCCAAAGAGAAACAGTTCATTGTCGCTCTATTTCTTAGTTACCTATAAAGTGTTGGTCCGCATTGAGAAGATCAACCTCTAGTGAAGTTACTTCTTTAATGTTTAAATGCAATACAAGGTAAACTTTGGACTAATATTCTGTGTTTTCTCAATGGTGCTTGTGTATTAAATCCTTTTACCAAAGATGTGCAATTATAGGAAGGCATTGTATTGTGTCTTAAAGAGTTTCCCCATGTTTGCAAAACTTTTAATGAGCTATTAAAGTCAGAAGAATCTTACTATTTTGTCATTTTGATCCATGGAAATATCCTGCTAAGAAATATGTACTTTGTTTTCTACAAGAGTATTCTGCCATCTCAATGGTAATGGCGTTTCCACACATTGAGAGGAGAAAATCAAAAGATTAAAAGAAACTGATGATACGTTGCAGCCAGAACTAATATAATCAGTACATGATGTGTCTATAAGAATCAAGATTTCTCTTTAATTCTGTAGTTACAAAGCATCTTTGATATTTATGCTTCTTGGTTTTCTGTAAAAAGTTTTCTAACCAATTAATGCACGCTACAACAACATGCAAAAGGAGAGACAAAAAAAGTTATTTTATCTATTAATTCCCTGCACATAGATATCTATGCTTCCTGGTTTTCTGTAAAACGTGTCCGAAGCAGTTTAAGGCACACTCAAGTAACATGTAAAAGGAGAGGGAGTAAGTTGTTTTATCCGTTAATTGACTACAAAGTGCAGGTCCCATTGACTAGATCAACCACTAGTAAGGTCACTTCTTTAGTGCTTAAATGGAATAAAATACATGCTTTGGACTACAAAGTGCAGGTCCCATTGACAAGATCAACCACTAGTAAGGTTACTTCTTTAGTGCTTAAATGGAATAAAATACATGCTTTGGACTGAAATTCTTGTTTTTTCAATGATGCTGGTGTATTAAAAGCCAAAAGATAGACAAGTTATTGTTGTTCTCTCTGTTAATTCCCTGCAAGGTGCTGATCCCCATTTACAAGATCAACCTTTAGAAGGGTTATTTTTTAATGTTTAAATGGCATACAAGATAAGCTTTGGGCTAAAATTTAAGGCACACAAAGAGATACATGCTAAGAGAGAGACAAAGTTGTTTTACCTGTTAATTCCTTACAAAGTGCAGGTCCCCATTGACAACATCAACCTCCCTATTGTTTAAAAGGAATACAAGATAAGCTTTGGACCAAATTTCTTGTTTTTACAATGATGCTTGTGTATTAAAATCCAAAGGATATACATATTATTGTTGTTCTAGCTTATAACTCACTACATAAGTGGAGGCCCCCATTGACAAGATCAACCTTTAGTGGAGTTATACTTTTTAATGTTTAAATGAAATACAAGATAAGGTTTGGACAAAAATTCTGCATTCACATTCTGCATTTTTTGAATGGTGCTGGTGTATTAATTCGTCCAAAGAGAGACAATTCATTGTCGCTCTATCTGTTAGTTACCTACAAAGTGCTGGTCCGCATTGAGAAGATCAACCTCTAGTGAAGTTACTTCTTTAATGTTTAAATGCAATACAAGGTAAACTTTGGACTAATATTCTGTGTTTTCTCAATGGTGCTTGTGTATTAAATCCTTTTACCAAAGATGTGCAATTATAGGAAGGCATTTTACTGTGTCTTAAAAAATTTCCCCATGTTTGCAAAACTTTTAATGAGCTATTAAAGTCAGAAGAATCTTACTATTTTGTCATTTTGATCCATGGAAATATCCTGCTAAGAAATATGTACTTTGTTTTCTACAAGAGTATTCTGCCATCTCAATGGTAATGGCGTTTCCACACATTGAGAGGAGAAAATCAAAAGATTAAAAGAAACTGATGATACGTTGCCGCCAGAACTAATATAATCATGAAAATCAAAAGATTAAAAGAAGCTGATGATACATTGCAGCTAGAACTAATATAATCAGTACATGATGTGTCTATAAGAATCAAGATTTCTCTTTAATTCTATAGTTACAAAGCATATTCTGTCAATCAACTGTATAACTACAATATAAAGTCATATCTTCCAACTTACACTCTCTTCTTCTTGCGTCCCAGGGCATTTGTTTTCAAGCCATTATAAATATGTTTGTCCAGAACGGTTGGTTAATCATGTTTTTCTTTTAATTTTGATTACACAAACACTGCGGACTAACTCACAAAACCCTACTAATGTCTCTTCCACCTAACTATGAAATACAATACGACCTCTCATGCATCTCTGTCATTGCAGGCCGAACTATTTTTGCCGCTACATCAAATTCTGTGTGTGAGGTAGCGGGGAGGTTTACCCAGGCTTGGGGGTAGAGATGTACGTTTATTCAGAGTATCATTCTGCCAATTAATCCCAAGCCAACTATGTATCTGATCTAGCCGTCTGATGTAGGGGTGTTTTTTCACTTTTGGGACTTGGATTGAATCTATGGGTTTCAACAAGCATATCTTCCTCGTGATATAAAGCTTTGGTAATACATATTGCTTTGTTGTTAGTCAAGACTTTGTATTCAAATTGATTTGCAGTTAGTTAATGGCCATTTAATATTATCAGTCAGAATTAGTAGGTCACCTCCTACTGGATTCTTTTCCAGGAGCAAAGACGAAGACTGGGATAAATGTAGGTAAATCGAGAATCTTCGTTGCGGGTGAGAAGAGATTCTTTTCCAGGAGAAAAGACAAACGCTGGGATAAATGTAGGGAAATTGGGAATCTTCGTTGCAGGTGAGAAGAGCTTCCCGTAATTTCGTTGACCGTGAGAAATCATTGATGTCTAGTTAATTTTTCATAGATCAACCACAAAGTAGACACGTCGGGGCAGTTTTCACTCCTTTGAACAGAGGATAACAAAATCCATAACAGCCATGTAGCTGATGGTTGAATTTACTTTTGCACCATTTCAAACAGTGATATTGGCAGACCCTGTTTCTCTCGATTGTTGTGCAATGAGGGATCTAACTTTGCTGCCATCTAACCATGGATGCAGAGGATCTAATCAAGGTAAATGCTCAGATTCTTCATTTTACTACCCAATACCCACTACTCACAAATCTACCACCGAATTTTCCAGACTGAGGAATAATTGAAATTCTCGGCTTAAAGAAAGGTAGATGCTGCATGGTTAACCTCTTTCTCAATGATTACTGGCGCCCCATATTCGTAAGCCGCCTGCTATCAGATAAAAAAGAAAAACACTGAAGATAAATTTACATGAATGGAGGATGTATATCACTACACATCGTTGCATGAAATTTTTAAAATCAAATCAATTCCCCATTTATTGAGCCAATCTTATTTGTAACCAATAATTAGAGGGATAGACCCAAAGAATTTTAAGATAAATATACTCTGTGTTACCTGTGTCGCCTCATCACTTAATTGCTGGAACTATGCACTCGCTGTACATTCCTTCAACCTGTTTAAACCTTCTTCCACTGCGGAGATCGATCTGGACACCCATTGCTCTGGGAAAGAACTGTGTTCGCTTCAGCTCCCCAGTGCAGGCTTATTTCAAACCAGGCTCATTACAACCATTCAACTACCTCCCATTAATCAAACGGTTAACAATCCTCTAATCGTCTAACACATAATCTAACAGCACACAGGAATGACAGGTAGATTTTAGGGAAGTTCATTTCAAAGGGAAATGCCTTACGGCATAATTATTCGGTAGTTATATATATTTATTGGCATTGTATCTCAAACAATTATGTGTTGATATTATTGTTGCGACATTGATATTATGGTTATTGAGATGGTGGAAAGCGATAATGGTACATATATATTGGCATTAATATATTCAATAATGTTATTTTGGAGGTGGTACATTATACATATTCCTGATTAAATTACTATATGGTGTGTTACACTGAAACTAGGGTTTTGTGCCCTAAGATAGCCCATGATCGTTGAGTCTACCAAAGAAAGTATATGACAGTCCATTTTATTGCGCTTTGACAACTACAAATTTCATTCATATTGTAATGCATTGCAGTTCATATTTTGAGTGTATTCATATTTGTATATTTTTTTTTGCGTGTATTCATATTTGTATATTTAAACATTGTAAAACTATGCAGACACTTGAGATAATGTGGAATTAGCAGAGACATGACATGACCTGGAATTAGATATACTTGTATATTGGACTTTTTCTTCTTATTTAGGGGAATTGGAATATGGGTATCCATATTTTTCATCCTTGTATTTCTTCCATTTCCTTTATTGGTGTATATCCCCCGCATCTGATGCAAGTTTTACATAGTTACACGGGTACCACGTACTCGAAGCTCTCAAAGCTCCTCGCTTGTGGGAGCTGATTGGAAATGCTCCAAAATCGTCAAGAGCTTCAATGCGTACTTTAGAGATTTTTGGGAGTTTCACTGCAACCGATTTTTAACATTTTGGGAGCTTCACTGCAACTGATTTTTGACGTTTTGGGAGCTTCGCTGCAATGAATAAGTGCAAACTTATTTGACGTTGCCAGATTGGGTGTTGTTTAAACTAATGGAACTGTGCGAAGGGAAGGGTATGCCGCTGGGTTTATATTTGGATATGGGTCTAGAACTAAGAGAAACAACCTTTTTATGGAAAACCCTTCTATCCAAATGAATATGGGGCTTCTGGTCAATCGTGATCTTTTTCATTGGAAAGCTATTCATTCTCCTCATATACATGGATGGAGGATGGATAGAAAAGAATTTATGAAGATTGTTGGCCACTTGTAAAACCATGATTATCACACGAGCTGAATAGACAAAAGATGGAATACTAAAGAAAACAAATAGTTGGAATTATTAAATATAAATATTATTAAAAAACAATTTTTAATTTAATTTTCATATTTATTTAAGTATAAAATATATATTAACTTAGAAATTTAGAATTTTATTATACAAACTCTTTTTAAAATAACATTGGATTTAAACTCTATTGTTTTAATTTTTTTTAATTACTATTAATATATATTTTATTTTTTCTTATCTCTATTATAATTAGATGTAATATATATATATATATATATATATATATATATATATATATATATATATATATATATATATATATATATATATATATATATATGGTGAGGTTACATCAAGAGCAAAGAATTGAACCAATGACTTAACATATAGCGTTGCATGAAATCACCTAATAATCGAGTAATAACAAGCTTTTTTCCGATTTGGGAGTTTTGTATGATTCTTTGCTCGGAAGGTATTTGATTGAGAAATTGTTGATGGATTAATATTTGATTTTTTTTGGCAATGGTTCAAACTTCAATATTTTACATGTTTCTTTGCAAGATGCAATTTGATTAGCAAGTTTTGGATGGAAATATCTATATATATATATATATATATATATATATATATATATATATATATATAAATTTTAATATATTATATTATTGCTTCTCCTGTTGCACAAAATATTGTCACCATGACATTCTGCAGTCAGTGTGAGTCTATCACCACTCATAGTTTCCTCCTTTGAAAGTCTTAAACCTCAGCTCTTCATGTCAAGCCTTGAAAAATGAGAGAAAGCCCTTAAAAATATCTAAAACTCTGGTTCCGCACTTTCTCTTAGCATTACTTGCAGTCCCGCACCCACTGGTCATGTCCCTTGCGTACCTGACTGCTCTGTTTTTGTGTAATGGGTGCGGACCACTGTAAAATTCAAAAAGGCGCAAGTACATTCTTAAAAACTCACTTTGGGTAATTTCTGGAAGTTTCTAGAGGGAATCTTGAGGTGGCAAGTTCGCTCCTTTAAGGTTCATGCATCCCATACCTTAAGGAGCTAACCCTTTGATGTGAGGAGCTTATCCCTTTGAAGGAGGACTCTATCCCTTCATAGGTGGACCTATAAACTCCTTCCTTTGCACTATAAAATGAGGCATTGGGCTGGTTACTGAGGAGGTTGAAAACTGAAGATTTTTCAGGTGAAACGCTGTTGGAATTTAGTCTTCCTAATTGAGCTTGAGAGGAGAGATTACATACCTTTTTTGATCTCATTGGGAAGATTGTGAGGCTTGTCAAAGTAGAGGAAATTCTTGCTTGGAACCTAGGAGGAGCTTGTACAACATCAAGGCACCAAAGGTTGTAAATTTCTTCTATTTTCAAAGTTAATGCAATCAAGTTTATTTTTCTCAATAAGCTGTGTTTTATGGTTTATTTCATGAACTCCTTGATCACCATGATGAATATGATTTTTTATATTAGCTATGCAGGTGTTATTTTATGTGTGCTTGTTTGTGATTGCAGGTTCTTAGAAGGAAACTCATTCAGACAGTCGAAGCGTGGCTGCCACAAACTAGTGTTGGACTTAAGGTAGGGTCTAAAACACCTCTTGGTTTTTATTTATAAATCATAATATATTTAGAGAAAGGTAGATTTGATTGTTCTGCTTGTCTCTAGATATTTGTTGATACTAGGGTGATCGGTCTTGTCCGCAAGAACGATTTATCCAGCTGACAAATTGGCGACTCCACTAGGGACTTGAATTTTGGTTTTTTGCCTTTACTTTTACTTTGACTTGAGAAACTTTTTCTTGTTTCTGATTTTTGCCTGATGTGTGTGGGATTGGGTAGGTTTTAGATTCTGAATTGTTTTTTTTTTCACGTTTTTGAAAGAGGACCGCACGTTCTGTTTGCAACACAGTGTGGACATCCCCGCATTGTTACTTTACTACACAGAGCAGTACCGCATCTGGTTATACTGGAGGCCTACGAACCCTGTCAAATTTTTGAAAAACCTAAAATCTTTTCATCCAGTTAAGCTTAGGATTTATTTACGCTTTTAGTCTTTACCTAGACCTGCATGTGTCCTGTCAAAAGTTTCTTGTAAGTGAGTTCCATTGGCATTTTGGTTTTAGGTGATTTTCTAGAAGTTTTGTGCGGCTGGTTTGATTTTCGCTTGGTCTTTGTAGTAACTCAGAGATTAGAAGCCTAAGAAACCTCAAATTACCCTGGTCTTTTTGGTCTTCTTGATGAGTTTGGCTGATTTGCAAAATCTGCCGTTGGTGAGAAATAGATCTCATTTTCTCTTAGCGAAGCTTTGAACGAACTTGTTTGAAAGTTTTGAATTTCATTTTTAAAAAAGAAAACATAGCTGGGTGTTTTTGATTAATTTGTTATTCTGAACGAATTAGTCCTTAGTTTGTTGAATAACTAAGTAAAATGTCCTCAAAAAGAAATTTTTTAATGCTTTACTTCAATTAGGTTTTTTAGAAATTTTTAGATCTCAAGCATAGTTTTTCATAGTTTTGAGTGTTTTCTAAAAATTTTAGAATCTCTTTTGAAAGAAATTGTTTTCTGTAGTTTTTTAGTGTTGAAAAAGAAAAGGGATTTTTCGTGAGCATAATTAGTAGTCTCATTTTGAGTTTATTGAAAGAGACAATTTTTTTTTTCTTTTCATTTATATGTTGAAGAAAGATTTGTTTTTCAAAGAATTGCATTCTCAACTCTTTCTTTAGCTAGAAATTCATTGAAGAAAAATAATTATTTATCATCTTAGGTGCATTTTTAGTGTTTTGGAGTCGAGTCTTCACACCATAAAGTTTCATCTACATTCCAATTGGCTTAAGAAACAACCTATAAAAATAACACTTAAATTAAAATTGATCTAGCAATCTTTTTATTTCTAGGGCTCTTATCATCAACATAGCTTAGGCTAGTATCTTGGAGTAGGGAGTAATTAACTCTCCAAGATAGTTAAAACAAACAAGTATCTATGTCTTGTGGTAGGAAATAAATTCCAATTGTTACATCTATGCTATGGGAAGCTCCTCTTAAAGGAGTCAAGCACGAGATCATATCTTAACCAGTGAGGTAATCAATCCTTCCTCATTGGGAATGATAGCAGATATACACGTATTAAAAACGGTAAACCTCAGATTGACCATTGTTGAGGAGCCTGGGGTCACTTGTTGGTAAACCTTGGATTATGTCAAGGAGCCTTCAAGGGGATTGAGCTTTGTTACTCTGCCCTTGCATGTGTATCGGATCGTAGACTATTCCCCCAGGTATATTTGTTTCTGTTGGTAACCATAGTGACCATAATCTATAGGATTCTTTCCTAAGGTGATAGTGGAGGGAAGATCCCACTGTACCTGGAGCACACGTCGACTAGACTCATTTGGACTCTTTGGGGGGTTCTCTTCACTCGAGACGGTTTTGTGAAGAAACTTGTGCCAGTATGTTTCATTAAGCAGGTTGTCGGGGTAACTGTTCCAACTGCCCTTTCTGTATTTAATTCTGCGACGTTGGATTTCATCACCAACTAGTGTTTTTGGTATGGAAAGTTACTATTTGTGTGTGGTTTGATCTCTTAGATTTTTTAGGTGTGTGATTCAATTTTTTGTTTCTTTAGAGACTTTAGGTGGTTTTGTTGAGATTTTATTTGTTTGTGTATGAAGTAATTAAAATATTTAATCGTGGTTGAATTACCGGGACAATCCAATAAACTTCAGGGCAACCTCCCAAGTATTCACCAAGCCAGTTTGAAGGGCTACGAGCTCTTGTAACTCCTAGTGACAATAGAGTTGGGTCACCTGAAGATAGAGAATCTTCTTTAGTTGTTCATCCTGATTATCAAGTTCAAGCAATAGAGTATATTTCTGAACCAATTTCATTTTCTGAAGTTACTAGTAGTGTTTCCTCTACTAGTGAATTAGGTGAAGAACCTGAAATTTCTAAGCCTAAAACTGAACTGCTGCTACTCCATCCTCAAGATTTGCTTCTCCAACTTCTAGTGGTCCTGGTTCACCTAGGGTAGGAAGGATCATTATCCAAAATCTTCCTTCAAGACTTATTTCTATTGAAGAACTTGTTAGTCCAGAAGAAGATATAAGTCTCCTTGAAAACCAACCAAATTTAAACTTAGGGAGCGTGAATCAATTTTATACAGTCCACCTAGGAGGGATGCTTGGTACGTCTCATTGACCAACTTTTTAGAAAATCCGGGTCTTATTTTTTCACCACCTCGAATTCCTTTTCATCCAACATCTAGAGGTTATTATCCTCCTTTGAATATGTCAAGACAGTCATCCATGTTTTCCCAATCACCAGAAACATTTTTATATGGCAGTCCTTCTATTCCTTCTGGGTATCAGTCACTCACTGGTACTTTTTTAGGAGCATCTCCTCAACCCATTGAACATGGGATATCAAATGGTAATAACGGAACTCAACCATTGAGTGTAGAAGAAATTCTTATGATGTCTGGTACTATTCCAAATCCGCAACCTCAAGGTAGTCAGTTACCCCCTGGGGGGCAACCTCAAGGTAGTCAGTTACCCGCCTGGGGGACAACCTCAAGGACAGTACATACGTTCAAGATAGTACATTCCTCAAGGTCAACCCTAGACTCAGTACATACCTCAAGGTCAACCCCAGTATCAATATATACCTCAAGGTCAACCCCAGTTTCAGTATGTGCCTCAAAGTTATCAACCTCAAGGTCAGTACCCAACCCAAGGTTTCCAACCACCTTCTGGTCAATCATTTGTACAAGGAGCTGGAAATGTAACTTTGAATTATCAAACCTATGCTCTACCCGGTTATGGTCCTCAATATGCTCAACCTTCTATGGGTCCATACCCCGGAATGAACATGGTGTAGGATCCATCTCAATCTCAACAGATCTTGCAACCTAATGTGCAGTTGTCATCTCAATCTGGACAACCTTTGGTTTCTGGTTCAACCCAGCAACCTGTCCAGCCTACTATTCAAACTTCTGCACCTGGTGTAGCTCATCAGTCTAGGCCTAGTTCGCCTCGAACTCCGCCTCAAATGACTGCTGCAACTACTGCAGCTTCTGTTCATTCTACCCCACCTATTTCTGGAGTATCGACAGCTCCGGTTTCTACTGTTCCTACATCAACTCCTCAAGCATCTTTACCTCAATCGGGACCTACAATTCAGACTTCGGTTCAGATGCTTGTAGGACAACCTGGTCCAAGTACGGTTGTCACAAGTCAACAATAGTTCACTTATCAACCGTACCAGGGATAGTACCAATCAGTCCTGTTTTGCAAAGCCCAGTTTACCAGTATCAACCGTACCCTGGATACACTTATCAACAACCTCAACAACCCCAGTTTGGTCTGGTTAATCCTGGTTTTTCGGGAGGATATAATATCCCAAATGTGATTCCAATTCCAAGTTACCCTGTATATCCTCCTCTTGGGGCTGGTTTAATGACCCAGAGTTTTCGTGACCCTAATTGTTAGTTACTGTTTATTGCAACTTTGGACTTGCTTAATTTGTCGCGCCTTACGAATGATCCGATCAATTATCTTCCGTTTTGGCCACCAATGCTGAATAAGTTGCCCAGTGACATCCCAAAGTTTGAAGGTAAATCAGGAGAGGATCTGTCAAACCATGTGATGACTTATCACCTCTGGTGTGCATCTAATTCCATTATAGATGATTCAATTCGCTTACATCTTTTTCAACGCACTCTGATTAGTATTGTGGCCAAGTGGTACATTGAGTTACCGCGAGCCTCTTTTTATAATTTTAGTCAGTTAGCCACTTCGTTCTTAACTCATTTTCAGTTCCCTGTCAGATATGACAATGGCACATAATTATTAACTTCATTAAAACAGTCAACATCCACATATATTTCAGATCATATTCATGAATGGTGACATCAACGACGTTTAGTGAAGGTTTTTATTCCGGATCAAATTTTAGCAGATTGGTTTGTTAAATCATTATTACCTAAAATCACTGAGGATGTAGCTAAGGCAGGAGTTGTTACTGAAGAGCAAGTAATTGCTCAAGCTCAGTATCTTGACCTCATTTATATGCAGTGGGGTACTTTACACGAAAAAATCCTCTACCTTTCGAAACAAAATCAAATAATTGCAGCTCCTTCAGGGTCTCATGCCGCTGATGGTATGATTGGTTCAGTTAACACCAAAAGTAAGAAGAAATCTTCAAAGAATTCTTCTCCTATTATAACTTTACTAGATTCCCCGACAGGAGACTCTTCCGCTGAAATTCCTACTGATATTCATGTCGTAGAATCACCTACGGCCAAATCAAAATGCAGTGGTAAAAAGAAGGGGAAGAAGAAAAATAAACAAAATTTGAAAGAGAAATCAGATAAAACTGAATCTACTGACGAGAAACGTAAACCTCGCTATCCTTGTCTCATTTGTGACAAAGAGCGTTTTACAAGAGACTACCCACATCACGCTGAGGTTGCAAAAATCGTCAAAGGTTCTCAAATGCCTGCTGTCTTGAAGGATCCTTTTCCTAGTCAAGATAGTAATATGATTGGTTCTTCCTCAAATGCCTTAGAAGAACCCATAATGATGATGTCTTATGTCAGGATTGTGACACAATCGCAAGATTATGGCAGTAAAAGTCCTGTTGGTGGTAAGGAAGCAGAATCTTCTAATTCAAACCGATCAATTTCAACTCCTTCCGGTTCTGATCTGCTACAGATCGAGAAACCAAATCCAGACTTAGTAATCAAACTGCCTACTAAAGGTATACTTCGAAAGTCAGCTTTCAATACGCATGCGAGAGCTGCTCAAAATTATAAAATTGTTGAAGATTTAGCTATTTCCGCTTCAGCAATGTCGGCTTTGGAGGTGCTGCAATCATGCCCAACACAACGTAAATTACTTTTGTCGGCTATAGGAGCTATTGATATTCAGGACTCGAACCTTATAATCTTTGATGTAGAGAATAGTACACCTCACTTACCTCATCAAATGGCTTTCCAGATTCCAGTGTTGGTAAAAAACAAACCTTGCTTTAGGACTGTAATTGATGAGGGAGCTTCTACGTGTATTATGTCGATCCAGTGTTGGAGATCGCTTGGTTCTCGTACACTCAATCAATCCCCGATGATTCTAAAGGCTTTTGATGGCCGTGGGTTCCATCCTTTTGGAATTCTGCAGGATTTACCTATAGGGGTTGAAGGAAAAACTGTTAATCTAGATGTGGAAGTGGTTGATGCCCCTCTAGATTACAACCTTCTTTTGGGTCGCAGCTGGTCTTACGCTATGACTGTTGTTGTTTCATCGGTCTTTCAGCTTATCAAGTTTCCTCATAATGGAAAGATTGTAACCATAGACCAGCTGACTTATTCTTCATCTGACCCAGCCTCTTCTGAAAGTATCCAGCATGTCGGTAAAACAACTATCCCTTACAAGGATGTTGGGGTAGGATTGGTTAAAGATTTTGGTTTACTAGGAACTTTTTCCTTTCCTCCTCCTAACTTATCACCCTCTATTACAACAATTCATATGATTTCATCAAACACTATTGTTTTGGATGATCCTTGGATTGTACCTTTCGAATCTGAGGTGGATTCATTTAGTGATGCGATGCCTTTGAGTCCCTATGAAATTGCATATCAGGTTGTACAATTGTTTTCTGACCCTTCTTCAACCAAAATTGATCTAATGAATGTGGTCCATGGAGAATCACTTTCAATATCAACCTCAGATTCAACAACTTTTTCCGAGCTTGTTCATACGGATGAGAAGATTCGTGAACTTTTGTCTGTTGATGATTTACCATGGGAAGATCTTCATCATCGATCTTCATTTTTACCTGATCTTGATCATTTTGAAAATGATTTTTCATTTATTTTTACTACTGCTTATGTCAAAGAACCACGAAATCCATGAACATCCTAATTTTGAGTTAATTTGGGAAATATCTCTCGAACGGTTCCTATTGACATTTCAGTTAAACCTGGAATTGTTGAAAACATTCATATAGGTGCTTCTTATACAGACAATGAGCTCCAAACTTATAAAGCCCTATTTCAAGAATTCCGTGACATGTTTGCTTGGTCATATGAAGCAATGCCAGGAATCGATCCAGAAATTGTTGTTCATGAAATCAAAAGTTACCCAGATGCTAAACCTATTCCGCAACGTTTGCGTCAGATACATCCGCGAAAAGCTGCTGCTATTAAAGCAGAAGTTGAGAAATTACTTCAAGCAGGTTTCATTTATCCAATTCCCTTAACGGATTGGGTATCGAATATTGTTCCTATTAACAAAAAGTAAGGAATGATAAGAATATGTATCGATTATAGGGATATTAATTGAGCTTGTCCTAAAGACAACTATCCAACCCCCTATATTGATCAAATCATTGATGATTGTGCCAGCAGTGAAATTTTCTCCTTTATGGATGGTTTTTTCGGTTACAACAAATCAACATACTACCTACTGATCAACCAAAAATAGCTTTCATTTGTCCATGTGGGACGTTTGCTTACTGCAAATTGCCTTTTGGATTAAAGAACACCGGAGCAGCTTTTCAAAGAGCTATGTCTTACGCGGTTCATGACATCAAGCACATTGTGCAGCCCTATCTCGATGATTTACCTTCCCATCCATTACGTGGAGCCGATCACCTCACTCATTTATGAACAATATTTATGAGATGTAGGAATTATTGAATTAGGCTGTGTTAGAGTCGGTCTAGTAGCCCTCCATCAGCGATCAAAGCTCTTTGCATTTGCATAAGTAGGTGTCTCATCAGTGCCATCTTATTGTATTCCATTAGGCATGCCATAACCCTGATGGAGGAGCTGGTGTCTTTATTCCCCTCTTGGCACTGCTGGATCAAGTTGTTTCAGTCATTAAACTTTTTCAAGGTTATTTGTCTTGTCTTGAGGTCAAAATTTCTAGGTCTAGGGTTTAGGTCCAGTTTGTCTTCAAGGTCATGTCTCTAAAAGTCAATAAATGCCCAGCAGGCCAGAGGGATGATTGTCAAAGTGTTTCTTTAAAAGATTTCATCTTGTACAGTTAATTTTTACCTTGGATTTAAGAACCCTGTTTTTAAAGCCAAGGTCATTTCTCAAAATTTTGTAAAAATTGTAAAACTTCAAAAATTCTTTGAAAGGCAACACGCAACCCTGGCTCCCTTGCCAAGACCCCTCAGAAGCTATCCCTGCAAAAATTATCAAGGAAAAACATCAAATCAATCAATTTCAGGACAAAAGGAAACCAAAAAGACAACAGCATTCAAAGTTTAAAAAGTGTCATGGAAAAACATTAGAAAGTGGGTTGTGACATGAAATTTATTCAAAGCCAGGCTATAAAGGCTCTATTTCCCTCCATCAAGCTCCATTGTGCATCCAAGTGATAGAGAAATCAGTTGCAAGAGCGTTTGAGTGAATTCGGTGAGTTTGGGAGGTGCGCGACCCATTGAAGGCGTGCAACCCGTCAGGGCACCTCCAGCAGTGTAAAAATTACACAGGCGCGACCCGTTGAGGGCGCGCGACCCGTTGAGCAGTGCGCACGACCCATCAGGGTTTCCTCCACAAAAATTACCAGCAAGTTGCTAAGCGACCACAAATTGTTCAAGCTTGTCCAGCAGGCCTTCAATCATATAAATTATGGTTTGCTAAAGCTTGAGAAGATCATGATAATATTTTAAAAGCCTTCATTTGCAAGTAAAGACTCCATGTGCTTTTGCTTGAAAATATCAAAGTTGCTAGGGTTTGTTTTGTTGTTTTAAGATATTCCTTTTCATTCTTATTGTTCCTACATTTTCCCACCTCCCATTTCTTACTCCCTTATCACTGTTATTTAATTTTCCTACCAAACATATTAAGAAATCAAAAATCAAACCCTAAACCCTACCTTCCATAACATCCTTGCAAATGAAATTGTATGATGATGTTGATGTCATGATTCCTCTCTTTAACCCCTGTTTCATATATTTTTCCCAATTTCCCTTCCAAGTTTCCCTTCCCTAACATTTCCCTCGTGCTACTTGTCCCCTTGAAACAACATTTCAAAACAGTTAAAACAACAGATTTCAAAGCAGAAGCAACAGTACATTTCAGTCACTTTGCCCCTAAAACCATGTCAGAAACCAAAACCGACTATGAGCAAAGTGATGATCGTGAGTCAACACCAGAAGTTGAGCCTACTCCGGAACATGAAAAACCACTATTGGGCCTCAATGCACGTATGCAAGGCAAAAATGAAGGTGCTCCAAAGGCGTTGGCCAAAGCAAAAAAAAAAAACGAAGAAAAAGGTCCGACCTCCTCCACATCTTGGCCGAGGCTTCTTTGAAGGAGCATGGCATTAAATAGCTCATCCCCAGCACAAATTCCAAGAAATTTTGAGCATTTTGGGTCATTTTTGGTTTTTAAGGCAAAAAACAGGTTTTTCCGCTTGACGGGTCTCACCCCCCGCGCAACCCTTTCATTTGGCTACTCCGTTCCGGTAAAACTCAGCATTTCTGGATTTTTCATGAAAAGTTGCACATGCTCACCCATTGCCAAGAGATTTTATGAAGTTTTGGGCCTCCAGAACGTCAAAAAACAAGCAAAAAATGACTTTCTGCCACATTTTTGACACACAGAAAGCAGTCTTGGGAGATTGCAATTTTAGAGGGGCAAATGACAACCAAATTCATAAATTCCAGTTGGGTTGGAAAGTAGACTCATAGACCTTTCCAAAAATCCTACTCATGTCTCATTTGGACACCTGAAAGTGCCCCAAAAGTGCTCTCAAAGGCGCGCGACCCATCAGGATTTGGCGCGCAACTCGTCAGGCAAATTGCTCAGGATTTCAGCCTATAGCTCAACAAAACGCAGTTTTGACTGTGTTTGACTTTTTGGAGTTGATTTTTATCCTTCTTGTTGTAAATGATGTAAATTTATGACACTTTTACACTTATGTATCTCTTCTGGAAGATTCATTCATGAGATAGGTGAAAATTAAATGAATGAATTGGTTTCCTAGTTTATAGAGGCAAGTTGTTTTGACTGCCTAGTTTTCAGTGCTTAGTTTAGAATTGGTTGAAACAGCTCCTAGGATAGTGAGCTCGACCCCTAGAGGCAGGGAAAGATGTTAGATGATCTATATTATGTACTCTCTTGCTCATTTTCATGGTTGGACTCTTGAGGGAGAAGCTCTTATTGTATTATTCATTGTATCTCTGCAATATTTGGCAAAGGAAGACCAGGGTTTTGCAGTCCTTTTTGGGATTCTTGTTGTCACATGTATTGATGGTGTATTTCTCTTTGTACTTGTAAGTGTGTTATGTGAATCATTTCCTTACTTTTCCTTCTGCAAATTAGGCAAATGAAGTGTTAAAGTAGAATTCATGACTGTCATGATCTGCTTTTAAGTTTGCTTAATATCAATGTTTTCAACTGTTTAAGGAGAATTCAAAGTTATTGTTTGCTCTCCTTAGCTCCTCACCTGTCTTTCTCATCCATTCACCTCTATCAAAGGCATCAATACTGTCTCCTACCTCGCCCCAAAGAACCCCCTGCAGAAACTGTGTCCAATCCCCACACCCAAAATTGCCATTTCCTCAATTTTTCACCAAAAACCCTAAAAATCCCAAATCAACCCTTTTGATCATTTTACTAGCCTAAAATCAGCGTTACCCTATTGGTTATCTCGCCCATTGAAGATTTTGACCGAGATAGACCAGAGAGAGCCCTCTCCTGCCCCGTAGGGCTAGCTACGGGGCTAAGTGGTTTGATGTTGCCTTGAGGTTTACCTTTCTCGGCCTGAGGTGAAATTTCAAGCGCTAACATATTGGCGACCATACTGGGGAAGAAAAAATTATTTGTAGGTTGATGTGTTCGTTTCATAAGTCTTAGATGGAGCCTGAAGTTATGCCAGGTAGCCTTCGAAACGCTTTTGCTTTGCATTAGCAGAAGTAGATAAACGCTGCTTCAGTCAATCTCCATGAGCTTGTGAATACGACCACTTCATTTGCATTTTACCCCAGTACATGTATCAAGTTAAGATCTAATTGTTGATAGTGGACAACGATCAGACACTTGAAAGGCTGAAATCATTCACTTGGCGACTCTAAATCATTTTCGAGATCAGATCCAAAGACTCCACTGGAGGATGATCCCGACCAGCAAAAACATGAAAGGACAACATGGACAACCAGGTATTCAAGTTGGAATTTTATCCAAGACATTTTGTTCTTTGTCATAAATTATTTCTTCTCTTTCCCAAAGAATGTCAAGAAAGCTTTGCAAAGTATACTATGCTTGAGAAAAGATCCTCGACCTGCAGTTGATTCTTTCCCTTTGAAGATTGTGAATACCAAAGATTTGCATACCTTTGAGTTTGATCAAGACCTTTCTTCTAAATTTTGTGATGACCATCTTCAGATTGATGAACCTCAAAAGACCAAGACCGATTATATACCTGTTGTACATACTCATACACCTTGTAAAATTCCAGATCGGTATAAACCTCTTATTTTACCTTCTGTTCTCCATGCTTTCCCCAAAAACTATGATCTATACTTGCCGAGGTTTGATGGTGAAAGTAAGAATGTCAACGCTGAGCAACATGTGCAGAATTTTGAGTCTTTTCTAGACCTTTTTGAAGTTGATAGCGAAGATGTTAGTATAAGGCTTTTTGATCTTTCTTTGCAAGCCAAAGTGAAGAGTTGGTTCAAAGCCCTGCCTAATGCAAGCATTTCAGATTTCCAGAATTTTGTCAAAGTTTTTCTCGACAGGTGGATGATCGGGCAGAACCTTCTCGTGATTATAGAAGAGTATAATCAGCGGAAAAGACTACTAGGGGAGATAGTACAACAGTTTTCAGCCAGATTTAATCAAGTTTATTATTCAATGCCAGTTGATATAAGGCCTACTCCTAGATCTGCTCTCTTGCACTATCCGAGTGCCTTTGATCCGGAGATGGAGTTTCAGCTGAGAGAAAGGGATATTGCAACACTTCACGAGATGCAAAATAGTGCAGTAAATGTAGAAGCTCATCTTCTGATCCGAAGGGCAAGGTTGAAGGAAGAAGAGATGAAAAACATAGATCCGGAAAAATCGACATCTCTAGAGGTAAAGCTTGACATTTTGGTAAGTGCAGTAGAGAAGATGATGGACAAGATCAACGAAAGGAATGATTATGATGTTCAAGCTCATGGCTCGCTGATTGAAGAAGAACAAGTTGCTGATCCAAAACATTTTGTTTCTGATCCTAGTTGTCATAGATCCGATAATGATTGTTTTGTAGATCATCTTGGAGAAGAGAGATCTGTTGATATGACATGTATGCTTGATGATGTGTTCTATACTGATGATTTACCTCGGTTTGATCAGTATGATGATGATTATGTTCTCCAAACAGAAGCTAATCTTGCAGATGAATCAGCAGCTAGTTTGTGGGAGGAAGAGGTTCACTTACAGCAGCGCGAGTACAATGATCAAATGATGCATATCAGCTATGACATTGATGAGGAAAGTGCAGCAAAGTTTGAAGTAAGTGAAGGATCTTTTCCTTTTTGTTTTGATTCGTTTCAGTTCATCAGAGATAACTACCATGCAATTAGAAATCAAATGTCAACAAGTCTTGCTTTGAATCATCTTGAGAGCAATGAAAATTTTGTTCGAGACTTCTCATATTCAGATTTGCAGCCCCCAAATGCCATTGGTTGTCAAGTTGCAGATGAAGGCATGGAAGCTGACATATTTGATCAAATGATACAAGAAGGTTCCCTACCATTCTGTTTTGAATCATTTCAGTATTTGAAGGGAAATTTGCATAGTCCATCTTCAGTGAAGAATGAGCAGCATGTAGGCAATCATGTAATCACAATGGAAACAATAGAAATGGGATTGCAGCAGTATTTTCAAGTTTTTCATGATCCAATAGCTGATGTTTTGGATGAGGTTTGTAGTCAAAATCTATCTCCATTGTCTATATGTGAGTTTGAAACATGTGCTGATATGAATTTGATTCGGCAGCTGGTTTCGTTGTCATTTTCAGTAGAGGTCTCATCACAAGGCTCAGATCCAAGTTTGCATTCATGGTATGAGGAAACGAGAAGTAATCCATTAGATGAGCTAAGTTCCAGTGTGCTTGAATTTCAAGATCCTTATGCAGTGTTTTTGGAGGCGGATAGAGAATTCATATCATTCAACGGATCTGTTTCTAAGTTATCATGGGAGTTGTCGTTCAGTAGTTCTCTCTTGTTGTTCATAAGTGAGCACTTGCGGAGATTTCAAACAGCAGACGGAATACTTACTTGGTTGCATTGGTTGTTTCATTTCACTTGATCAGGTGATGAATGAAACTGTTAGAGTAGGTTGTGATGAATAAGCTCCCCTTTGAGCATCTTTTCCAGTTTTTCGGTTTTGTCTAAGTATTGAGTCAGTTTTTAGTTGAGTGAGAGTCAATTTGTGTTGTCAAGTCATCAATTTTCAGTCATTCCTTTCAGCTTGAGTTTTTGACTCCATTGCCCAATGATTATAAAGCACTGGTCTGCTCTCCCAGAGGTTTAAGGTTCTTGGTACCTCCAAGGAGCTACCATCCCCATTGGAGCCAATGTTAGAGTCGGTCTAGTAGCCCTCCATCAACGATCAAAGCTATTTGCATTTGCATAAGTAGGTGTCTCATCAGTGTCATCTTATTGCATTCCATTAGGCATGACATAACCCTGATGGAGGAGCTGGTGTCTTTATTCCCCTCTTGGCACTGCTGGATCAAGTTGTTTCAGTCATTAAACTTTTTCAAGGTTATTTGTCTTGTCTTGAGGTCAAAATTTCTAGGTCTAGGGTTTAGGTCCAGTTTGTCTTCAAGGTCATGTCTCTAAAAGTCAATAAATGCCCAGCAGGACAGAGGGATGATTGTCAAAGTGTTTCTTTAAAATATTTCATCTTGTACAATTAATTTTTACCTTGGATTTAAAAACCCTGTTTTTAAAGCCAATGTCATTTCTCAAAATTTTGTAAAAATTGTAAAACTTCAAAAATTATTTGAAAGGCAACACGCAACCTTGGCTCCCTTGCCAAGACCCCTCAGAAGCTATCCCTGCAAAAATTATCAAGGAAAAACATCAAATCAATCAATTTCAGGACAAAAGGAAACCAAAAAGACAACAACATTCAAAGTTTAAAAAGTGTCATGGAAGAACATTAGAAAGTGGGTTGTGACATGAAATTTATTCAAAGCCAGGCTATAAAGGCTCTATTTCCCTCCATCAAGCTCCATTGTGCATCCAAGTGATAGTGAAATCAGTTGCAAGAGCGTTTGAGTGAATTCGGTGAGTTTGGGAGGCGCGCGACCCGTCGAGACTGGCGCGCGACCCGTCAAGGCACCTCCAGCAGTGTAAAAATTACACAGGCGCGACCCGTTGAGGGCGTGCGACCCGTTGGGCAGTGCGCGCGACCCATCAGGGTTTCCTCCACAGAAAATTACCAGCAAGCTGCTAAGCAACCACAAATTGTTCAAGCTTGTCCGGCAGGCCTTCAATCATATAAATTATGGTTTGCTAAAGCTTGAGAAGATCATGATAATATTTGAAAAGCCTTCATTTGCAAGTAAAGACTCCATGTGCTTTTGCTTGAAAATATCAAAGTTGCTAGGGTTTGTTTTGCTGTTTTAAGATATTCCTTTTCATTCTTATTGTTCCTACATTTTCCCACCTCCCATTTCTTACTCCCTTATCACTGTTATTTAATTTCCCTACCAAAAATATTAAGAAATCAAAAATCAAACCCTAAACCCTACCTTTCATAACATCCTTGCAAATGAAATTGTATGATCATGTTGATGTCATGATTCCTCTCTTTAACCCCTGTTTCATATATTTTTCCCAATTTCCCTTCCAAGTCTCCCTTCCCTAACATTTCCCTTGTGCTACTTGTCCCCTTGAAACAACATTTCAAAACAGTTAAAACAGTAGATTTCAAAGCAGAAGCAGCAGTACATTTCAGTCACTTTGCCCTTGAAACCATGTCAGAAACTGAAACTGGCTATGAGCAAAGTGATGATCGTGAGTCAACACCAGAAGTTGAGCCTGCTCCGGAACATGAAAAACCACTATTGGGCCCGAATGCACGTATGCAAGGCAAAAATGAAGGTGCTCCAAAGGCGGTTGGCCAAAGCAAAAAAAAAAAACGAAGAAAAAGGTTCGACCCCCTCCACATCTTGGTCGAGGCTTCCTTGAAGGAGCATGGCACTAAATAGCTCAGCCCCAGCACAAATTCCAAGAAATTTTGAGCATTTTGGGTCATTTTTGGTTTTTAAGGAAAAAAACAGGTTTTTCCGCTGGACGGGTCTCACCCCCCGCGCGACCCTTTCATTTGGCTACTCCGTTCTGGGAAAACTCAGAATTTCTGGATTTTTCATGAAAAGTTACACATGCTCACCCATTGCCAAGAGATTTTATGAAGTTTTGGGCCTCCAGAAAGTAAAAAAAAGCAAAAAAGGACTTTCTGCCACATTTTTGACACACAGAAAGCAGTCTTGGGAGATTGCAATTTTGAAGGGGCAAATGACAACCAAATTCAGAAATTCTAGTTGAGTTGGAAAGTAGACTCACAGACCTTGCCAACAAGCCTACTCATGCCTCATTTTGACACCTGAAAGTGCCCCAAAAGTGCTCGCAAAGGCGCGCGACCCGTTAGGATTTGGCGCGCCACTCGTCAGGCAAATTGCTCAGGATTTCAGCCTACAGCTCAGCAAAACGCAGTTTTGACTGTGTTTGACTTTTTGGAGTTGATTTTTATCCTTCTTGTTGTAAATGATGTAAATTTATGACACTTTTACACTTATGTATCTCTTCTGGAAGATTCATTCATGAGATAGGTGAAAATTAAATGAATGAATTGGTTTCCTAGTTTATAGAGGCAAGTTGTTTTGACTGCCTAGTTTTTAGTGATTAGTTTAGAATTGGTTGAAACAGCTCCTAGGATAGTGAGCTCGACCCCTAGAGGCAGGGAAATATGTTATATGATCTATATTATGTACTCTCTTGCTTATTTTCATGGTTGGACTCTTGAGGGAGAAGCTCTTATTGTATTATTCACTGTATCTCTGCAATTTTTGGCAAAGGAAGACCAGGGTTTTGCAGTCCTTTTTGGGATTCTTGTGGTCACATGTATTGATGGTGTGTTTCTCTTTGTACTTGTAAGTGTGTTATGTGAATCATTTCCTTACTTTTCCTTCTGCAAATTAGGCAAATGAAGTGTTAAAGTAGAATTCATGACTGTCATGCTCTGCTTTTAAGTTTGCTTAATATCAATGTTTTCAACTGTTTAAGGAGAATTCAGAGTTATTGTTTTCTCTCCTTAGCTCCTCACCTGTCTTTCTCATCCATTCACCTCTATCAAAGGCATCAATATTGTCTCCTACCTCGCCCCAAAGAACCCCCTGCAAAAACTGTGTCCAATCCCCGCACCCAAAATTGCCATTTCCTCAATTTTTCACCAAAAACCCTAAAAATCCCAAATCAACCCTTTTGATCAGTTTACTAGCCTAAAATCAGTGTTACCCTATTGGTTATCTCGCCCATTGAAGATTTTGACCGAGATAGACCGGAGAGAGCCCTCTCCTGCCCCATAGGGCTAGCTACGAGGCTAAGTGGTTTGATGTTGCCTTGAGGTTTACCTTTCTCAGCCTGAGGTGAAATTTCAAGCGCTAACAGGCTAAATCCATACAAATGTGTTTTCTTTATAGAAATGGGTCGTTTACTGGGATTCGTTGTTTCAAAATCCGGCATTCGTGTCGATCCCTCGAAGGTTGAAGCTATTGTCAAATTGCCTCCTCCTTGGTCTCTTCGCCAACTCGAAAGTTTGCAAGGGAAAGCAAACTTTTTACGTTGTTTCATTCCTAACTACGCCAAGATAACAAAAGGTTTTACTAGGTTGTTGAAACAGAATACTCCATTCTTTTCAGATGAGATAGCTGACAAATATTTTGATGCACTTAAACACGCATTGACCCATGCACCGTTATTGCATCCTCCCAACTACAACCAGGATTA
The DNA here is from genome assembly GCA_031772625.1 of Pinus tabuliformis. Lineage (NCBI taxonomy): Eukaryota > Viridiplantae > Streptophyta > Pinopsida > Pinales > Pinaceae > Pinus > Pinus tabuliformis. The sequence continues at coordinate 408,429,224 of CM062807.1, read as the reverse complement.
CTTCTTGTACCTTGCCGCTTCTCATTCCATCATTGGGATGGTTTTAGTTCAGGAAGATGAATTCAACAGTGAACATGTGATTTACTATCTTAGTTGAACTTTGAATCCGACTGAGCTTAAATATCCACATGTGGAGAAATTGGCCTTGGCAGTTGTTCAAGCTGTCCAAATATTTTGTCATTACATCTTACTATGCAAAACTACCGTAATTTATTACTGTAACCGTATGATCTATATTTTGACCAAACAATTGCTAGGGGGCAAGTATTCCAAATGGATTATTATCCTGTAAGAATTTGACTTGGAATTTGAAAAATCCAAGGCAAAGAAATCTTTGGTATTTGCGGAATTGATGTGTGATTTCCCGCGTGCTGATACTGAAACTGTGGCAAAAGAGCCATTGCCGACGAATACTTGTTTCTTATCAGTACTCTTGATCCATGGTATGGAGATATCATTGTTTATCTCCAAACCCAATATTTTCAGCCTGAAATTTCATGATCTTAGCGATGGAAAATACGTTTCCAATCCCAACAATACAAAATTATTGGAGATACACTTTATCGTCATGGGGTAGATTCTGTTTTCCGGCGTTGTTTAACTCATGAAGAAGCTGAAAAGGTTCTAAATGACTGTCACTCTGGAGCATGTGGTGGTCGTATGTCTGGGTATGCCACAGCCCAAAAGATATTGTGCGCTAGTTGTTTCTAACCGTATTTATTTAAAGATTGTATTTATGCGGTCCAAAAATGCCACAGTTGTCAAATTTTTTATCGAAAGATGTGTGCTCCACCTGCTCCTCTCCACCCTATAATTGCCATCGACCCTTTTGCAAAGTGGGGTATTGACTTTATTACATGTAACCCTCACTTGGCCGGGGGGTATGCATATATCATCCTTACGGTAGATTATTTTACTAAGTGGGCCGAGGTGATGCCTACATTTTCGGTAGATGGCAAAACTGCTGCAATTTTCGTTTTCAATCATATAATTACTAGATTCGGTGTTCCTCAAGTGATTATTACTGATCATGGGAGTCATTTTTGAAACACCATGATGACTGAACTAACAGATCAACTTGGCCCGCATCACGATAGTTCTACTCCATATTACCCATAGGCTAATGGTCTGGTTGAAGCCATCAACAAAGTTCTAGTCATTATGATCTGACGAATCATTGGTATTCATAGGTCGAATTGGCATAACATGTTATTTTCAGCACTTTGGGCATATCGAACCTCAGTAAAAACATCAATTGGTTTCACTCCTTTTCAACTGGTTTATGGTTTGGAAGCTGTGTTACCCATTGAATGTGAAATCCCATCATTGCAAATAGCCATAGAGTTACTCCCAGCCACTTTTGAAGAGGAGAAATGTTTGTTGTACTTAGCTCAGCTAGATGAGAATCGATGTGATATTGCATTAGCAATCGAAACTCATGCGAAACGAATTAAAGCTTAGTACGATTGAAATGTTACACCTCGTAATTTTTCGGAAGGAGACCTAGTCTTACTATATGATCAAGCAAATGATAAGCTAAGGGCTGGAAAATTTGTACCTATGTGGCATGGTCCTTATGTTGTTAAGCAAAAGTTGGTAAAAGGGGCCTATGAATTGGTATATTTGACAGTGTCTCTTTGGGTAAACCCAGAAATGGTCTTTATCTGAAGAAATATTATGCTTAATCTGGGTGTGGAGATTTTAGTTAGATTAGTTTCTTTCTAGCTGGTGTGTTTTAGATTAGAAAAGTGTGCTTAGTTTAGAGAGTGTTTTTATCATTATTCCTGCTTATCTTGATTTTACTCTTGATATTGCAGATGTCGACGTCTCTTCAAACATACATTGGTTTCACTGATGGTACTTGTCATAATACATGGAACATTTCTTCCGCAGCTTGGGTTATCTATTCACCCTCTGATGAGTTGGTATCTATGCATGGGGTAAGCCTCGGTCAAACAATGAACAACATTGCAGAGTATAGTGTAGTGATTAAGTTATTATCTGAATCCATCTCATTCGGGATTTGGAGTTTGATTGTTAGGTTAGATTCTGAACTTGTTGTATTGCAGCTTAATAGAGTTTATGCCATTAGAAATCTAGTGTTATTAAGATTATTTTTGAGAGTTCGTCTCTTGGAACGTGAATTTGACTACATTGAATATCAACATATTCCAAGATATTTAAATACATTAGCAGATGCAATTGCTTCTCGAATGTTAAATAGACATTTGCAATAATCAAACAATAAATTTAAAAACATTCCATAACATGTTTTACAAGATAGCCAGTAATAGTGATATAGCATAGCATAGAAGTGTGTCAAATATACATCGTCTTCGATCATATGTTGAAAAACACCTTATGATCAACAAAAATGATAGTACAAAAATAAAAAATGTCGTATGAGTCTACAAAGGTGATCATCCTATCACTGGTGATGATCACGATAAGAAACCACTACTCGGGCCACCCTACAAAGGAACCTCCTGAAAGGTCCTGGGACCCCAATCACATAGCGCTGCAACCTAAGAGGAATATCATCTATGCTAGTCTCTGGAATATCTGTTGTCAAATGCTCTAGATGATTTTCCAATTCGGTCAGGGTCTCTGTAGATTCGTCCTGTGGGGCTGGTACTGCTGCAGCTGGGTGTCTCCTCTCATAGGGCCGGAGAGTGGCTGGTCACCGTGGACCCACATCTGCATTTGAAACTTTTACTATCAGTTTTGGACGATTTAAAAACAAAAAAATTTTAGTTAAAACTTAGAAAATGTTGAGAATGATTTTACCTGAATCATCCCACTGCTCTCCTGGTGGAAGAGTCATGTCTGGGTCACCACGATAATCCATCCCAGCATAAGGAAAATCCTAAATCACGAAAATTTGGTTCTCCAACCAACGAAAATACTCAGGCGGAAATCGAACAACCTCTGAACCCTCCTCAGGATGACGGGCCATAACTGTAACCCAGCGCATTAGCTTAGGTTCTCGGGGAAGTCCAGCTCCAACGGAAAGCTGTTGTGGGACCAACATCGAAATCCTCTCTAGACCAAAGCTCACAACTAAGAAACCATATCCAAAGTTTTTTAGTTGTCCATTCTTTGCTCTAGTCAGTTGGCCTTTTACATTCGCCAACACAGCTTCGCACCAATTGAAGATGGTACCTCGATAACAGTCTACTGCCATTTGAATTTGGGATCTGGTAGCTACATGTAGTTCTGCGCTTCCGTAGAGTCTGGTGACAGTAAATGCAATCACTTTAATTTCAGGATGGGAGATAGTTTTGATATCGATCCCTCTGTCCTTTGTTTGGTCATTACAAAACTCTAGTCGGAGACTATTGATAGAGTGGCCACCTGGCCCAGTCCCGAATAGAGATAATCGTTCACCTCTCTTGGGAAAACTAGTCAAGAAGTAAATGTCCTCTAGCTCCATTTTGAGCCACTGGCCACCAATAATGAAACACTGGTCCTGAACATTCCACCAGTCCACCAGCCATTGCAAAAAGTCTACTTGGGCCCTCATGCCAGGTATGGCCCAGAATTTAAATAGCCCGCATGCTCTTAATGCATCTATTGAGGGTTGATGATTTATTGTGGCAAGGTCCACATCCTCATGCTCCCGTTCCCGCCAAATGAGCATTCTGTATATCCTACATTGTAAAAAGGCGGATTAGAACATTTTAGTTCAAAAAATTTTGGGCGGAAATGAAAAAATTGAAGTTTTAAAACCTATTTTGCGCGATCTGCACCCTCTAGTTAGGGACAGTGCGTAGGTCCGCACTCTTCCCAAGTAGAAGGTGCAGCCCCTGGCTCTTTCCTTTGTAGGAAAAAGTCGGGTTCCGCAGGTTTCGCATGTTGCGCCTGCGGATCCCTGCGAGCGGTCTTTTAAACTAATTTTTCTCTAAAAAGTCAAAATGGAAGCCTAAAAATGAAATTAAAACGGTTGAAATGAAAGATTAAAGTGATATGGATTACTTGGAACTGACGGTTTTCAGTTCCAACAGACGGATTTTCCGCAATCTTCACAGGAAGCTTCTTACCCAAAAGCTTTCTTTTCTCACTCTGAAGTCAAACAGTAAAAATGAATTTACAAAAGCCCTTTTTATAAGCTTTTTTGAAAAGATGAATTTTTAATATGTTTATTTTTCACTTTAAAAAGGTAACTTTTTGATGCATTTTTATTTATTTTAAACAGGTATGAGTAATGTTTGAGTTTTTGTGCAGAATATTGGATTTTTCAGGAAAAATTGATCATTTTCAACAAAAAACATTGGAGTCATCTTTAAGCTCTTTTCTGAGTCGTAAAATATGAAAATATTGCTGAGTTTTTCTTTTTAAGCTCGTTAAAACGAATTAAAAGGACGGTCCACTTACAACTCTTTTCTGACCGTATAAACATGAAAAGATTGTCGGGCTTTTGTCGTTTCAAGTTCGATATTGGTTATAAAACGACATGTCATTGATCGCTTTTTTACTTTTTCAGATCAAAGACACTAATTATGAAAAGTATTCCTTGATCGTAATGGTCAAGCGGTTCTCTCAAGTATTATTTTATACTTTTTCAAGCTTGGGAGACACAAATTTACGAAAAAGGACAACCATGGAGTTTTCTTAAGTTTTTATTCTGACTCCCTAAAATTGAAAAACGCCGAGTTTCTCCTATATTGGACTCGTTAAAATGTAACAGTAAAGGACTTGTTCAATTTTAAAATAGGAACGAACCAATCCTTCTTAGGGTCCGAATTTTAAACTAAGTTGGACTCATCTGAAGGGTGAGCTTATAACCAAGCAAATGTTATCCTCCTCATGCTTGTCAAAAATAAAGAGGTTCTTGCCAGAAATGGTGGGGGAAAAGAGAGAAAAATGAACCTGTTTGTTATACTTTGTGTCTTAGAAAAGCATTCAACCACTCTTGAACACGACACTTTTTGTTCACTTGGGTTGGGAAATCCTTTGCCTAACAGTTAAACAAACCATATTGAAAGTATTCAGCCGGTTTCTCGGTATTATCTTTGGGTCAATTGTCACCAAACCATCTGCAGTGTCGTTATGTGTTCAAGAGGTCAGTTCGAATAAACCATTCATCTGCAAAATATCTGTCATCCATCTTGACCATCCCTGAGATTAGTCCTTGCCAAATATATTTCTTCAAAATTGATCTATGATTTCGTTTTGTGGGCTTGCCTATGACAGATTGCTTTCTATCGAATTCAGCTCATTATCTAGAAAGATGATCTAGAAATCGTCAATACCTTGGAATCTCCATGCCTCAATGGCAGGTTTCTCACCTTCGACGATAGGTTGCATTGTTGACCTTCGATCAAAGGATTCTATGACATGTTCGACATCAGCTCATCTATTCACATTTCATGGATTGTACTAAGTACTTTGAGAGCCATTAACATTACTAGTGGTTTCTCTCACACTTGTTAACAGTTCACATCATTGACTGGTAATCAAGTGGTTTCTACCATGTTCAACTTCAACACATTCATTCACATGGATAGAATCGTACTAGTTCGGGAAGCAGAAATCAAGACCCTGGATCTAGTTTCCACCATCTAGGCTGCGAGGAATTTTGTTATTCATTATACAATGGACTACTCATAAACAGATGGTTGCGCCCATACTGTGTCTACATATGTCTATACATGTGTTGTGTTACAAAATCATTCCTATATCAGAGCAGTTTAGTTAGTTTATCTAGTAAGTTTTGATCTGAGTATGGGAATGCCTACCTCAGTGATGATATGTTCACATATAAATATTTTGTATTGAATTTTTTTACAGGTTCTGACTAGGCTATCCATAGGATGATCCTTGAAATGATAAAGTACTTCACTCTTCTTAAATGACAAATACTAACCTCATCTATTACAGACTTTACACTTTAGGGGGCAATCTGTTGCAAAAAATATTGTCACCATGACATTCTGCAGTCAGTGTGAGTCTATCACCACTCATACTTTCCTCCTTTGCAAGTATTAAACCTCAACTCTTCATGTCAAGCCTTGAAAAATGAGAGAAAGCCCTTAAAAGTCTCTAAAACTCTGGTTCCGCACTTTCTCTTAGCATTACCTATCGTCCCGCACCCACTGGTCATGTACCTTGCGTGCCTGACCACTTTGTTTATGTGTAATGGGTGCGGACCCCTATAAAAGTCAAAAAGCCGCAAGTACATTCTTAAAAACTCACTTTGGGTTATTTCTGGAAGCTTCTAGAGGGAATCTTGAGGTGGCAAGTTCACTCCTTTAAGGTTCATGCATCCCATACCTTAAGGAGCTAACCCCTTGATGTGAAGAGCTTATCCCTTTGAAGGAGGACTCTATCCCTTCATAGGTGGACCTATAACCGCCTTCCTTTGCACTATAAAATGAAGCATTGGGCTGGTTACTGAGGAGGTTGAAAGATGAATATTTTTGAGGTGAAATGTTGTTGGAATTTAGTCTTCCTAATTGAGATTGAGAGGAGAGATTACATACCTTTTTTGATCTCATTGGGAAGAGTGTGAGGCTTGTCAAAGTAGAGGAAATTCTTGCTTGGACCCTGGGAGGAGCTTGTACAACATCAAGGCACCAAAGGTTGTAAAGTACTTCTATTTTCAAAGTTAATATAATCAAGTTTATTTTTCTCAATAAGTTGTGTTTTATGGTTTATTTCATGGACTCCTTGATCACCATGATGAATATGATTTTTTATATTAGCTATGCAGGTGTTATTTGATGTGTGCTTGTTTGTGATTGCGGGTTCTTAAAAGGAAACTCATTCAGATGGTCGAAGTGTGGTTGCCACAAACTAGCGTTGGACTTAAGGTAGGGTCTAAAACACCTCTTGGTTTTTATTTATAAATCACAATATATTTAGAGAAAGGTAGATTTGCTTGTTCTGCTTGTCGCTAGATATCTATTGATACTAGGGAGATCGGTCTTGTCCACAAGAATGACTTATCCGGTCGACATCTCCCAACTAAACGTTCCCTGTAAATTTAGGCAATACTTCTAGCCATGCCGCATACTCGTTCTCGCGTATCAGAAGTACCCACTTACCAAAAACTTGTGCAACATAGAACTTTTGTCAAGAAAATTAAATAACAATGTCAGTGTTACCATAGAATTCACAAGAATATAAATGTTCCTTTAAATCCATGTTAATGGCTTCTGAATTTGTTGGTGGGAAATGTTTAACATTATGAAGAACCACTATTAATGTCCATTTGATTGTACGATAAGACTAGTTGGTTGTGACAAATATCGACTGTGAGGAAGAAACTAATATTGATTATAGGGTCTGCTTTACATTTAAATTTAAAAGCATCTGATTTTTATCTTATAGATCAACCTAATTAGTTGGGTTGAATGGTTGGATCACATCCGACACCATCTTGCTCTTTCATGCAATTTTATCTTTTTTGGTATTCAACGTTGGCATTGCGTTGAGGTATTTGAAGTGTGTTGAATTAGTATCAGACCATATATTAATTAAAATGCATTGATATATTATTGAGTTACTCTATTGATTATCCACAATATTACATAGAGCTATTACAAGCCATGTTTGTATTTGAGTTTGCATGGAGTTATGTTATTCATTTCCTATGGTATTAAGGTTGATAAAATTTAATATGAGCATGGATTATTATATATTGGAACCATGGTGTGATGAGCCTCAATTATTATATATTTTATATGGTGTTGAAAAATGCAGCAATACATTCGTAATTTGATTTTTCCTTGATTAAATTGAGAAAATTAGAAATTCCACATCATCATACAAGTTGGAGGAGTTAACTGAGGTGACATGGCTCTTGTCACTTAATTAGATCAGTTAATTCAAGTTAGGGGCATGATTTTCAGTTATATGTAGTGATTCCTAAAATTTAGGAGCCTATTTTGAGTTAATTTCAGTTGTAATTAGTTAAAGGAGTTCTAACTGTTAATATAATTAGTTGGTGGTCAGTTAAGTAGTGGGACATTAATATAACTCAAAGATCATCTAGTTAACTCATCAATCATCTAATAATTAGCCCATTCATGCAAAGAATACGAGTTTCCTAGTTGTGTTGGAGTTTCTAAGGCAATTAACCAGTGGTTGTAAACTAGTTGAGTGTACATGTGTTGCATGAGATCACGTGATCAACCCTGAGGAACTTCCCAAGAACTTTGGAGGAAATTCCTAATTAATAGGGGCCCATTTCTTTAGGAATTGCATAAGGAAATAGGGGCTCAAGGAGAGGCATACATTTACTAAGTCTGGGTCAGAGCTTCTCAGTGAGTAGAGAGATAGGTTATGCACTTGCAAGTTGTGCTCAGTTGAGCAAGGCATAAAAATATGGGCTCAAGGAGAGGCATAAATTGACTAAGTCTGGGTGAGAGATTGTCAATGAGAAGAGAGATAGGTTATGCACTTGCAGGTTGTGCTCAGTTGCGCAAACCAATTGTAATACATCTATATTCATTAGATTAATGCAAGCATGCATTGGGGTTTTTAGTAGTTTGTTTTCCCCGGGAAAAATACTATTTGCATGTGTGTGATTTGTTATTGCATGTGTGAGATTTTTGTTCTAAATTGTGAATTAATGTCTACAGAGTAGTAGAGTAGGTTTGTGTCTTGTTATTTTGATTAAAACTTCATGAGAAGTTGCAAATATACATCGTAATTTCTACATGGTATCAGAGTAGGATTCACATTAGAGAAAAAAATTCGAAGTTGTTTCCTAGGATGTTTGAGTTTGGAGTTCAGAGCAGTAGGATCTCTTCAGAGCTAAGAAGATGGACTTCAATGGAATAAGGCTAGAGTAGCCCTAGAAGGCACCTCTAATTTTGTTTCACGAAAGGATCGAATCGAGGCAGTATTGGATGACAATGGATTGCTAGAATACATTAAGACAGATGTTGCAAAACCACTGGAATCTCATGCCCATAACATTCCTAAGTGGAAGAAAGATGTAGCCAAGGTGAGGACAATAATATTGGAGGGAGTAAGGGATCAAATTGTTTCAAATATCCACATAAAATAAACTTCATTCACAATGTGGAAAGAACTGACATAATTGTAAGAAAATAATAGTAACCACGGGGAGTTGGCATTCAAGGATAAAATTCAAAGTATCAAGATGCAAAATAATGACATTATTATGCAACATCTGAGAAATTTCACACAAGGTCATGAGGAACTTGGTGGGGTTGGTGTTAATGTCCCTGAAGAATACTTGGTAAGCCTATCCCTTTTGGGCCTTCCTAAGAGATGGCATAGCTATCAAGATTCAGTGAATGGGAGGGAAAAACTACTGAATTGGGAACGTTTATGGTATAATGTAATACAGGGGGAAATAAAGAGGAATACTAGAGATGGAACCTCATCCAAGGAAGAGGAAGATGAATTTTCTCTAGCAAAGAAATGAAGGCCAACGAAAAGAAGTCCCAAGGTGAGGTTGAATCCAGCCAAGAGGGAAAGGAGAAAGACTTGTCCAAAATTAAATGCTTCAATTGTCATGAATTCGAGCACTGTGCTACAAAATGTCCACATAAAAATTCTAGCAAGAAGGAATCTACAGTAGTAGAATCAGGTGAATCTTTGGATTCATAGTTTGAGATAGATTTCACCCTTATTGCATGCATGACCAACACAATGATGGGGAGTGTGTGGTAGTTGCATTCGGGTGCCTTGTTCCACATGACTGGGTGTAGATAGTTTTTCAGTGAGCTGGAGGAGAAATATCTCTAGATGGATATTGAGTTTGGAGACAATGGAAGGTACAACGCAACCAGGATTGGTACAATCACCTTTTAGAGGGAGTTTGGATCCCCTCTCAGACTCAAGGATGACATGCTCATTCGAGACCTAAATAAAAATCTCATCTCTGTTGCAGCTTTGCAAGACTGTGGTTATGATGTGATATTCAAAAAAGGAAAGGAATTCCTAAGACACATAGACATGGGACAAATGAAACATATCAATATTTGAGTCAAGAAACTATATGTACTTTAGGTAGAATATGCATGCACAGGTTTGAGTAACAAGGCAAAGATTAAAGATATCATGGTTGAGAGGGAGTAGGATAAACCTCTAAAAAAGGATCCTTGGGAAGTTGTGGAGCAACCACAAATGGACAGGCAGAGTGGAGACCACTAAATCAGAGATCCAAGTGGGAAGAGGGAGCACATGTAACTATATATCTAGGAGTGAGGTGGAGTAATGTAGATCCTTAGTCTAAGAGTTGAAAAATTTTGGATAGGGTCCATTGAGGCATTCTTCTCTTGGATCATTACCTTACTACGAGGGTCGAAAGTATTCAGTATCACGATTATCAGTGTTATTTAGATACTAAGGAGTGTTGACAACAGAGAAGGAGGATCAGTAGCAGAGTCAACAACAACATCGTTTTCCCAGTAGATAGTTGCAGACACAGTTGATTTAGTTTTTTTTTATGCTTCTTAGTTGCAGATATTGTAGTAGCGATAGAAACAGTGAGAGGTGAGGTGTAGGATAGGGGTGGTTGATAGTCCCTTTCTTTCTAAAAGGGAGTGTTGAATAAAGCAACACGAAATTATCAATTTGATTTTACCTTGATTAAATTGAGAAAAAATGAAATTCGACATCAGTAGACAACTTGGAGGAGTTAACTGATGTGACATGGATCTTTTCACTTAGTTAGCTCAGTTAATTCAAGTTAGGGGCATACAGTTCGGTTGTATGTAGTGTTTCCTAAATTTTAGGAGCCTATGTTGAGTTAATTTTAGTTGTAATTAGTTAAACTAGTTTGTGGTTAGTTAAGTAGTGGTACATCAATATAAATGAGAGACAATCCAATTAGTTGATCAAATAGCTAATAATTAGCTCATGCATGTAAATAATACAAGTTTCCTAGTTGTGTTGGAGTTTCTAAGGCAGTTAACCAGTAGTTGTAAACTAGTTGAGTGTACAAGTGTTGCATGAGGTTAGATGATCAACCCTGAAGAATTGTGCAAGCATTTTGGAGGAAATTCCTAATTAATAGGGGCCTATTTCCTCAGGAATTGTGCAAGGAAATAGGGGCTCAAGGGGAGGCATAAATTGACTAAGTTTGGGTCATAGATTCTCACTGAGTAGAGAGATAGGTTATGCACTTGCAGGTTGTTCTTAGTTGAGAAAAGCAATTGTAATACATATCTATTCATCATATTAATGCAAGCAGACATTTGGGTTTCTAGAAATTTTCTTTCCCTGGGAAAAATACTATTTGCATGTCTGATATTTTTGTTCTAAATTGTGAATTAATGTCTGCAGAGCAGTAGAGTAGGATTGTGTCTTATGATTTTGATTAAAACTTCATGAGAAATTGCAAATCTACATCATAATTTCTACATATGGGTATATTCAATCATGAATGGTATATGCGATCATGAAGGATATTCATATTTTTGGCATCTGCATGGACAAATATTAACCATTATGAGGAATGACACAAAGAATGATGTGGATATCGGTATTTTGGTATATGGATTTATTGTTAATGCAATAGTTATTATATGTTTAGATATTTTTGTATCACATATGTATCCTACGTTGCTAGTGTTAATGTTATCAAAAAATTATTATCGCATGGGACGACAACATATATATCTCTCTATTTATTATTATCACATGTTTAAATATGATTATATTTACAATGTCGATTTAAATATATATGAAGGTGCACCCCCATAGGTTTGAACCAAGGTGGGTTGGGCACCAAAATTTTGTTATAAAAAATATGCTAGCACATTATGTAGAAATTGTTGAATGGTTGATAGAGTCACAGGTTTTTATGCAAACCCAAAAGCGTGTAGACCAGCAAAACAACTAAAATTTGGAAGTTGTTTGTAGGAGCTATACTCAACCTTTCTCAATATGGGCTTTTAGTGTGGATTCTTAAGGTTGAGAAAAACTTAGTGAAAATTCATAGAATTTTATTAAGTCTCAAAACCCCTTACAATTGATGTCAAACAGGGGGGTAAGTAGAGGTATGGAATGCAGTAAAAAAAATTAAGACAAAAAGGAGGAGGAGCATTACATTGCCATCAATGCCAATGGGGGAGAATGTAGGAAATGTTAGCATTGATGTCAAATGGTGATGGTCATTAATCATGATGATGAGTTATGTTAATGCTAAGGATGTGTGTTGATGAGTTTCGTCGATGTTGATGTGCAAATGTTGATCGAAGTAATGAAAGGTTGGTTAATTGATGCGATGTAAAAACTCTTCGATGATTAATAGTTGATGATTACATTGATGGTTTATTTGTCATTTATCCTTAAAAACATGAAGACATAATGGCACATGAGGGATGACAAAAAATGTTTAGATAACTTGATATTTCCATTAAATGATATATGTTGAATTTACATTTCAAAGCCATATAGTGCAATCATTGTTGTCGGCTTATATTATTTCATATTTTCTAAATATGAAAAATCTCTTGAACTAAATTTCAGATTTGGAAATATAGATGTAGAATGTGAAAAAATATAGAATACCAAGTGATAACTCTCCAATTCGAATTCCTGCATGGAATATAAACAACAAACAACTCTTTATATATAAAAACTGTTATTTTGAATGAAATAGTAGTTTTGTGACTTCAACATTTGTATGAGAGAGTTTGTGAATAACCTGGTAAGAAGAGAAGGGAAAAGAGTAGAAACGAAGAAGAAAATTTGAAGAAGAGAAGCAAAGAGAATAAGCAACAAAAAGAGTATAAAAAATATTTTAGAATAGAGACAAATACCAGGTAACCAACAAATATGATTTGTAATCTAATTGAGGGATTGTAGTCTCCTTTCAAGTTGTATAATGATAAAGAACAAGTTGTAGCCTATTGAGGCAGGAGCCTCTTGTGGATTGTAGCCTACATAAAATTTGTAGGAGTTGGAGCTTCCTTGAGGTAGCAACCTCCTAAAGGTTGGATCCTACAAAAAATTTGATGTAATAGGGAGTAGGAGATTGCCTTCATTAGGGGAATTTTGAGGACTAAAATGGGCCTCCTAAGGAAATTATAAAATAATAGTGGAAATAATAAAATAATATTAGATTACATCATAAATTTTTAGAGGGAAAAAAGAAAAAAGAAAAAAATCAACTCGTATTTTCAACTTATCTCCCTATGGGTTTACTCAAATTTCAAGTGGTAACACTTGTTGGAGCATGATTTGATTCTTCATCAAAAGAGTACCCATGTTTCATACTTTTGATGAACACTTCTACACGAAAAATGAGAAATACATGGAAAAAATGTGATTGCAATCACGTTTTTCATGTATTTCTCATTTTTCGTGTAGCAAGGTCCATCGAAAGTATGCAACATGGGTACTCCTTAGACGAGGAATTAAAATTTTCATCTAGAGAGTACTCCCGCTCGAAATTTGAGTAAAAACTTATGGAGATAAGTTGAAAATATGAGTTCGAAAAGTAGTTTTATTATTTTATTATTTTTTAATCTTTTTATTTTTTACTCAAAAAAAGGTGAATCATCCCCCATGGTTGACATCATCATCTTGAATCATATTGGTTCTTATAAAGTTTATTTTGGTTGTACATTTTTCTTAGGAGGCCCATTTTAGACCTTAAAATTCCCCTAATGCACATCACTTTCAGCCATAAATTCATGCTTTTCTCCCTTTATGGGTTTCCACCTATATCTGGTGTGTTCATGTGTTTCTTGTTGAATGTATCATTTGTGTGAATGATTTTGAATTATAAATATGTACACATGCAAATATCTCTCTCTAGAAACTACAAAAGAAACTATTAATAAATTAACCTATACATAAGCCATTAGTTGCATAACAAGATATTTGAAAAAGGAAATTAAGTTGAGCTAAATAATTGAAAAGAAACAATCATTGATTCAACCCCCTCCCCCAAGTAATTGCCAAGAATTTATTAGATTGGTGCCCAAAAAGAATTATAAAAAGAAGTCTTATGGTTTTCTCCCTAAAAGTTTCCATGTAAATCTTATATTCCATATTTTACAGTTGATAATTGTGATTTTTTTCTTATGATTCATGAATACTTAAATTAGTAAAAAAATTATTATACTCTTCACACCCCGCATCTCAATATAAGAGTGTGCTCAACAATAACAACATAGCATTTTAGTTTCAATACCCAAAGGAGCTATTTTTAATCTAACACAAAGTAAAAAACATTAGCATGATGACATAAAAAATAAAATGGGATGGAAAAAAACCATTTGTTAATCACATGGCAATAAATACAAAATAAATATTTTCATTTATCAAAAGGTTAATTTTCATGAAAAATGTGGCCTCATAGGAAAGGTTTTTCCTTCTCTACATCAAAGAGAATTAGTGTGAGAACACTTGTACACTTATTGCTTCACCTTATGCATGAACATACATTTTGGTAATAACTACAACTCTTACAAAAACACACTACTTAGTATGGGGCTACATAAAAATTAGTTTGTTTAATACTACCATCCATAAAAAATGTCACAACATCTAAATTTTGTGAGTTGAAGTAAAAAAATTATAAATGATATAAACCAATTTCTAAATTAAATAAAGGTGTCACAAAAAAAAATCATTAATCATGTTATTGCAATACCATTACTTTAGACGCTTTGACACATTTTCTCAAATGTGGCCTCTTATTCGTGTTGTTCACTAATATACATGATTATGAGATCAAAACTTTCCTTTTTGAGTCCTTCTACACCTTGCTTAACAATTTTATAGAGTCTATCTTTTTTAGCTACCAACATCAAATAATAGTAAATAACAAAATAATTTGCAATGAAAAACATGTCAGAGAAAATTGAGTCTTAGATATCTATGTAGTTACTAACTTTTCATCACACTACTACCAATAGAAAGTTGATTTATACATCTAAATGCATATTATATTATAAATGTTATTACGAGGATAAGGGATTGTAATGATTGAGAATCCAAACATATATCTTCTCAACCATTACTCTCTTCATCTTCATTTTGACTGCTACATGCATTGAATTTATCAATATTCATATTTATGGTGAAATTGATGAACATTGTAACTAACTGTGTTTGGTCCATTTGGGACTTTGTTTAAGGCATTTAGATATTTGTTTAAGCTATCTGTTTAAACTATCCACGCATTTATGAGATCTTCTATACCCATTTCTAGAAATTGGTGTTGGTATAGTTTGTTTCAAGGAAAGTGATGACCATTGAATGAAATAAGAGATATAGGAGTTTTAAGCATTAGGGAAACTCTATAGGGGATTTGGTTACATGTTTAAATTATATGGGGACCTAAAAAAGGATTGATAAAAAATTTCCATCCTGGGAACTATAGTTTCTACTAAGGTGTTGTTAATATGTTGAGATCTTTATGACCATCGAGGAGTAGGAGTGTTAGGGAGATGCAATTTGTTGCCTTGAATAGATATTTCTATGGTGGGATAATGAATAAGGTAGGGTGGATAATAGGGAAAGAGAACATAAATAGGATGAGGTTTGTGAGTAGCGAGAGTTTTTTTCTAGATTCCAAGAATGATGCACATTGTAGATACAAAATGTGTGTGGAAATATTCCATGCGACATTAGATATTGGGCCTTCATATAGCCTCTTTAGTTCAATAAAAGAATCATCGAGTTCATCTTATAGGATCTTCATGATACCTTCCCATATGCTATATGAAAAGGATAATCAATGGCCTAATTTTGAGATATCAAAAAATAGGCCCTCCACTCTAACAAGGAAGGAGTTTAGGGGGTGTCCACATCAATCATATATTCTATAGGAAATATTAGCCAAATATATTTGATGATGATATTGATGAAGAACTAATAATAATGGACAAAAATAACATTACAAGGATAAGAAGAAATAAGATTTATGGATGAAGCTCTGTGTTTATGTTTGTAGCATTAAGTGAATACTTCCATGAAAGACTAAGTGTCTAAACAGACACAAATTAACCTAACAATTAATTTAATTATCAAATTAATTCGATTTATAAGATAAAATGAGTTAATCTAATAAATTTAAAGGTTATTTTCATTCGTGAATTAGATGAATCTCAATCATTGATATCAAGTGATGTCGAGATCTAATCTCAACCTTCAATGACTTTAGAGATTAGGGTCATTGATTCAATTAGTAACTCATAAAAGAAAGGCTAGGTTCAGAAAAAACACATCTTTGAGCACAAGACAGAATGCCATAGTGAGATATCATTGATTGGGTGAAGAAGGCCTTTCATTCAAGTGTGCAGAGTTCAAAGAAGAGTGCAAGGGGAACAAGGGAGAAGAATCCAAATCAACCAAGAAAGATAGAAGGACATATATATATAGGGTTTGATTAGTTGGTATAGCTCTAGGTTCTTATTGTATTTGTATTTTCCTTATAGGGTCATTGTCCCAAGAAAGGATCATTGTATGTCGTAGATTATTGTTAATGAAACAACAAAGTTTATGAATATTAATTCATGTTTGCATGTGTATGATATTTCTTAATGTATGCTTCCATTGTAATATATTTTATTTACATGTTAAATCTTAGTCACGCTTTTATTTAGGAGATATATGTAGCATTATACTATGAAATAATTAGCTAGGTTGTTGGGGGTTATAAAATTAGCATGGTATCAGAGCACAATCTTTGAGACACTAACATAGGATCTAGACTTGGTATGAAGAAATGGTAGTGGGTGAGGTACACGTAGTTAAAATGTATGACTATAAGGTCATATGCATACGAGAGTACAAATTTTAGACTATATGCATGACAACTCTATAGGCGAAGAGTATGATTTGTACATGCAACAAAGAGAAATCATTGTACAAAGGGACCAAACGTAGGTCATTACATTTCCCAAGCAAGTATACTACAAAGTTGTATCAAGACAATGATAAAAGACAAAAGTTAAATATCTAGAAAAATAGGTAGTTATCTACTAACAAAATCTTCCATAACCACCCAAGGAAGAGGTCAATTCTACCATCTGAAAAGTGTTGCAAGGGAAAATAAAAGAAACTTACCCATCAAAGTTTAAAATAAAATTGATATACACAATTTCCGAGGATTGTGAGCTACAACAAATTAAAATTTTTAGGTAATACACTAAGTTTTGCATATATCAAGAAATTCATGAAGGTACAACCACAAAGAGATAGGAAGGTTGTATGTAATTGTATGCATGGTAGAGTAGAAGCTGCCATAAATGAGGTATAGTAGCAAATGAACATTGGAGAATACCTACCATGAATATGTATGTGGTTTCACATATATAGAGGAGCTTGTTAGATTTTTCCATGCCCATACGAGAGGTGATGTAAGTGTACATAGAGTTCATGGGATGACTTGGGTTATAAAAACTAGAAAATTCATTGAGTTACAAATAGTAGATTTGAAGATTGCAACCAATAGTGATTAGTAAAGGTCATTCTTTAGAGGGAGAGAGAGAGAGATTGTAGCAATCAATGGTTTGGTAGAATTTAATTTTGTGGGTGTTTATAAAGAGTTCGTGAGTATATCTTAGTAGATTTATAAGAAAACAAATTTATTTATTCATTTGGATGTTAGAAAGACTTAGCGAAAGGTAATAATTATAATATCTAGAAATAGTAGCTACCAGTCTCCAGTTTAAAGACTCATTGGATGGAGCATATAACTTCCTACCCTAGAAGGCAATGGGTACCTTGCTACTAAAAGAGAATGACATATGGGATATTGTTGATAATGAGATTCAAAAACCAATAAATGTAACACAATTGGAATCCCGCGAAAATAAGGACCATGGAAAATTTTAGGGGCTCATATTTGCAGGTGGGCTAATTTTCCAAGATCTTTCCAAAAAAAGATTCGTAAAATTCCATTTTTTATAAAAAAATCACCCAAATTTTACAATATAAAATTATTTTACCTTAAAAATCTCCAACATTATATAGAGAGTATCATAGAAAATTTTAGGGGCTAATATTCGCAGGTGGGCTAATTTTCTATTGTTTTTCTAAAAAAAAGATTCGCCAATTTCCCTATTTTTATAAAAATGAATCGCCAAATTTTTACAATATAAATTTATTTTAACATAAAAATTTCCAAAATTATATAGAGACTATATATAAAATAATTAGAAATTTGAATATATGTACCAATATATAAATAAACATTATACAGTTTTCATATTACAGGCTAGTGAAATTCGCCAAGGTTTCTAAATTTTAAGATAAATTTCCATTCTTAAAATTTTACCTGGAGAGTATATATAAAATCATTATAAATTTAAATAATTTTACAAATACATCAATAAATTTTTTATTGTTTGTATATTAGGGACTAGTGAGATTCACCAATGTTTTTAAACTTCAAGATAATTTTCCATTCTTAAAATTTTCCCTGATAAGGACTCAGTGAGTCATGATTAATTCCATGAAGAATCACACAATCTATCACTTAGAAAAAAAAGATAGATAGGTAGATGTTCAAGGCTCTAGTGGAATTGTTGTAGAGTGACTACATGCATAAGAAGATGATATTGCGAAACAAGTTCAGATCCATCCAAATGTCAAGGTATATAATGTTATCAATTACTTCATGAGGATCACCCAAACATGGGATCAACTTGTAGCCACTGGGGAGAAAGTGGAGGATGAAGTGTTGACAAGGTTAATCCTCTATGCGCACAGAGACAATCCAACTAGCCCAATGAGTGGGTCTAGCAACTGAAGTGACAATCAACTAGACATCTTCCTAGGTTATAATTGAAAAGAAGAATGAAGGAGATGGCCTACCTCATTCTGATGTTATTCCGATTTCCTTTATTGAGGGCCTCAAACTGCTTATGTCACGGACTTGTTCCTACTTCTCTCAATGTTTATGTACCTGCACAAGTGATCAAGAAACAACAAAGCATTCCAAAACCAATAGAAAATCCAATAAAAACCTACTTAACTGATCAAGGAATGTTAAGCTAAATAATACATGAACATATATATTTTGGGAAGATGAACCAATAGTTGTATATTATTAAGAAATAAAGGGAAGCTTACAAGCAAAGCCTTGATTTTGATATGCTCTCCTTGAGTGGTAATCCAAGTCCAAGCCAAGAACTCTCCAAGCACTCCTTCTCCAAGTCAAATGAATAGCCTCTAGGCACAATCTTAGCTTAAGGGTGCAAATAGACATAGACCAACCATTTGGGAATGGGAGAGGATGAATTTATAGGCTGGGAAAGGGAGTTAGGACTTCTCCAAAGATAGGATTAGGCCCTCATGTCAAGTATGTAGCTCATAGGGATAAGACAAAGAGGCCAAGTTGGGAGAATTCGACCTCATCTATGCGAAACAACCTCCAGCTCACCACTTTGGAAGCTTCTAGATCACGAAGCTTCTCATCTTCTCTGGGAAAATTACCTTTCTGGGATCATCGCGGGTATGCAAGGGAACAAAGAGATGCCATTGCTGGTTGAGTACAGTGCAACAGGCGACCATCACTGATTTAAGCCTCATAAGAGCGATGAACCTCACTTTAGGGTTTTAAGAGCTATTTCTTCAAGGAAAACTCAAGGCATTTTCCAAACAAAGTCTTAGGAGGGATCTAAACTGTATACATGGATGATCATACTATATAATGTTCATGTTTCAGGCACTTTGAGGTATGTCACAGGGAATTGCAGGAGGTGTGACAAAATACTGTGTAACAGATGCCCCCTAAAGCATGAAGGCAGAACGAGGAGTGATGGCTGAGATTCTTTACGAGCTCTTGCAAGAACAAGGACATGCACCATCAAGTGACCTGCAAATCAAGGACGCATATACATATAAATATCTCAGATCAAGACATGAATCTATGGCATGGTCACAACCATCATAATGATGAATACTATATGAAGAGATCCATGGAATGGACGCAGCCATCCAGATAACAAGGATCATCATAAATATAAAGTCCCATAGTATGGTCACAACCATCCGTATAGTAGAAACATGTGTACAGTCATGAAAAACATATAACTCCATGCAACCTGAGTCATATTGGACAAGACCTAGGATCTTGTGTTCCATCCTGACTCGATCAAAGTACAAATTCTAACATGTGAATGAAAGTGTTGAAGTCGAACATGCTAGAAAACCACTTGATTACCGGCCAATGATGTGGGCCGTTAATAGGTACGAGAGAAACCACCAATAATGACAATGGCTCTCAAGGTAAAATATTACAATCCGTGAATGTGATAATGAAGTTGAAGTCGAACACTCATGGAATCGCCAGATTGAAAGTCAATGATGAAGACCTGTCATTGAATGCAAAGAACTAGCCATTAGGGCATGCTAGCTCTAACGTACTGAAAGGGAGTTTCTAAGTCATCTTCCGGGATAATGAGATGAAGTCAATAGGAAGCGACCCATCGAAGGAGGGAAATGATGAATCCCCCATCATTGACACGAAACAAGGAATAAAGTGGAATAATTTTCAAGACTATAACAATGACTCAAAAAATGTATAGGCAAATAACTGTAGATTGGACTTCTCTTGAACATTGGTGACACAAATCCAAAGTGTGGCAGCATTTGACTCAACATAGGACTAAAGGTCATGATGACAAAATGGAATAGTCAAAAGAGAGGAAAAATGGATCACCCAAACTTGGGATGACAAGTGACTGAGTGAGGATATTCCAAACTTGACACGAGAGTAGAAGAGTGTCATGTTCAAGAGCGACATGCTTCCTATACAAAGGATGTTTCATCTTCATTTTTCCCCCTCTATTTCCAGCGAGTACCCCAATTATTTTTAATCCAAGCTTGAAGGGGATAGCATATGATTTTCATGTAAGTTCATTCTTTGAATGAATCCATCCCAGTAAGTTTTAAGAGCCCTAGGAAGGAGAAGCTCGGTGTCATCATGGTGACGAGTCTTTCGTCGTAAAATTTTAACGAGTCCGACATAAGAATAACTCGGTACCTTTTTCACATTTAGAGAGTTTGAAAAAGAGATGAAAAAGAAAACTCCATCATGTCCCTTTTTGTAATTTGTCTCTCAAATCCAAAAAGGTAGAAAATAATATCTAAGAGAACCTCTTGACCATATTGATCAAGGTGTACCTTTTTTGTAAATAGTCAATCTCAGCCCGAAAAAGGGGTAAACGTATACTAAGGTGATGTTGATTCATTTACTTTAACGAGTTCAAAACGACAATTACTCGAAAACATTTTCAGCTTTAGAGAGTTAGAAAAGAGCTTAGAGATGACTCTAGGGGGGTTTCTTTTTTGCTTATTTAATGAGTCTGAAAAAGAGATAAAATAAAACTCGCAAGAATCAATTAACAATGATCACTATTCACTCGAAGGTACCTGTAAATGCATAGAGAAATGCACCCATCACTGATATTGATAAAAAATATTAAAATATTATGAAAATATTGACAAAAATGACTTGAAAAACTTATAAATAGCCAAAAGTAATTTTACTTTTTACCATTTTACCATGGTAAGCTCTGAAAGTGCATTTGTGCCCTAATTTTCTCAATTTTCAAGTGGCTGTTACGGGAGATCTAGAGTGCCATTTCGCGAACTGTCTGCAACAAGTAAGAGGCCCATCCCTGCTCTTGCATTTTATCACCTTTTTTTGCATTTTAAACTATAATTTATATTCTATAAGGGAGGATTTTTAATTTTTAGGGTGCAGGCGATCATCGTGGGTATGGTCATCTAACCCGTGATGGTCACACTCGAGCCTAAAGGCTCACGCAATGATATTGGTCCGTTTGTAAAAGAAGGTGCGATGGCACCGAGGCAAAGTATTTGGAAGAAAAACCATATTTTCAAGCAACTTTTTTTTATTTTAATCCATGAGAAAAGCGTTAATTGGTGTTAGATGATGTTTTGCAGGAGATCATGGTTTTGGAATGGAAAGAAAGAGGCCATGAGGCCAAAGACCATCAAGTAGCCTAGAATCTTGAATGCATAAATGCTCTGAGGAATTGTTTGTTACTAAAATTCTTCAGGACCACAAGGTTAAGGGCCCAGAGAGAATTGCTGCCCTATTTGATCAGTGTCTGGGATGTAGATCGAGAAATCTTCATTTTGAAAGGCCAGGAACTAGAACTTGAGGAGATGGATATCTACTTCATCATAGGATTGTCCCGGCGAGGGGAAGTAATCCAACTCTTTGGATCTTGCCCAGAGGGTGAGAGTACAAGAACTCTAGTCTAGAGGTATTGTCCAGGTACTGAAATGACCAACGGAGGGAAGGTGAAGATAGCAACAATCACCAGCAACCTCATCTTGAGAATGATATTGTTCACTACTACGCGTGTATCTGGCACACAAGCCTTGCATGAGGCTTCAAAAGCCTAGTTCGAGTATGTTATCTCATGTTTGACCCCCACCATATTTAACTAGTGTGGAGGTCTCCTAGAAAATATGAAAAGGAAACTGACCAAGGGGAAACATGGACACCTAAATAAATTTGGGTTTGGATCGATACTGGTGACCTTCCTTTTAGAGTGAGTGCCCTTATTCTGGTATCAGTGGGTAGAGGTACCAGATCCTTCCCCCTAAGATCTGAGACTAGTGAGATGGAGTCAACTCATGCCTCGAGGAGGAATGAGCCAACATATGCATTACCCACCACAATTTTTCGCTTTGCTAGAACACCAGATACTCATGGTAGACAACTATGCTTATGCTGGCATGGATTTCAGGTGGGATCCAAATATACCGCTGCCATGAGCAAAATAGTGGACTGATGCAGGTAACAACTTGTTTTTTGGATTTTTTCAAGTTTTATGATTTCTTGTAAGAGTGTAAACTGAGAATCAACTTGTGATAAATGTGCAGATGTGGGACTAGAGAGACCACCTGACATATCACCAATAGCACGATGATTTTCTCACCAGATAGTGGGTGTAGACAATGAAGAAGGGTTAGACCCATTCGCTGAGATGGAGCACAACTTGGAGGCGATAACTCGAGGAGTCCCAGAGTATGCCACTATTGATGATGTTCCACTGCATTGGTAGAGACACACAGTGGGAGTATCTACGAGACTCCATCGACTGTTAGGCCGAGTGATCAGAGTGGTCTCGTGTTATAATGAGCTACATGTTTTATTTTCTACTTATGTGTCCATAATATGATTAGTTTTATAAATGATGCAAATGCCTATCAAGAACAAGATTTGCTAATGCATCTGTTATTGTATTTAAATTATGTGGAATATGTTGATATGTGATTAAATCAAAATTTATTTCTAGTAATCTAACACGTAGATACATATGCAATATTTGTGGATTTCTCACTTAGTAATGATTGTTTAACTGTAACACAATGAGTTGTGGATCCAACTTGACAACTAAATCCCTAATGCCAAGAGAAACTGCTTCTAACAAGAGTTCACTGATTGCACTGTATTCAACAATATTATTAGTTGTTCGACCACGGAATATACCTTGTAAGTTTATCAGCTCGCCATTAGGGTCATAGAGAACCCATGCTGTGGAAGACAGGTTTCGTGTGCTACGACAAGCACCATGAACAAAACCAACGTAATGGCTTGATGACATCTGCAAACCGAGTGGAGCACAGGGTAAGCAGAAAAACAAATGTCTGCAAAGAAAACAAACACACCAAAAATAAAAAAAGTACACTAATGAATTAACACACTAATGTACAAAATTCATTACACGAATTTCACACATAATACTTTTTCAGATACAACCCATTACGGGGCTGTGACAATGCATTTCCCTCATAATCACATAGCTCGTAGGCACCTTTTTGTAAGACATGCTTAATGATTTAGGGCCCATGCCACATGGGTTCGAACTTTCTTGCTCCCAACGTTTCATTGGCCTGATCATAAAGAAGGACCAAGTCGCCTTTAGCAAAAGTGTGGGGAGAAACAATTTGGTCAAAATGAGCTTTGACACATTTCTATTGAGCTTCGATGACCATCACAGTAATGCGACGAGTCTCGTTAAGCCTCTCAAGATAAAGTAGGTGTTCCTCTTTAGGAGAGGTATCCAAAAGAAGTTCGATAACTAATTTGAGCAAAGGGATTTCACATTCGATTGGAAGAGTTGCCTCTAAACCATACACCAGTTGGAATGTAGTGAATCCAGTGGCCATCTTAGCGGAATTTTTGTAAGCCCATAGAGCTGAGAATAGCATCAAATTCCAATCCTTTTTGTGCTTCCAAATGGTATGCTGAAGAATAGTAATAAAAAATTTATTAACTGCCTCAACTTGGTCATTGGCCTGTGGATAATAAGGAGTTGAGCTATCATGAATAAGGCCCAGCTGAGTAGTCAGCTCTGCCATCATGTGCTGACGAAAATGTGATCCATGGTAAATCACAATGAATTGAGGAACACCAAAACGTGCTATGACATGGTTAAAAAGGAACTAAGTAATAGTAATACTGTTAGCATTGTATGTAGGCATCACCTTAGCTCATTTAGTAAAATAGTCGATGACGATGATTATATAACCATGCCCCCTAGCCGAGCAAGGGTTACAGGTCATGAAATCAATGCCCCATTTAGCAAATGGGCCAGTGGTAACTACTGGGTGTAAGGGTGCGAGTGGGGCGTTCTTCTTGTGGTTGAAAATATGACAAATAGGGGTGATCGATAAATAGAGATTAACAGGCAACAATAGAAAGCTTTGGTATTCGAACTTACTTCTGATTAAATTTAAATACTTCTAAGCAGCAGATCTGTGGTAGATTACTTCTCCTCAACCAAACATGCGCACGTAACTACGACCTCTCTCCACGGGTCTTCAAACACCTTCGCCTTACAGTTCCAGGTTCTTTTGGATTACAGAAACTGTCCTCAGATAGGCGGCCCAGTAGGCTTCGATATTAATAAAAACAAGCAGAATACATAAGGCTTATTACAATACTAGATCTCAGAGTTCTCTGTCAAGCGATGATCTTGAACTTCTGCCGATCTTCTCTTTTATATACTTTCTAACTCTACTGTTCTAAACTACAATGATAAAACAAAAATAATTGAGGGTCCTTTCGGCATATTTTCACCGATGGTGTCTACTCAACTTTTCTGGTACAAAAGATTCTACCATATCCTACCATGGTCCTATAGGACTCCTATCTGAATCATAGTCATTATCAGGATCAAATTCATCAGAAGAATCATGTGCTGGCCTGAACGCATCGAGCATCTTTTGGTGGTGACGTTCCATCAGCTTAGAGTACTCTTCATCGATATCTGCTGGGTCCTGGGCATCTGTCAGCTCGTCCTGTAAAGTAGATTCTGTTGCTTTTCCTTTTCTTTTGGCGTCTTCATCTAAAATTATTGTCCTTCTTGATGATGTTCTTGATGATTCTCCCTTTTCCGTATTTGTCTTTATTCGGTGGAGACCCTGTTGTTGAGGTGTATACATAGCCGCTTGTTTTTCCCACTTGTTTAGGAAAGATAAAGGGCTGATCTCGATATCTAGAAAATAATCTTTAAAGACATTTCGGACTGTGGGTGACCTCTGTACTGCCAATTCAATGCCGTTTAAGAGTTCCCATTTAAAAATTTGAAACATATTAGTGGAACTCTCGATTGCATGTTGAACCCATTCTCTGCAATTATTACTCATAAAATATTTGTGTTTCCAGCCTAATTCGAAAATCATTGATGTACAGATTCTATTTGAAATCATCAGGCTAATAATATGGATTACATTGTTATTCCAATTAGGTGAAATAACACTGATAGTTACCAAAGCCTTTTGATTAATCATAAATCTTAATGCCTTGGGTTCTCCTTGTAAATCATCCATCTTTTGTAGAATCTGTATTTTTTCTATCAACTTAAGATTTCCAAACTCACTGAACCATCCAGCATGCTGCTTAATCATCTCTTCATTATTGTTGGTTTCGATTTCTCTGATCCTCTCATGACTAAAAACTTGTGCAAAAGGATTAGGGTCAATACTTTCTCTTAACCTGAGACTGTGATAATCCCAAGGGGATGAGAAAGTTCTGAGATATTGCAGCGTCCTTTGAATGCACTGAGATATCCTAGTGGTTGGCTTTTTCCTACAGAAACCATCTTTTATCTCCCAGTCAACAAATCCTTCAAAAATTTCATATTGAGGAAAAGTGTCATTTGCTGCATAATTCTCGTCAATCCTTTGCAGAAAGGATGCTTCCAATTCCTCAAAAATATCTGGGATTTTTAAAGATAGAATATACTTTCCTAATTCAGGCTTTATAGGAATTTCTTCAAGATCTAAAATTTTTGCTCCTGTGAAAATGCTGAGAGAAAAATCAATCCCTCCAATAAGTTGATAAAAATTTAAAACCTTGAGGGTCCATACCATTTGTTCAGTATATTCGCTAGACCATAGATCTGAGAGACTTCTGAAAAATAATTTTATCTTCATGTTAGGCAAAGGATATACCTTTACCAGTTCAGCATCTAGGCCTAAAGACATACCTACATTCTTGGATTGCCATGCTTGGCATTTTCGGATCCAAGTGTTTCTTCTCAGTCTCATTCCCACAACTTTTTTGATTTCCTCTGCAAGATGGCTTGCATGTCCTTCAAGTAGCCTGAATCTGTCAACAAATGTATAAAAACTGTCATCCTGTGGACCTTTACCTGGAATGGTAAAACACAAACCTAGACAAGTAATGAATGCTTTATTCATATCCCTGGTTAATGAATCTGTCAAATAATTTGAATTACCTGGGATCCACTCAACTTCAAAATCAAACTGTTGGAACCAAATCTGCCATGCAAGAATTCTTCCTTTTGCAATCTGTCTTGATATTTTGGCAGATAAGAAGTATTTAAAATTCTTGGAGTCTGTTCATATTAAAAATTTCACAGGAGTAAGATATAACTCAAACCTTTGTATCCCATTGAATATAGCCAGTGTCTCTATTACACAAAAATATCGTCACCATGATATGTGCAGTCAGTATGGGTCTATCATCACTTGTACTATCCTCTTAAGCAAGTCTCAAACCTCAGCTCTTCAAATCAAGCTTTGAAAATGGGAGAAAGACATTAAAAATCAATGAAACTCTGGTTTCGCACTTTCTGTCACTGTCACCTGCGGTCCCGCACCTTCTGTGTACAAAAACTGCGGACCTGCCCGCTCTGTCCCTAACGATGTAGGTGCGGACCCCTGTGAAAGTCAAAAGGCACAAGTTTTATCTTAAAAAGCTCACTTTGGGTTAATTCTATAGGTTTCTAGAAGGAATTTTGACATGGATTGTTCGCTCTGAGGTGGTTCATTCATACCAAAAGAGAAGGAGCTAATCGCTTGATGAGAGGAGCTATCCCTTTGAAGGAGGGCTTTATCCCTTTGAAGGAGGACCTAGTAACCTCCCTCCATTGCACTATAAATACAGGCATTGGGCTGGTTGTCTAGAGAGGTTAGAAGTTGAACATTTTTTAGGGTAAATGCTGGTGAAATCAAGACTTCCTAGTTGAGATTAAGAGGAGAGATCACATACCTTTTTGGCTTCATTGGGGAGTGAGTGAAACTTGTCAAAGTAGAGGAGACTTCTTACTGGACCCTGGGAGGAGCTTGTACAACGTCGAGGCAAAGGTTGTAAAGTTCTTCTTCTTTTGAATTAATACAATCAAATTCATTTTTCTCAACAAGTATCTCATGTTATTTGTTTCATGGACTCCTTGACTTTCATGTTAAATATGTTTTATGCAATTGGCTTTTTAGGTGCTATTTAATTTGTTTGCCTTGTTTTTTTTTGCAGATTCGCAAAAAAGGGAGCTCATTTGGACCGAAAGAGCAAGGGCATCCACAAGCTTGCGTTGGACCTAAGGTAGGGCCTAAAAACACTTGTTTGCTATTGTTTATCAAAGCATGTTTAGAGAAAGATAGTGTCTGGTTGGTTTGCTTGTCATTAGGTCTTCTTTAGATTCTAGGAAGGTCTATCTTGTCCGCAAGATCGACTTATTCCGTGTGACAAAATGGCGACTCCACTGGGGACTTGATTGTTTTCCTTGTTTTTACTTTGACCTGAGAAACTGTGTTTTTGTTTCTATTTTTGGCTTGTTGTGTGTAAAATTGGGTAGAGTTTGTAGATCCAGGGTTATTTTTTTGTTTTTCATAGCTTTGGGAGAGGACCGCACCCTAGCCGTTTGACACAGTGCGTACATACCCGCAGCTTGGCTTTTAGCACAGAGCGAGACTGCACTTGTGTCAACTGTGGGCCTGCGGACCCTGTCAAAATTTTGAAAAACCCTAAGATTTCCTCTGTTAGTCAGCTTAGTGTTTGTTTAGAAATTGTTGTCCACTGCCCAGACCTGCATATAACTTGTCAGAAGCTTTCCTTAGATTGATTTCGTTAGTGTTAGGGTTTTAAGTGAAATTCCTAGGAGTTTTGCTTGTTGGGTTTGTTTTTCATTTTGGTTGTGTAGTGGCTCTGAGCTTAGAAGCTGTAGGGACTTCAGATCACCTTAGTGTCTACCAGCCTTCTTATGAGTCTGACCATTTATGAAATCTCCCCTTGTTGAGGAATCCACTTTGAGTTTTCTCTTTACAAAACTTCGAAAAGCTTGTGTTTGAGAGTTTGGATTTTCATTTTCAAAAAGAAAACAAAATTGGTTGTTCTTGACTTATTTGTGATTCTGCATAAATTGGTCCTTAGCTTACATCTAGCTAAGTAAAACATCCTTAAAAAAGAATTTTAGTAGGCTTTGACTTCAAATAGGTTTTTATTATTTGTAGATCTCAAAGTTAGTCATTTTCATAGTTTTGAGTGTTTTATTAAAAAATATAAAAATCTCTTTTGGAAAAAGTTTGTTTTGTAGTGATTGAGTGCTTTGAAACGAAAAAGGGAAATTTTAGTGAAATAACTAGTTGTCTCGTTTTGAGTGCATTAGAAAAGGACAAAAACTCTTCTTTTAATTTGTTGAATTGAGAAAGATTTGTGTTTACAAAGTATTTGCATTCTCAAACTCTTTCTTAGTTAGAAGTTCATCGAAGAGAAAAAAGATTGTTTAGATCATCTTAGGTGCATTTTTAGTGATTTTGAGTCGAGTCTTCATACCACGAGTTTCATCTCTGCACCTTTGGACTTAAACAAAAACCACTAAAATTAACGCTTAAAGTAAAATTCACCTAGTAACATTTTTATTTCTAGGGCTCTCATACACCAACTTAGCTTAGGCTGGTGTCTTGGAGTAGGAGAGTAATTAACTCTCCAAGACAGTAAAAACAAACAAGTAGCTGTATCTTATGGCAGGGAAGAAATCCAATTGTTGCATTTATGCTTTGGGAAAGCTCCTCTTAAAGGAGAAGCACGAGATCATGTCCGAACCAGTGTGGGAATCAATCCTTCCTCATTAGGAACGACGCCAGATATTCACGTATTAAAAATGTTAAACCTCGGATTAACCATTGTCAAGGAGCCTATGGTCACTTGTTGGTAAACCTTGGATTATGTCAAGGAGCCTTCAAGGGGATTGAACTTGCTACTCTGCCCTTTCGTGCGTATCGGATCATAGACTGTTCCCCCATGTATATTTGTCTCAGTTGGTAACCTTAGTGGCCATATTCTTTAGGACTCTTCCTGAGGTGACAGTGGTGGGAAGATCCCACTGTACCTGGAGCAGACGTCGGCTAGACTCACTTGGATTTTCTGGAGGGTTCTCTTCACTCGAGACGATTAAGTGGAGGAACTTGTGCCAGTCTATTCATTAAGCAGGTTGCCGGGGTAACTGTTCCAACTGCCATTTCTGTATTGAACTCTGCGACGTTGGATTTCATCACCAACTAGTGTTTTCAGTATGGGAAGTTACTGTTTGTGTGTGTTTGATCTCTTAGATTCTTTAGGCGTGTGATTCAAATTTGTTTGGTTCTTTAGAGACTTTAGGTGCTTTTCATTGAGATTTTACTTTGTTTTCGTGTGAAGTAGTTAAAAGTTTTCAACTGTGGCTGAATTACCAAGACAGTCCCGTAGACTTCGGGGCCAGTCTCCTGAGTTTGTAAACGTGGCTGAGTTACTGAGGAAGTCCTGTAGACTTCGTGGCCAACCTCCTCAGGAAGTACCGAGCCATCTCGAAGGCTTGAAAGTCCTCGTAACTCCTAGAGACAATAGAGTTCGGTCACCTGAGGAAGGAGAATCTTCTTTGATAGTACATCCTGATTTTCAACCGTTAGTAGCAGAGTACAATCCACAGTCAGTGTCTGTTTCTGAAATTGCTGGTAGCTTTTCATCTACAAGTGATATAGGTGAAGAACCCGAAATATCCGAGCCTAAAAGTGAATTTGCTGCTACTCTGAATTGGGGTTTGTTTCTCCAACTTCTAGTGGTCCTGGTTCACCTAGGGTAGAAAGAGTAATGGGTAGAAAGAGTAATCACCCAAGATCTTCCTTCTGGACTTATTTCTATTGAAGAACTTGCTTGGAAGAAGAAGTAGGCATCCCTATCCCTGAAAATCAACCTATTATTGAACTAAGGGAGCGTGAATCAATTTTTTACAGTCCACCTAGGAGCAGTTCTTGGTATATTTCTTTGACTAATTTTCTAGAAAACTCAGGGTTAAGTTTTTCACCACCTTGTGCTCCTTATCACCAAACACCTAGAGGTTTTTATACTCCCGTAAATATGTCAGGACAGTCATCCATGTTTACTCAATCACCCGAATCTTTTTTGTATGGCGGTCCTTCTGTTCCCTCCGGGTATCAGTCACTTTCTGGTACTTTTTCGGGAGCATCTCCTCAAACCATCGAGCAAGGGCTATTAACTGGAAACAATGGTACTAAGCCGTTGAGCGTAGAATAAATTCTCATGATGTCAGGTTCTGTTCCCAATCCTCAACCTCAAGGTGGCCAGTTACCACCTGGGGGGCAGCCTCAATTAACGCTTGGGGGGCAACCTCAAGGTACACAATTTGCATATGGGGGGCAACCTCAAGGATAGTACATACCTATGGGACAATACGTTCCTCAAGTTCAACCCCAGACTCAATATGTACCCCAAGGTCAACCCCAGTATCAATTTATACCTCAAGGTCAACCCCATTATTAGTATGTGCCTCAAGGGTATCAACCCCAAGGTCAACACTCGAACCAAGGTTTCCAACCACCTTCTGGTCAAATGTATGTTCAAGGAACGGGAAATGTACCTTTCAATTATCAATGCTACCCTCAACCTGGTTATGGTCCTTAGTATTCTCAACCAGTTATGGGTCAGTACCCCGGAATGAATATAGTGTGGGATCCATCGCAAGCTCAACAGGTACTGCAACCAAGTGTACAGTTGTCATCTCAAACTGGACAACCCCTAGTTTCTGGTTCACCCCAGCAACCAGTCCAGTCTAACATTCAAACTTCTGTACCTTCGGTAGTTTCTCAGCTTGGGCCTAGTACACCTCGTACTTCGCCTCAAATGACTGCTACAACTGCCGCAACATCTGTTCAATCTACCCCACCTACTTCTGGAGTATCGACAGCTCCGGTTTCTACTGTTCCTGTATCTACTCCTCAGACATCTTTACCACCGTCTGGATCTATGATTCAAACTTCGGTTCAGATACTTGTAGGACAACCTGGTTCAAGTACGGTTGTCACAAGTCAACCACAATTTACTTATCAACCGTACCAGGATAGTACCAATTCGGTCCTGCTGTGCAGCAGCCAGTCTATCAGTATCAACCGTATCCTAGGTACACTTATCAACAACCTCAACAACCCTAGTACGGTTCGATTAATCCTAGTTTTCCGGGAGGATACAATATCCCGAACGCGATTCCTGTTCCTAGTTATCCTGGATATCCTCCTCCTGGGGCTGGTCTCATGACCCAGAGTTTTAGGGATCCTAATCGGCAGTTACCGTTTATCGCAACTTTGGACTTACCTAACTTGTCATGACTAACGAACGATCCCATTAATTATCTTCCTTTTTGGCCGCCAATGCCGAACAAGTTGCCTAGTGACATTCCCAAGTTCGAAGGTAAATCAGGAGAGGACCTGTCAAACCATGTGATGAATTACCACCTTTGATGTGCGTCTAACTCCATTACAGATGATTCAATCCATCTTAGACTTTTCCAGCGCACTCTAATTGGTCTCGCGACCAAGTGGTACATTGAGTTACCACGAGGCACTTTTTATAATTCTAGTCAGTTAGCTACCTCGTTTTTAACTCATTTTCAGTTGCCAGTCCGATATGACAATGGCACGGAATTGTTAACTTCGCTAAAAAAATTGACATCCATTTACATTTCAGATCATATTCATGAGTGGAGACGTCGATGGCGTTTAGTGAAGGTATTTATTCCAGATCAGATCTTGGCTAAGTGGTTTGTAAAATCTTTGTTGCCAAAGTTCAGTGAAGATGTTGCTAAAGCCGGAGTGTTACTGAGGAGCAAGTAATTGCTCAAGCATAGTACCTTGACTTGGTCTATACTCATTCAGGTACGTTACATGAAAAAATCCCCGATCTTCCCAAGCAGAATCAAATCACTGCAGCTCCTTCGGGATCTCATGCCGCCGATGGTATGATTGGCATGGTTAACACTAAAAGTAAGAAGAAGTCTTCCAAGAATTATTCCCCTATCATAACCTTGCCTGATTCCCCAACCGAAGACTCTTCTGCAGAGATTTCCATCGATATTCACGTTGTAGAGTCATCTACAGCCAAATCAAAATTTGGTGGGAAGAAGAAAGGAAAGAAGAAGAATAAAACGGATAAAAGTTCAAAGGATAAACCTGAAAAGGTGGAATCCAATGATGAAAAGCACAAACCTCGTTATCCTTGTCTCATTTGTGACGATGAACATTTTACAAGAGACTGCCCTCGTCGTGCAGAGGTTGTGAATATTGTCAAGGGTTCCCAAACTTCTGCTGTTTTCAAGGATCCTTTTCCGGCTCAAGACAGTAAGATGATAGGTTCATCCTCGAATTCCAATGAAGAACACATACTGATGATGTCCCATGTTAGTGTTGGGTGTGGAGGCTGATTATCTTCTATAGTACCGGCATATTGGACCCCAGTTCAAAATGAGGTGGCAACGCCACCCGTAAAATAATCGTTGTCGTGGGGGGTACAGGGGGGGGCGGTAGCGACTTTTGGGAGCCCCCCCCTGGCGGGGGCTTTCGGGGGCAGCGCCCCTGAAGCTAAAAACAGCTGTAAAATTGCCTTGTAAAAGTATAGTAATTTCTAGTCAATCTGGGCCGTTCATTAGGCGGATGATCTGACGGTAGAACTTATGTTTAGTTTAGGGTTTTTTGCCCTAGAAGGCAACCCCTCTCTTTATATCAGGGCACTGTATTTGAGGCTGTGATATAGATGTGTATTCGGTGAGCGAGAAACATAGAGGTGAGACTGTGAGAGAAAACAGAGGATATTACAGCGGTTTTGCTGTAGGTTGTATCTCTTCATTTTGCTGGATAATAGAAAGGAAGGACTGGCTGTTCGGGGTGGACGTAGCCCAAACTGGGTGAACCACGTATATCTGTGTCTCTCTTGTTTTGTGCGTTTTCTGTGTTTATATTTCTGCAATATTTTATGTGTTCCATTGCTCCGTAATATATAATTTTCTAACAACTGGTATCAGAGCCGAAGGTCTATTTGGCTGATAAACTCGCAGGAAAGAAGGGTTCCTGGTTCGAGTGGGAGCAATGGCGGAAGATGGTAAGTTTAGGGTCGAAAAATTTAACGGCCAAAACTTCTCGCTGTGGAAGATGCAGATGGAAGATTATCTGTATCAGAAAGATCTATACCTACCATTGGGCGGAAAAACAAAGATGCCGACGGGTATGAAAGACGAAGAATGGAACCTTCTCGATAGAAAGGCACTCGAAACAATACGGTTGTGCCTTGCTGCGTCAGTCGCCTTCAACATTTCGAAGGAAACCACGACAGAGGGTTTGATGCAGACGTTGTCGAAACTATATGAAAAACCCTCGGCC
Source organism: Pinus tabuliformis (assembly GCA_031772625.1). Classification (NCBI taxonomy): domain Eukaryota; kingdom Viridiplantae; phylum Streptophyta; class Pinopsida; order Pinales; family Pinaceae; genus Pinus; species Pinus tabuliformis. Next base: position 408,395,345 of record CM062807.1, on the reverse strand, counting down.
TCAAACAAGGTATTTCTTATGAAACGGTTATTTAATATGAATATCTCAGAAGGTGGATCTGTTGCAAACCATTTAAATGATTTTAATACAGTTACAAGTCCGTTAAGTTCTGTAGGGGTAAACTTTGATGATGAAGTTAGAGCTTTGTTATTCTTGTTCTCATTACCAGAAAGTTGGAATGGTTTGGTAATGGCCATTAGTAACTCCGTTACTGGATCTAGTACTTTAAAGTTTGATGATGTTGTTGGTGCTATCCTTAGCGAGGAAATGCGACGGAAAAGCTCCGGTGAGACATCGGGAAATGATTTGAGTGCAGAGTCTAGAGGAAGAAAAATGGAAAGAGGAAAGAGCTCAGGATATCGCAGTAAATCAAGGAAAGGCAGATCCAAGTCCAGATCGGGGATAGTGTGCTGGAAATGTGGAAGGAAAGGGCACCTAAAGAAAGACTGTAGATATCGGAAGGGAAAAGAAGGAGATGCACAACAAGAAAACAATCATGAAGCAAATGTGACAGGTGAGGTGTTACAAAATTCTTTGATTCTTTCTTTCTAAAATATTACTGATTCCTGGGTGGTAGATTCAGGAGCCTCATTCCATACCACACCTGAAAAGAAATACTTTTATGACTATGTTCAAGGAGATTTTCGACAAGTTCGTCTGGGTGATGACAAACCCTGTAAAATTGTTGGAATGGGTAAGGTTCTTGTAAAACAGCAGAATGGAAACCAATGGCTACTAAAGGAGGTAAGGCATCTTCCAGATCTAAAGAAAAATCTGATTTCAACAGGGTAGTGAGGCAGTGAAGGTTGTGTGACAACTTTCATAGATAAAGCTTGGAAGGTCACAAAAGGAGCCCTGGTAATAGCAAAAGGTGAAAAGGTTGGTACATTGTATTTATGCAATGGTATTTCTAACTCTGTTAATGCTTTGACTTCCAAAGGAGCAGATGCAGAATTATGGGATCATAGGCTCGGACACATGAGTGAAAAAGGGATGAAGATTCTTCACTCAAGGAATTTGTTGCCAGGTTTGAAGAATGTTGATTTGGATTTCTGTGAGAACTGCATTTATGGAAAACAGAAGAGAGTCAGATTTCTCAGAGTTGGGAAAGAAAGAAGAACGAAAAATTAGAGCTTGTGCATATAGACGTATGGGGACCTGCTCAGGTATCATCTCTCGGTGGCTCTCGTTATTATGTTACCTTTATTGATGATGCAACTAGAAAAACTTGGATTTATTGTATTAAGAATAAATCTGATGTATTTGATACTTTCAAGAAATGGAAAGCTTTGGTTGAGATTGAGACATGAAAGAAATTGAAGTGTCTTAGATCAGACAATGGAGGTGAATATTGCAGCAAAGAGATTGATAGGTACTGTTCAGAGCATGGAATTTGCAGAGAGAAGACAGTTCCAAGAACACCACAAGAAAATGGTGTGTCAGAAAGGATGAACAGAACAATCATGGAGCGTGCAAGGTGCATGCAGGATTGTTTATTTAATAAACAGAGGACCTTCAAGTTCCTTTGATGGTGGTGTTCCAGAAGAAGCATGGACAGGGAAAAAGGTAAACTACTCTATTTTAAAACCTTTTGGTTGTGAGGCCTTTGTCCATATTGATAAAGAAAAAAGAACAAAGCTTGAGTCAAAGTCAAAGAAATGTACCTTTATTGGATATGGTGTTAATGATTTTGGTTATCGCTTATATGATTATGAAAATCACAAAATCATTAGGAGCAGAGATGTAATATTCAATGAAAAGGTCTTGTATAAGAATCAGTTGCAGGAAAAGAAACAAGAAAAAGAAAACAAGGAATACGCAGTTCTTGATGAAATTACTGAAAAAGTAAAGGTGCCTGAAAATAATAATAATCAACAACCACAACATCAACAACCATCACAACAACAACAGGCACCCCAAACACCTGAAAGTGGTGTTAGAAGATCTACCAAGACAAGTAGACCTCCTGAACGATACTCTCCTTCATTATATTATTTATTGTTGACTGATTCTGGTGAACCTGAATGTTATGAAGAAGCAATGCGGGTTGAAAGCAAGAAGAAGTGGGAGGTAGCCATGGAAGAAGAGATGGACTCCTTAATGCATAACCAGACTTGGGATTTAGTCAGGTTGCCTGCAGGAAAAACTACATTGAAGAATAAATGGGTTTACAGGCTGAAGGAAGAAGATGGAGGAAAGCAAAGGTAGAAAGCTAGACTTGTGGTGAAGGGGTTTGCACAGAAGAAAGGTATTGATTTTGATGAAATATTTTCTCCTGTTGTTAAAATGACTTCAATCAGAACTATTTTAAGTCTTGTAGCAGCTGAATATTTTCATCTTGAGCAGTTAGATGTAAAGACAACCTTTCTCCATGGGGATTTGGAGGAAGAGATATATATGCAGCAGCCACAAGGATATGAGGTGAAAGGGAAGGAGAAACTTGTGTGCAGGTTGAAGAAGAGCTTGTATGGTTTAAAACAGGCTCCAAGGCAGTGGTATCTAAAATTTGACAAGTTTATGTCTGAACAAGGTTATACTAGATGTCACTCTGATCATTGTGTTTATCTGAAAAAGAAAAATGATGGCAGCTATATTATATTGTTATTGTATGTAGATGACATGCTTGTTGCAGGATCTAACATGCAGGAAATAAATGTGCTCAAAAGAAAATTGGCAAATTCATTTGCAATGAAGGATTTGGGTGTTGCAAAACAAATCCTTGGTATGAGAATAACTAGAGACAGGAAAAATAGAAAATTAACATTGTCTCAGAATGAGTACATACAAAAGGTGTTGAAAATATTTAACATGCAAGATGCAAAACCAGTTAGTACACCTTTTGCTAGCCATTTCAAACTTAGCAAAGAAATGTGCCCAAAGACCCAAGAAGACATGGATTATATGTCTAAAGTTCCATATGCATCAGCAGTTGGAAGTTTAATGTATGCAATGGTATGCACAAGGCCTGATATTGCACATGCAGTGGGAGTTGTAAGCAGGTACATGAACAATCCAGGAAAGGAACATTGGATGGCAGTGAAATGGATTCTCAGATATTTGAGAGGTACCACAAATCAGGCATTATGCTTTGGTGGTTCAAACATATCCCTACAAGGATATGTTGATGCAGATATGGCAGGTGACAGAGATAATAGGAGGATCACTACAGGATATGTATTTACTGTCGGAGGAACAGCTGTCAGTTGGGTTTCAAAAATCCAAAGTGTTGTTGCAATTTCAACAACAGAAGCAGAGTATGTTGCTGCTACAGAGGCTAGTAAAGAAATGATTTGGTTACAAAGGTTTATGGGTGAATTAGGTAAGGAGCATGATATGGGCACGTTACACAGTGATAGTCAAAGTGCCATTCATCTTGCAAAGAACTCAGCATTTCATTCCAGGACAAAACACATACAGCTCAAGTACCATTTCATATGATCAGTGTTGGAAGATGGAGAGTTGAAGCTGGAAAAGATACACACTAGCCAGAACCCTGCAGATATGCTAACAAAAGTTGTAACCAGGGAGAACTGAGAATATGCTCAGTTTCAGTTGGTCTTCAAGGATGATGATGAAGATGAGAAACAGCCTGGTCCAAAGAGGAGTCATTGTGCAGCAAATGGAGCAGCGGTGGAGTTGCTACAATCAGTCTCCAAGTGGGAGATTGTTGGGTGTGGAGCCTGATTATCTTCTATAGTACCGGCATATTGGACCCCAGTTCAAAATGGGGCGACAACGCCGCCTGTAAAATAATCGCTGCCGTGGGGGGTCCAGGGGGGGGCGGCAGCAACTTTTGGGAGCCCCCCCCTGGCGGGGGGTTTCGGGGGCAGCACCCCCGAAGCTAAAAACAGCTATAAAATTGCCTTGTAAAAGTATAGTAATTTCTAGTCAATCTGGGCCGTTCATTAGGCGGATGATCTGACGGTAGAACTTATGTTTAGTTTAGGGTTTTTTTGCCCTAAAAGGCAACCCCTCTCTTTATATGAGGGCATTGTATTTGAGGCTGTGATATAGATGTGTATTCGGTGAGCGAGAAACATAGAGGTGAGACTGTGAGAGAAAATAGAGGATATTACAGCGGTTTTGCTGTAGGTTGTATCTCTTCATTTTGCTGGATAATAGAAAGGAAGGACTGGCTGTTCGGGGTGGACGTAGCCCAAACTAGGTGAACCACGTATATCTGTGTCTCTCTTGTTTTGTGCGTTTTCTGTGTTTATATTTCTGCAATATTTTATGTGTTCCATTGCTCCGTAATATATAATTTTCTAACAGTTAGGATTGCGACTCGATCGCAAGATTATGGTAGTAAAAGTCCTATTGATGGTAAAGAAGCAGAATCTTCTCATTCTAATCCATCAACCTCAGCTCCCGGTTCCAATCCACCACAGATCGAGAAACCTAATCCAGACTTGGTAATCAAACCGCCCGCCAAGGGTATACTTCGAAAGTCAGCTTTCAATCCACATGCGAGAGCGGCTCATAATTATAACATTGTTTAGGATTTAGCTGTTTCACCCTCAGCAATGTCGGCTTTGGAAGTGCTGCAATCATGTCCAGCACAACGTAAATTACTTTTTTCGGCTATAGGAGCTATTGATGTTCAGGACTCGAACCTAATGATTTTCGATCTAGAAAATAGTACACTGCGTTTGCCTCATCAAATGGCTTTCCAGATACCAGCGATAGTAAAAAACAAGCCTATTCATCGGACTGTAATTGATGAGAGAGCCTCAACATGTATTATGTCGATACAGTGTTGGAGATCGCTTGGTTCTCCTTCGCTAAATCAATCCTCGACGATTCTAAAGGCCTTTGATGGCCGTGGGTTTCATCCTTTTGGCATTCTATAGGATTGGCCTATAGGGGTTGAAGGAAAAACCGTTAGTCTAGATGTGGAGGTGGTTGATGCCCCACTAGATTACAACCTTCTCTTGGGTCGAAGTTGGTCTTAGGCTATGACAGCGGTCGTTTCATCGGTCTTTCGAGTAATAAAGTTTCCACACAATGGAAAGATCGTAAAAATAGACTAGCTGGCTTATTTCTCATCCGACCCAGCCTCTTCGGAGAGTATTTAGCATGTCGGTAAAATGACTATCCCATATAAGGATGTTAGAGTAGGACTAATTAAAGATGCCGGTTTACTGGGAACTTTTCCTTTTCCTCCAATCAACGCATCATCTTCATTTGCAACCATTCATATGATTACATCAGACACCATTATTTACGATGATCCTTGGATTGTCCCTTCTGAATCTGAGATAGACTCATTTGGTAATTCCATGCCTTTGAGTCCATATGAAATTGCCTATGAATCCGTGCAGTCGTTTGCCGACCCATGTTCAACCAAAAATGACTTAATGAATGTGGTCCGTGAGGAATCACTTTTCACATCAACCTCGGATTTAACCACGTTTTCTGAACTTGTTCACTCTGATGAGAAAATTCGTGAAATCCTATGTGTAGATGATTTACCATGGGAAGATCTCCATCACAGATCTTCGTTTTTACCTGAGGATGATCGTCTTGAAAATGATTTATCATCAATTTTTACAACTGAATATGTCAAGGAACCTCAAAATCCAATGAAACATCCTGATTCAGAGTTAAATTTGGGAAACATCTCTCGAACTTCTCCTATTGACATTTCGGTTAAGCCCGGAATTGTTGAGAACATTCATATAGGTGCCTCATGTACAGATGACGAAATTCAAATATATAAGGCTCTATTTCAAGAATTCCGCGATGTGTTTGCCTGGTCCTATGAGGAAATGCCAGGAATTGATCCTGCGATTGTTGTTCATGAGATCAAGACTTACTCGGACGCTAAACCCGTCCGGCAAAATTTGCGTTAGATTCACCCACGAAAAGCTGCTGTAATTAAATTAGAATTCGAAAAATTATTGAAAGCAGGTTTCATTTATCCGATCCCGTTAACGGATTGGGTATCAAATATTGTTCCGGTTAACAAAAAGCAGGGAACAATAAGAATATGCATCGACTATAGGGACATTAATCGAGCCTATCCAAAGGACAATTACCCAACTCCCTATATCGATCAAATCATTGATGATTGTGCCGGCAACGAAATATTCTCCTTCATGGACGGTTTTTTCGGCTACAATCAAATCAATATTCTACCTGCCGATCAACCAAAAATGGCTTTCATTTGTCCATGGGGGACATTTTCTTATTGCAAGTTACCTTTTGGGCTTAAGAATGCCAGAGCAACTTTTCAAAGGGCGATGTCTTATGCGTTTCATGAAATCAAGCACATTGTGCAACCCTATCTCGATGACTTGCCTGCTCATTCATTACATCGAGCTGATCACCTTGTCCATTTACGAGCAATCTTTATGAGGTGTAGGCATTATCGTATTTGGTTGAACCCACACAAATGTGTCTTCTGTATAGAAACGAGTCGATTGTTGGGGTTTGTAGTTTCGAAAGCCGGCATTCGCGTCGATCCCTCGAAGGTCGAAGCTATCATCAAATTGCCTCCTCCTTCGAGTCTTCGCCAACTCCAAAGTCTGCAAGGGAAAGCAAACTTTTTACGACGATTCATTCCTAACTACGTTGAGCTTACAAAGGGTTTCACCCGGTTGTTGAAGCAAAATACTCCATTCTATTGGGATGAGATAGCTCAGAAATCTTTTGATGCACTCAAACATGCGTTGACCCATGCACCATTGTTGCATCCTCCCAACTACAACCAGGATTACTTCATGTATCTCGCCACCTCTCATTCCACCATTGGAATGGTCTTAGTTCAGGAAGATGAAATCGGAAATGAACATGTGATATATTACCTTAGTCAAACTTTAAATCCAACTAAGCTAAAATACTCACATGTGGAGAAACTGGCATTGGCAGCTGTTCAAGTTGTCCAACGTTTTCATCACTACATTCTACTACGTAAAACTACGGTAATTTCGGATTGCAACCCTATGATCTACATTTTGACCAAGCAATTTCTAGGGGGCAAATACTCTAAATGGATCGTTATCCTGTAGGAGTTCGACTTGGAATTTGAGAAATCTAAGTCTAAGAAATCTTTAGTTTTTGCGGAGTTAATGTGTGACTTCCCGCATGCTGACACAGAAACTGTGGTGGAGGAGCCCATCGCGGATGAATCCTTGTTTCTAATCAGCACTTTAGATCTATGGTATGGGGATATCATCGTTTATCTCCAGACCCAATCCTTTTGACCAGAAATTTCAAGATCAGAACGTCAAAAAATTTGATTCCAGTCCCAACAATTCAGGATTATTGGAGATACTCTTTATCGCCGTGGGGCGGACTCTGTCTTTCGACGTTGCTTAACTCATGAGGAAGCTGAAAGGGTTCTAAATGACTGTCACTCTGGAGCGTGTGGCAGTCATATGTCTGGGTTTGCCACAACCCAAAAGATATTGCGCGCTGGCTACTTCTAGTCATCTTTATTTAAAGATTGTATTACGGCGGTCCAAAAATGCCACAACTGCCAAATTTTTGATCATAAGATGCGCGCTCCACCTGCTCCTCTCCATCCTATAATTTTCATTGGTCCTTTTGCCAAATGGGGTATCGATTTTATTACATGTAACCCTCACTCGGCCGGGGGGCATGCGTATATCATCCTTGCGGTAGATTATTTTACTAAGTGGGTTGAGGTGATGCCTAAATTTGAGGCAGATGGCAAGACAGCTGCAATTTTCGTGTTCAATCATATAATTGCTAGGTTTGGTGTCCCGCAAGCAATCATCACTGATCATGGACGTCATTTTCGAAAAATTATGATGACCGAACTTATAGGCCAGCTTGGTTTACGTCACGATAGTTCAACCCCTTATTATCCACAAGCGAATGGTCTGGTTGAATCCATCAACCAAGTTTTAGTTATCATGATCCAATGAATCATTGGGATTCATCGGTCGAATTGGCACAACATGTTATTTTCAGCGCTTTGGGCATACCGAACTTCAGTAAAAACATCAACAGGGTTCACTCCTTTCCAACTAGTCTATGGTTTGGAAGCTGTGTTACCCATTGAATGCGAAATCCCGTCACTGCAAATGGACCTCGAGTTACTTCCAGCCACTTCCGAAGAGGAAAATCGTTTGTTATACTTGGCTCAATTAGATGAGCATCGACATGATGCTGCATTGGCGATCGAGACTCACGCAAAACGAATGAAAGCTCAGTATGATCGAAATGTGACCCCTCGAAATTTTTCGGAAGGAGATCTAGTCTTAGTTTACGATCAAGCTAATGATAAATTAGGCGCTGGAAATTTCATTCCTATGTGGCATGGTCCCTATGTTGTCAAGCGAAAGCTAGCCAAAGGGGCCTATGAATTGGTAGACTTTGACGGGGACTCTTTGGGTAAACCCAGAAATGGCCTTTACTTGAAGAGGTATTATGCTTAAAAGAATGGGTATGGAGATTTTTAGTTAGGATATTTTTTTTTTTCTAGCTGGTGTGTTTTAGTTTAAACAGTGTGCTTAGCTTAGAGATTGTTTTTCGTCATTATTCCTGCTTATCTTGGTTTTACGCTTGATATTGCAGATGTCGATGCCTCTCCAAACATACATTGGTTTTGCTGATGGTGCTTATCGTAATACACGGAACATCTCTTCCGCAGCTTGGGTTATCTATTCGCCCTCTGACGAGTTAGTATCTATGCATGGGGTAAGCCTCGGTCAAACAACGAACAACATTGTCGAGTATAGTGCAGTGATTGAGTTATTATCTGAATCTATTTCATTTGGGATTCGGAGTTTGATAGTGAGGTTAGATTCTGAACTCGTTGTATTACAGCTTAATAGAGTGTATGCCATTAGAAATCCAGTGTTATTGAGATTATTTTTGAGAGTGCGTCTCTTGGAACATGAATTTGATTATATTTAATATCAGCATATTCCAAGATCTTTAAATACATTAGCAGATGCAATTACTTCTCGAATGTTAAATAGACATTTGCAATAATCATACACGTAAATTTAAAACCATTCCATAACATGATTTACAAGATAAGCCGGTAATAGTGATATATATATATATATAGAACACATATTTCTTTAAATTTGGAATTAAACAATGGATCTAGAATTTGAAAATAACCAAAAACTCAATTCTAGTGATGTCCTTGTAATAAAATATTTCCAGTTTTAATGAAATATGTATTATAGGAGTGTGTCAAAAAAATACATCGTCCTCGATCATAGGTTGAAAAACACCTTATGATCGGCAAAAATGATAAGTACAAAAAACAAAAATGTCACATGTGCCCACAATAGGTGATCATCCTATCACTGGTGATGATCTCTATAAGAAACCACTGCACGGGCCACCTTGCAAAGGAACCTCCTAAAAGGTCCCGGGACCCCAATCACATAGCGCTGAAGTCGAAGAGGAATGTCGTCTATAGTGGTCTCAGGAATTTCTCCTGTCAAGCACTCGAGATGACCCTCCAACTCGGCCAAAACCTCTGCTGATTCGTCCTGTGGGGCTGGCGCGGGTGCAACTGGTTGCTTCCTCTTGTAAGGCTGGAGAGTGGCTGGTCGCTGTGGACCCACATCTACATTTGAAATTTTTTTTACTATCAGTTTTGAGACGATGGAAAAATAACAAAAAAAAAAAATTAAATAGAAAAAATGTTGAAAAGGATTTTACCTGACTCATCCGACCGCTCTCCTGGTGGAAGAGCCATGTCTGGGTCACCACGAAAATCTATCCCAGCGTAAGGGAAGTCCTGAATAGAAAAGACCTGGTTTTCCAGCCATTGGAAATACTCAGGTTTGAATCGAGCAACCTCTGTCCTCTCGTCCGGGTGACGGGCCATAACTGCGACCCATCGCATCAGTTTGGGCTCTCGAGGAAGCCTAGCTCCAACAGTAAGGTGCTGCGGGATCAGCATAGGAACCCTCTCCAGGAAAAAACTCACAACCAAAGCCCCATAACCAAAGGTCTTTAGTCGTCCGTTCTTGGCCCTAGTCAGTTGGCCTTTCACATTGGCCAACATAGCATCGCACCAGTTGAATATGGTGCCTCGAAAGCAATCAACTGCCATACGCATCTGGGATCTGGTGGCAATATGTAATGCAGCATCTCCACAAAGTCTGGTGACAGTGAACGCAATCACCATGAGCTCAGGATGGGATATGGTCTTTATGTCTATCCCTTTGTCTCTAGCCTGGCTGTTGCAGTACTCTAGCCTGAGGCTATCGACAGACTGGCCACCTGCCCTAGCCCCAAACAGAGTCAAGTCTTCTCCTCTCTTAGGCAAACCAGTCAAGAAATATATGTCTGCTAGCTCGAAATGCCGCCAATGAAAAAGAATTGGTCCTGTATGCTCCATCTGTCAACCATCCACTGTAAGAAATCCACCTTAGCCCTCATGCTAGGAATGGCCCAGAATTTGTACAAGCCGCACGCCCTCAAAGCATCAAGTGAAGGCTGGTGATTCCATGTGGCAACATCCACATCCTCATGCTCTCGTTCACGCCAATCTAGCATGATGTACTCTCTGCATCAAGTATAAAGACAAATTAAATTGCTAGAAATTATTTTGTGTGGTCCATTTTTGAGAATTTTTGGGTTAAAAACCCTTGCGACGGGGATCGCACCCTCCAGGTTAGACACAGTGCGTGGGACCGCACTTTGTCTACATGGAAGGTGCAGACCCTGAGCTTTTCCCAATGGAGAAAAAGTCAAGGTTCGCAGGCCTGCAATGGTAAACCTGCGGGCCCCCGCACGCGGGTTTTGCGCCTAAAAACCCTCCCAAAAATGAAATAAATGACTAAAACAAAAAATTAAATGGTTAAAAATGAAGAGTGGGATGACGTGGATTACCTGGAGAAGACGGCATTCGATTCCGACGGTTGGATTTTCCGCAATCTTCATGGGAAGTTTTCTGAGCAAAAGCACTATTTTCTCATCCAAACTCAAATGGTAAAAATGAATTGACAAAGGTCCTTTTTATAAGTTTTTTGAGTAAATAAATTGTAAATTTGTTTATGTTTCACTTTGAAAAGGTATTTTTGCGACATTTTTATATATTTCAAACAGGTATGATTAATGTTTGTGTTTTTGTGCAGGATAACGGATTATTCAGGTGAAATCTATCATTTTCGACGAAAAAAAAACATTTAGAGTCACCTTTAAGCTCTTTTCTGACTCCTGAAACATGAAAAGATTGCCGAGTGTTTCTTTTAAACTCGTTAAAACGGAATTAAAAGACGGTCCACTTACAGCTCTTTTCCGACCGTAAAAAACATGAAAAGATTGCCAGATTTTTGTCGTTTCAAATTCGATATCGGTTATAAAACGACGTGTCATTGATCGCTTTTTCACTTTTTCGGGTCAAAGGCACTAATGACGAAAAGTACTCCTTGGTTGTAAAAGATCAAGCGGTTCTCTCAAGTATTATTTTATACTTTTTCAAGCTTGGGAGACACAAATTTACGAAAAAGGTCAACCTTGGAGTCTTCTTAAGTTTTTTCAGACTCTCTAAAAATGAAAAACACCGTGTTTCTCCTATACTGGACTCGTTAAAATTTCACAGTAAAGGACCTGTTCAATTACAAACAGGAACAAACCACTCCTTCTTAGGGTTCAAATTTAAACTAAATAATCAAGAAAATGTTATCCTCCTCAAGCTTGTCAAAAATAAAGAGGTACTTGCCAAAAATGGTGGGGGAAAAGAGAGAAAAATGAGCCTGTTTGTCATACTTTGTAACCACTCTTGAACACGACACTTTTATTCACCCGAGTTGGGAAATCCTTTGCCTAATAGTTGATCAAACCACATTGAAAGTCTTCAGCCGGTTTCTGGGTATTAACTTTGGGTCAATTGTCACCAAGCCATCTGTCGTGTCGTTATGTGTTCAAGAGGTCATTGCCAATAAGCCATTCATCTGCAAAATATCTGTCATCCATCTTGACCATCCCTGAGTCAGTCCTTGCAACTAAATTTCTTCAACTTGATCTATGATTTCGTGTTGTGGGCTTGCCTACGACGGTCGCTTTCTATCGACATCAGCTCATTATCTAGAAAGATGATCTAGGAATCGTCAGTACCTTGAGATCTGCATGCCTCAATGGCAGGTTTCTCGCCTTTGACGACAGTTTACATCATTGACTTTCAATCAAAGGATTCCATGACATGTTCGACATCAGCACATTTATTTGCATCTCATAGATTGTACTGGATACTTTGAGAGCCATTGACATCACTGGTGGTTTCTCTCACACTAGTTAACAGTTTACATCATTGACTGGTAATCAAGTGGTTTCTACCATGTTCGACATCAACACATTCATTCGCATGGATAGAATCGTACTCTTTCGGGATGTAGAAATGAAGACCCTAGATCTAGTTTCCACAATCCAGGCTGCGGGGAATTTTGTATTCATTATATAATGGACTATTCATAAACAGATGGCTGCATCCATACTGTGTCCACATGAGTCTATACTTCTGATGTTTTACAAGATCATTCCTACATTAGAGCAGTAGTTAGCTTTTCTAGTCATTTTTGATCTGAGTATGGGAATGCCTACCTCAGCGATGATATGATCTCATATATATATCTTGCATTGAATGTTTTTACAGGTTCCAACCGAGCTCTCCACAAGATGATCCTCAAAATGATAAAGTACTTCACTCTTCCTAAATGATAAGAAATCCTCATCTACTACAGACTTCGCACTTTAGGGGGCAATATGTTACACAAAAATATCGTCACCATGATTATTTGCAGTCAGTATGGGTCTATCATCATTTGTACTGTCCTCCTAAGCAAGTTTCAGACCTCAGCTCTTCAAATCAAGCTTTGAAAATGGGAGAAAGACATTAAAAATCAATGAAATTCTGGTTCCACACTTTCTCTCACTGTCACCTGCGGTCTCGCACCTTCTGTGTACAAAAACTGTGGAACTGCCCGCTCTGTCCCTAACGGTGTAGGTGTGGACCCCTGTGAAAGTCAAAAGGCACAAATTTTATCTTAAAAAACTCACTTTGGGTTAATTCTAGAGGTTTCTAGAAGGAATTTTGACGTGGATTGTTTGCTCTGAGGTGGTTCGTGCATACCAAAAGAGAAGGAGCTAATCCCTTGATGAGAGGATCTATCCCTTTGAAGGAGGGCTTTATCCCTTTGAAGGAGGACCTAGTAACCTCCCTCTATTGCACTATAAGTACAGGCATTGGGCTGGTTGCTAGAGAGGTTAGAAGCTGAACATTTTTTAGGGTAAATGCTGGTGAAATCAAGACTTCCTAGTTGAGCTTAAGAGGAGAGATCACATACCTTTTTGGCTTCATTGGGGAGTGAGTGAAACTTGTCAAAGTAGAGGAGACTTCTTGCTGGACCCTGGGAGGAGCTTGTACAACGTCAAGGCAAAGGTTGTAAAGTTATTCTTCTTTTGAATTAATACAATCAAACTCATTTTTCTCAACAAGTATCTCATGTTATTTGTTTCATGGACTCCTTGACTTTCATGTTAAATATGTTTTATACAATTGGCTTTTCAGGTGCTATTTAATTTGTTTGCCTTGTTTGTGTTTGCAGATTCGCGACAAAGGGAGCTCATTTGGATCGAAAGAGCGAGGGCATCCACAAGCTTGCGTTGGACCTAAGTTAGGCCCTAAAAACACTTGTTTGCTATTGTTTATCAAAGCATGTTTAGAGAAAGATAGTGTCTGGTTGGTTTGCTTGTCATTAGGTCTTCTTTAGATTCTAGGAAGGTCTATCTTGTCCGCAAGATCGACTTATTCCGTGTGACAGTCTCTTTTTCTGCCATAAAATAATTCTTTTGGCTCGGTGTGAATTCACTTGATGCATAGGCACAAAGTCTTTCTTCACCTTTCTCCCTTCGTTCAAAAAGAACGACTGCCCAAAAATTTAAAGAAGCATCAGTTTGGAGAATAAGCAAACCGTCACCTGGTGGTTGGAGCTTTGGAAATTGTTTACATTCCACTTTCAACAGTTTAACTATTGCTATTGCTTTTGGTGACCATCCCTCTTTGAGATGTTTCCTGATTGGAACTGTTTTCTCTGTCAATCTTGGGATGTACTTGTGAATGTAATTCGGGACTCCTAAGAATCTTTGAATTGTTTTTGTATCTTTCAATTCATCTGGAAACTGTGTCAATTTGGTCAATACGTGTGGTTGCATTTAATTGCACCATTGAATACATTAATTCCCAGAAAATCTATATTGTCTTGAAACAAAGTCATTTTTCTTTCTGATAAAACTATGCCATGCTGCTGAACTTCTTTTAGAAAAATCTCTAAATGATCTAAATGGGTTTTTACATCTGGACTATGAATGAGAATTTCATCAATATCTGTAACAATAAAATCATACTTGGCAAAAATGAAATCCATTCTTCTCTGGAAGAATGCAGGGGCGTTTTTTAAACCAAATGGAACAACTTTCAATTGGTAAAACCCGACAGGACAAATAAAAGCAATTTTATGCATGTCTTCTTTCTGTATTTGAATTTGATAATATCCAGACTTCATATCAAATTTGTTGAATACCTTGTTGTGCTATATTTTCTACATTATGGTTTCTAGCCTTGGCAGTGGATAATTAAAACTCTGAGTGATTGCATTAAGGGGTTTGTAATTTATTACCATTCTAGGTTTACCCCTAACTATCTCAGAATGATTTCTTACCAAAAACGTTGAACAAGAGTAATGAGACTCACTTGGCTCGATGAGCTACATTTTTAACAATTCTTTAATTTGTCTCTTTATTTCTTGCTTGTCTGAGGGAGTGTAGGGAATCCGTTTCCCTTTGACTCCATTATCATGCAAGGTTACAATTTCTTGCATTGGACTTTCTGCTTCCCAAAACTGTTGTGGATTTTCTGAGCAACTTTTTAGAAGTCTTTTGTGGATATCATTTTGTTCTGTAGACCAATTGGGATCTATGCATGCCATTTGTTTTGCTTTAGATTCTGCTCTTGATTCATAAATCTGCAGAACTTCCTGCCAGTCGTCAGAATCTTTTAATGGCTTTCTGGCTCCTACCCTTTTCTGGCTATTTTCATGTCTTGCTTCTGAATTTGCAATAAACAGTCTAGGTACAACAATAGCTTTCTTTTTCAGGTTTATAATCAGCTTGTCTTGGCTGATTGTTACTAGAAGCACAGAATTTAAAAATGGCATTCCCAACATTAAACTAGCTGAGGGATCAAAATGTTGTATTGCAGAGATCTTAACTATACTCCCCCCAACTTTTAATAGAATATTATCTACATAATGGGTTAAACTCACAGATCCTCCTATTGTTTCAGAAACCAGTATATTTTGCAATGGTTTCCACAGAGATTTAAAAAAAGATGGTCTAGCCAAATTATTTGATCCACCAGTATCTATGAATGCATCAACATATATCCATTCATTTTTTACTTGAACTTGAATCGGGATATAAATAAGGTTATTAGTCTTGACTATATTTTTTAACAAAGTATGTTCTTCTGTCTTAGTAATCTCTAGTTTTGGAAGACTGGTAGAGGTTGTGGTTCTTTTCTGAAATGGACAAAAAGCATTTACTTCTGGAAAAGGTAACATAGTTTGCTTACCTTTGTTTTTTGACTGCTCTGACCATGAAATTTCTGATTCATCCTCTGAAACATCTCTTGTTTCGCTAGTGACTTCAATGTCACTTTCTTCTTCTTCACTGTAATGGAGTTCTTATGAAAAATCATCATCTGAACAGGATAAACAAAAATTCATCTTTTGAACACATTCTTCTTCCTCTTCTGCATCTGATATTTCGGTCAGAATATATACATCTGAAATATCATCTTCTGATTCTACTATGGACCAATCATCTTGAAACTTTTCTATATCTATACAAGCTTTAAGTTTACTTGATGAATTTTGCAGGCACTTTTGTGCGAAATTTCCTTCCTTTTTACAAATGAAACAACAATTATTGTTTCTTGGTCTTGATCGTTTCTTCATAAATTTATACTTGCGGAATGGCTTCCTTGGATTTGAGACTCTCTTGGGTTTAAATCTACCATACCTCTTTGTTTTCTTCTTCTTTTTGAATGGTGTCCATGGTAGCATTATTTTGCAGACATCGGAACTGGGTGTGATGTCATGCGCCTTCTTTTGCCAGCATAAATATTTGGCTTTCTCTGTGATTCTGAAAAGAAGGTCTACCCAATAAACTTGATCTAGTCTTTTGTTCTGTACATCTAGATCTTTCATAATTAGGTCTCCGAGATTGCCTGGTAACTTTGACAAAAAAGGAATTTTTTGAGCCACATCATTTGAGAGATTAGCTTTAAAAACCTTATCCATGAAATCTCTACTGAATTGATAAAAATATTTCAAATCTTTTAATTCCATCCGACTAAGATCTGTTATCAATTGCTTTTTCTCATCAACTGGTTCTAGCACGAACTGTGTTTTTAACAATAATTCTAATGTAGACATTCTGGCTTCCATGATGGCTCTTCTCTCCTCCTCTGATGGTCCCATCCACCAATCATAGACTATACCAGTCATGCATTTTTCTACTAGGACCATAATGGATACATTATCTAATTTTGTTGTGACTTGCATTTGATAAAGAGCACGTATCCAAATCCAGATTGATTCTCCATGGTTTGAAGAATTATCCAAATCTAAGATATAGTCACTAGTTTTGGCAGCATACAGATCTTCTTCAAAACGTGGATACTTGTTGACTTCTTTCAGGATACGAGCCTTATTCTGATTATTTATGGAAGGCAAGATAAAAGAAGGAAATTTAGAGGCAGCTTGTTCTAGGGTCATCACTTCTTTTTTTGAAACAAAAGGTTTATCTGTTTTATATGTTTCTCTTTCACTGGTTAGCTTTCTAGTGTTCTTAGAAGTGGATTCTTCTGCACTCGTTGCAGTTACTACTTATTTTGATTCTTCTTCTTCTTCTGGATCCCAATAATTAGGTGCGCTCATATCTATGTGAAACTTAGGAATTTCTTTGGCCTTCTTCTTCTGTCTCCTTCTTCTTCTTTCTTCCTTTTCTAGCTTTTCTGATTGTTGCTCATCATAAAGCAATTTTAGATTAGCATTTATCAGATCAGCTTGTTTACCTAAGTCATCTAGAACATCTTTAGTGTAAGAACGCCAAGTGGTTAGATAGTTTCCTATCTAGTATATTTGGTCCACATCATTTGGATTATGTGAATTTTGTTCTAGTAATGGAGCGCAGTCAGCTCTTGTTGCTGGCTATCTAGTATTGGACGAATAAGTATTGAATTTTGTTTTAGACGACCATTTTCCTCCTTTTACAAATCTGCGATTTGCAAACTGGAATTCCTCAACGGGTGGAGTTAAACTAACTTATGTTAGAAACATTTTATTTAGAGTAAAGAAAGGTTTTTCTTCTGGTATGTACAACTGGTTTGTAGATAGCGGGATACTGGTGGAAGAACTAGCTTTATCTAGTAAAGGAATATGACGATAAAAATATTTTCTTCCACTCACAGGAGGTTGTTCATTTTCTTGGATTGCTGGTAACACATGTTTTTCTAGCATGACTATGGGCCGTGGTATTTTTGGTCTATTTGGAAGAATTCTAACACAACCATCTGATACAGACATTCTTTTAATAGAACTATTAGAACTGTCTACTGATGCCAGAGATTTATATTGGATATACCAGTCATTAGGCAAAGCTTCTTTATCATAATGAACCCCTTCTACTTGTGCATTGCTTATTCCTACAGCAACACAATCTTTTAAAACTGTCTGTCTAAATTTAGGATGTACTGTATTTGTTAGCTGGAATGAGGTTTGAAATATCACAGATAAATATTCACTGTATTGAACCATTTCTAGGCCTTGTACTCCAATCAAAGCTTTCCAACAATCTTTCAAGTGAATATCAGACAAACTAATGGCATAATCTGGATAGATAGTGCCATATTGACATCCCGAGGATAGATTTCCAAGTATTGTTCCAATTCGGGCATGATCATATATGTTATGTCTGGTGTCGAAAACTTCTGCTATGCAGGGAGTGTTGAGGCCATGATGGAATAGTGGAGCTAATCCAATTCTAATTCCCCCAAAATGTAAATAGAAGAATCTCTTTTCAGCCACATATTTTCTGAATTTTTTAATTTCATCATCAGAAAACAAGTTGAGACCGACAATTTGTACAGATGGACCTGATATCTTTATTTTTAGTTCTACTTCCTTGAGCAAAGCCCTTTTGGATAGTCTGAACAACGATGGAACTAGATAAATTTCTTTAGAACTTAACACGGGCAGGTTCCAGCTTTCTGGGTCTTCTACCTTTTCATGTTCTACATTGTTAGATTCAAGAGATCTACTATCTACTTCAGATACAGATCGTCTATCAATATTTGAAAAGGATCTTAAGAAATTGGCCATGTTGAACCTTTACAATCTATTTCAGATATTGATTGAAGCAGCTTTTATCTACACAGCACTTGTAAAACAAATGCTTTTCGAAGGCTTCCTGGCTAACTTTAGACTCTGTCTATAGAATGTATCGTGTCCAGGATAGGGGGTATGGCTCTGATACCAAATAGGGGTGATAAATAAATAGAGATTAACAGGCAACAATAGAAAGCTTTGGTATTTGAACTTACTTCAATTCAAAGACTTCTAAGCAGAGGATCTCAAAGACTTCTAAGCAGCGGATCTGTGGTAGATTACTTCTCCTCAACCGAACATGCGTGCACAACTACGACCTCATAATTGGATTAGCTCCACTATTCCGTCATGGCCTCAACACTCCCTGCATAGCAGAAGTTTTTGAAACTAGACATAACATATATGATCATGCCCAAATTGGAACAATACTTGGAAATCTATCCTCAGGATGTCAATATGGCACTATCTATCCTGATTATGCCATTAGTTTGTCTGATATTCACTTGAAAGATTGTTGGAAAGCTTTGATTGGAGTACAAGGCCTAGAAATGGTTCAAGACAGTGAATATTTATCCATGATAGTTCAAACCTCTTTCCAGCTAACAAATACAGTACATCCTAAATTAAGACAACCAATTTTAAAAGATTGTGTTGCTGTAGGAATAAGAAATGCACAAGTAGAAGGGGTTCATTATGATAAAGAAGCTTTGCCTAATGACTGGTATATCCAATATAAATCTCTAGCATCAGCAGATAGTTCTAATAGTTCTATTAAAAGAATGTCTGTATCAGATGGTTGTGTTAGAATTCTTCCAAATAGACCAAAAATACCATGACCCATAGTCATTACAGAAAAAACATGTGTTACCAACAATCCAAGAAAATGAATAACCTCTTGTCAGTGGAAGAAAATATTTTTATCGTCATATTCCTTTACCAGATGAAGTTATTTCTTCCACCAGTATCCCGTTGTCTACAAACCAGTTGTACATACCAGAAGAAAAACCTTTCTTTGCTGTAAATAAAATGTTTCGAACATATGTTAGTTTAACTCCACCCATTGAGGAATTCTAGTTTGCAAATTGCAGATTTGTAAAAGAAGGAAAATGGCCACCTAAAACAAAATTCAGTACTTCTTTGTCCAATACTAGACAGCCAGCAACAAGAGCTGACTACGCTCCATTACTAGAACAAAATTCACAGAATCCAAATGATATGGACCAAATATACCAGATAGGAAACTATCTAACCACTTGGTGTTCTCACGCTGAAGATGTTCTAGATGACTTAGGTAAATAAGTTGATCTGATAAATGCTAATATGAAATTGCTTTATGATGAGCAACAATCAGAAAAGCTAGAAAAGGAAGAAAGAAGAAGAAGGAGACAGAAGAAGAAGGCCAAAGAAATTCCTAAGTTTCACATAGATATGAGTGCACCTAATTATTGGGATCAAGAAGAAGAAGAAGAATCAAAAGAAGCAGTAACTACAACGAGTGCAGAAGAATCCACTTCTAAGAACACTAGAAATATAACCAGTGAAAGAGAAACATATAAAACAGATAAACCTTTTGTTTCAAAAAAAGAAGTGATGACCCTGGAACAAGCTGCCTCTAAATTTCCTTCTTTTATCTTGCCTTCCATAAATAATCAGAATAAGGCTCATATCCTGAAAGAAGTCAATAAGTATCCACGTGTTGAAGAAGATCTGTATGCTGCCAACACTAGTGGCTATATCTTAGATTTGGATAATTCTTCAAACCCTGGAGAATCAATCCGGATTTGGATAGGTGCTCTTTATCAAATGCAGGTCACAACAAAATTAGATAATGTATCCATTATGGTCCTAGCAGAAAAACGCATGACTGGTATAGTCTATGATTGGTGGATGGGACCATCATAGGACGAGAGAAGAGCTGTCATGGAAGCTGGACTGTCTACATTAGAATTATTGTTAAAAACATAGTTCGTGCCAGAACCAGTTGATGAGAAAAATAAATTGATAACAAATCTTAGTCGAATGGAATTAAAAGATTTGAAATATTTTGATCGATTCAGTAGAGATTTCATGGCTAAGGATTTTAAAGCTAATCTCTCAAACGATGTGGCTCAAAAAATTTCTTTTTTGTCAAAGTTACCAGGCAATCTAGGAGACCTCATTATGAAAGATCTAGATGTACAGAACAAAAGACTAGATCAAGTTTATTGGGTAGACCTTCTTTTCAGAATCACAGAGAAAGTCAAATACTTATGTTGGCAAAAGAAGGTGCATGACATCACACCCAGTTCCGATGTCTGCAAAATAATTCTACCATGGACACCATTCAAAAAGAAGAAGAAAATAAATAGGTATGGTATATTTAAACCCAAGAGAGTCTCAAATCCAAGGAAGCCGTTCCGCAAGTATAAATTTATGAAGAAACGATCAAGACCAAGAAACAATAATTGTTGCTTCATTTGTAAAAAGGAAGGAAATTTCGCACAAAAGTGCCCGCAAAATTCATCAAGTAAACTTAAAGCTTGTATAGATATAGAAAAGTTTCAAGATGATTGGTCCATAGTAGAATCCGAAGATGATATTTCAGATTTATATATTCTGACCGAAATATCAGATGTAGAAGAGGAAGAAGAATGTGTTCAAAAGATGAATTTCTGTTTATCCTGTTCAGATGATGATTTTTCAGAAGAACTCCATTACAGTGAAGAAGAAGAAAGTGACATTGAAGTCACTAGCGAAACAAGAGATGTTTCAGAGGATGAATCAAAAATTTCATGGTCAGAGCAGTCAAAAAACAAAGGTAAGCAAACTATGTTACCTTTTCCAGAAGTAAATGCTTTTTGTCCATTTCAGAAAAGAACCACAGCCTCTACCAGTCTTCCAAAACTAGAGATTACTAAGACAGAAGAACATACTTTGTTAAAAAAGATAGTCAAGACTAATAGCCTTATTTATATCCCGGTTCAAGTTCAAGTAAAAAATGAATGGATATCTGTTGATGCGTTCATAGATACCGGTGGATCAAATAATTTGGCTAGACCATATTTGTTTAAATCTCCGTGGAAACCATTGCAAAATATACTGGTTTCTGAAACAATAGGAGGATTTGTGAGTTTAACCCATTATGTAGATAATATTCCATTAAAAGTTGGGGGGAGTATAGTTAAGATCTCTACAATACAACATTTTGATCCCTTAGCTAGTTTAATGTTGGGAATGCCATTTTTAAATTTTGTGCTTCCAGTAACAATCAGCCAAGACAAGTTGATTATAAACCTGAAAAAGAAAGCTATTGTTGTACCTAGACTATTTATTGCAGATTCATAAGCAAGACATGAAAATAGCCATAAAAGGGTAGGAGCCAAAAAGCCATTAAAAGATTCTGATGACTGGCAGGAAGTTCTACAGATTTATGAATCAAGAGCAGAACTAAAGAAAAGAAAATGGCATGCATAGATCCCAATTGGTCTACAGAACAAAATGATATCCACAAAAGACTTCTAAAAAGCTGCTCGGAAAATCCACAAGGGTTTTGGGAAGCAAAAAGTCCAATGCAAGAAATTGCAACCTTGCATGATAATGGAGTCAAAGGGAAACTGATTCCCTACACTCCCTCAGACGAGCAAGAAATAAAGAGACAAATTAAAGAATTGTTACAAATGCAGCTCATCGAGCCAAGTGATTCTCATTACTCTTGTTCAACATTTTTGGTAAGAAATCATTCTGAGATAGTTAGGGGTAAACCTAGAATGGTAATAAATTACAAACCCCTTAATGCAATCACTCAGAGTTTTAATTATCCACTGCCAAGGCCAGAAACCATAATGCAGAAAATACAGCACAACAAGGTATTCAAAAAATTTGATATGAAGTCTGGATATTATCAAATTCAAATACAGAAAGAAGACAGGCATAAAACTACTTTTATTTGTCCTGCCAGGTTTTACCAATGGAAAGTTGTTCCATTTGGTTTAAAAAATGCCCCTGCATTCTTCGAGAGAAGAATGGATTTCATTTTTGCGAAGTATGATTTTGTTGTTACATATATTGATGACATTCTCATTCATAGTTCAGATGTAAAAACCCATTTAGAGCATTTAGAGATTTTTCTAAAAGAAGTTTAGCAGCATGGCATAGTTTTATCAGAAAGAAAAATGACTTTGTTTCAAGACAATATAGATTTTCTGGGAATTAATGTAGTCAATGGTGCAATTCAAATGCAACCACACGTATTGACCAAATTGACACAATTTCCAAATGAATTGAAAGATACAAAAACAATTCAAAGATTCTTAGGAGTCCTGAATTACATTCACAAGTACATCCCAAGATTGACAGAGAAAACAACTCCAATCAGGAAACATCTCAAAGAGGGATGGTCACCAGAAGCAACAACGGCAGTTAAACAGTTGAAAGCAGAATGTTAGCAATTGCCAAAGCTCCAACCACCAGGTGACGGTTTTCTTATTCTCCAAACTGATTTCTTTGATTTGGCAGCAGTAAACTCCAAATCAAACTCCTACCAGATAACGATCCATTTTGATTATTTCCCCCCCAGTAACTAGCGAGTCAGTATATAGGTCATGGGGTTGCAATTGTAAATCACTGTGGTTTTTCATAAAAGAATATTGTGTCGAAATATTTGGACAACATGGACTGCTGCCAAGGCAAGCTTCTCGACATGGGAATATCAAGACTCAGTATCGAGAATATTTCAACTTAAATAATAAACCACGTGATCGTTGCCATCATCGTCGTCTTGAACTAACACCATAGCAATAGTAGTATTAGTTGCAGCCACAGTATAGGAAGTAATCACGTTGATAATCAGGGGGGTGCAGTAAAGGAGCATTGAGAAGCATGTATTTCAAAGCATCAAAGTTTTTTTGGGCATCTTCATCCCAAATGAAAGGGATCCCCTTTTTAATTAAGTGAGTAAAACTCTTTGCGAGTTCAACGTAATTCAGAATGAGTCGACGGAGAAAGTTAGCCTTTCCTTGTAGGCTTTGCAATTGTAGCAATGAGGTTGGGGGGGGTAAGTTGACAATGGCCTCAACTTTTAAAGGATTTATTCGGATACCTTTGCAGGATACCAAAAAACCCAATAGTCAGCTAGAATCAACACAAAACACACATTTGTGTGGATTGAGACGGATGTTATAATGCCGTTATCGCAGAAAAATGTATCTTAAGTGATCCATATGGTCATGATGCTTAGCAGAATGGGCTGGTAAGTCATCAAGGTAAGGCTAAACAATGTGTCAAATGTCGTGAAATGCATAAGACATTGCTCTTTGGAAGGTAGCACCACCATGATTTAAATTGAAAGGAATATTTTTATAAGAAAAAGTGCCCCAGTGACAAATAAAGGTAATTTTATGCTGATCAACAGGTGAAATGTTGATCTGGTTGTAGCTAGAAAAACAGTCCATGAACAATAAAATCTCACTCCCAGTGCACTTGCTGATGATCTTATCGATAAATGGAGTGGGATATTTGTCTTTGGACATGCGTGATTGATATCGTGGTAATCAACACAGACACGGATTGTGCCCTGCTTTTTAGCAACATGGACAATATTGGACACCAAATCTTTCAATGGGATGGGATAAATAAAGCCAGCTTTTAAAAGCTTCTCCACTTCTGCTTTAATAGAAGTAGCCTTTCGAGGATGCACAGGGTGAAGCCGTTGGCGAATAAGTCAGTATTTCATGCACCACTATTGTTGGATCAATACCAGGCATTTCCTCGTCTGACCATGCAAAGACGTCTTGAAAATATTTAAAAAGTTGAGTGTAAACCCTGATCTCATCTGGAGAATAGGAAATGCCAATATGAATGTTCTCAACAATCCTAAGTTTAATGGAAATGTTAAGAGGCATAGTAACAATGATGTTTCCCATATTACCTTCTGACAGGACTTCATGCACCAGGACAAGTATCTAAAGTGGAAGCGTGGGGAAATGAGAAACAAATGCTTCAAGACACGAAGGCATCTCACGAGGCTAGGATGAAATGAAGAATGATGATGGAGACCATTCCAAGGAGTTTCATCCAGTGACACGACCTCAACAATACTCTCGTTGGTGGGGAATGTCTTGTTCAAAGGATCGAGAGAATCCCAAGAACCAAGTCAAGGAGATGGTACATAAGTGTCCAGGTTCAAAATGAAAATATTGTGACTTTCTGAAGCAGCCATCGAAGCTAAGAAAATTTCTTGATAATTTTTCACCAATGGACTAAAAGGCATAGAATCACCAAATGAATCAATTTGATCTGGGGTAGAAATAATCCAAGGGTTCGTAGAAACCAATATCATCTTGATCAAATTAACATTTAGAGGTGGAAGAGTAAAAGTAACCATTAAAGTAGAGTCTTTGAAGAGACCTGGCCCCACACTATCATAATGAATCTCATAATTTCCCACGTAAGGGACATTTCCATTGGATGAACCAGAAGAGAAGAAAGACAGTTGATTGATGGTGATAATTTTTCCTTCGTGAGGAAAACGAAGCACCCAGAACAAAGAAGATACCACAAAAAACATAGTGTGGGTCCAACTTCACCCAAGAAGAAGGTTGTAGTTGAGATTCATATCTACAACTTCTACTTCTAATTCAATCGTATTTCCTTCCAATCTAATCGACAAGTTCATGGGAATACCGTATGGACGTGATCCTTTTTCGTCAAAGGCTTCCAAGGTGTTTGGGGACTGGTTAAGAGAAGGGGAGCCAATGGCCTTCCAACACAAAACATACATGATGTAGGTAGAAGCACCTTCATCAATAATAGTCCAATGGATAGTCTTTCCTTTGATAAGAACATGTATTAGAAAGAAATCTGATAAGGAAGATGTTATCACTAGGAACTATAGTTCATGTATATAAGGTTGTCCATAAGTTTTTATAAAGTCTTGAAGTCTTGTAAATAGGTTTATTAGTATATGTCAATTTCAAATTTGAAATTCAAGAGTTATTGGTGTGAATTCGTGTAAAGGAAAAATCATTTGACACCCTCCATCATTGTTAGTTAAAGCATGTCATGTCATTGGTACTTTGCGCAGTTTCGCAGCGCGGGTATGATGTCTTTGGTACTTGCGCAGTTTCGCAGCGCGGGTGTGATTGGTCAGTTTAGCTGCGAAATAATGTTTTCGTGTTTTCGCAGCGCTCTGTTTGTCAGCGATTTCGTAGCGCATCCTGTTAAATTTGAACTGCCTGCGCTACGAAATCGGGGTTTCAGGGTTTTTTGCAGCGTTTTTCTCTGAATGTCAAATCCAAGAGTAGTGAGTCACAAGTCCGTTTATGATTGTCATTTCACACCCTCTCCATGTCATGATAAGCCATTATTTCGCCATAAGGTCCGAAGTCATGTAGTTGTGTGTCAGTTTAGGGGATGTTATAAGAGGTGGTCATTTCATAATGGGTTCTTCATATCATATGAACGTGTTTGCTATATGAAAAGCTCAAGCCTATATTTAAACGGACTACTGCAAGCGAGCCTGCTCTCCAAAGCTGAAGATTGTTTTCGTGCTACAAGCTACCATCAGTCCCTTGTGTAAAAATACTCAAAGAAGCATGGAAAGAAAGGAACACCGTTCTGGTAAATGTGTGAGAACAGAGCCGGAGGGGTTAGATGTTACTCTCAGGGATGAGGAGGTAGCAAAGGCATTTCGAAGTGCTGGCTGCTGGCGATTTTGCGAAAAATTGAAGGGAGGACATGCAGAAGTGACCAAGGCTTTCGCATTAAACTTCACTGGACTGAATTCGAAGGTGGCCATGTTGGAGTTTCCGGTGTCCCCTGAAGTTATTTCCACTGTCACAGAAATCCCGAGGGGTGGCCAAGAATGGTTCAAGAACTTCAAGTTTGACATGGGTCCATGCAAGGAGTTTTTGAAGACACCTTATGTAGAGGAAGATCTCACTAAAGCTGTCCCAAGGAGCTATCTAAAGGAGAATTATGCTATGCTATTGACATGTATCCAGAAGTACCTGACATGTGAGGGTAGGTACAATAAAGTTTACTCCTACCACTTCAAGCTTCTGTTACACTTCACTGGTAAGAGTTCAATAGACATACCTTTTTACTTGTTCAGGAGTATTAGCAAAATGTGTGATAAGATTCAGTTAAAGAAATATGCTTATGAAACATCCCTTTTTCATCATGGTCTAGTAAAATTGCTGGTGTTGGATAGTTTACAAAAAATTGGTAAAGACTGGGATTCATTTGTGTTTATGGCCGGTTTCCCAAGCAAAACAGGCCTCACTCCATTACCTGTGAGAGAAAGAGAAGAAAGGAGTGAGGAAACTACTTTGGCTGAAATTAGGAGAGAAGTGACAGACCATAAGAAGCCTAAAGCTAAAACAAAGAAATCAGAGAGGTCTGTAGCAGTTAAAGAAACACCTGAAGCATCAGTAGATAAAACTCCAAAATCATCTAGAGTATCTGAAAAAGAAACCCCTAAGTCATCTCCTAAGGAAACACCTCAGTCATCAAAACAGAAGACTCACAAAAGAAAAGATGAAACTAAATCCAGTGAAGTTGAAAGGGTTTCAAGGGTGAGAACTAGAGGCCAACTAAGCAAAGAAAAAGGAAAGTCAGTCCCTGTGGAAGAAAGTCCTATTTCAAAGGGTAGTTTAAATGACTTACTTGAAGCCATTGAATTAGAGCAAGATCATCCAATACAAATTGAACCACTTGAACTTGAGCAAGAACAATTGGTACCACCAATGCATATTGATCTAACTCAGTCCTCACCTGAAAGTTCTAAAAAGTCAAAGGCTTCTAAAAGGTTAAAGTTTGAAGAACCAAGTGAAGAATATGCCTTTAAACCACGCAGACCAGTGACTAGAAGGCAAATTAAAGAAGTGGAGAAAGCTCAGAAAGAGAAAGCACCTTTGGAAGTGCCTAGGACAGAGGCACTTGAAATTTTCTCTGAAATAGTTCAAACAGCCAAAAGCAAGAACAAGGATAATAAGGTTGTTATCAGTCAAAGTGGAAATGTGATTGCTATTAAGAAACAAGCTGGAGCAACAAAGGAAGAAATACCTCAGGTTCAAAATGTTTTTAAGGAAAAGGCAGTAAGATATACAAGTTATAAGAAGGCTGTAATGAAGGGTAAAACAAGTTTGATCAGTCAAGCTAGCTCAGTATCTGATGCATATGTGTGGACAGTGCCAGCTCTGAAGCAGGCAAAAATTATGAAACAAATGAATACAAGTTTAAGAGCAGAAAACAAGATGTTAAAGGAAGAAGTCAGCAGCTTGAAAGGGAAGCTAGGTAAACTAGCTAAATGATCCAAGGAAAATGTGCTTTCCAAATTTTGGTATATTTTGGCTATCATCATTTTAAAGCTTTTTGAGACTTTTTGATGTCCTTACACCTGTGTAGAATGACTGAAGAAATCACAGAGCTGAGTTATTGTTGCTTTAAGGTTCACGTGTTTAGTTTTGATTACCTACAGCAGTTTCGTAGCGCGCTACGAAACTGCTGTAGATGACTGTTTATGTTGAAAACTTGAGTTTGAATGCTGAGGTCAGCAAATATTTAAAGGGATGACTTAATGCCAGCATGGAGACTATAGAAAGTCAGTCAGATGTTTAAAAAAGGATGTCAGGTGTAAGTATTCGAAGAAAAGGTGAAATTTTGTCTTTTGTTGAAAGTTTCACTTTATGTCCGAAATTTTAGGGTTATGATAGAGCTGCCGAGGTGTTAAGTGGTACACCTGTTCAGTTATGGAATGGCCAGATCATTGGTTTTCTTCATTCATACGGGACTATCAGGGGATTAAATGACTTGAAACATGATCATTAATGCATGAACACTAATGGGAGGCAGAAACCGTGAATACAGGGTTCATATTCTTATTGGTTGATGAATCATCTATACATCAGGCATCCGAAGCTGCTCATCCATTGAATGTGTTTTCAGTTTGGTTTGGTTATTATTGTAGTGCTACAGGTGGCAAGCTTCAAGAACGCAGCAAAGTATACGAGGAGATAGACTTGAAGAGTCAATGTAATGGAGTCCTCTGTTTTCGTAGCACCATATCTCTTGTAATTAATTAGTTTGTTTATGATATAGTTAAGGTCATTAATGACAGAATTCCGAGCTCCCTTCATGCTTGTTGAGGAGTCTCAGGTAGTAGTGTTTTTGATTGGCTATATATAGAAATAACTCTTATGTAAAAAATGTTGGACATTTGATAGAAAAACAGAGTTGTTTTGGGCCATTGTAAGACTTTTTTGACAGTAATAGTAAAACAGTGTTGTTCTCTACTCAAGATTCTCGATGGATAGTTATGTTCAAATATAATGATGGTGTTTTATACTTTATGTTCTTTTATAGTCTTGTTGTAACACAATCACTCAGAATTCATAATCCTATGCTCTGACTTCCTGTGTGTTTGGCAAGCTATGTTTTGGTGAAGTATATTTGACATATAATGCAAAGAGCCTTGACTTCCATGATATCACTATGTTTTCCTTGTTTACTTAATATATGTGACTCCATAGCCAAATGAGAACCAGTTTGACATGTTTCCAACCAGCTTTGCTTTCATGAATGAATAAAGAGTTAGCCATCTTTTGTAGTGAATGTTTTTATCAAGAGTGTGTGAGAGAGCCCTCTCTGATCAAAGAGGCTAAGCTTTGATCTAAAGATAGGTTTGAAAGAGTTACATGAAATCTTGCTTGGTTGCAGCCCTCAGTAGTGATTTTGTGATAACATTTTGGTGCGTCTGCCGGGAGCTTAAGATTGAATTTCTGAAGGTAGCAGGAGTTCAAATGATTTTCGAGGCTGCATTCTACCTTGGTGACTCCATTTGTTCTTTAAAAGTTTAAAGGTGGCTTCGAAAGGAAGGTACACAAGGAGTAACCCTGATCCAAATCCACCTAGTCCTGTAGAAAATCCTAATATCATCTCAAGGAGTAAACAAAGATTCTCTGATATACCAGGTACTTCAAGTATTTCAAAGTCATTATTTCCTGAGTTTTCTAGAAGTCCTGAGAATAAACTTGTTGATGATAAAGTTCAAGAGGTTATATTGAGGTCTGAAAATGAAGAAGAATTAATTGGTATTATTTTGGATCTACAAAAAAGAGGTATTGATACTTCTTCTTTAATTTCACAAAAAGATAAAGAGGAGTTTTGGGAAATTGTTTCTTCTGAGCTATTATTAGAGAAAGAAGATTTAAAACAGCTTAAGGAACTTGACCCTTTCGAAATTCTGCTCAACTCAAAGATTGGTTTACCTCTCCCAAATTGGAGTTCTTTTGTTAGTGGTTTACAAAGTCCTAATAGCCCTTTTCGTACTCATATTTTGTCCTCTGCCTCTGCAAGTCCAAATAGCCCTCAGGCCATATTTCATACTAGCTCTGGTCATAGCATACCTATTGTCACTCTTCCTCCTTTCATTATGGCCGTACCTGCTAGGTATGCTCCTTTGGCTCTTCCTGCTGTTCTGCATGATTTACCAAATAAATATGCTGCTAGGATTCCAACATGGGGAGGAGATGAAGACATTACAGCTGAAGAGCATGTGGATAGATTCAATGACTTTATTGATAGATATGAAGTGGATGATGAAGATGTCAAATTGAGATTGTTTGCTCAGTCTTTCATTGGAGAGGTCAGGAAATGGTTCAAAGCCTTGGGAGCTGGTAGCATTCACAGTTGGGCTGAGTTTGAAGATAGCTTTCTGAGGAAATGGGGAAATAGAACTAATCCAGTTCAGGCCCTCACTGAATACAATAATTTAAGAAGAGCTCCAGATGAGACTATTCAAAATTTTTCTAAGAGGTTTAATAAGATTTATAATTCTATTCCAGCTCACTTGAAACCTCCTGGAGCCTTGGCACAATTAAGATATGCTGAGTCCTTTGATTCTGACTTTTCTCTCTTACTCAGAGAAAGAGAGTCTGCTACATTGGTTGACATGCAAAATGATGCTATTAAAGTGGAGGTGAATATACTTGCTGCTAAAAAGTCCAAGATGGCTAAGACTAAGATAAAGGAAGAGGAAAGGCCTTCTACTTCTGCTCAAGAGGATAAATTTGAAACCATGATGAAGACTATGGAGAAATTGATGGACCAATTAGCACTTGGGAATACTGCTGCTCCTCAAGCACAACAAGAACCTCGGTTTAGAAATCCTCAGTTTAGAAGGCCTCAAAATCAGCAAAGGCCAAGGGAGAATAGAAATCAACAAGCTGATCCTCCTGTAAGACCTCCGTTTCAGCAAAATATGGTAGATGGAGAGGAAGAGCCTGAGGAACCTGAAGAATCTATTCATTGTCTTGGTGAAGAAGATGCAGAGATCTTTCTAACAAAGGAGGAACATGATGAGTCTAGCCAACAAAAAGCCGAGGAAGAACCTTCAGATTTCTTAAAGGGTTATCAGCATGCCATATTTGAAATTCAAAAGCAATACAACCTCAGAAATAGAGATGTCCCCATTACAGCAAATAAGGGTCAGCCTAAGAAGAATGTTTCAAAAACAGTGGAAGACAAAAAAGAAAAGCCAAAACAAGCTGATGAAAAAGGTGATGCTCCTATTGAGAAGAAGGATAATCAAACTCTTGCTCTTCCCAAGGAAATTGAGAGGTCTACTCCTGTCTTCAATATAGAAAATGAGATTGCTAAAATCAAAATATCAGTCCCATTTAATGAAATCTTGAAAGTAAACAAGTATAGAAGTAAGATTGTGGAAATGCTTAATTCTCCCCCAGGAGGAGCTGATATTTTAAATTTGCAAGAAGACAATCCTATCATTTGTTTAGGCCCAAGGCTTGAAGATGAGCAGAATGATGAATTTCCTCCTTTTTATATAAGCATCAATATACATGAGATGACTCTTCATAATGCCATGTTGGACTCAGGAGCATCTCATAACCTTATGCCCAAAGTCATTATGGAAAGGTTAGGATTGGAAGTGACCAGACCTTATAAAGACTTATTTTCTTTTGATTCAAAGAGGGTTCATTGTATTGGGTTAATTAAGGATGTGGTTGTGGCGCTCACACAAATCCCAGCTAAAACCACTGTCATGGATATTGTTGTGGCTGATGTTCCACCTAAATTTGGAATATTACTCTCAAGGTCATGGGCAGCTAAAATTAAAGGTACCATGCAAATGGATTTGACTTATGCTACTATTCCAGTATTTGGAGAATAGAGAAGATTATACCGTGAAACAAGGATGGCATATATGGTGAGTAGCAAGGATAAACCACAGAATTTTCCCATTTATTCTTGTGACACAGGCTTGGGATCAGCTATTCTATTTAATGAATCAGTGGGAGAAGAATCACAGAAAGAAAAAGCAGAAAATCAGTGTGAAGAGTTGCAGCAAAGTAATGAAGAAGATATTTCTGGTTGCTGGTCTTTGTATTTTGATGGAGCAGCAGGGAAGGAAGGTGCTGGCGCTGGAATTTGGATCATGAGTCCAGCTGATGAAAGTAAGTTTCTGTCTTATAAACTCAATTTTGATTGCACAAATAACATGGCCGAGTATGAGTCCTTGGTTTTAGGCTTAGAAAATTTGATTGAGTTTAAGGCAAAGAACATTGCTGTGTATGGAGATTCTGAGCTAGTTATAAAGCAAGTTCAAGGTGCTTATCAAACAAAAGATGCAAGAATGAGAGCTTATAGGAACTTGGTGTTAGAATTGTTGGAGAAATTTCAATCATATACTTTCAATATCAAAACCAGAGAGCAGAATTCCATGGCAGATTCTCTTGCTGTAGCAGCTAGTCTTTTTGTCATTCCCAAACATGCTTATGATAGTTATGAAGTGAAAGTCCGCCATAGGCCAGTAATCCCTGATAATATATTAAATTGGCAAGTCTTTGAAGATGACCAGCAGGTGAAAAGTTTCCTAGAATTGAAAGGAGAATTTGAGCATTGTCAAATTGATCAGCAAAACATGTTAGTAGAAACAAAAGAAAAGTCTGAGGTGTTACAGCTGCAAAATAATCTTATTCCTAAAGGTCTGATTCCACTTGAGAAGCTTTTTGATCAGAATGATGTCTTTAAGGCGCCAAGGTTGCAAGCAAATGAAGAGGAGATAGAGAACTGCAATCTAGGTGATTTAGTAGCGCCTAAATTGGTCAAAATTTCAAAATTTTTATCAGCTGATCTAAAGGTTAAGTACATTGATCTAATGAAGAGGTTCATTGATGTGTTTGCATGGAATTATACTGATCTCAAACAATATGATTCCTCAGTTATACAACATACAATCCCAATCAAGCCAAATGAGAAACCTTTTAAGCAAAAATTGAGAAGAATAAATCCTCTGCTAATGCCATTAATTGAGAAAGAAGTCAAGAAGCTGTTTGATGCAAAGATTATTGTTCCTATCAGATTTTCAAATTGGTTAGCTAACTTGGTACCAGTTAGGAAAAAGAATGGAGAGATAAGGATTTGCATAGACTTCAGGAATTTGAACAAGGCCTCACTGAAAGACAATTATCCTCTTCCTAAAATGGATCTTATGTTGCAGAATATTGTTGGCTCTCAAAGAATGTCAATGTTAGATGGCTTCTCAGGATACAATCAGATCCTTGTTCATCCAGAAGATCAGGAGAAGACAGCCTTCACTACACCATGGGGCACCTTTATGTATGCTAAGATGCCTTTTGGCCTCATGAATGCAGGGGCGACTTTCCAAAGGGCTATGGACATTGCTTTTGCAGAGGAAAAAGATAAATCAGTAGTGGTATACCTTGATGATATCACAGTCTTTTCAAAGAGAGAGGAAGATCATTTAAAGCATCTTGAAAAGATATTATTGAAGTGTAGAAGGTTTGGCATTTCTTTGAACCCGACTAAAAGTATCTTTGCTTTGACTTCTGGTAAGTTGCTTGGGCATATCATTTCTCAAGAAGGCATTAAGATAGATCCAAATAGAGTCAGTGCTATTTCAAAGCTGGATTTGCCAAGGAGCAAGAAAGAGGTTCAGTCTTTTCTTGGTAAAGTTAATTTTGTTAGGAGGTTCATTCCCAACTTTGCAGAGGTGGTTAAGCACATCACAAAAATGCTAAAGAAAGGAGCAGACTTCAAGTGGACAGCTGAGGCAAGAAAGTCATTTGAAGAAATTAAAAAAGCACTCACTCAAGCACCAGTTCTTATTAGCCCTGATTTTTCCAAGGAATTTTTAATATTCACCTATGCCTTTGAGGATACAATTGCTGGAGTTCTTTTACAGAAAGGAAATCAAGGTACTGAGCAGCCTATTTCATTCTTTAGTAAAACATTGGCAAATGCTGAATTAAAGTACAACATTTTAGAAAAGCAAGCATATGCTTTGGTAAAGGCAATCAAAGATTTTAGAATCTATGTGCTACATTCTCATATTATTGCATTTGTGCCAAGTGTTGTTATTAAAGAAATTCTCACACAAGCAGACCCGGATGGTAAAAGAGGGAAATGGATAGCCAAATTGCTGGAATATGATATTGAAATTAGGCCAACTAAATTAGTGAAGGGTCAAAGATTGGCAGAGCTGCTAACTCACTCAAATCTAGACTGCAGTGACATTAATTTTAATGCAGAAATATCAGAAATTTTTGAAGAAGAGGAAGAGTTGGTTCAAATTAATGAAAAATTTCTGATATCTGAATGGTATAAGGATGTCTCATTTGTTCTACAGCACAACAGAGCCCCTGACAATCTTTCCAAGTCTAGGGCTCGTTTCATCAAGCTGAAATCCCTTAGATATTTTGTTTATGAGCAGAATTTATTTTGGAAGGATGCTGGAGGAATTCTATTAAGTTGTTTAATTGAAGAGGAGGCTGATAGGGTGATTGAGGAATTTCATAAGGGAGATTGTGGAGGTCACCATTATTGGAAGGCTACTGCTAATAAAATATTGAGAGCCGGGTATTTTTGGCCCACCATGTTCAAAGATATTTATAAAAAGGTTGCAGCCTGTCATGAATGTCAGTTGTTTGAAGGAAAAAGGAAGCTCATGCCTATGCCTCTAGTTCCTATTTATGTAGAAGCGCCCTTTCAGCAGTGGGGGCTAGATTTTATAGGTGAGATACATCCCTCTTCATCAGGCCAACATCGGTGGATACTTACAGCCACTGATTATTTCACAAAGTGGATAGAGGCAGTACCAACTAGACAAGCTAATGATGCAGTCATTATTTCCTTCTTAGAGAACAATATTTTATCAAGGTTTGGATGTCCACTCAAGCTTATCACAGATAATGCTCAGGCTTTTAAGTCTAAGAGAATGATAAACTTTTGTCACCAATACCATATTTCTCTTGGTCACTCAACAGCCTATTATCCACAAGGCAACGGTCTAGCTGAAAGTTCAAATAAAAGTCTTGTGAGGATTATCAAAAAACTGCTGCAAGAAAACAAGAAAACTTGGCACTTGAAACTGAAGTATGCATTGTGGGCTGATCGCATATGCACTAAAAGATCTATTGGAATCTCACCTTATGAACTTGTGTATGGAGCAGAAGCTATTTTTCCAACGTCTCTTGGTGTCCCAGTTATGAAACTAATTCAAGGACTTGAAGAAGAGCCAAATGCCATACAGCGGAGGATTAATCAATTGATAGCATTACAAGAGAAAAGGAATGAAGTGGTTGAAGATTATCAACAAAATCAGAATAGAGTCAAGAGGGCTTTTGACAAGAAGATTAAAGATGTGACTTTTCAGATTGATGACAAAGTTTTGAAGTGGGAAGCCAAGATTGAAGAAAAGGGCAAACATGGCAAATTTGAGAATTTATGGAAGGGGCCATATTTGATCTCTGCTTTCCATGGAAACAATACTTATATTTTACAAGAAGTTGATGGATCACAGTACGCTGGTGGGCCTGTCAATGGCAGGTTCTTAAAGCATTATTATCAGTGAAAAATTTGCCAAGTAACCCATGATCATTGTAAATAATCAGTGTTTTTGAAGTGTTTTGTGTTAGTAATAAGTGACAAGCTGAACTAGAAGACTTTAGCCCGAGGAGAAGGCCCACAAAGTTTGAAAGGAATGCTTGTCAGCCAGATGTGAGTGTAATAAATGGATAAGGCACTGGTACTACGTGTTCTTAGTGTACCACAGGGGCACACTATCCCTAGTGGAGCCACTGTTATCACTAGGAACTATAGTTCATGTATATAAGGTTGTCCATAAGTTTTTATAAAGTCTTGAAGTCTTGTAAATAGGTTTATTAGTATATGTCAATTTCAAATTTGAAATTCAAGAGTTATTAGTGTGAATTCGTGTAAAGGAAAAATCATTTGACACCCTCCATCATTGTTAGTTAAAGCATGTCATGTCATTGGTACTTTGCGCAGTTTCGCAGCGCGGGTATGATGTCTTTGGTACTTGCGCAGTTTCGCAGCGCGGGTGTGATTGGTCAGTTTAGCTGCGAAATAATGTTTTCGTGTTTTCGCAGCGCTCTGTTTGTCAGCGATTTCGTAGCGCATCCTGTTAAATTTGAACTGCCCGCGCTACGAAATCGGGGTTTCAGGGTTTTTTGCAACGTTTTTCTCTGAATGTCAAATCCAAGAGTAGTGAGTCACAAGTCCATTTATGATTGTCATTTCACACCCTCTCCATGTCATGATAAGCCATTATTTCGCCATAAGGTCCGAAGTCATGTAGTTGTGTGTCAGTTTAGGGGATGTTATAAGAGGTGGTCATTTCATAATGGGTTCTTCATATCATATGAACGTGTTTGCTATATGAAAAGCTCAAGCCTATATTTAAACGGACTACTGCAAGCGAGCCTGCTCTCCAAAGCTGAAGATTGTTTTCGTGCTACAAGCTACCATCAGTCCCTTGTGTAAAAATACTCAAAGAAGCATGGAAAGAAAGGAACACCGTTCTGGTAAATGTGTGAGAACAGAGCCGGAGGGGTTAGATGTTACTCTCAGGGATGAGGAGGTAGCAAAGGCATTTCGAAGTGCTGGCTGCTGGCGATTTTGCGAAAAATTGAAGGGAGGACATGCAGAAGTGACCAAGGCTTTCGCATTAAACTTCACTGGACTGAATTCGAAGGTGGCCATGTTGGAGTTTCCGGTGTCCCCTGAAGTTATTTCCACTGTCACAGAAATCCCGAGGGGTGGCCAAGAATGGTTCAAGAACTTCAAGTTTGACATGGGTCCATGCAAGGAGTTTTTGAAGGCACCTTATGTAGAGGAAGATCTCACTAAAGCTGTCCCAAGGAGCTATCTAAAGGAGAATTATGCTATGCTATTGACATGTATCCAGAAGTACCTGACATGTGAGGGTAGGTACAATAAAGTTTACTCCTACCACTTCAAGCTTCTGTTACACTTCACTGGTAAGAGTTCAATAGACATACCTTTTTACTTGTTCAGGAGTATTAGCAAAATGTGTGATAAGATTCAGTTAAAGAAAGATGCTTATGAAACATCCCTTTTTCATCATGGTCTAGTAAAATTGCTGGTGTTGGATAGTTTACAAAAAATTGGTAAAGACTGGGATTCATTTGTGTTTATGGCCGGTTTCCCAAGCAAAACAGGCCTCACTCCATTACCTGTGAGAGAAAGAGAAGAAAGGAGTGAGGAAACTACTTTGGCTGAAATTAGGAGAGAAGTGACAGACCATAAGAAGCCTAAAGCTAAAACAAAGAAATCAGAGAGGTCTGTAGCAGTTAAAGAAACACCTGAAGCATCAGTAGATAAAACTCCAAAATCATCTAGAGTATCTGAAAAAGAAACCCCTAAGTCATCTCCTAAGGAAACACCTCAGTCATCAAAACAGAAGACTCACAAAAGAAAAGATGAAACTAAATCCAGTGAAGTTGAAAGGGTTTCAAGGGTGAGAACTAGAGGCCAACTAAGCAAAGAAAAAGGAAAGTCAGTCCCTGTGGAAGAAAGTCCTATTTCAAAGGGTAGTTTAAATGACTTACTTGAAGCCATTGAATTAGAGCAAGATCATCCAATACAAATTGAACCACTTGAACTTGAGCAAGATCAATTGGTACCACCAATGCATATTGATCTAACTCAGTCCTCACCTGAAAGTTCTAAAAAGTCAAAGGCTTCTAAAAGGTTAAAGTTTGAAGAACCAAGTGAAGAATATGCCTTTAAACCACGCAGACCAGTGACTAGAAGGCAAATTAAAGAAGTGGAGAAAGCTCAGAAAGAGAAAGCACCTTTGGAAGTGCCTAGGACAGAGGCACTTGAAATTTTCTCTGAAATAGTTCAAGCAGCCAAAAGCAAGAACAAGGATAATAAGGTTGTTATCAGTCAAAGTGGAAATGTGATTGCTATTAAGAAACAAGCTGGAGCAACAAAGGAAGAAATACCTCAGGTTCAAAATGTTTTTAAGGAAAAGGCAGTAAGATATACAAGTTATAAGAAGGCTGTAATGAAGGGTAAAACAAGTTTGATCAGTCAAGCTAGCTCAGTATCTGATGCATATGTGTGGACAGTGCCAGCTCTGAAGCAGGCAAAAATTATGAAACAAATGAATACAAGTTTAAGAGCAGAAAACAAGATGTTAAAGGAAGAAGTCAGCAGCTTGAAAGGGAAGCTAGGTAAACTAGCTAAATGATCCAAGGAAAATGTGCTTTCCAAATTTTGGTATATTTTGGCTGTCATCATTTTAAAGCTTTTTGAGACTTTTTGATGTCCTTACACCTGTGTAGAATGACTGAAGAAATCACAGAGCTGAGTTATTGTTGCTTTAAGGTTCATGTGTTTAGTTTTGATTACCTACAGCAGTTTCGTAGCGCGCTACGAAACTGCTGTAGATGACTGTTTATGTTGAAAACTTGAGTTTGAATGCTGAGGTCAGCAAATATTTAAAGGGATGACTTAATGCCAGCATGGAGACTATAGAAAGTCAGTCAGATGTTTAAAAAAGGATGTCAGGTGTAAGTATTCGAAGAAAAGGTGAAATTTTGTCTTTTGTTGAAAGTTTCACTTTATGTCCGAATTTTTAGGGTTATGATAGAGCTGCCGAGGTGTTAAGTGGTACACCTGTTCAGTTATGGAATGGCCAGATCATTGGTTTTCTTCAGTCATACGGGACTATCAGGGGATTAAATGACTTGAAACATGATCATTAATGCATGAACACTAATGGGAGGCAGAAACCGTGAATATAGGGTTCATATTCTTATTGGTTGATGAATCATCTATACATCAGGCATCCGAAGCTGCTCATCCATTGAATGTGTTTTCAGTTTGGTTTGGTTATTATTGTAGTGCTACAGGTGGCAAGCTTCAAGAACGCAGCAAAGTATACGAGGAGATAGACTTGAAGTGTCAATGTAATGGAGTCCTCTGTTTTCGTAGCACCATATCTCTTGTAATTAATTAGTTTGTTTATGATATAGTTAAGGTCATTAATGACAGAATTCCGAGCTCCCTTCATGCTTGTTGAGGAGTCTCAAGTAGTAGTGTTTTTGATTGGCTATATATAGAAATAACTCTTATGTAAAAAATGTTGGACATTTGATAGAAAAACAGAGTTGTTTTGGGCCATTGTAAGACTTTTTTGACAGTAATAGTAAAACAGTGTTGTTCTCTACTCAAGATTCTCGATGGATTGTTATGTTCAAATATAATGATGGTGTTTTATACTTTATGTTCTTTTATAGTCTTGTTGTAACACAATCACTCAGAATTCATAATCCTATGCTCTGACTTCCTGTGTGTTTGGCAAGCTATGTTTTGGTGAAGTATATTTGACATATAATGCAAAGAGCCTTGACTTCCATGATATCACTATGTTTTCCTTGTTTACTTAATATATGTGACTCCATAGCCCAATGAGAACCAGTTTGACATGTTTCCAACCAGCTTTGCTTTCATGAATGAATAAAGAGTTAGCCATCTTTTGTAGTGAATGTTTTTATCAAGAGTGTGTGAGAGAGCCCTCTCTCATAAAAGAGGCTAAGCTTTGATCTAAAGATAGGTTTGAAAGAGTTACATGAAATCTTGCTTGGTTGCAGCCCTCAGTAGTGATTTTGTGATAACAGAAGACAAGGAACGTGGTTTTCAAGATCAAAGGTGATCAGACTCGAACCAAAAGAATCAATAACACCTATAGCAGACAACAGTGACTTCTGCTACATTGGACAAGTTTGGAGAACCTCCAAGGCAGACATCGTTGAAGGTGCTTGAGCTAAATCCTCAACAATATTGTAGTGTTGTGTAGCTCTAGCATTCGGATTATAAGATGATTTCTGAAGTACACCCTTGGGAGGTGTGGTGAGCCTCAAACCTGCACCTTCCTATACACACTCTCAGCCTTATTTTTCCCACTTACTTCATCCATCAAGCTGTTAAATCATTGCATTATAGTCTAAAAAGAGCTTCTGACATGGTTTTATAACTATGCTTATGACTGTTGTTTGGTTTAGATTTTTGTTCAGGCAGCTGCGGAAACTTGTCAGTTTTTGCAGCCAGCACAGGATTCCGCAACCATTTTGTTAAAGGCTATGCTACAAGTGTCCTATGAAGAAACGAGCCACATGGGCAAGCTACAGGTGACAGGTACATGGAACGTGTCCCTTCAAATCCACCAAATCATCCATAGAAGGTCACGGTCAACAAGAGTCAAAGGCAAAGCCAACCAAGGAATTTAGCGGTGGCACGTCTCTGTTTTGAGCACGTGAAAGTTTACGTGGCACAGTCCTTAGCTCATGAAGACATTGGTACACTTGGAGATCATCCCTGTAACCTGAATCCAACAGCTACCACTCTGAAGATTTAATAGACATGATGACAGTAACGCTAGATCTCGGCTGAGGAGATCTACGTGTCTTTAGCAACACAGTTAATAGCATAGGATTCAGTTAGTTAGTTTCAGCACTTTTTCATTATAAATAATGCGTTGATGAATGTTATGTAGAAGCTTTATGAGACGTAATTTTTGAACAGTTGCTATTATCACCCCACTGTACTTTGTTTTATATATTTTGCTGTTGCTTTAATACATGAGAAGACTACTTTTCTGAGCTCGTTCTTGTGACTGTTCGTTGACTGGCTGAGGTGGCAGAGGGCCCCTGTGCACTAAAGCCCTGTATAGTTGTGTTGTGGTCACCAAAAACCCCCCTCTTTGTTTGATATTAGTAATAAATCAAGCAAAGGGGGACCCTTAACCAAAAATCCAAAAAATATTTTGTTTAAAAAAATCGTTTGTATTAACTCCCTAAGAGCTATATCGCGTCGCAAAGGTAGAGAGAAGCGTTTTCCCAAAGCGCATAAATACACTGAAAAAGAGCGACGCGAGAACCCATCGCATCGCGTGCATTAAAAAAACTCAAAAAGGGAAAACCTAAGGAATCATCGACGGCCGATATGCGACGTCGCACGTCGCAATGTCGCATAAGCAGCACAGAGTGATAAAGCGAAAACCTTGCGATCTTGCGATCTACGATCTGCGATCATTCAAAACTGCGATCTGCGATATTGGCAATTTGCGATAACACTTAAAGACATTGCAGTCCTCGATACTGCGATTCCAATCGCAGAAGGGACTCATCGCAAGAATTCTCTGACATAAACGGTAAACCCAAAATTGAGCGCGCACCTTAAGGGAAATTAATGATCGCATGCTTCAGTATCCAAGAATGATTGTATCGCGTTTTTCGAAGAGTCAAATCATGATGAGTGTCAGAATTACGCATTCATTAGAACTTAATGCTTTCATTTCAATCTTTTCTTCATTTCTCTTCTTCTTTGCGTAAACTGCAAGACATGTAACTGATATAAATCTATATGCAAGAAACATCTAAGGAAAAGAGGAAAGCGCCAATGGGGTAACAGAGAGAAGATGCCTCCGCAAATGGATGCCGCATGCAGCAGGATCGCAGATTCCAGAGTATCACCCAACAGGCGCTGATGAAAATAGACTATCTAAGACTCAGAGTCAAAGGCGCACAAAAGCAGAGTGTTTGCAAAAGATCTTGAAGCTCAGACTGGGTAAAGCAAAAAGAGAAACGCAAAAGAAGGAGGACGCTCTAGAAAATCCTGGAACAAAGAACGGAAGCAATTCTCGATACAGGGGATTGTCCATACAACGCGACTCCTAACTCATTGAGTCATTCGCACGACCGGAAACCGAAATAGCAACAACAAAATCAGTTCGAAAGGAACCTGGGTTGTACTAAGTATACGCACAACGAATACACCCAGCTAGAGAAAGGTTTTCGAAAATATCTTCTAGTCTGTCAGAAAGAGGTGCCAGCTCTTGTCATTTCTAATTTTCAAGCTCGAACAAAAGGAAAGGACAACCAGCCGACTCTTTCACGGCGAACAGTGCATTGCTTACAACACTAAGGAGCAGATACAGAAATGGTTAGAAATTAGATTTGATTTTTAGAAATAAATTTGCTTTTAGTTAAAGGGCGGTCATTTGAAGCCGTTCCCTAAATTTGTGTAATTAAGATTAATTAGTTAGTAGTATTTAACCCTTCTCATGGCATTTGGAGAAGGGTCCGGAAATCTGTCAAAAAACTTGTCCTCAGAACATGCACTTTTGCACCCTCGGAGGGGGTTTTTGATGAATGGATGGATCGAGATTTATTTATGTTTGCATTTTAATGTCTGTTACTAATGTTGCACTTCTGTACTCTTAGCAGATATTAGAACAAGTAGAAATAAATCGTTATTGCTTGAAGTTTATTAGTGAAATCAGTCATAAATGGTACTTTTATCTCTTGACTAATTTCTGCTTGTATTCCTAAAGTGATA
The DNA here is from genome assembly GCA_031772625.1 of Pinus tabuliformis. Classification (NCBI taxonomy): domain Eukaryota; kingdom Viridiplantae; phylum Streptophyta; class Pinopsida; order Pinales; family Pinaceae; genus Pinus; species Pinus tabuliformis. The sequence goes on along the minus strand of CM062807.1, from coordinate 408,353,271 downwards.
TGCAATTGAGTTCTTTATATGTTAATGTATGAATGTGTGTATTACCATTTGGCACTTCTGTACGGTGGAGTCATTTATTTGTGCTTGACATATGAATAACTAATTATGCGATATGCTGTTCACAACTGTTTTGCCTAACTTCTTATGCAGAATGGTTCATCTTAATTGATTTATATTCTTATGATAGCTGAATGATCTTTATTACCAGCTATTGTTCGAAATCTTTTTAGATCGCATAATGAAATAATTTTACCCCGGGTTAGCGTAGATTAGATGTATTGTTTTTCATTAGATTACAATAGCATAAAGTTAGTTTAGAAGTTAGAATTAAATTAGCTTAAAATACCCCTAAATCAATACCATCAAACTCTACACACACACACACCCCTCATATTGGGAAACTGGTCCGATTATCCCTAGTCGGACCCGCTACTCCAAACAGGCACGGAGCCGCCAACCAAGTTCCCGACCGGGTGGGTATCCCCATTGTTGTTGACCCGATTTCGGGGCCCTCAACATATTTGGCGCTAGAAGGAGGGCCTGAGCTATGAATGGCGCATAAGTCAAAATCTAAATACCATTCTGAGAGCAAATCACCCTCACCAACTCCCCCGACTTCTCCGGTACGATTAAACTCGGAGCTAGAAGTCGCTCGAGCATCCACCGCTGCTACACACTCTAGTATATCAGACCAACTTATCATTGGTCCCCCTGAAATTCAAACTTTGATTCGTAAACTCCAGGGATTCTCTATTTTTACTCAGAGGTCTGATAAATCTAAAGGCAGCGTGACTTCGCAGTACAATCCTGCTCATCCCCTGACCAGATTGAAGAGTGAAAAGTTTGGCATCCAGCCAACTGAAATCCCTCTCCCCACTAGGAAAAGAGCAAGGAAAGCACTTCTAGAGTCTGACAGAGAGACTCTTTCATCTACCTCGTCCATTTCAACTCCCTCACCGCGAAGTCAGCCACCCACATCTTCACCCCAGATCACTCATCCATCTTCCGCAACCCAACCTCCACGATCATCGAAGATCATAATATCTCCATATTCTCAGCATCAGAGATCATCTTCTACACTTCCATTGACTGGCAGCTCAACGATGGCCCAGTCTCCATGGAACAATCCTGGGGTGGTCTTAATGCCTCCACCCCTGAGCCCTATACCGGCCCATCCTGAGAAGTGGCTGCCTAAATTCAATCCAGAAGCAGGCATGCTAGCCGAAGAACATATCAATAATTTCATGCTTTCTGTTAATCTCAACGGAGTTACTAACGAAGATGTTGTTGTCCGTATTTTCCCTTATACAATGCAAGGAACAGCTGGGTCGTGGTACTTTTCGTTACCCTCCGGATCCATCACAAGCTGAGACATTTTTCAAAGTCAGTTCCTCACCAAGTTTGGTGATGACAGATCCACGGCGACATTTATCAATGACCTATCTAATCTTAAGGCTGAGGTTAGAGAACCCATTAAAGATTTTAACTTACGGTTCAATAAGATCCTCAACAAAATCCCCACTGCTTCACAACCCAGCGAGGAAGTAAGATGTGAATGGTACATCACGGCTTTACCTCCAAACTTGGCTATTTTCGTAGATAGGGCAAACAAGACCACCTTAGTTGACAACTTGACAGAGGCGTTGGCAGTTGAAAAACGCGTAGTAGCCCTTGAAAAGAGATCTGCAATTGAAGAACGCAAATCTAAGAAGATCTCTTTCAAAGAAGACACCAAGAAGAAGCAAACGAAAGATCCTTTTGATATGGAAGGATTACAAAAAGTGTTGAAAGCCATGTCCAATGAGATGATTGATATAAGAAAACAAGTAGCAGAAACGTCTTCAAGAAAGCCTTTCAGGACTTTTAAAAGAAACCCTCCCATGGAGACGAAGCCACCCAACGCTGTCTCAAACGTTGAATCTGAAGAAGAAGAAGAAGACAATACCATCGAAGCATAGACCGACGATGAGGAAGTGGTGGAACTACAAGGAATGTGGGATTTCATCCTCCCACAAGAAGAGGATCAAGAAGCATTTCCGGTTAGCACGAGAAGAAAAAATCAACTTGATCCTCCCCAAACTACCCCAAAACAAAAGGGCGCAAGCCCTACAACAAAAGATAAGGTCGCAACAAAAAAGACAACTGCTAAAGCGACCCAGTTTAGCCCAGTCCAATCTGATCAAGCACCTCCATCAAGAACACTGATAATGTCGGATGAAATGGAGTATAACATCATTGATGACATGAAGAAGACTAGGGCTAACATTACTCTTTATGAATTGAGTAAATTGAAACACCAGCAGAAAATAATGATGAAAGAATTACATGCTATGCCTACTACATCTTTACCTACAGCTGTAGCTTCCCACAATATGGGAAGGCCTCCAACCAATGCGATCAATAAGATTGATCCAAATGACATCGCCTTGATTGGAGGAAGATCAAGATCTCATACTCCTCCTTTTCTTCTCACATATGAAATCTTCAATAAAAACATGCACAATTGCTTGGTCGATTCTGGTGCTTCAACGAATATTTTACCCAGGTCAATATGCGCCAAATTAAATGTGCAACCTCAAAAATCCGCAGTACATATAGTTCAACTTGATCGATCCCAAGTCGAAGTGATTGGTGAACTTAATCAGGTGACCATAAGATTTTCGTCTAACCCAAAAGTGTGTCAGGTTATCGACATTCTAGTAGCTGATATCCCTGAGTTCTATGGTTTGATTCTTAGCAGGGATTGGTCGGAGAAACTCCACGGATATTTCTCAACCGACTGGTCGCACATGTGGTTACCATACAATGGTAAACCAAATCAGATAAAGGTTGAACGAGAGTTGCACCAAAAATACATAGTGACAGAACTAGAAGGAGAAAATGAAGCCATAACATACAATAGCAGCATTTTAGGCAATTACGCAGTAGATTCTTTTCTTGGAAATTTCAATGCTCATATTTCACCTTACCTAGAGAATTCAGTTTTATCCCAAGTTGAAAATTTCTCCCAAACTGATGACTCAAAATGTTTTAGTTTTTTAGATAATTCTGTAAATACATCTTTATTTTGGAAATTATATTTTGACGGGTCTAAATCCAATGAGGGAGCAGGAGCAGGATGCATTCTGATCAGTCCGGACGGGAATAAGATTATGCTCACATGCAGACTTGAGTTCGATTGCACGAACAACACAGCGGAGTACGAAGCCTTGGTTCAAGGCCTATACAAAGCAATCGGATTGAACGTTAAGTATCTTCAAGCCTTTGGAGATTATGAGATCGTCGTAAAACAGGTATGTAACACCATACACTGCCTGTCAAGTCATTTAAAGCACTATCAATCATTAGTTCAAGATCTCACTGCACATTTCATAGCATTCAACATCTCGTCAATTCCAAGAATTCAAAACGCGAGCGCAGACCTGTTAGCTAACGTAGCCTCTAGGCTGATTCCTTCCGAAGATTTTAGTCCTGATAGGTTTTCAATAGAATTAATCTTTAGACCGTCCATCCCTGACAACATCACCAACTGGAGAGTATTCAACGACGATCCAGACATCATAAGTTTCCTCACCTCTGAAGGATCCTACTCAAATCAGATAATCGACGAAGGCCATCATGATCACCAAATACAACAAAGTAGCACTGACAATGCTATACCCAAATCGGTGGTCAAGTTAGAAGATTTATATGATTTGAAAAGTTGGTTCAAAAGGTCAGCTAATGCCAAACTCTACAGTTCAAATTTAAACTATGAATCGGTGAACCTAGGAACCGACGAGAAGCCACAAAACGTTAACCTAGGCCACGGCCTAGCCCCTGAAGAGAAATCAGCGTACATTCGTATTCTGAGACAGTACAAAAACGTTTTTGCCTGGAATTACGATGAGATGAAGACTTACAACACTTCTATCATTCAACACACTATCCCTATGATTGACAATGAAAAACCTGTCCAGCAGAAGCTCAGAAAAATACACCCTAACTTAGAAAATCAGATAAAAACTGAGCTTAATAAGTTGTTGAGAGCCAGAATAATTTTCCCCGTCAGGCATTCCAAATGGGTGTCCAATATGGTACCCGTTAGGAAGAAAAACAGAGACATTAGAATCTGTATCGCTTTCCGAAATCTCAACAAAGCATGTCAGAAAGATAAATTTGCCCTCCCACCTATGGAACAAATATTACAGGCAGTAGCAGGCTCAGAATTAATGTCTTTCCTGGATGGATTTTCAGGATACAATCAAGTACTGGTGCATCCCGATGATCAGTTAAAGACTACGTTCCGAACCAAATGGGGCACTTATGCATATCGGAAGATGCCCTTTGGTCTGATCAATGTCGGAGCTACCTTTCAGAGAGCCATGGACATCGTGTTTAAAGGGTTATTCAATAAATCAGTAGTGATTTACCTGGATGATATAACAGTGTACTCCAAAAAACGAAGCAACCATCTCAAAGATTTGAAGCAAATCTTTCAAAGGTGTTTGAGGTATGGGATTTCACTCAACCCAAAGAAATCTTTCTTTGCATTAAGCGAAGGGAAATTGCTCGGATTCATAGTGTCGAAATCTGGTATTCACATAGAACCCGACAGAATCAAGGAAATTTCCGAGATATCCATGCCCCATAACAAGAAGACCATGCAATCTTTCCTGGGACAGATCAATTTTGTCAAAAGATTTGTCCCAGATTTTTCACGTATTATTTCTCCCTTACAAAATATGATAAAAAAGAATTCAAATTTCAAATGGGGTCTAGATGAGCACGAAACATTCAACTTAATCAAACAAGCTATCATCAACGCTCCATCTCTAGCAACCCCAAATTTTTCAGAACCTTTTATCTTATACACGTTTGCCTCAGAGAAATCCTATGCTGCGATTTTAACTCAAGCGAATCAAGAAAAGGCAGAAGCTCCAATCGCATTCTTTAGCTCGAACTTACAAGGTGTTGAACTTAATTACTCAGACGTAGAGAAACAGGCATATGTCGTTTTCAAAGCGATCAAATATTTCACACCTTTCTTGCTAAAAGCCCATACCAAAGTCATAGTACCATTCCCAGCGGTAAGAAACCTCCTGGTACAGAAGGATGTGGGCGAAAAGAGAGCGAATTGGATCACCGCCTTACAAGAATACGATCTTGAGATCAAGCCAGCACACATCGTGAGAGGTCAAGGCTTCTGCAAGATGTTAGCTGGAGCATCGCAAATTCCTGAGAACTCGTCTGAAGAGGTACACACGTATGAGGTAAGCCTAAACGACGCAGAATCATTATATGCTGACACCATTTATTTTCTTAAGAACGGGTATGCTCCATTTCACCTGGATCACACCAAGAAGAGAGCCCTGAGGTTGAAAGCTAAACAATACCAGCTCATAAATGATGTTCTATTTAAAAGAAATTACGATTATGTGCTTCTTATATGTCTTGAGAAAACTGAAGCCGAAAAGGTTTTTCAGGAACTTCACGATGGACCAGCAGGTGGACACTATGCTGGAGAAGCCACCGCACATAAAATCTTGCGTGCAGGATATTACTGACCCACGCTGTTCAAAGACTCATACAATTACGTAAGGAAATGCCAAGTCTGCCAGACTGCTGCAGGGAAACAAAAGAAGTCATCCATGCCACTGCAGCCGGTTAACATTGAGCAACCGTTCAGTCAATGGGGCCTGGACATAATAGGTGAGATCGTTCCTCACTCTTCTAAACAGCATAGGTATATCCTCACGACAACTGACTATTTTACCAAATGGGTAGAAGCAGTTCCTCTCAAGACAGCTAATTCTGAAAAAATTATTGAATTCATAGATCAGTTTACCATCACTAGGTTTGGATTGCCAACAGCCTTAATGTTTGATAATGCATCATATTTTTCTGTAAATGCAATGACTGATTTTGCGCTCAAAAGAGGGTTCAAACTGAAGTATTCTGCCAACTACTATCCGCAAGGTAACGGGTTGGCTGAATCAACAAACAAGAACCTAATCAGGATTATTAAAAAGACAGTCGACCAAAATCAAAAGAATTGGCACAAAGCGCTAGTAAACGCCTTATGGGCAGATAGAATTACAAAGAAAGCTTCTATCGGCACTTCTCCCTTTAATTTAGTTTATGGGAGAGAAGTGGTTCTTCCGAATCACCTAGTCATTCCCTCTTTGTCTTTAGTGCAATATATCGATGAAGCATCTACTTCCTCTTTATGATTAAGACAAATGGAAATAATCAAACTAGAAGAGCAAAGAGAACAAGCTAGGAAGACCCATGCTCATCACCAAGCGCTAATAAAATCTTCTTTTGACTCAAGCATCATGACCAGAAAAAACTTTCAGATGGGTGATTTAGTTTTAAAATGGGATAAGGCTCATGAAGAAAAGGGCAAACATACGAAATTCCAGAAGCTGTGGCTTGGTCCTTTTCAGATTGTAGAGGTCATAGGCCCATCGACTTTTGTGTTGCAGGATTTAACAGGCAAGAGAGATTCTCTACCTGTGAATGGACAAATTCTCAAAATGTTTTTTTCATAGAAGAAAATTCTTCTAATTTTTGTAGGATAGATTTAATTTTTAGCTTTTATTTTGTTTTGTTTTTCTCTTTTTGTCAATAAAACCCGTTGTAAATGATCATTTAAAAAGGATTCATGAAAGAGCACGCCAATTCTCTATCAGATTTTGATTTCGCTTGTACAAATAGCAAAATTTTTGAAAATCTGAATTTTATTATTGACAAATAGAGTTAACTTCACCTTGATTACGATGCTAGTTTCAACCTCTAAAAAACTTTGACGAAAGCAACCTTTGGTAAAGAATTGTTTTGTATCAGCACAATGAAAGGTATCATCAATAATAAAATAAGTATTCTCTGCAAAATTGTTGTTTTAAAAAACTCTATTATTGTCGTCCAGAGCTTTCTTAAGGAAAAACAATGACTTCCTCCCTGCTAAAAGGAAATTGCAGCATTCAGAGAAACAATCCAAGCAAAACACTATATCTCAAAGAATAAGAGGTCTCATCACGAGCTGGCTTATCATGATCACAGATATTATAACTTGCTGACTTTGCCAATACTGTCTATCAAAACAGGGCAACAACTTAAGATTGTTGCAATCAAAAGACAAGAGGTCTCATCACGAGCCGGGTTGTTCAGCAAAAGTGTAAATCAAGTGAATGACTGTGTCATAATTTGGCCACCAAACCAAGACATTGTTCTTTAGAGAATTAAAAAAGGAAAAGTGTGTCAAAAATGACTTTTTTTTTTTCTCTGAAATGTTGCGAATAACCTCAAGCAGGAAAAAGGATCATTGTTGGATAACATGGTAACCCTATCGAGGCTATGGACGCTTGCGGGCAGCAGAGGCTCTACCTATGACAAATGAGCATACTTTTAAGCCAGTACGCAGAGAAGACCTTATTTTATCTTTAATCAAGACCAAGTAATGTCTGGTGTGAATGCAAGAAAAAGTCTGAGGAAGCAAGCAATTGGGATATAAAAAGGTTGATACAAAGTATCGTTGACAAGGTGAGGGGTAATCTACTCTATCTGTCCATAACAAAATTTAGACATATTAAAATTTTGTTGTTTCGGAAGTGAACGGTCAATAGAAAAGCAGAGATAACTGGTTCTTCACAGTGAATCGCCATTGTTGTGGTCACCAACAACCCCCCTCTTTGTTTGATATTAGTAATAACATCAAGAAAAGGGGGACCCTTAACCAAAAATCCAAAAAATATTTTGTTTAAAAAAATCGTTTGTATTAACTCCCTAAGAGCTATATCGCGTCACAAAGGTAGAGAGAAGCATTTTCCCAAAGCGCATAAATACACTGAAAAAGAGCGACGCGAGAACCCATCGCATCGCGTGCATTAAAAACGCTCAAAAAGGGAAAACCTAAGGAATCGCCGACGGCCGATATGCGACGTTGCATGTCGCAATGTCGCATAAGCAGCACAGAGTGATAAAGCGAAAACCTTGCGATCTTGCGATCTGCGATCATTCAAAACTGCGATCTGCGATATTGGCAATTTGCGATAACACTTAATGACGTTGCAGTCCTCGATACTGCAATTCCAATCGCAGAAGGGACTCATCGCAAGAATTCTCTGACATAAACGGTAAACCCAAAATTGAGCGCGCACCTTAAGGGAAATTAATGATCGCATGCTTCAGTATCCAAGAATGATTGTATCGCGTTTTTCGAAGAGTCAAATCATGATGAGTGTCAGAATTACGCATTCATTAGAACTTAATGCTTTCATGTCAATCTTTTCGTCATTTCTCTTCTTCTTTGCGTAAACTGCAAGACATGTAACTGATATAAATCTATATGCAGGAAACATCTAAGGAAAAGAGGAAAGTGCCAATGGGGTAATAGAGAGAAGATGCCTCCGCAAATGGATGCCACATGCAGCAGGATCGCAGATTCCAGAGTATCACCCAACAGGCGCTGATGAAAATAGACTATCTAAGACTCAGATTCAAAGGCGCACAAAAGCAGCGTGTTTGCAAAAGATCTTGAAGCTCAGACTGGGTAAAGCAAAAAGAGAAACACAAAAGAAGGAGGACGCTCCAGAAATGCCTGGAACAAAGAACGGAAGCAATTCTCGATACAGGGGATTGTCCATACAACGCGACTCCTAACTCATTGAGTCATTCGCACGACCGGAAACCGAAATAGCAACAACAAAATCAGTTCAAAAGGAACCTGGGTTGTACTAAGTATACACACAGCGAATACACTCAGCTAGAGAAAGGTTTTCAAAAATATCTTCTAGTCTGTCAGAAAGAGGTGCCAGCTCTTGTCATTTCTAATTTTCAAGCTTGAAAAAAAGGAAAGGACAACCAGCCGACTCTTTCACGGTGAACAGCGCATTGCTTACAGCACTAAGGAGCAGATACAGAAATGGTTAGAAATTAGATTTGATTTTTAGAAATAAATTTGCTTTTAGTAAAAGGGCGGTCATTTGAAGCCGTTTCCTAAATTTGTGTAATTAAGATTAATTAGTTAGTAGTATTTAACCCTTCTCATGGCATTTGGAGAAGGGTCTGGAAATCTGTCAAAAAACTTGTCCTCAGAACATGCACTTTTGCACCTCGGAGGGGGTTTTTGATGAATGGATGGATCGAGATTTATTTACGTTTGCATTTTAATGTCTGTTACTGATGTTGCACTTCTGTACTCTTAGAAGATATTAGAACAAGTAGAAATAAATTGTTATTTCTTGAAGTTTATTAGTGAAATCAGTCATAAATGGTACTTTTATCTCTTGACTAATTTCTGCTTGTATTCCTAAAGTGATATGCAGCTGAGTTCTTTATATGTTAATGTATGAATGTGTGTATTACCATTTGGCACTTCTGTACGGTGGAGTCATTTATTTGTGCTTGACATATGAATAACTAATTATGCGATATGATGTTCACAACTGTTTTGCCTAACTTCTTATGCAGAATGGTTCATCTTAATTGATTTATATTCTTATGATAGCTGAATGATCTTTATTACCAGCTATTGTTCGAAATCTTTTTAGATCGCATAATGAAAGAATTTTACCCCGGGTTAGCGTAGATTAGATGTATTGTTTTTCATTAGATTACAATAGCATAGATTTAGTTTAGAAGTTCGAATTAAATTAGCTTAAAATACCCCTAAATCAATACCATCAAGCTCTACACACACACACACCCCTCATATTGGGAAACTGGTCCCATTATCCCTAGTCGGACCCGCTACTCCAAACAGGCACGAAGCCGCCAACCACGTTCCCGACCGGGTGGGTATCCCTTGTTGTTGACCCGATTTCGGGGCCCTCAACAAGTTGTCATTTGATTTCATTATGTTTCTGTTTTCATAATTACTAAGCTTGTATACAACATGTTGTTTTGATGTTTTTAATTCACTGCTGTTTACATTTTCACTTCTGTTTTCTTATAGCTGTCAGCTGATCAATGCTTTTCTACAGGTTTTCTTAGGCAATGTGGGTGAATTTTTCATCTTTTTGATAACTATTGACATATGAGATCATCTTGTCCTTCCTGCTAATTTCCATTTTCTGAAGTTTAATTCCAGCACTGTCCTTTTTCAAGTTGTGATTTGCTTATTTATTTTTCTGCTACTTAGATATCATACTACTCATTTGTTTATGGTTTCTTTCTATAGTCAAGTGACTCTATTAGTAAGGAATCAGAATATTACTTATTGTAGTGTGATTTAGTTATCATATTGCTTAAACTTATTCATGATTGCTTCCCATAAGGTAGATTGAGCTGAAGGGTAAAGGATCAGAAGAGTTTAAGTAGTGTGATTACTTTCCTTTATGCAATTTAATTTCTTGCCATTTAGATATCATATTGCTTGATTTGTTCATGATTGCTTCCCACAAGGTAGATTGAGTTGAAGGGTAAAGGATCTGAAGAGTTGAAGTAGTGTGAATTAGTTTCTTTGCTTTTAGTTTGAGTTGCTTTAAGTTCAGTTTTTACTTTCTTTTTCATTCAACAGCAAGGATACTGGGCCATTGTCATTAGTTCACTGTTTGATACATTTACTTCCTCTTAAGAATTGATTTCATTACAGTTGTTTTAAAGCTTTCTTTTTGAGCACTTTTAAGTTTGGGAAAATCACTATAGAAATCACCATCACCATCCATACTTAACTTTCATTTTCGCCATCACACATTAGGGAAAGATAAATCCAAAAACAAACTAAAAAACTCAAAAACGACAAAAGATTAAGGAAATGGTTATCTTGTACATATAGTACACTTCACTTCGTCAGTTTACGAATCCTAGATTGACATTTTAAATAGCAATTTAGAACACATTAAATTGACCAAACATTTTGGCGCCGTTGCTAGGGAAGTGAAATTACGTAGCCAATTTCTTAAAAAAAAAAAACACAAGAAATTTCAAGGAATGAAAATTGATAACCTCTCAAAGTATGCTCTCCTCTTGCACTTAGTGTGATCTGGAGGATCAGAAAAGAGAAAGTTATTGGTTTAATAGTTTCTTGAGTATGCTCTCTTCTTGCACCTAGAGTGACCTAGAAGATCAGAAAGAGAATTATTAGCCCGACTTGAAGAAAAATATAAAAAAATGACATGCATAGAGCAAGAGATTCTAGGGGAAGGTTTTTAGCTAGAGCCAAGAGTTCGATTTTTACAACTCCTTCTACCTCAAGGAATAGACAAGAGACACCTCCATCATCTCCAACCTATACTCCTAGCCCTAGGATTCCTGGAATTCAAGAGACAGTAGTTGAGCTAGGAGACTCTTCCTCACCATCCATCGAATCTGAATTAGGAAAAGATCCTTTCTTTTCTTCTACTGGGAGACACATTGTAATTGAAGAAGTAGAATCACTTGAGGAAGAAGAGGGAGAAATTCCTCCTCGTTCGCCATTAGTAGAGGAACCAGAGGACTCTAAAATCTCTGAGAAAACTACCATGACAGAAGAGGGAGTTAACGGATTTGGTAGAGGTAGAGGTAGAGGAGGGGGAGGAAGAAATAATGGAGGAGGTAGAGGTAACAATGGGGGAAATAGGGATGGAGACAACTCATTTGGATTTCCTATAGTCGATGAGGATTCTTGAGCAACAATGAAAAATATTTCACCATCTGTCCTCCCAAACTTTCATGGGTTAAGAAATGAAGATCCTGAAACATTTCTATTTGAGTTTGAGGTCGTGTGTCGAACCTATGATTATCTGGAAGACTCTCAAAAACTCAAAATGTTTCTTTCAACATTGAAAGGAGCTGCTTTGAAATGGTTCATGGGATTACTCACTCAATCCATTAGGACTTGGAATGATACGAAGAAATTTTTTTTGGATAGATACATGGATTATTGTATGCCTACCAACCACAAGGATGAAGTATTTAAAATGTTACAAAAAGAAGATGAAAACTTGGAGGATTTACTTGAAAGATTCCAATACAATATGAAAAGAGAAAAAATGAGTAACTTAGATGAGGAGACCTTGAAATCCCTTCTATTAAAAGCCATTAGAGATGAATGGATAGATATTTTGAACATCATGGGAAAAGGAGACATATCTCAACTTCCACTTCATGACATAGTAGAACTGTGTGTCCATCTCTCAATAGGGAAATCTAAAACTGGAAAAGGGCCTAGAGATCCTTCTCTCATCAGAGCAAACAAATCTGCAACTGGATCAGTAAGTAGGGCTGAGATTGGCAATATGCTTGATGAATTCAAAACTGATATCTTAGGGAGTCTTAGTGAGCAACTAGACACTCTTAAGATCCACAATAAGCAGAAAGCAGAAGCTGAAGCTTTAGCCATCTTTTGCCCAAAATGTAGAAAAAAACATGCTCTCAGGAAATGTCCCTTGGATGCAAAAGTTGTAGAAACATGTGTGATTTGTTCAGAGAATCATGAGACCAAGGATTGTCCTTCAATTCCTGGGCTCAAAGCTGTCTTTCAAGAAGATCCAAATACAATTGAGTCTCTCTGTTTTGTTGCAAGGAGACCTTGGTAGGGGCAACAAAATCAAGGGTTTAACAACTCTATGAACTTTCAACCCCCACCAAATTGGAATCCTTGGCAACAACCTTGGTCCCAACCTCAAAATCCTTTTCAATAATGGGTACAAGGTATTCAAAATCCTTATGGGAGATTTGCTCAATTTTATCAATATCCTCCATCTTTTCAAAACCAACAAGCTCCACAACTTCCAAATCAAAACCCACAACTATCATTTCCATTTCAACAACAACAACCCTCTCAACAAAACCCAAATTCTCAACTCTTGCTTCCATTCCAACAGAAGTCAAATCAACTTCCTTCTCAGGCATTGCCAAACCCCAATAATAAAAACCCTCAAAATGCTTACATGATAGAAGGTCAACAATTTCCTGCCTATATGATTGTTCCTCTCAATGATGTACAACTCAGATCTGGTAGAGTTCTAGATAAACCTTCTATAGATGCCCAAAATCAAAGCATTTCTGAGGAAGAATCTCTTGAAGCCAATAAGGGTTCTGAAGAATCTCTTCAAAACCCAAACACTCGAAAAGAAAAAGAAAAGCTAACCCCTACAACTCCTATAGTTGAGCAACCTGCATCTTCATCCACACCTCCTTTTCCTGAAAGATTACAAATTGACAAAGGGGTGGAAAAACAAATCTTGTTGCCTGACTATGATTTTCTAGATGAATTGAAGAATGTCTGTATCAAGATTCCCTTGTTACAAGCCATTAAAGAGATTCCTATTCTAGCCAAAACAATAAAGGAGTTGAGTCTTAAAAGACCAGGAAGGAAACCTGGAGACACAAGAAGAATCCACCTAGTAGGGAAAATTGCAGACATCATGATGGGAAAAATTACTATGCAGAAGTATGTAGATCCCGGTAGTCCAATTGTCAAAACACATATCAATGGGGTTGAAATTCCAAATACTTTGATTGATTTAGGGGCTTCTATCAACAATATGAGTAGACAGACTATGGAACAGCTGAAACTTCCTAATCTTCTCTTTACACCTACTTTACTGCAACTTGCAGATCGATCAATTATTAAACCAGATGGTGTATTAGAAGACATTTCAGTCTCCTTAGAATCTTGGGAATATCCAGTGGATTTCATGATTTTAACTCCCAAGAGTAATTTAGGAGGACATCCTCTCATTTTAGAAAGACCTTGGCTAGCCACAGCCGATGCTTTCATCAGTTGTAGGTCCGGGGACATGTATATTTCTGATGGTAATTCAACAAAGAAATTCAATCTGTATCCTCCAGCAAAATAAATCACAGAAATAGGAGATAATGAATGGATTGATGATGAAGATACTATACAACCTCTCTTTACCATTTCTGAAGTTAGTGAAGATAGTCAAATTTTGAACACATTAGAAAATTTTGAAACATCTTCAGAATATGACCACACACAATTTCAGTTAGATTCTAACATTGAGTATTTATCATCTAGGCAAATGTCTCTTTTCTCTATGGAATAATTTGGTAGTTCTGCCATTGAGATCTTTCCAGGAAAAACATTGAATACCAACAAAAATTTGGAAAGATCACAACAGGAAGAACTAACCAAAGTCTTGCAAAAAAATTCTACTGTATTTGCATGGGAGTATACCGATATGAAAGGTATTGACCCTAAGACTTGCATTCATCACATCTACATTGAGGAAAACAGTAGACCAATCAGACAACCTCAGAGAAGGATGAATCCAAACCTTAGGGAGATAGTGAAAGAAGAGCTCCAAAAGTTACTTAATGTGAACTTCATTTATCCAATTTCAAATAGCCGATGGGTTTCTCCTTTGGTTATAGTACCTAAAAAGAATGGTAAATGGAGGGTATGCATTGATTACAAGGAATTGAACAAAGCAACTTTGAAGGATCACTTTCCTTTACCCTTTATCGATAAGGTATTAGATACTTTAGCAAGCAAAAAGTATTTTTCATTTTTGGATGGTTTTAGTGGTTACAATCAGATTCAGGTAGCACCTGAAGATCAGGACAAGGCCACATTTACCTGTCCATAGGGGACTTTTGCTTATCAAGTACTTCATTTTGGATTATGTAATGCACCCGCAACATTTCAAAGGGCAATACTAGGAATCTTTTCCGATCTAATCCATGATTGTGTAGAGGTTTATATGGATGATTTTACAGTTTATGGTAATTCGTTTGAAGAGGCATTAGAGAATTTGGAAAAAGTTCTTATAAGATGTAAAGAAACAAACCTATCATTAAGTCATGAAAAATTCTTTATGATGTTTACTGAAGGGATTGTTTTAGGACATCATATTTCAGGAGATGGGATTAAAGTTGATAGATCAAAAGTTGAAGTCATCTCCAAGTTGCCTATTCCAAATTGTCAAAAAGATGTTAGAAGTTTTCTTGGATTTACTGGATACTGTAGAAGATTTATTGAAAAATTCACCAAAATAGCATCTCCACTCTTCAAATACTTACAAAAGACTGTGAATTCAAATGGGATCATGATTGTCAATCTGCATTTGAAACTTTGAAAACAAGAATATCTGAAGCACCCATTTTGAGAGGTCCAAATTGGAAACTTCCTTTCCATATTTCCACAGATGCTTCAGATACAGCTCTAGGAGCTGTGTTGGGAAAAAAGGATTTAGTTCCTTATGCCATTTACTACACCAGTAAAAATTTGACTCCCACTGAGTTAAACTATACTGTGACTGAGAAAGAGTTCTTAGTTGTTGTTCATGCAATCAATAAGTTTAGACACTATATAACCGGTTATGAAACTTTTGTCCATACTGATCATTCTGCAATTAGATATCTCATGAATAAACCTGTTACTAATGGCAGAGTTACAAGATGGCTCTTACTTTTACAAGAATTCAATATTACTGTGTTGGATAGACCAGGGAAACAAAATGCAGTAGCTGATTTCTTGTCTAGAATCCAAAATACTAACGAAGATTCTCCTGTAGAGGATAGGTTTCTAGATGAATATTTATTTGCAGTAACTACTAAGACTCCTTGGTATGCAGATATTGCTAACTATTTGGTTACAGGGAAGCTACCTCCACATCTATTTCCTGGTGAAAAAAGAAAAATTATTCAGGAGAGTTCAAGTTATTCATGGATTTCTAATGAATTATTTAAAACAGGGCTAGATTATGTGATCAGAAGATGTGTTCGGGAAGATGAAATGCCTGACATCCTCAAGGCATGTCATGATGAACCATGCGGTGGACACTTTGATGACAAAAGGACGGCCTATAAAATCCTTTCTTTAGGATATTATTGGCCTTCCCTTTTCAAATATGCAAAACAATATGTCAGAAGGTGTGACAGCTGCCAAAGAGTTGGGAGACCAACTCTTTCAAATGAAATGCCATTACAACCACAGGTACTCATCGAACCCTTTGAAAAATGGGCTTTAGATTTCATTGGAACCATTAATCCACCATCTAAACAAAAGAAGTATATATTGGTATGCACTGATTATGTCACTAAATGGGTAGAAGCCAAAGCGTTGCCTTCTGCCACTGAAAATTCAGTTGTTCAATTTGTTTTTGAGGATATTTTTACTCGTTTTGGTGTCCCAAGAGAAATTGTGACAGATCAGGGAAGTCAATTTACATCTAACTTGATGGAGAAGTCGATGGAAGAATACAAAATCAAGCACAGAAAATCTACTCCTTACCATCCGCAAGCAAATGGCCAAGTGGAGTCTACAAACAAAGTTCTTGAAAGCATCATCACCAAAACTGTTCATCTACACAAAAAAGATTGGGCAGAAAGGCTTCCTGAAGCCTTATGGGCCTACAGAACTACATGGAGGAACACAACAAGACATTCTCCCTATGAAATTGTTTATGGGAAAGAGGTCCTGCTCCCCATTGAGTTTCAAGTCAAGACTTTCAAGATGGCAGTCCAATTGGGGATGAATTTATCAGAAGCCCAAAAGCACAGAATGGAGCAGCTGAATGAGCTAGATGAGATCAGACAAGATGCAATTTTAAGGACTGATCTAGTTTAACATCAAAGAGCTAAGTGGCATGACAGATACATCAAAGAGAGAAAGTTTCAAGAGGGATATTGGGCGTTACTGTTTGATTCCAAGTTTAAAGACTTCAAAGGAAAATTTCAGACTCATTGGCTTGGGCCATATGAGATTGACAAAGTCTTTAACAATGGAGCAGTAAGAATTAAGACTATTGATGAATTTCAAACTCCTCTCATTGTGAATGGCCACCGATGGAAAATTTATCATAAGCCACTCTCAAAAGAGGTATTTGTCAAAATGTTTCAGGAGAATTCTGCAATAAGGCTGGTGGAGAAGAATCCTTCTCCCCCATTAGCCTAGCCTTTGTTTCTTTCAGTGAAAAAAAAAAAAGAAAAAAAAAATCGTATAAGCCTGAAAAACAATCATAGATTGGCGGTCTTATACAGAAAATGTAGAGTGAAAATCAGGGACACTTGACACTCTATATTTTCCAAAAAAAAATCTCCTCTCCTTCTCTTTCTATCTTCACTCCATCTCTTTTGCCATTTCATCACCTCCATCTCATTCTCATTTCCATTTCACTTCACTCACTTCATTTTCATTTCATTCCACTCATTCCATTCATTTCATCAATAAAAGTCCCTTTCAGGAATTTTCATTCAGTTAGTTCTTCTTACTATCTTTGTGCAGTTAAGGGGGTGTTTCTCAGTTTCCACAGCTGAAAACTGTTCCGCAGCAAGAAGCAGTTTCCGCAGCCAGAAACGATTTCTGCAGCC